>OY284468.1:1686953-2886953 GCA_958336335.1 Dilophus febrilis | reverse complement strand
GGGTAATAAACAAAAGAAATGATTTATCAAAATACAAAAACAATGAAAATAATGAAAAGGAGTGGACTCGTGGAAGTGGAAGAAATGTTGTAAGAAAGTGGAAAATCCCCAAATGTAAGGAAGTAAATCTAATTTTTTGTTTTAAGGAAACAAAAAGAAAATTATTATTTTAATTTGAAGTATTTAAATAAAAAAAAAAAACATTTTGAGGTTTTTTTAATAAAAAAAAAACATTTTGAGGTTTTTTTATTTAAATTTAGAGGTTTTTTTTTTAACATTTGGAGGTTTTTTTTAATTTAAATTTAGAGGTTTTATTTTTTTCTTTTTTAAGATGTTTTTTTTTGTTGTATTTTTAGAGATTTGAATTGACACGAAATTTTCAATAAATGTAAAATAGTTAATAAATTAATTACGATTTCAAATGGTTTTGTTAATTGAATTGAATTTATATAAAATAAAAATTTCTTCGGGACCGGACATCATCAAGGAAATTGGAAGAGGAACGAAGGAAATTGGATGAAGAACGAAAAAGAAAAGGAAAAGATGCCGTAATTTGCATTGAGTATTTTTAAAGATGTGATCTTTTTTCAAAGCATAAGAAGAATGATCATCATTCCTAAAAGAAATGGTATAGAAATGACGAAGTAAACAAATCATCACACATAAGGAAACAGTCAATTAGAGAAGTCACAATCGCTTTCGGAAGGAACGCTCTGACAATAAAGTTAATAAAGAACGCGAGAAAAGGTTCTGCGAGAATTCAACTAATTCAACTTTTTTGAGACCATCATCAGAGAGATCTCCTCATTTTTGTTGCATATATATCTGGGGGAAAATCTGCCCTGAAAGGATGTATATTTATATAAAATAGCAGAAATGAACTATTTATATATTGAAACGAACCAATTCTGGATGTTAGAGTAAAGTTACTATGATGATAAACCTGTTCGATGATTATTCTGATACCAAGATGATGTTTATGATGTCAAACGGTCCCTGATTTGGAGATCCTTCCTCGTGATATATGTAATTAAATGTGATTATGGGTCTTAAATATGGTTTCATATAAGCTTTTTGGTGGAGGTTCAGACCGTGTTGAAACCATCAATAGTGTTAAAACTCGATCGAATGGAACGACCGTGTGGTTGATTTCTTGTCTAATTTGATCTTTTTCAATTGAAAAACAAAAATTCTAGATGGTCGACCATGAAATATTTGGCTAACCACCAACATTTAATCCAGATTATAATTGCTTGAGTTGGTTTATGGTGATTGTGGTGTGTATGAATGGCGAACTGGAGTGAATCAAGAGGTAAGGTAAGGTACGTGGAACACTATTAAAGTAAACCCGGAACTTTCTTTTGACACATTTCCGGCCAAGCGTCCGAATGCCGTTCTATTAGCAGTCAATAGATAAAAAAAAAACTTTAACATACAGTTTCAAATCTCCAAATCATCATAATCATCATCACCATTATAATTATAATATTAAATTTTTATCATCATTTGTATAAAGTAAATAAATTTTACGACTTAATTCAGGTCCAATTTTTCGTATTGATGATGTAATACCAGTAATTCCACTACAACCACCAAGACCACCACCACCAGCACCAATTCCACGACGTATTGGTATATTTGAAAGTAAATCAGGTCCATTTCGATTGCCAGCCAATTTATAGGCCTATAAACAACAAAATATTGATATAGAGATTTTCAATTTAAAAAAAATAATCTTCTTTTTTATCAATCATTTATAAAAAGAACTTATATACTTACATTAAATAATAATTTTGGCATTGGATATTTGTCAATGATCGCTTCGGCAATTTCAAGTGTAACCATTGGTATTTTAATTAAATGATGTTGCCATAAATTTTTTAATCCAATTTCATTTCGTACATCAACACAATTTTTATTGTCATTCATTAAATAAAATTTTTGATTTGAATATTTTTCTGATTCGGCTGTTCTGTATAAAATATATGCGAGGTGGGAGAAAAAAGAACAAATTAAAAAGATTATATACTGCGTGTGGGAATCCACCAAAAAAAAAAAAACATACTTATATGGAATTTCAGCAATACTTTTACTAAATTGCATAACATTAATGCCAATGTCAGCGGCCGTTTCCAATAAACGATAATTTATATTTTCTAATATTTGTAATTTTATTAAATATTGTTCAATGGTTAAACGATCTGGTAATTGATTAACATTCTGATTACGATTACCATTAATCCGATTACGATTATTTGAATTAAAATATTCTTTTAATCCATAAATGAAAATGGTTATATGTAAAGGTTTTCCATTATTATTATTAAGAAGTTTATTATCATCACCATTCGTCGGCATTGACCACATATCTTTTATTTTTTTAAATGGTGATTGATACGTTAATGTATTACTATTTATTGCCAATTTAATCACGTTAATTAAATCTTCAGCGGTCATTAAATATATAAGATAATTTTCATAATATTCATCATCATTACGTAGTAATTCTGTTTCATTACATTCATGATTGTTAAATTGCTGATTGAATTCGATCCATGAACGTTTCCATTTAATTGTATTATTCGGTATGAATGCCGAGGCCGGCGTACGGTCAATTTCATATTTTATATTCATTTGATTGAGATTCAATTGAATTTGTGATACCCATCCATCATTTTGATGATTATTGGGCATCATTAAATCATAATCGATTATTGTTGTTATTGTCTATATATATATAATGAAAATGAAATGTTGGGATTATTTAATCACATCAATTTGGAAATTTAAATGTTGGATAATTTTGTCAAATATATACCATTAAATAATCTTCTGGTTTTATTTTACGTGTACGTTTCTTTTTTCTAGATTTAATTTCTTGATTATTTGAATTCATTATTTTAGTTTTCCTTCCACCTTTCTTCAATTTTTTTTTAATTAAAAACTTTTATAATTTTAAAACAATAGAATTAACTTCCAAAAACAATTCAAAATTTTTTTTAATGTTCAATGCGGTATGTATGTTCGGTGTATGTTCGGTGTTACGTAAAAAAAACTGACAAAAAAAAATGTTTAATATCTTGTTCACATCGTTTGAATAGGTTTAGGTTTGGACAAAATAGGTTTGAAAATGGAAAAAAAAGGTCGATTTTCAAAGTCATATCTTTTGAGTCAACCAAGTCAGTTCAATATAGGGTTTCGGGTTCTTGGAATCATGGAAGTTATAGAGTATAACCTGGTCTGTATATAACTGTATTAAATTTGGTGGGGCCTTTTAGGACAAAATGAAATAAATGCTTAAAAAACAGTAAATATAAATCTTTAAACCCGATTTATATTTAATTTTTTGTATGGTATATGGACGAATAAATTAAAATATAAATAAATAGTACCGAATCTTTTGTACCATCGTTTGATAAAAAATAAAAGAATATATCGAAAGTATCGAGTATATATAAAAAGAAAAAAAAAATGGTGGAATTTGACATCACTCGTTAAATATATATGGAAATTCCCCACATATGAAAATTAAAAAAAATAAAAATGGCGATTATTTTCATTTATTTTGAATATCCTAACCTAAGTTTTTTATTCAATTATTATATTATTATTTTTTTTTTGTATGGAGTATGCAATAATTCGTGCGGTTTTCTAAGAGTGTGTGTTACTATAGTATTATCGTGTCGCGTCGTGTTAATCCGTTACTATATATTCATTTGAAATCTACTGTAAACTGTTATTGCGCGTCTTTTTCAGTAGAACAACAATTGTTTTTCCTTTTCTATTCATTGGAACATGTCGTCGAACGTGTTTTTGCCAGAAAAAGTGTTTTTGCGGGGAGTTCTTCTTCATTACTTTATCATGAAAAAAAGTGCTAGCGAAAGTCATCGTATTTTAGTAGAGGTTTATGGTGACCATGCTCTAGCTGAAAGAACGTGCCAAAAGTGGTTTTCACGGTTTAAAAGTGGCAATTTCAATTTGGAAGACGACGAACGACCCGGACAGCCAAAACGATTTGTTGATAAAGAATTGAAGGTATTGCTTGATGAAGATCCATGCCAAACGCAACAAGATCTTGCAAAATCATTGGGAGTTGATCAAGCAACCATTTCCAGACGTTTAAAAGCATCGGGATTTGTCCAAAAGCTTGGAAAATGGGTTTGGCCGAATGATGCGATGGAATCCACAAATTTGCCAGTGAAAGATGGGCAAATGTTATTGTAGCTGCTTCCAATGGACAATAATACTTTAATCATTCATTGATTGCCGAATAACCGAATTTATTCACAATATAAAGCCTTAATTTTTCAGAGAAGAGAAAAAAACCGCATGAATTAATGCATACTCCCAACCAATAAATTAAATTAATTTAAAACAAAAATTGTTTTTTTTATTTACAATTTTTAATTAATAAAATTATTCTTTTATATTTTTTGTTAATAATTTGTTTTTTTTTTCTTCTCTAATATATATATATTTATAAACGGAATGAACAACAACAAAACAAAACTTTATTTTATTTATCTATAAACTACTATATTTGATTTAATATAGGCGATTAAAAATACTGTGTGCAAAATTTTATGATTGATAATTATGATCAAATGATGTTTTTTTGCAAAAAAAATCACACATTTCCACAATCATAATTTAACCTCTATTAACTATTAAATCATCTGGATTGAACATACCCTTGGCACGTCTTAAAATGGAATCTTTTGATGCATCATATGGATGATCTTTGGATGGAATCTCTAAAACAGCTGGTATCGGTGTTGTATGGGCATCGATAACATGACGAATAAGTTCAGCATAATTTTGATTAATTAAAATGATATCAATGTCATCACGTTTAATGAAACGCTTAAAACAATCTTCAATTTCACTGACGGCCGTATCTGCAACGATTTAAATAAATTCGTACCCCAAAAGGAGAATGGATTTATATGGATTAAAACAAATTTGCACCTCTTTTGCACATTAATAATAAAATAATTACAAATATACTTACTTTTATCAACGACCATAAAATTTGGATGACGATTTTTATTTATTTCACCAACACCACCCAAAAGGAATCCAACGCAAGTGTCCTAAAAACAAAAAAAAAAACAACAAAACAACAAAATATTTCATTTGAAATGATAGGGAAAAATCAATAATGTTTTGGATGTTTTGGAAATGGAATTATAAAATTTTAAAAATACCTCATCACCAATAACTGATAATAATTTTCCTTTAGCAGCTGAATGTAATGCCATTTTTTAGTTAATTTATTTATTAAATTTTATTAAATTTTAATCGAATACAAGGAAAATAATCCAAATGATAGAGGAAAAATTCTTAAAAATTTCTTGTGATCAGTCAGCTGACTTTTTTTATTTTATTTTTGATGCAACAACAACAACAACAACAAAACAAAAACAAAATGACAAACGTTTTGATTGGTTTTTATGTTTTGAGCTATTGTGAATGAATCACTTGTATTTATTTGGAGATTTTCTTTAGGTGGTGAATTTTTTGTAGTAGAGCGTTCTTTTGGAGAGTTTTTCTACAAAAAAAGGTAAACAAAACAAAAAAAAAAATACTTTTGTTTGTTTTGTATTGATTGTTTATAAAAAATTAAAAATAATATCCCAAGGAAAAAAGTTAATAAATTAATTAATAAAAAAATCCCAAAATGAATCCTTTAACGTGAGTATATCTTCCAATTTCAATTTTATTTTAATACTGAATACACCATAATTTATTTAAATATTATCAATTTATTTTTATTTTTTTGTTTTTCCAATACAAAATATACTCAGTAATATGAAAAATGTTTTAAAATTAAGCGAATCCGATTTAAAATATGGACAAAAATCATCTTGGCATGATCAATATCGTAATAGTGCATGGATATTTGTTGGTGGATTACCATATGATTTAACGGAAGGTGATGTTTTAGCTATATTTTCACAATACGGTGAAATTGTTAATATAAATTTGGTACGTGATAAGGATACGGGTAAACAAAAAGGTTTCTGTTTTGTTTGCTATGAAGATCAACGTTCAACCGTTTTGGCTGTTGATAATTTAAATGGTATTAAAGTGAGTTAAAAAATGTTAATGTACTTATATAAAATCCAATTCCTATTATATATGCTTGGTTTATTTTTAACTTTATGGTATAGATTTTAAGTAGAACATTACGCATTGATCATGTTAATGATTATCGACCACCAAAAGATCATAAGAATTTGGATGACATTACAAAGCTGTTACATAAAGAAGGTTGTGCACCACAATTACAAATACCAATAAATGAAATAAAAAAAGAATCACCATCAACTGCAGCTGTTGCGGTTACAGTCAGTAATAATATACACATAATAAAACAAGAACAAACTCCGCCAATGACATCACAAATAAAATTAGAAGATAAAAAATCATTTCATTCCAATGTAAATAATTCAATTGGTGCTGCCACCGATAATATTGAATTACCAAAACGTTTACCAATTGGAAAGTATTCAAATAATGATGATGATACAAAAAATGATTTATCCACAAAAACAGCTAGAACAATTGATGAATCAGCCCAAGAAGCAGCCACCTTAAATAAGGAGGATGATGATAAACAATTACACAGCGGCAGAACACATCATAAAAAAGATAAAAAACCAAAGAAAAAGAAACGAATTGAAATATTTAAGTCAAACAAAAATAAGGATAAAAAAAGAAAATTATCTTTAGATTCAAATTAATTAATATAAAATGTAAAAAATTTTAAAAACATAACCCATAATTTTTTTTAATGTATACAAATTTATAGGGTATTTTGGTTTCGAGTGCAACAATCGTACATAAATAATAATAATAGAAACGTTTCTCATCATAGGAAATAACTGCCTGTGTTGGTGCAAATTCAAAAAAAAACCTGATAAATTCTATTGTTTTATTATGCACTGTACAATTGTACTACATAAAAATATTGCCAATTTTCCCTTGTTAATTTTCCCCCTTTAAAAAATTTTCATTGTCATTCATGCATACCACCCGCACACCGAGGAGAAAATTTTTCATATAAAAAAAATCTATACACATGCATATGAGTGGTGACTGAATGAGCGGGTGTAGCGTTCAATGGATTGCGCTTGTGTGTAAATAACAGTAAAAAATAAAAAAAAATGAATGATAAAAGGAAAATTAAAAATGGTGGAGAAGAATCCATGATTTGCGATTTTGCTTGCATATATAATTCATTCATATATGATGAAATGATGTTAATAAAATTAATAATTATTTAATTAAATCATTTTTACATTTTAATTTTAATTTAAACGTTTGTTAATTTATTTATTTAATATTAAACAAAAACAAAAATAGAATTAATTATCTAAACATATTAATAATAAGCATTAAGCATTAAATTAAAGAAGACAAAACCAAAAAAAATCTGATTGCAAGAATTTCTTATTGAAAAAAAAAAAAAAAAAAGACAAAGCAAAAAAAAAAAATGTCTACCGTTAACTAGCGGTTTGCAACAACAACAATTGTTAGTACAATTTGAAATAGCCGTAAGCAGATTTTCAGATCTTCAGGGAATTGAATTGGTATTGAAACAAAATCTAAACCAAGGAACCAAATACCATGGAAGAAGAAAACGATTTAAATTTTTCAAATGGATCAGATCATTCATTTTCTTCAGTGACCAAGATGATGATGATGACGTCGACGACGACAACAACAAGGGATGATATAGCGGCAAATGAAATAATTCAGGAACAAAATGAAGCTATTATGAATATGTAAGTTTTTTTTTTATTTTTTATTACGTATTGTATTTAGGAACAATTGTTTCCATAATTGGGGTAATAGATCTTTGCATTGAATTTTTTTGCATGTTTTTTTTTTTTTTTGAAATACGCATGTCCTAACTAAAAAAAAAGAAAGGCTTCATTGTCAGCCATCATTATTCTTTAAATGATACTGTGTATAGTAAAGAGATTATCAAAGATAAATTATTATATGACCATATTTTGTTTGAATTAGAGTTTTTGGAACCATAATATATGTACATGTATTTAGTCTTGTAAATTAATATAACTGTTTTTTTTTCTCTCTATCTCAGTTTACCAAATTCAACACCAACATCAGAGAATTTGGAAAATATTATTCAAAACAATGAAAATAGGAAAATTGTTTCATCTACGACCGATGATGTTGAAGATTTTATTAATCATCTTCAACATCTTCCGGATGTTGTCGTAAACGATTTAGAGTAAGTAATACAAAATAACGGTAAACAATGCATTTATCTTATTTTAAATAGTAATAATTAATCGTTTTTTGTTTTTTCTGTTAAAATCCAGTTTTGATTTAACATTAAATGATTTTGAAAATGCATCATCATCATCATCAGAAGCATCAACCGCAATACAAACAACAACACAAACGGAAATGTTTAATAATTATAATAGAATGCCCACGAACAACAACAACAACAACATTGATGTTGATCATCATGACCATTCAACGGATGAACAAATATTAAATGATTTATTAAACTTAACAAATGTTGATAATAATATTTCAATTGATAATGATCAATTTTTAACAAATAATACAACTGAAATTGATAATTATAATTTAAATTTAAACCATAATGTGTTTGATCAAGAACAACAACAACACTGCAACCATCAACAACAAATACATTCAGAATTTGATGATTCCAATTATATTATAACATCATCAACAAATCCAATGTTTAATCAATCAGATTATGTGTATCCTACACAATTACAAATGATAAAGCAAGATTTAAATAATAATAAAACAATCAATAAAAATCCATCAACAATTGAAAATGGTATTGTTTATGTTGATTATTGTTTTGATGAAAATGATGATGGAAAAAGAAATTCAAATATTATTATTTTACCAAAAATTACGATAAAGAATCTTACCAATTCAAAATCTCACCAAAATCACGTTGACTATGATTCTAATTTAAAACATCATCAAATTTTTGCACCGTTACCAAAAATTGAATCATTAATGCAGGGACAACAACAACAACCAGTACCACTGCAATGGTCACCAGTGACAAATTATTCAGAATTAATTGAAGTACCATCAATTATTCAAAATGAAAGTGTTGGAATTCCAATAAGTGAATCTAATGCAGGTGAATCACAAATGAATGTAAATGAACAACAAATTGTATGTGAATCTATAAATCAACAGCAACAACAACAACAGCAACAACAACAAGAGTTGACCTCTGTTATTAATTCACAAAATATGTATATGATATTTTCGCCGTCGGATTCACCATCGGAACCTGGTCAATTTATAGAAACGAATGGTGGTGGTGGTGGTGGTGGCGGCGGCGGCATTGAAGAGGAGAAAAAAATATACGTTTCAGCACCAAAACAAATTAAAAATCGAAATGTTTATGGTGCAAAAGAAAAATCACTTACATCTGCATCCACATCATCAACATCATCAAATTCTCCATCAATTTTACCGTTAATCACTGTATCACCACCATCATCAACGGTAGTCTCATCATCAACAACAGTCCCAACAGCAGCATCAACAGCAGCAACAGTACAAACAATAAATGAGACAACATTACCGAAAAGTCCAAACTGCGATGGCGACAAAAAAACAGAACAGAATAAAGAACCAAATCCAATTGATTTAAATAATACAGAATCGGATGGATTAAAAATAAATGTTTTAACAAAAACAAGTACACCAAATAATAATAATTCAAAATTAACTATACCAACTATAAAAATAACAAATGTACGACGTCGTAAACAAAATTTAAATATTATTAATTCTGATATAAATATAACATTTTCATCATCACAATCATCACCGTCACCATCATCATCATCATCATTACCGTTATTCGTCGACGACGACGACAATCGACCATCAAATGTGTCATCATCAAAAAATACTTCATTAAAACATTTAAATATTAATTTAACGTATACGGATGATGGTGAGGACGATATTGTTGAAGAGAAACAAATTCGTAAAGTTAATAATAAAAGGAAATTTCAAAATGATAATGATAATGTTGATGATGATGAAATTGATGAAGGTATGTATTCATTTTCAACAACAACGACAACAACCATTACATCCGATGACGACGATAGTGATGAATATTCATTTAACGGTTTTAATAATTCCCATTCAAATTTAGTGACACGTCCAACAAGATCATTAAAATGTAAAAATTGTAATAAATTATTTAAAACACCAAGATCATTGAAAATTCATGAGAAAAATTTATATTGTTTAAAAAAAAAATCGGTTGTCAAACCAACAGCAGCAGCTGCAGCATCATCAAAATCCACGTTATCTATTAGTAAAACATCATTATTCGCTGGATCGGATAATGAATCATCGTTTACATTACCATCATCATCACGTACAAAAAGCCCCAATTCAAAAACATTAAATAATATAATAAAAATTTGGGAATGTTATATTTGTAAAAAATCATTTAAACAATTAACATTTTTAACGCGACATCAACATCAATTCCATAGTTTTGCATCATTAAATTCTGTAAATTCACAAAATAATACAAATTTTGATAATTCTAATTCTAATAATAATTCTAATAATGATAATAATAATTTTAAATGTATATATTGTGATAAATCATTTGTAAAACATAAATATCTATTGACACATTTAAAATTAAATTGTGAAAAAATACCATTTTATCGACGTAAAAAATTACAATCACCAAGAAGAAGTCCAATTACAAATAATACAACAGAGAATTCTGCTTCTACTTTGGCTGCCTTTTATTCAAATCATCAATTGAATTGCTATAAATCAAATAATAATAAAAAAATATCAAGATTATGTAATGAAAATGATCATCAATCATCATCATCATCAATTACACCGAAAATTAAACAACAAAAACAACACTTGACACTTGAATCAAAAACATTATCCAATAATCGTTTGAATATTGGTGTAAAATTTTCAAATAAAAAACCTGAATGCGGAGTGTGTAAATTAAAATTTCCAACAATTACCGATTATATTCAACATTTACAATTGGACAATTGCAATTTAAATATAAATCCAAAACAAAATAAAATGAAATCTAATGATGGTGTTGGTGGTGGTGTTATTGGAAGAAAACTGTTTCATGATGATGATGATGATGCTGATGAAGATGATAAAGATGATAAAGCTGATTTGAATTTGGCAAAAAATATAGCTGCTAATCATCAAAAAGATCAAAATCAGAAGAGAAATTTTAATAATAAAAGAATGAAAACAATTAATGAAAATGAAATTGCTTCTAGTGAAGCTAGTAAAATCGATTCAAAACGTAATAATACAAATGAATTAGTAACTGAAGAGATGGGTTGTAATGAACGTCGAATGTCATTAAGAAATATAAATCGTAAAAAGAAATATTCATTTTAAAATTTAAGTTAAAAAATTCTAAAAATAAAAAACAAATAAACAAATAATATTGATAATAATAACATAAACAAAATTAATTTAATTCAATCTATTGTTCAATTATTGTTTAAATATTTATATTCAATTCAATACAATTCAATACAATTCAAAACCAAATCAAGATCCAATGATCCATCTGTCAAGATTCAAAATCAAGAAGATCCACCAAAAAAACATCAAAATTAACAACAATAACAAAACACTAACTCACTCACTTACTTAAACACCCACCAAACATACACACACACGATCAACTCATCGTTATACTGAATTTTTGTTTTTGTAATTGTGAGTACAAAACATTTAATTAATTTATTTTTTATTATATTGATATTATATTGATTTAATTTTTTAGTTTTTTGATCTTTGGAAAAACCCAAACTCGCCCATTTGTTATTATTATTATTAATTGAATATATTTGTGGGAATTAAAGGACAAAAAAGCCCAACAAATTGGGGGTTTTTTGTGAAGTTCAAGAACTTATTGGATTATTCTCTAAACTAGTTCTTTATATATTATAGATTTCCAATACAATTTTCACTGCTAGAGAGAACTAAACTTAAATGTAATTTTGTTTATGAAGATTTTGTTTATAAGAAATTAGGGGGGTTGAATGCCATATAATAGTATAAAAGACTCAGGTTACTGTTTTTTGTTTTTTTTGTTTGTTTGTCAATTTCCTTTATCCTTGGTAGTGTTGTTAAAAACAAAATACGTCGACGTCGTTGTTGTCGTTTCTTGAATGATGTCTCTTCATCATGTCTCCAACCATCAAATCAGGAACAAGGGGTATAAAGACCACCAGAGGATCTAAATAGATCCTATCACATGGCAAGTCGACACTTATCCGTGAAATCCCGATAGATAGGGTCGAAGCTCGTACTCGACTGTCTTGGGATACTGAAAGAGTAAATAAGTCACGGGGTAAATAAAGTCACACGAATGTGACATCACACCTGGACATAGTGTCAAATAGAGGGTAACGAGATGAGGGCAGATGCAATCGCTATAGAAAGGGCTCTGCTGACTGACTTGGGCACCACTCAACCTAGACGACCATTTTGTGGTTTAACTAAAAGGCAACTATATTAGAGCAATAAAAGGATGAAGGAACTACTGCTACGGAAGTCCCAGAAACACTGGAATGACACCAGACATTCTAAGCTCTTTATTCGGGCATATTCAAAAGGAACGGACGGAACAAAATTTTCGGCCCAAAAATAAGACAAACACACGAGATTAGTAGTCGGATATATTTAACTGCGGTCACTATATAATCTAACAGCTCATCTATATACAAGATGAAAATCTCGTTAGCTGGGTTACGTGCGCTGTAAAAGGGCTGTGCCACAACACGGAAGAGGAAACTGCGGAACACATTCTCTGTGAATGTGAAGCTTTAGCATGGATCAGACTTAGGATCATTTCCATTGCCTGCGAGGAAGTTATGTCCATACCCATCAATAAGTTGGTCAGGTTTTTGGGCAATGGATTAATATGGAATAATTAGGGCAGTAAACAACCAATGACCCCAGGGGGGGGGGGGGGTCCAGTGTTTAGTGGATTGACGCAGTCCCAGTCCAATACAATAATTCTATTCTATTCTAATTCTCCAATCATCATTGGATCACAGTTCCTTGAGCCATTCCTTCATCATTTCAGCCCATATCAATCCACTGATGGATTCGTAGAGGCCTCTCCCAATTCCTTCCATCGATCACCGTCCTGAGCTGAGAATGCTTCCAATTATTTTTCAAGCGCTTAATATCATCCGTCCATCTAGCAGGAGGAGGTCTTCCAATTCAATTCGTCCCTCTGTCCCTCCCTCTCGTGGCCGACATTCCATCACTGTCGGGGTCCAACGATGGTCTGCAATATGACCAGCCCAACAACTACAACAACTTCAATTCGCATACTCGTTGTATCACATCTGTCACTGTCGTCTGTTGACGTTGGTCCATACGTTGGTCTTTCTATCCCTCAGACTTATTCCCAGACTTACACCCAAAATACTTATAGTTTTCTATCCTCTCAATGGTTGAATGCGGATAGGCTGCAAATCTTCAATATGATGCGAATATGAACTTTCTTAACAGAGCCTTAGCATTTTGATAATAAAATTCGATAATTTGCAATAAGCGTTATTCGTTTGTAAGACGAGGTTCATGGTTAAATTATAAACCAAAAACTGAAGATGTTTGACGCAGTGAAATAAAAACACGAAACGTGCGTCAGCTGTTTTTAACCGCAGTGTTGCCAAAACAGTTAATAGCTAAAAAGAATCACCCTTTACTTAAAAAATATATATTTATTTGTATATTTGTATATAATAGAATCTATTTTTTTTATATATTCTTAAAAGAAAATTGGTTATATAACTTTATGAAAATTAATAAATCTATAGAAAAAAAACAGGAAAATTCCATCCGTTTACTGTGCTATACGCCCTACTACCCCTTAAAATCATTCACTATCATCAACAATATCATTATAACGATGATGACGATTATTATGATGATGTCGACGTCTTCGAGCTGCAGCTGATGGATAATTATTTGACGACGACGATGATGATCGTTCATTTATCCAATCCCATTCTGAATAATGAATATCGGGTAAATCTGATAAATCTGTATTTTGTGTATTTACATCACGTACAAAAATATAACGATTACGTAGCGGTTGTAATGTACGAAAATTATCAACTAATAAACCATCAGTTGAACTTGACAATTGACGAAATTGATTCATCTTGAAATAGATTATTTTTTAATATTCAATTTAATTTTTTTTAAATATTGTAATTTAATATATACTGATCTTACCTGTGAAACAGAAACTTGTAATGTATCAGGAAATAAAACCCAACGGACAGCTTCTGAACATGGTGGTGTTGTTAATGAACCTAAAAATATTTAAAAGAAATCTTTATATTCAATCATTCATTAATGGATGGGGATGGATTTCTTTTTTATTTTGATTGTCATTACCTTGATACGTATAAAATCGTTCTGTGTCAATGTGACCCAATAGGGTTGACAATGAAAATGTAAAATCAAGATTCATTTCGTCATTGTATTCATCGATTTTCGTCAAATATCGTACAATATTTGTTAATTCGGGTCCATCGTTATCCTTTAATTGATAGAAAAAACCCAAAACACATAATCCATCCGGATGATTTAATGCTTCGCTAACATTACCATACAATTTATTACGATGTATTATATGCATTTCCATTGGATACCGAATCCCATTTAAAACGTGCTCTGAACCACGATTATTTTTATCACCCCAATGAAAATGTAAACCTTCAATTTCATATTCACTGTCCAAACGGCCACCAAAAATATACGGTAATTTATTATCATTTGGTTTATGTTTTGTCGAACGTGAAATTTTCGGTATTGACATTGATACTATATTTATATATTTATATATCCGGTCCGGTGATCCGTTGATGTAATCCGGATATGATGTATTCCAATCAATTCAATGCGTCGGAAGAAGAAACATAAATTATTAAATTTAATATAATTGTAAAAATTATAATTATTTGAATATTTAAAATGTCACGCCATTAACTTTATTCGTTTTTATATAATGCAACAAATATATATCTACATATAAGATCTCCCAAATTGGACTAGTTCACCTAGTCGGAAACATGATCCATATAGGAATTGAGTTGTTATTTGTTAATATAGAAATTTGTAAATGGTGATTTTTTAAAAGCTATATAGGAGAGTTTTTCAAAAAAAAACCACATAAAATTCAGAAAAATGCATGAAATCTTTATTTGAATCATCGATAGTAGTACGGTCCATATAATTTAATGTTTGAAGATTATTTCATGCGTAAATGTTGACCCCTTGACTGCGCCTCAAATGGTCCATCCTCAATTAGTCCAATTTTGGCATACTCTTTCCAACATTTCGGCCGGTATCTAACGAATAAATGCTTCAATGTTCATTGTCTTCCAATGCGTCAATTGAAGCGGGCTTGTCTGTATAGACATGAGCTTTAACATAGCCCCACAAAAAATAGTCTAAATGGCGTTTAGTAAATCGCACGATCTAGGCGGCCAATTGACCGGTCCCGAACGTGAAATAAAATGTTCACCGAACTCCCCTCTCAATAAGTCCATTGTTGTGCGTGCTGTGTGGCATATGGCACCGTCTTGTTGAAACCACATGTCATGTAAGTGAAGCTCTTGCATTTTGGTCAAAAAAAAGTTGGATATCAACTCAGGGTCGGGCGCTAACCATTCACAGTTCTTTTACGATTTGCGTCATCTTTGAAAAAGTATGGTTCAATGATGGCACCAGCCCCCATAAACCGCACCAAACTGTGACTTTTTCTGGATACATTGGTAGCTCTTGCAATGCTGATATTCACTCCAAAATCGACAATTCTGCTTATTTACGTACCCATTGAGCCAAAAATGAGCTTCGTCGCTGTAACACAATTTCGTTGCGATGAACTTTCTTAACAGAGCACGCATTTTGATAATAAAATTCAATAATTTGCAATAAGCGTTATTCGTTTGTAAGACGATTCATATGGTTAAATTATAGACCAAACTGAAGATGTTTGACGCAGTGAAATAAAAACACGAAACGTGCGTCAGCTGTTTAAACCGCAGTGTTGCCAAAAAGATAATAGCTAAAAAATCACCCGTTATATGAAAAATTTCTTTTCGTTAATTTCGGATTGCGATTTGTTTCGGAAAATTTACCATGCAATCGTTTGAAAATGGGGTTACAACGTCCTTTTATAAACCACATTAAGGATGATCTCTCAGGATAAAAAAAAACATTGGAGTATAGGTTTCCTTGAACAGAAGCGACACACAGAATTGAATTATCTTAAAAGATTCCTTTAAAATTTTCATATAGAAATTTGTATATGAAAAATTTCTTTTACTCTTTTTCTGATAACGATTTTTTCAAAATAGTTCAATAGTTCATAAACGATTGTTTTTAAATCGTTACAAACGTCCTTTTTTACTATCCATTACAGAAGATCTCTGTAGAAATATAGAATTTCCTTGGACTGAATTGAGGGATTTTCATAGTATTTTATATAAAAAATGTCTTTTAGCTAATTTTTAATAACGATTTTTAAAAAATTCATATATAACAATCGTTTGAAAATGGGGAAAATAATCACATTAAGGATGATCTCTCAGGATAAAAAAAAAACATTGGTGTATAGGTTTCCTTGAACGTCGAAGAAGTGAGTTGTCTTAAAGATGATGCTTTTTAACATTTTCATATATAGAAATTTTTGTATGAAATTTTTGTATGAAATTTTTCAACCGCAATCGTTTGTAAATTGTTATAGATAGCTGTTCTTATATACTTTTATTATAAGTATATGATCTCTGTCTCTGATCCTTGGACGGGGAAACCCACAGACATTTGAGGTGTCTTAAAGTTGCTTTAAAAGATATTTTATATAAAAAATTTTTCTATTTTGAAGAATTTAATTTAAAATAAAATTGGAAAAATATTCATGAGTCAATCGTTTGTGAATTATCGTTACCTTATAATTCATTAAAGTACATCTCTATAAAACATTGGAATAGATTTCTTTGGTCGCTGAATGTCCGCGACCAAAGAAATCTATTCCAATTGCGGGGTTTTTAAAGACTTTCATAAGTATTTTATATAAAAAATGTATTTTAAAAAATTTCTTTAACGATTTTTTTAAATATTCTTAAACCAATCGTTTCGAAATCCATTAAAGATTACTTATATAATGATGTCTTTATAGTCCATTAAAGATCATCTTTAATAAAAAAATATTATTGGACTAGCGAGAGGTGTACTTGAACGGAAGATTCACACTCTTATTGATATAAAACTTAAAGATACTTCAAGTTTTTTCATAATATATTTTCGAAGAAAAATTCATGTTTGACCACAGTTTCAGATAACAAACCAATCGTTCAACCAATCAATCGTTCAACCAACCAATCGTTCAACCAACCAATCGTTCAACCAATCAATCGTTTACTTAACTAACGCAGAATCACAGATTGATATAGCAAAAGAACTGTTGATGATTTATATTGACAACTTTAATCCAAGCGTTTTATTATTGATTTAAATGATAAAAAAAACGGAGCTCTTTTAACCTTCAACTATATAGATTTTAACAAAACGCATCTTTACGAATGTTAATCAACCCCTCTTTATATGATTGTCGTCATTAAATAGCCCTCTTGTCAATTCAGTTGGAAGTTGGAAAAGTCAGAATGATTTTCAGCAGTCGTCTCGTCTCGTAGAGCCAAAACGTTAGAGATTAAAAAGAGTTATGTCAACAACAAAATCAAATAATAAGATTTAAAAAAGTTAATGAATTATTGCAATTCGTATATGAATTTCAAAATGTATAAATAAAAATTTCTCATACCTGAATGTCCATTATTATGTAATTTTAATGGTGTATTTAATAAATTGTGATATCCAACCATTTCAATAGCTGGCATTTCTATGGGTATTGCCTGTATGAATAATGCACGGAAAAATTATTTGTATGTAATGTTAAAAGGGAGAACTTGGAAAAAAAAATAAAATACTATACATACTTTTTCTGTATTAATAGCAATTGGTGATTGAAAATTTCCACCACAATGTGAATGTTTTTTCGCCCATAACCTCTGATCGGGTTCCGTATATCCAAAGCCATGTCCTTGAACTACGTTCAAAAATGTTACTGTGCCAAAAATAAATGAAGAAATTTATATAATTATCAAAACATAAAACAATTAAAAGACACCTCAACAAACAACGTATTCAATTATAAATTATTATCTTGCAAAAATCATCTGATCTTTACAACGTATGTTGTGACGTAACGTAATATTACTGATCCTACAACAACAAAAGTAAATGTACTGTTTTTTTTTTTGGTTTATCTGCTGTTTTAATTTGATGAACGAATGGGAATATTAAATATATATTGATATCAATAAATGGTAATAAACATTTGAATAAACATATTTATTTAATAATAATAATAATAATAATAATAATAATAATAATAGAAACACACAAAAAGATATGACGATCGCATTTGAATATGATTTAAAAAAAATAATGGCAATAACACCTTTTTTTTTATATATATAATATTTCATTGCTGCACATTCGCATGCAAATAAATACACAAATTCAAAAAAACCTGTTAATTATTTTTATATATATTTGATATACAAATTCATAATACACGTTTATTGTAACGTTAATATACTAAACAAAGAACTTTAGAGTCGTAACAAGCGTTACGGCCATCGAGCGGTGTGGATTTGCTTTTTGCGAACTTTTTTTTTTATACTTTTTGTGTGGACGATCAGATCGACCGTCGGGCTATCTTGTAAAAGTTTTAATTTGCTTCTTAATAAGGAATTAATTAATAGCAAGGTCTTCTAATATAGATAAACATTCCGAACCCCCAAAATTCTCACCAAAATTTTGGGATCGTTTGGGTTCTAATCCCTAGATACTGAAGTGGGTTCTAATCCCTAGATACTCAAGATATAAAAAATATGTTTGATATTTTTTCAGTTAATTTCGAATCTAAATTATGGAATCGCAGAGAGTTATGCGGAAGCAATCGTCGTGAAGTACGAAAATGGTCCAAAAAAAAGGTTCTAATTCGGTCATTCCGCAATCGACACAGGTGTTTTTAGTCAGTAAAAATCTGACAAGGGTGTATTATGTAAGATTTCCCCTCCTTCGTTTAAAAAAAAAATAAAAAAGGAATTAATTACCCTAATTATTAAATACAAAAATTGCTCAAACTAAGGGTTTTCGGTGAAAAATCCATTTTTTCATAAGGTGTTAGTATAGCAAAATTTTGGGAAATCTTTCCCGGGCTATAACTCAAAAACCAATGTCTGAATCGTTCTGAAACCAATTTATTCGAATTTAGCATACTTTAAAACATAAGTATGCAAATTTTCAGCCCGATTGCACAAACTTAAAGGTTTCGGTGAAAAATCCATTTTTTCATAAGGGGTTAGTATAGCAAAATTTTGGGAAATCTTTCCCGGGCTATAACTCAAAAACCAATGTCTGAATCGTTCTGAAACCAATTTATTCGAATTTAGCATACTTTAAAACATAAGTATGCAAATTTTCAGCCCGATTGCACAAACTTAAAGGTTTCGGTGAAAAATCCATTTTTTCATAAGGGGTTAGTATAGCAACATTTTGGGAAATCTTTCCCGGGCTATAACTCAAAAACCAATGTCTGAATCGTTCTGAAACCAATTTATTCGAATTTAGCATACTTTAAAACATGAGTATGCAAATTTTCAGCCCGATTGCACAAACTTAAAGGTTTCGGTGAAAAATCCATTTTTTCATAAGGGGTTAGTATAGCAAAATTTTGGGAAATCTTTGCCGGGCCGCATAACTCAAAAACCAATGTCTGAATCGTTCTGAAACCAATTTATTCGGATTTAGCATACTTTAAAACATAAGTATGCAAATTTTCAGCCCGATTGCACAAACTTAAAGGTTTCGGTGAAAAATCCATTTTTTCATAAGGGGTTACTATAGCAAAATTTTGGGAAATCTTTGCCGGGCCGCATAACTCAAAAACCAATGTCTGAATCGTTCTGAAACCAATTTATTCGGATTTAGCATACTTTAAAACATAAGTATGCAAATTTTCAGCCCGATTGCACAAACTTAAAGGTTTCGGTGAAAAATCCATTTTTTCATAAGGGGTTAGTATAGCAAAATTTTGGGAAATCTTTGCCGGGCCGCATAACTCAAAAACCAATGGCTGAAACGGTCTGAAACCAATTTATTCGGATTCAGCATCCCTTAATTATGCAATAACTTAAAGATTTCCAGAATTTTGTCCATACGTATTGAGGTACAAAAATGTACAGTTTGTTTCTCGGCAAAATCATTCGTCAAAAACGTTTCTTTCTTACGTAATCCTGAGACTTTTTTGTGGTTTCCTTGCTTTGCTTCAAATCACCTACTGACTCAACGCAAATTTATCCCAACGATTAACTTTGTATATGGTGGACCTTTTTAAGGGCTTTAATTTTATGATGTTACTTTGAACAAAAAAATTGTTTTCACTGTGAGCTTTGACAAAATCCAAACGACTCCAAACGACGACGCATAGGTAGATAGCAAAACAAATTGTATATCCTCAGAAAAATTAAAGGTAAATCAATTAAAAAACCTTTAAATAGAGACGAGTATCTATATAATTTTTATTCTAACTTGAATTGAACTCTATTTGTGAAATTATATAAGTTAAATTAAGTGAACCGCCATATGTTTTTCAATGAACAGATTTTTTTCAACACTCTGAAACTTGCTGTCTTTTGTCTTAAGAATTGAAGTTAGACTCCCACCCATCCCTCCTTCTCGAACAATTTTTTTTTTTTTTGCTGTAAATACTCTAATAATCTAACATGCGTTATGCGAATTCAAGCGGAGGGGGTCAAGCGGAACATCCTGTATAAAATCATATAAATTATATATTTTGTTGATTTTAAAATGCATTAAGTAAAATTTTTTGATGTAAATTTTCTATGTAAATATAAAAATTTAATTATTTTTTATTACTTATTTATTATATTTATTTATTTATTTATTTATTTAAACGTCGCTGTCGCTTTTCGCTGTATATTTACCTTAAGTTTTTTTTTTTTTGTTTTTTGTTATGTAAGACGCGAGTGTTGATTTATAAATAATTACATAAAAAATAAAGTACGTTAATGTCCATTAATGCGGTAAATTAGATTAATTAAAAAGTCGTTTTCGGTTGAATTTTGTTTTTTTTTTAAATCTAAGGTTCATTCCCGTCGTCCAAATCTTCAAATGGATGTATAGTTTCAATAGTTTTAAATGGCAGCGATCAAATTCATATAACAAAAATGTGATGTGAAAGATTCTAAAGAGAAAAAAAACGTTTTGGTGGAAAATATATTATGTGGGGAAGAAATCACTATCACAGAAATTGGTCAGAATAAGAGGATTTTGTCCATATCCACATTTCTATATATGAAATTGCTATGAAATTTCTGTTTAAAATCCTCTTAATTCTATTAAGAGGCATTCCTTCTCAGCGAAATATAGGAGATCTGGGTAATATTTCTACTGTATATAAAGATCATCTTTAATAGAGAAATTATATGCGCGGATGAGATAACGATCGTTATGAAAATGCAATTGGCTAATGAGTCCGCAGGCATAGAGATAGAAAGAAGATACAGTTCGATTCTCTTAAAAATCAATCAAGGATTCTTTCTTACTATACTTACGCCTATATATAAACTAAAAACGACAATTGGTTTTTATTTGGAATGGTATATAATTTGCATTTGTCTATGTAGTTTACATTTTATTTTGTAACTGCCGTCGTTTGTCTGTCATCGTCGTTGATAAATTAATGGAATGAACGAATGAATGAAAATAAACAACATTTTGATCGATTATTTTAGTAGTTTTTGGTTAATATACCATATATATGTACATATAAAGTTTTAAAAGTTAATGGTACGAATGTAAAAATAATTGATTTTG
The DNA here is from genome assembly GCA_958336335.1 of Dilophus febrilis. Classification (NCBI taxonomy): domain Eukaryota; kingdom Metazoa; phylum Arthropoda; class Insecta; order Diptera; family Bibionidae; genus Dilophus; species Dilophus febrilis. The sequence goes on along the minus strand of OY284468.1, from coordinate 2,864,885 downwards.
AGTTCGCGTTGTTCAATTTTGGTTTAAGATTTTCGATAGAATAACTCAGGATCAGGAAGGAAGAAGAAGGGTATTAAAATGTGGTGTGAAAAAAATTGAACTGCGTTTGTAAAATTGATTTATAATCTAGAACTGCGATTTTATCCCTATAGTAGTTTTTCATATTTCCGATTGGGTTGAAAAATGAAATGGGGGAGAACTAAAAAAAAAAATGCGTTATAAAAATGATGTTAAAGGAAAAGAATTCATATATAGAAATTATTAGATTTTTTTCCAATGAATATCCTTTTAAATTTTGATTAGTTCTTATTCGACGATTGAGTTTATAAAGTTGACAAAGAATCACAAGAACTCACAAGAAGGTCATAGAGAGAGAGAGAGAGAGAGAACCGCCCGGGGAAAAAAAGGTTCATTCAAAATTAAATCATTGGCTTTTCGCTGGTTATGTCCTTTTGTTAAATTGTAATTTTCCATACAAAATCCATCAAATAGATTTACCAAAAACAAAAAACCCATAATTCTTATCCGCCATAATAGAATTGAAATATGTGCCAAATTTAATCAGCAAATATCAATAGATAGCAAATTTTAATTTTTATAATTTTCTCTTGAAATGCAATACATGTTTTAATATTTAAATAGCATATGGCTCATAAATCAAATCAAATAATAAAAAAATTCATTCAATTGACACTTTTACAATATAATAAATAAATCAAATTAAATAAATGAATTAATTCTTTGATTTAAAAAAAAAAAAAAATCTATAACCCGAATTTATTTTTATAGTTATTTTTTTTTTTTTTAATGTTATATTTACTAAACATTTTCTAATTTACTAAATATATTCAAAAAATTAATTAACACCCGATTTATCTATCTATATATCAATATATATATATATGGTATATTAACATCAGGCAGACGACGACGATATACCTTCATTTCATATATAACATAATATTATAAGTTGCGTTCCATTCAATTACCAGGAGTAGTTAAGAGTAGACAAAATCTACTCTTTTCTACGCCGAACTACTCCGTACTATAGTAGTTTGGCGTAGAAAAAAAATCTACTCTTACCTACTCCTGGTAATTTTGAATGGAACGCAACTATTAAATATTAAAATATTTATTAGCATTATTGCGAGAATGCGATTATAATTTAAATACCCAATTTTTGTTTTTTTTTTTGTTTTATCACTTCCTCTGCGTTCGTTAGATACCCTTTTGATTTATTCTGCATGTTTAAAAGATTAATTGGTAGGATATCATACAAAGTTTTCGTAAAATCCTCAGGCAAAGTCTCTATTTATTGGGGTTCTTTTTTTTACTAATCTCACATTCCTAAAAATATACTTTAGAATCTTTTTGCTTGAGTGCTTGCGCTCTCAAAATCTCAAAATGAAATGAATCCGAATTAAGTAGAGAGAAGATATCATTCGATGATCCTTCTTTTATATAAAAAAATTCTAAACTTTTATTGAATCTATTTTATTTTATACATATATTTAGAATTAGAATTAAAATTATTGTATTGGATTGGGACTGGCACTGGATCGTCCATCCCCTAAAAATACTTGACCTGGACCTGGTGTCAAATTTTTTTTTTTGGGATTGTTGCCCTAATTTATTCCACATTCGCATCCATCCATTCATTGGCCGTGCTTAAAAACCTGCGGCTATAACTTATTGACTTATTGGGTATGGAACTAACTTCGTCGTGCAGGCAATGGAAATGATCCTAAGTCTGCTCCCTGTCATTCATATAACCATTCACATTCACTGAGAATGTGTTTTGGTAGTTTCCTCTTCCTTTTGTGGTGGCACAGCCTACTACACGTAACAATTTTCATTCTGTATAATAGAGATGAGCTCTTAGATTATATATAGTGACGGCGGTTAAATATTCGAATACTAATCTGTATAATAGTATTTGTATTATTTAGGCCGAAAATTTTTGGGCTTTGTCAGTCCTTTTCAATATATATGCATAAATAGAGAGCTTAGAATGCGCCGGGGAGTTTACTGCCATAGAGGTGCCATTTTGCTATATATGATAAGATATAGATCGGCCCGCTTTTCTTTATCCTTGATCCATCTGATGTAAAGTTCTATCTGATGCCCAGAGTATCTATAATCTATAGTACCCCCAAGTTTCATTCTTGGATTATAGCCCCCTATATATATATATACCCCGGAGCCAGAACATATATAGGTTGGTCTTTTAGAGATCCATCCGTATATAGAATTTTACGGAGGTTTTCTTGTGAACTTTTAATCTTATTAATCCACGTTCAATCTTCTATATATATATATATATTGTATATTGGGAAATGCAACGGAGAATTTTATCTATTTTGTATAATTTCCATGGGTTTTTAACAACATTTGTGTTCTTTTGCCGTGCTCGAGATCATCTAAAACATATCAAAATATGAAAGAGAAAAAAAAGGAAAAGTATCAAAAGTTGATCCCCCCGCATAAGATCCGCGGAAATTGGCTTGAAATTGAAAAAATGCAACTTTCTTCTTTTTTTTTATGATTGATCGCGTCAAATATCCTAGATTTTTAAAATAACAATAGAATTTTGATATAGTTTAAAAGACCAACCGCAACCATAAAAAGGTATAAGTGACCAAAACAATAAAACTCTTTGGTATTTTCTTAGTTTTTCCATTGGAACTCTTTTGATTTTTTCTAAGAATAGATAAACAAAACTTTAATTCTTTAAACTGAAAGAATCACCAAAGAACAAACGAAATCACACCCCAAAATCAACTCTCGTATGAGGTTCAAAAAACATTTCTATCTATTTATTATATTTAGAGCATTAATTCTAAAAGAATTTAATTTAATTTAATAAAAAATCACAAAATCAATATTTTTTTATCATAAAAACAAACCTTCACTAATCAATAAAAATAAAATTACATTCAATAAATATCCAATTAAATTAAAATTGAATAAATTTCGATCGATAAATATCATTGTCACGCTGCACTTGAACTTGATTTATAGTACTTTTTATTATTAATATATCTCGTTGATGATTATGATGATGTTGGAAACTCAACAAACCAATCACCAAACAAACACAAAATTTAAAATAAAATTGATCGAATATTTTATATTATAAAAATAATTAAATATAAATTTAAAATTAAATTTAAAAGAAATATTTGCGATTTGTCTATTCCGCACCACGATTGCAATTAATATATTAATTTTAATTGTTGAAATGTTTTTTAAAGGAAAAAAATAAAATTTAATTGGCAAATTGTTTTTTTCATTATATATATTAAGAAAAATTTATGAATTTTCCCCCCACTTTAACACAAAAAAAAAAAAAATAATCTCAATTAAACTAATACCTGATCGATCACAATCGACCACCACCACCACCACCACCACCACGATTAATATCTCTACGGACGGATGGCCACCAAAACGAGACGTCGAGTCAATCACACACTGTACTATAATTAATAATCGAGAACGAGAAACCATCCCCTCATCAAGAAGAGATCTATTTGAGAAAATGCAAAATTTAATTTATTTGTAAACTTATTTCTATTACTTATTAATTATTAACAACAAAAAAAATATACACTTTCAATATTTTCAAGGTAGATTGTATATTTTGTTTTGTTCTCATGATTATTTACAGGATGTCCCAGAACCCGACCCAGAAATACTCCGATTGTTTTTGGGTTCTATATGGGTCATTTTTTTTAATTGAAAACATTCTCAAAAATGTTTGTGGGCTTTGTTACGGAGTTATACGAAAAAAAAACATATTGTCGTGTTTTTTTTTTCGCGATTCTGGAGCACTTATCTCCATAAATGCGGTTATGATAATTCATAAAGATCAGACTATTAGCATTACCTTTAAATTAACGTTAAATTAAATTTATCTAAATCGGCCTAAATCGGCGACGACCGGTTCTCTATATAGATATTTAAAGAAAAAGGTGCGTGAAAAGACCAAACAAAAGATATTATTTTATTTTTGTTCTCTAAAGTTTGAGGTAAAGTTCATATCTCGAAAAGATATCCCGTAAAAGTGATATCCATCACACGTGCTTGCAAAAACTTGCAAACATTTTTTTTTTTTTGTAATTATTTCTTTTTTTCTTAATTACTAATACACTTTTAATATATTTTCAATTAAAAAATTTAATTATTTAAATGCAAAAATTCTTTACTATAACAAACAGATAGAAAAATAATATAAATGAAATAAAACAAACCGCGCACGATCAGAAATCGAATTCGAATTCGCATCCCCATCCTCGCATAATCACAGAATCCTCCCCAGCAATCTCCCTGGCATCCTTCCTCGGAGGAGATGGAGAAGGTAGATGCGGAGTAGGATGCGAATTTGGACTTTTTTTTTTTTTGATGGTAGGGAAAATCCATTTACGGACGGTGTGTCGGACTCCCGGTCAACACTAAGTTGTCGTCCTACCGACTAAATCCCCTTCTTGTGGGTTGGAGTAGTTACGTAAACCACTCCGTGTACTGCTGCGATCCATTGGATCTATCTATTGTGCCTCCCGGAAAAAAAAAAATTAAATTTTGAATTTGATCTCGAAGATATGAGACTGTCAGAGACTTGGGCCTTTTACGCTTGAATTGACATGAACAACATGATCAGCGCAGTCGGTTGACTGAGAGCGCTAAGAAATCAAGAATCAGAAACCTTTTTGGCTTCTGAAACCGTGTCTGAAGTCGTGTCTTGAAGGAAACGGTAAAGTATCGTTGTTTTTTTTTTTTTGTTTAATACATTACGATGCACATCATAATGGTCGGCTTTTTGGTTTCGGTTGGAGTCCATTTACTGCCATAGACTTGTGTGCGTTGAGGATTGGTTGAGGATCAGCCATAGAAGAGCCTTTTTCTATGGTAAGGCTATAATAATCTAAGAGGGAGGCCGGGTGTCTGGGAGTTGGAAGTTCTTAGTGGGGATTTTTCCTATATCTTTTATATAGTACTTAGATTTCTATATATTGATATCTTTTTTTGTTTCTTACAAGGATCCCACAAGGATCTTTGATGCATTTTATTCTGCATATTGTAATATATATTTTCAGGATACGATTTGTGCCTGCCACGTATACATATATGAAATGAAGCGATTAAGATTATTTTTAAGTTTATTTTACAAGTATATACAGTAGACTCGTGATATAAGGAACCTCCCCTTGAATAACCTCGAAATAGAGGGAACGCTTCCAAATTTCGTATTATAGCTTTTAAATAAGGAATCAATCAAAACCTCGATATATAAAAAACGAATTGTGTATCTTATTCACGTGTATTGGTATTCGAAATTATATAAATATTACGTGTTTGAAAGTATTTTTGAATGAAATTATGCGATATATATCTCATAATCACTCGATACACATAGCTGTATTGTTTTATTTTATTGGTGCTGGATTTTATATCTGCGGACATTGCGATTCGGTTCATTGCGGTTTGCGGTTCTAACCAAATAATACACTTGTTTTTTGTTAAAATAATTGCTTAAATTGTATATATTCCATTTGATTTTAACCTCTTGACCGACGTTTGATAGATATACCTCTATACAGCTATTTTAACCATTTTTACGGAACCCTTATAATATAAGGAAACTTTGAAATGGGGAACGCAATCAATCTTGCAATCAATTATTGTTCCTTATATCGCGAATCTACTGTACATTCAAATCTATGGTCTATATACGTACACATAAAATAATTATGTATTTTCTGTATATTTTTGATGTAATTCATCACGCCATATCGAACACATTTGCATGGTTTAACCTCACAGATATAATATAGATACAAGTAGATTAGAGTTTAAATCCTGCAAAGCCCGTGCAAATATACCACATTTCTTTGCCATTTAAAAAAATGAGCATGTTTCTAGCAAGAAAAGAATATAGAATAGAATTTTTCTATGCAAAAAAAAAAAAAGAATTAAATACCATCCCACCCCAAAGGGTTCTATCCAAATTAGAATTATTCGTGTTTGTGTTTATGTTTGTGTTGGATGGCGCCAGGTTTTTCATTTATTTTTTGTAATCGTCGTCGTCGTTATTCAAATTTGGAATTTCAAAATCTATCAAATTAGATAAATTATACGAGGGAGACAATTTAAGAATGTAAGAATAAATTTATTGTTAATATATACAATTTACTAAGTTGTTCATCGATGATATAATCGCGTTTAAATCACTATATATATTTAGAATATAATATATATAATCATTTTGAAATTGGATAAGATTCTTTATTCTATTTAGTTTTTTTTTTTTTTTTTTTTGTATATATAAACTCAAATATTTGGTTGATGATTTATTAATATATCATAAATTACCCACAAAATACATTGTATAATGTATTAATTTAAATGATGTGTCGTCTTCGTCGTCGTCTTCAAACTAACTAAATATAACAATGAATGATTCTATATAATTATATATACATTATATTTAATTTAAATTTCAATGCACGTCGTCTTTACCTTTGATTTGAATTAAAAATTTATTTATATATTTATTCTATATTCCATTAATTTCTTCAAAATAATCGCGTTCGTTATCGCATTTACAATTTTTTTTTTTATTTTGTCTGTATGTTTTAATTTTTATTATGTAATTAATGGAACATAAAAATTTGTGATCAAAAAAAGAATTAACAAAAAAAAAAACACAAAAATATATTGTAATATATGTTATATAAATCAAAGATTTTGACAGTATTTTTATGTTTTTGCGTTGTTTATGGAAAACAAATAGGAAAAAAAATAAATAAATAAATAAATTAAATCTAAATATAAAAATTGTAATACGTTTATAAAAAAAATACGTGAATCTATCAAACAAAAAAAAAACAATACCTGCATAAACTTTATTAATTTTTTTTTCTATAAATAAATTAAAAATTTGTTTAAATTAAGAATTATGCGGAGGTGTTAATAAGTTGTATATAATTTTAATAATAGCGCAGAGTGGAAAAAATTAACGTATTTGAGGATTTAGGCGGATTTTTGTATAATTTCAATATAGGGTTGAATGATGTACTGTACGAAATTCTGTTTATAATTTTGTGTAGTAGATTCGATCTGTATAATTTTCAATATAGGAATTGGAAAAATTTTAATGAATTGTGCAATTATAGGTTGATTAAAATGGTTTAAAGAAATTATATATAATTTTGCTTAAGGAAATTCTGTATAAGTTGCTTAAGGACATTCTGTATAATTTGGTAACGGAAATTCTCTATAAAATTGGCTTAAGGAAATTCTGTTTTCAATAGAAGATTCTGTTTAATTTGCTGTAGGAAATTCTGTATAATTTGGTTAACGAAATTCTGTATATTTTGCTTAAGGAAATTTTGTACAATTTGCTTAAGGAAATTCTGTTTTCTGTAGAAAATTCTATTTAATTTGCTGCAGGAAATTTTGTATAATTTGCTTAAGGAAATTCTGTATAATTTGCTTAAGGAAATTCTGTATAATTTGCTTAAGGGAATTCTGTATAATTTGCTTAAGGAAATTCTGTATAATTTGCTTAAGGAAATTCTGTATAATTTGCTTAAGGAAATTCTGTATAATTTACTTAAGGAAATTCTGTATAATTTGCTTAAGAAGATTTTGTATGATTTTATAAAGAAAAATGTGTATATTTCGCTTCAGAAAGTTCTGTATAATTTGCTTAATTTTGTACAATGTTCAATAGAATTTTCCCTAAAATTTGCTGTAGGAAATTCTGTAAAAGTTAATCCTTAAGGAAATTCTGTAAAAGTTAATCCTTAAGGAAATTCTGTAAAAGTTAATCCTTAAGGAAATTCTGTAAAAGTTACTTAAGGAAATTCTGTAAAAGTTCCTTGAGGAAATTCTGTATAATTTGCTTAAGGAAATTCTGTATAATTTGCTTAAGGAAATTCTGTATAATTTGCTTAAGGAAATTCTGTATAATTTGCTTAAGGAAATTCTGTATAATTTGCTTAAGGAAATTCTGTATAATTTGCTTAAGGAAATTCTGTATGATTTTAGAAAGAAAAATGTGTATATTTCTCTTCAGAAAGTTCTGTATAATTTGCTTAAGGAAATTTTGTACAATTTTCAATAGAATTTTCCCTATAATTTGCTGTAGGAAATTCTGTAAAAGTTCCTTAAGGAAATTCTGTAAAAGTTCCTTAAGGGTTTTCTGTAACAGTTCCTTAAAGAAATTCTGTAAAAGTTAATTCTTAAGGAAATTCTGTAAAAGTTCCTTAAGGAAATTCTGTAAAAGTGAATCCTTAAGGAAATTCTGTAAAAGTTACTTAAGGAAATTCTGTAAAAGTTCCTTAAGGAAATTCTGTAAAAGTTCCTTAAGGAAATTCTGTAAAAGTTCCTTAAGGAAATTCTGTAAAAGTTCCTTAAGGAAATTCTGTAAAAGTTCCTTAAGGAAATTCTGTAAAAGTTCCTTAAGGAAATTCTGTAAAAGTTCCTTAAGGAAATTCTGTATAATTTGCTTAAGGAAATTCTGTATAATTTGCTTAAGGAAATTCTGTATAATTTGCTTAAGGAAATTCTGTATAATTTGCTTAAGGAAATTCTGTATAATTTGCTTAAGGAAATTCTGTATAATTTGCTTAAGGAAATTCTGTATAATTTTCAATAGCATTTTCCCTGAAATTTGCTTAAGGAAATTCTGTAAAAGTTAATCCTTAAGGAAATTCTGTAAAAGTTAATCCTTAAGGAAATTCTGTAAAAGTTAATCCTTAAGGAAATTCTGTAAAAGTTAATCCTTAAGGAAATTCTGTAAAAGTTAATCCTTAAGGAAATTCTGTAAAAGTTAATCCTTAAGGAAATTCTGTAAAAGTTAATCCTTAAGGAAATTCTGTAAAAGTTCCTTAAGGAAATTCTGTAAAAGTTCCTTAAGGAAATTCTGTAAAAGTTCCTTAAGGAAATTCTGTAAAAGTCAATCCTTAAGGAAATTCTGTAAAAGTTCCTCAAGGAAATTCTGTAAAAGTTTCTTAAGAAAATTCTGTAAAAGTTCCTAAAGGAAATTGTGTGAAAGTTCCTTAAAGAAATTCTGTAAAAGTTAATCCTTAAGGAAATTCTGTAAAAGTTCCTTAAGGAAATTGTGTGAAAGTTCCTTAAAGAAATTCTGTAAAAGTTAATCCTTAAGGAAATTCTGTAAAAGTTCCTTAAGGAAATTCTGTAAAAGTTCTTTAAAAGTTCCTAAAGGAAATTCTGTAAAAGTTCCTAAAGGAAATTGTGTGAAAGTTCCTTAAGGAAATTCTGTAAAAGTGAATCCTTAAGGAAATTCTGTAAAAGTTACTTAAGGAAATTCTGTAAAAGTTCCTTAAGGAAATTCTGTAAAAGTTCCTTAAGGAAATTCTGTAAAAGTTCCTTAAGGAAATTCTGTAAAAGTTCCTTAAGGAAATTCTGTAAAAGTTCCTTAAGGAAAATTCTGTAAAATTTCCTTAAGGAAATTCTGTAAAATTTAATCCTTAAGGAAATTCTGTAAAAGTTCCTTAAGGAAATTCTGTAAAAGTTCCTTAAGGAAATTCTGTAAAAGTTCCTTAAGGAAATTCTGTAAAAGTTCCTTAAGGAAATTCTGTAAAAGTTCCTTAAGGAAATTCTGTAAAAGTTCCTTAAGGAAATTCTGTAAAAGTTCCTTAAGGAAATTCTGTAAAATTTAATCCTTAAGGAAATTCTGTATAATTTGCTTAAGGAAATTCTGTATAATTTGCTTAAGGAAATTCTGTATAATTTTCAATAGCATTTTCCCTGAAATTTGATTAAGGAAATTCTGTAAAAGTTAATCCTTAAGGAAATTCTGTAAAAGTTAATCCTTAAGGAAATTCTGTAAAAGTTAATCCTTAAGGAAATTCTGTAAAAGTTCCTTAAGGAAATTCTGTAAAAGTCAATCCTTAAGGAAATTCTGTAAAAGTTCCTCAAGGAAATTCTGTAAAAGTTTCTTAAGAAAATTCTGTAAAAGTTCCTAAAGGAAATTGTGTGAAAGTTCCTTAAAGAAATTCTGTAAAAGTTAATCCTTAAGGAAATTCTGTAAAAGTTCCTTAAGAAAATTCTGTATAATTTTCAATAGAATTTTCCCTATAATTTGCTTAAGGAAATTCTGTTTTTTGTAGAAAATTCTATATAATTTGCTTAAGAATACTTTGAATGATTTTATAAAGAAAAATTTGTATATTTCACTTCAGAAAGTTCTGTAAAATTTGCTTAAGGAAATTCTGTGGGAAATTTTCTATTTTTGCTTAAGGAAATTCTGTATTATTTCGTTAAGGAAATTCTCTATAATAATAGGCTAAAGGAAATTCTGTTTGCTGTAGAAAATTCTGTTTAATTTACTTAAAAAAATTCTGTATCATTTGCATAAAAAGAATATTTTGTATAATCTTTTTGGTGTGAAAAATTCTGGTTACTTTTGTCGTTGAAATTTAGGTGGGAAATTCTCAATATTTTCCAATAGGCAATTCAACTTTTAAGTAGAAAAATGTTGTTTAATTTACTTGAGCAAATTCTGTCTAATTTTCAGTAGACAGTATTCTGTAAAACATTTAAGTCATTTCTGTGTTTATTTTTCTGTGCTGTTAAACTCTATATAATTTTCTTACAGATTTTGGTGAATTGGTTTTATATAGGAAATTCTGTTTAAATTCTGCATATAAGAAAATTCTATATATAATGTTCTTAAAAAGAACTTAAGTTTCATGTTGAAAATCGGGTGTATACATTTCATTAGGAAATTTTGCATAATTTCCATGAGAAATTCTATATATAATTTGATTACGAAAATTCTGTATAATTTTCTGTATGCCGTTTTGTAGAATTTACGTAAAGAATAACTTTTTATAACTTTTCCTGCATATCAAATTCTATATTATAATTTGCAGTAGAATTTTCTCTTTATAGTAATTTGCTTAAAGAAATTCTGTACAATTTTGTGTATAGTAGATTATCTCGATAATTTTCAGTATGGGAAATTCTGTATAATATATTCATTAGTAAAATGTTTATAATTTTCTTAAGGAAATTCTTTGTTTTATTTTCAATAGAATTTTCCCTATAATTTGCTGTAGGAAATTCTATAAAATTTTATCCCGTATTCCGTAAAACATCAATTTCTAATTATATTTTAAACAAATAATATTTTTATTTATATTTAATTCATTAATTTGTGAGTGGGTGGCGAACTTTTTTTTATTAACTAACCAAATCACACAATTACAAAATAGAGACAATTTTTTTGTTATTGGTTCAATTAAAATATCGTCAATCCCTTCAAAAAAAAAAAAAAACATAATAAAACTGATCATAAAATCCAATTAATTGGAATTAAAGTTTTGTACTTTGATTTTTTTTTTCTTTTTTTGGTTTTGGAGAATACAAACAAAAAAAAAAACCATAAAATAGTAATAAAAATAAAATATAATAAACTTAATATTCTTTATAGATGATGTGATGATGATCAAAAATATTGTTTTTTTTTTGTATTTAACAACGAAACAAAAATGTTTTTTTTTATTTTATAATGAAATTCATTCATTCATTCATTCATTGATTTATATCACAAAATCCAAAATGATTAGAATTTTAAAATATATTATAAATAATTTGACTGCGTGAATTCACATAACCACTTGAATTTAATTACATATATAGTAGACGAATGTATTTATATATATAAAAAAAACATTTAAATAATAAAATATATACGGATTGAAATTGAAGAAAAAAATTGTATAATAGTACAGAAGTTCCTTAAGCAAATTACACAGAATATTGAAGATTATACAGAATTTCCTTAAACAAACTATACACATTTTACTACTGAATATTATACAGAATTTCATACTGAAAAATTATCGAGAATCTACTACACAAAATTAAACAAAATTTCCTTAAGCAAATTATACAGAATTTCCTACAGCAAACTATACAGAATTTCCTTAAGCAAAATATACAGAATTTCAGAATTTCCTTAAGCAAACTGTACACATTTTACCACTGAATATTATACAGAACATTTCCTACCGAAAATTACTGAGAATCTACGAAACAAAATTGAACAGAATTTCCTTAAGCAAAATATAGAAAATAAATTCGAATTTCTTACAGAGCAAATTTCTTACAGAGAATTTCGTACTGAAAATTAAAGATAGTTTCGTTAAAAAAAAAAAAGAAATTAATTAAAAGGACCTCTTAAAAGGACAGAAATTACTACAAAATTTCCTACTGCACAAATCACACAGAATTTCTTGGATTAGAAGATTGGTCAGAATTTTCCTACAACTTTCCTACAATCCAACAATTTTCTGTACAGAGCTATAAATTTTGCCGGAAAATCTCTCTAAGGAAGGATATATAGGAAAATATTAAGGATATATTGGAAAAATGATATATAAAAATTAGTATCACATAAAGCCAAATTTTTAGACACTTTTTTTTTGGGGGAAAAATTAAAATAAAAACAAATATATTTTTATTGTCTTTATTTCATTTCATTTCATTTTTATCAAAAAACATTTACAAATAATTAAAATTAAAAAAAAAACGAAACATTAAGTAACTTATCATAATTCTGACCGCGTACGTCAACATTCGGTTTGTTTTTTTTTCTATTTCATCCATCATCCATCGTAAAAAGCGCTTAAAATTAAAACAAATCCTTAAATTGTTAGTATATAAAATATAGTATAGAAATATGAAGAATTAAGAAACTTTTAGAAAAACTCCGAGGACACTTAACACAACTAAAGAAAGTCCTGCTTATTATCTGATCCTGTTCTTGTTCTTGTTTGTTTGTTTGTTTTTATATTTCATTTCTGTTGTTGTTCAAAATTATAATAACAAAAAATTGTTTGGTAGAAGAATCGAATCACACTTAAATTCTAATGAGATTTTATTTTAATTATTTGTTTTTTTTTTTATTTTTGTTTATTTGGTAATTTTGGCTTAAAAACATTTTACTTACTAAACTTGGCACTCCCACTCAATTTTTATGTTATATGCATTTAGTTTAATATTCAGTTTAGATTATTTTTCCATATTTCTTTAAAACACAATTACCATAATTTCAATTATTATCAATCAATCACACAATTTTTTAATCATTTTACAAAATTTTGTTAAGCAAATCTGGTTTTTTGACTTTAAGCCCTTACTTAATTGACTTATAATTACGTTAGTAATAATCACGCATAGGTAATTATAGAAACAGAAACAAGAGAAGAAACCCTTATTTTATTTGTTCTTTTGAATGAACATTTTTTATTGTGGTTTTTTTTTCCTTATTTGCAAAAGACATTCGCGCAGACATCCATTTATTCAATTCACTATACACAATCCGTGGTAAAAAAAAAAAACTACATGAAGATGAATGATGATTTAGAGGTTAATTAACGGCACCCTACAAAAAACAAATCTTATGGAAAGTTTAGGCACATATTTTTTTTTTTCTTTTTTGTTGTTGTTTTATATTATTACAATATATAATATAATATATAAAAATATATTCATGATTATTTCAGTGTGAGTTATTTGTAAAAATTAAAAAAAAAAATAGCTGTTGAAAAAAAATTCACACACACAGAATAGAAACAGATACTGACAGAGAGATAGAGAGAGAGACAGAGAGCTTTTTTGTTATTCGTGGTTTGTTTGTTTTTCCAAAATATTTTTCAATGCATTCTTTGCTGCTGCTATATCCTGCGGGTTTGCGATTTTGCATTTATCCCGTCCCGTTCCGTTCCATTCCAAAAAAAAAATATCAAAATTAATCATCTTTTTCCTCTTTAGCTGATATAAATAATTTTTGACACATGCATGTTATATTTCCTATTAAAAAAAAATCAACCATAAATTAAAAAAAACATAGAAAAAAGTTATAGCAAGTTTTTATGAGTTGAGTTAATAAAAGTGTTATTATTATTGCTATTTTACCAATAAATTGTTGAAACCATTCGGGTTTATTTTGCCATCGTACACCAATAAAATAAATTGGTACACCGGTTACGGTAATCAATAGACCCATACCGACTTCATACGGAGCCACATAACACGGGACAATAATTAAAAATGCACAAATTACAACAAATACAATTGGTATAATTAATGGCACTTTTATGGGCCGTATCATTTCCGGTCGTTTATATCGAAAATATAATACGGCCGATACCGATAACATAATAAAAAATGATTCAACAATTGTTGAATAGGTGATCAGCACATGAACATCACTTACGCATAACATAAACAATGATAAAATACACTATAAATAAAAATAAAAACCACCCCCGCACTCATTAGTATATTTGATTAATAACCACCCATAATCATTTGATTTGATGAATGAATATCCTTTGATGAATTTAATTTTGTATATAGTTACCAAAAAGACAAGTGCCGGTGTTGGTGTAAATTTATTAACATTTATATGGGATAATAATGATGGCATATGTCCATTACGGGCACCAACAAAACACATTCGTGATGATGTCATTATGTGAACGCTTAAACCACCGAATGCTGAAATGGCCACCATTACCGGTATTATCCATGAACCATACGATAATATTTGATCACCGAATGTCTGTTCCAAAAAAAAATTATGAAAAAAATTCAATTCAAAATTCTGTTTTATATATGGTAGTTAGGAGTCATTTTCGCTTTTGACATGTGTACAAAGAAGAAGCATCCGAAAGGGTTAGAATTTTCTCAATTTGACAATTAAATAAACCAAAAATTGTTCCGATAGGTTCTGGATCTAAAAAAGAATCGTTTGAATTAGTTTAAAACCTCACAAAAAAGATATTTTCTATAACCAAAAATCATTGAATTGCAAAATTTTCGTTCAGGAATTGAAAAGTTTTTAATTGAATTAATTTTCTATTCTATAGGAAAAATTTTCTCTATATACAAAAATCGTTTAACGAAAGGATTCTCTATAGAAGAATAACTTCTTCATTAAGAAAGGATTCTCTATAAAAGAAAATACGGGTTTTGGGGAAAGGGTTCTTTTTTTTAAGCGCTTTTTGATAAAAAAATCGTTTAAGGAAAGAATTCTCTATAGAAGAATGACTTTTTCATTAAGAAAGGATTCACTATAAAAGAAAATACGAGTGTAGGAAAGGATTCTTTTTTTAAGCGGCGCTTTTTGATAAAAATCGTTTAAGGAAAGGATTCTCTATAGAAGGATAACTTCTTCATTAAGAAACGATTCTCTATAAAAGAAAATACGGGTTTTGGGGAAAGGATTCTTTTTTTTAAGCGGCGCTTTTTGATAAACAAAACGTTTAAGGAAAGAATTCTATATAGAAGAATGACTTCTTCATTAAGAAAGGATTCTCTATAAAATAAAATACGTGAATCTTTTTTTTTAAGCGACGCTTTTTAATTAATTTTTCATCTAAAACAAAAACATCTTTCTTTTTTTTTTGCGGAATAAAAATCGTTTAGGAAATATTTCTAGATTAATATATGGTCATCCGCGAACAGAAAACATTTTTGCGACTGAAAATCGTTCTAGAGCAAGTCTCAAATCTGACGTCTGCTGTAATTAGATTTTTTGTTTGTTTAGAATTACAATTTTCCATTTGTGATTATGAACAGCGGGCGCCGAACCTTTTTCATTATCCAACAAAACTCTCCAAATTTTCACAATTTTATAATTATTTTAACAATATTAACAAAATAAACTTACCACAGCAATGGCATTCGATGCAATCATTTGTTGTGGCGTTAATACAGCCAAATAGGCCATATTTGCTAAAACATAAATGGCCGTCACCAATGGCAATGAAATATAAATGGCCCGTGGTAAATTCACATACGGATCACGTAATTCTTCGGTCATAAAATTTAAATAATTCCTAAAATAGATTTACCGTAAAAAACACCCCCCAAATTAATTCAGAAACTCAATAAGACAAAAAAACAAAAAGAAAGAAAACTCTTCTTACCATCCAGCATATGAAAATATACCAGAATAAAATGCTATTGATAATTTTCCCGGATCTGTTTCGGTATTTTCAAATGCATCATCAAAATTTTCCATATGACCTGCGAAAAAACCCCAAATAAATCAATCAATTTTTTTCAAATTTTTCCCGCATTGATAGAAAATTTATTTTATATCCCATACCTAATCCCATCCAGGTGACACCAACAATTATAATAATACCAAGTGCTGCAATTTTTGTAAACATAAAAACATTTTGCATTTTTGTTGTTGATTTAACATCATAACAATTTATAAATGTTAAAAAACCTATACAAAAATAGATCAGGAGTTGAAATGTTGTGATTAGAGTAAAGAAGAATCAATCAATCAATCAATCAATCGTTTAGATGACTTTTGAATGATTTGTTTTTTTTTAATATATTTTTGATATAAAATCACACATTACAAATGGTTGCGGCTGCAATTAATTGTGATGATCCATTTGGTATCCGACAATCACCGGGAAAAAATGGTTGTAAAACATAATTGGCAAATGTTAAACCCATAATGGCATTTGTTGTTGGTCTATTTTTTTTAATTTGTCGAATAAAATTATCATATATAAAATGTAATAAAAAAAAAAGTATTTCAATTATTGGGAGTATTATTAATTAATTCATGCGGTTTTTTTTTTGCGGAAAATTAAGGCTTGATTGTGAAAAAATTGTTGTATACAATCAATGATCAAAGTATTATTGTCCATTGGAAGCTACAACATTTTTTCCCCATCTTTCACTGGCAGTTTGTGGATTTGTCCATCCCAAAAAAAAAGAACTTCTCCGGCGGCTTGGTGAAGGTGAAGAACGAATCGAGCCCCGATTTTTGATACCCTGTTCTGTGAAGTGAAGCTAATTTCGGTGTGGGCATTGGTCTGGGATATAAGGCGGGTGAAGCAGAACTTCCCACCCACTGTGTTTTCCAAATAGTTTTGAACCGGTCTTTAAACATGTGACCGAGCGTTGTCATGTTGTCGGAAAATTATGGATTCGTGTCTATGGTTGCATATTCTGGTCGTTTTTGGCCGCAATCGATCGCTCTCTTCAAACGAATTTTATTGTGTTCGGTAGAGGTCCCCTTCTTCTTTGATGGTCTGACCCGATTTCAACAGCTCATAATACAACGCACCACCTTCTGATTCCACCCACCAAATACAGAGCATTACCTTGGCGGCACCATGGATATTCGGCTTTACTGCGTGGATGTTGATGGTTGGCCGACGAGCTTCACCGATACGATTTCTTGCGCTTGGGGTTATCGTGTCCCCAAGCCATTTCGATCATCACCAGTGACACATATCCGATGCAAAAATGACTTGTTTTTGTGGCGTTGAAGCAACATTTATCCGACACATGCAGAATCAACGTACGATATCTCTTGGCTTTAATTCATTTCCAAGCTTTTGATGCGTTTAAACGTTGCTGGAAATGGTTGCTTGATCAACTACCAATGATTTTAAAAGATCTTGTTGATTGCGTTTGGCACGCATCTTCATCATCAAGCAATGCCTCCAATTCTCCATCTTCATCATCTTTTTGGCCGGGTCCGGGTCGTTCATCGTCTTCTAAGTTGAAATCACCGCCACTTTTAAACCGTGAAAACCTGCACTTCTGGCATGTTCTTTCAGCTAGAGCATGGCTAAACCATAAACCTCTACTAAAATACGATGACTTTCGGTAGCACTTTTCTTCATGTTAAAGTAATGATGAAGAACTTCCCGCAAAACACTTTTTCTGGCACAAAGTTCGACGACATGTTCCAATGAATAGAGACAAAAATGTTGTTTACACGCTTCAATCAAAAAATGACATATACTGAAAAAGACGCGCAATAACGCAAACAGTAGCTTTCAAATGAATATAGTCACGGATGAACACGACGCGAAATAATACTATAGTAAAACGCCCACTCTTAAAAAATTATGGCACGAATTAATGCACGTACTCCCAATAAAAAAATGGATAACTTACACAAATATAAGCATTGCATCCCATAAATATAAAAATGCTGGTAATGAACCAAATGCTTCATTTATATAGGCATAATCACCACCGCTAACCGGAATCGCTGTACCCAATTCAGCATAACACAAAGCACCAATCATCGATAATAATCCCGATAATATCCATATAACTAATGATGTACCAACAGCATTTACCTCTTGAATAACACCCTTTGGTGATATAAAAATTCCTATATACATATATAATTATAAATTAGCGATCCCGCAATACGCAGACAATAATAAGATGATTATTTCTATTTTGTGTACCTGATCCTAAAATAATTCCTAATATAATGGCAACACCTTCTAATAAACCCAATTGTTTTTTCATTTTAACTTTATCTGTATTTTTATTTGTTTCATCATCATCACATTTTACTGATGCAATTTCACTGGCCGACGGTGTTACGGCCGTCATCAATGGTATTACACCAGTTGGTGAATTTAAATCATATTTTATTGGATTTGTTGTGGACATTTTTTGTTTGTTTGTTTTGATTTTTATTAATATTTGTTTCTTTTTCTTGATTTGACCTGGAAATTAAGATAATACAAAATTGATATATATAGAAATAGATTATTATATAAAGTAGTTTAGTCGCAGCGAGGGGCTGGGGAAAACAAAATATTGGAAATAATGTTTCAATTTAATTCAATTGAACCGCCACGATTGAACAATTTTTAAACAATTTTTCGTTTAATTATTAACTGAACCGTTATGACGTTTCGCCGCCGTATCAACGAAAATCCGTCAACTTAGACGGGAAAAATTCCCTTAAAACACTCGGTTTTTATAATATTTTTTGACTGTCTAAAACTTCTTTAAAAAAGAATTGTACTTAAATTCTTCGTAATTTGTTCATTTTGTGACGATTGTATCTTATCTTGTAATTATAGAGTTAATATTGTTATGATCCATCATCGAAAGTCGAAATAAGACGCGCTTGTTTTGAAAATCAATTGACTCTTGACCTTATTGAAGTCTATATTCTATTGAAGTCTATATTCTATTGAAGTCCATATAAATAAATTAGATTTGACATCATCTGTGATTTTATCCACTCATATACGAACACCATCATCAAATTTTGTACTTGTTCAATTATCATTAATTAATTTTCCGTGAGAGAAACCGTGAGTTTCAAATTTAACGATCTTGATTGATATTTGATCATACGTTTTTATATAATTTATGAAATGTGGGGACTGTGGAAATATTTATATATACAAAATAATCCGAATTTTTTGGAACCTTCCTCAAAGCATCCTCATCAGATACGTTCAGATGCAGTTCACGGCAGAACATTATATATCTATGAATAAGAAGATTTCGCCGCCGAATCCAAGGCATTATTTTTAAAGATTTCTCATTATGTTTCTGTAACCGCAATTTATACGTGAAATGTTTATGATCTATGGATGGGTTGATGAAAAATTGGAAAAGTTTGACACACCCACGCCCGCATATCCAACAAATCGAAATATGATTTTAGAGAGTTAGAGAAATTGGAATATATACAATACAATTTTTGTCATCCATTGCATTTTATCTAACTCATTGTCAGTAAACTTTTATATTGCTGATTGATTATTGGTTAATAAATCTTTGGTACTTTCTATTCTATATATTATATAGATGTTTTAATTCCGTCCGACCGCGTAGATCTTATTGAATTGCTTACGAAAATTTCGAAAATTTTTACTATCTGGAAATGTGTTTTCTCCCAGTTTTCTTTCCGAGATCCCAGATCACGAATTTGCTAAAAAAAAAAAAAAAAAATCACGAAATGTCCACCAGTTCGATTTTCCAAAAATATATGTGTTTTAACCAGTCGACCAGGTTCTAAATGGCCGAGAGTCTATAGTTGATTTTGGAGTTTGCCCGTTTCAAGTATTTTTTTGGGTTGTCAAAACTATAACAAAATGTCGACAAGGTTGAAATCATATTTTGGGCGTTTTTACAGGTATTTCTTGTTGCAAATATAAAGAACAATTTTTCAGAAAAGTTGTGTAGAATGGCGAGACAGACTCGGATAAGACCATTGGGTGAAGCTCGGTGGGCAGATCACCCAGATCACGTGACCCAGAGTGTATTTTTTTCCTATTTTTCCTATATGGTATAGCTATTTATTATTAGTATAAGTAATATTTTATTACAAATACAGTTGTACAAAATATCAAGACAAGATTTCGCAAATTTTTAAATAGAGAATCAATCATCACAGTTTCTTATGATCAGTTTCATTTTATTTATAAATATTAGATAAAGAATGAGAAATACTTATTATAAACTGGGATTTACGGACCATAACGGGCCAAAGTCTTCACCATCATATGTATAGCTTAGATGGTTTTGACCCGAGGATGTTAATTTTTATAAAAAGAGCAGCATCGTTTTTATATCCCTATACGAAGAAGAAGTACTAGTCGAAAGTATGGATTTTCCCTTACGTTTGTAACATTTGGGAAATTGGGAAATTTGGGGGGAGTCGGGAGTTGGGAAGAAAGAGTTGGAAGACTGAGTTTTGTGATGAAAAAACTAAATAATTTTGTCTATCAATCCGTCGGATAACTTATTGAGAATTTAACTTTAATTCTTAACCGATCTTCAAAATCGTTATTATATGGTTCTTGAATGAAAGACAATCAAAGACAAAAGTGAGGTGTTAATTTTGTATATATGCGGGAGAGTTTTGGCCAAAAAGTATTAAATAATCATTGATGAATTTCAGTTACTTCGTACGGGTTTTCCAAAAAAATGGCCTTCAACCAAAAATCTCTAATTCAATATGTTTTTTTTTTTTTATTTGTATATAAAACATTTGATAAGATAATGAAAAATGACTTACACAATTTTGAATGGAATTGTTTGATTTTGGATTTTATCTTCTTTTTTTTTTTTTTTTTCGTGCCTTTTTAAAACAACATTTTTTTGATTAAATATTTCAAATTTTTTTTTTTATGGTATATAAAATCACTTATATACAATAAATAATTAATATATAATTTACGTAAAATGTGATGAGCTGAGCGTGTTCAATGTTTTATGATGGTATGATGATAGTAGTGGTGGTGGTGAGGCGAATTAATCAAAAATTGATCGCATTTATTAATATTTTATTGGGTCACTAATGATTTAATTTTTTAATACACACACACACAATTTTGTTATAGAAAAAAGATTATATAGAATTATATAGCGGATTTTTTGAACGTTTTTTTTATTATCACTTTAACGTTTTGATTAGAAATAAAAATATTTCAAGTTAATTCTGGGGGTTTCGCGTCGTTGTCGTTGGGAGTACAAACAAAAAAAAAATAATTGCTAAATCATTTTTTTTTGTTTTATAACAATATATTATTTTATTTTTGTTAATTGACTTTGACTTTAATTAATTTAATTAACTATAATTTAATTTTTATCTTTTTAATTATATTATTATGGTTTTTTTTTTGTTTTATAGACTCTATCGTCTGTCAGAGTGAATCACACATAAACAATTTCAATTTCTGTTATTAAACGGATTATTAAAATACAACAAAAAATGTCTAATAATTAAATTAATTGGATTATTTTTATTCTATTATAAAGTCGCGTACCGATTTTTTATTATTATTATTATTATTATTATTAATACAGTTAAGAGACTTTAAGAGAATGTATGATAAAGTTTTTGTATATTTGGTTGATTGTAAACCATAAGTACATTGACAAAGTTGTTTTTTTTTTCATATACCTATTTATTGAAATTCTACATTTATCTATATATCGCGTATAATGACCATATTTGAACATATTATTCTTTCGATATGCGCCTATACATTACACATTCATTGTACAAATTGCTGCTCAATTGCAATAATCCATTCATTTATTATATATAAAAGGTGATTTTTTAAAAGCTATAGGAAAGTTTTCAAAACAAAAAACCCATAAAATTCAGAAAAATGCATGAAATCTTTATTTGAATCGATAGTAGTACGGTCCATATAATTTAATGTTTGAAGATTATTTCATTCAAATGTTGACCTTAACTGGGCCTCAAATGGTCCATCCGCTTAGTCCAATTTTGGCATACTCTTTCCAAACATTTCGGACGGTATCTCACGAATAAATGCTGAACGAATGTTGTCTTCCAATGCGTCAATTGAACCGGGATTGTCTGTATAGACATGAGCTTTAACATATAGCCCCACAAAAAATAGTCCAAAAGGCGTTAAATCGCACGATCTAGGCGGCCAATTGACCGGTCCCGAACGTGAAATAAAATGTTCACCGAACTCGTCTCTCAATCCAAAGTCCATTGTTGTGCGCGTGCTGTGTGGCATGTGGCACCGTCTTGTTGGGAACCACATGTCATGCAAGTAAAGCTCTTGCATTTTGGGCAAAAAAAAGTTGGATATCATCTCACGGTCGGGCGCTCACCATTCACAGTTACGTTACGATTCGTATCATTAATTTTGAAGAAGTACGGTCCAATTATGCCACACCAGCTCATAAACCGCACCAAACTGTGACCAGCTTGTTCTCGATGTATTCTGGTAGCTCTTGCAATGCTTCTACGGCTGATATTCACTCCAAAATCGACAATTCTGCTTATTTACGTACCCATTGAGCCAAAACGGGGCTTCGTCGCTGAACACAATTTTTCGGTAAAAAAGTGAATCTTCGGCCAACTACGGCCGAGAGCCCATTCACCAAAAATTTTACGTTGCGGTAGGTCGTTCGGCTTCAATTCTTGCACCAGAGATGTATTTTGAAAGGCATCACACCTAAATCCTTCCGCAAAATTTTCCCCGTTGTTGAGTAACAGAGGCCCAATTGCTGCGAACGGCGACGAATCGGATAATTGATGGTCATATCATTAACACTGGCCGATACAGCTGCGATATTTTCTTCCGTTCGCACTCTACGTAAGCGGTGGTTGGTGGTTTAATGTCCAAAAATGTAAATTTGTTGCGAAATTTAGTCACAATAGCCCGAATAGCCGTTTCAGTGGGTCGACGATTAAACTGACCATAAAATGGAAGAAGCGTGCGATAAACTTTCTTATTCAGAGCACACATTTTGATAATAAAATTCAATAATTTGCAAGCGTTGTTCGTTTGTAAGACGATTCACATGGTTAAATTATAGACCAACAAACTGAAGATGTTTGACAGTGAAATAAAAACACGAAACGTGCGTCAGCTGTTTAAACCGCAGTGTTGCCAAAAAGATAATAGCTAAAAAATCACCCTTTATATACAGTTAAATGTGTGTTAATAAGTTGATAAGTTCACGGGACCAACCAACCAAAATCGGTCAACTTATAGGCGCAGTTGGTTAGGTTATGTATATAGAGGTTTAATGTTATTGTATATTGATTTGGCTGGGATCATTTGATCAACATATAAATTATCAAAAATGTTCAACATTTAAGCGCAGATGGTCAAGTCTTAATACAGTTGAATTTAGCAGGTTTGACTGCAATTATTTATATATAAATAAAATAAAAAATAGTTGCAATTGCATTTAATTTATTCAATTTATTTATACATTTGCAGCTATTTGTATATATATATAGCAACAATAAAATCGTGTATTTATTAACCGCATCATTGAGAATTAATTAAATATTAGATTGGATTTTTTTTTATAAACATATTTTTTTTTTTTACTATATAATACGGTATTAGAAGTAAGATCTTTATGTTTTGTATAATAAATCACATTCATATAATATTAAATTGAAATTTTAATTTTATTAACAAAAAAAAACTCTATATTCCAATTCTATGAGACGGAAAGGTTTCTTCCATATACATATGTACATATTCAGATATCAGGTTCTATACATTTTTTATAAGAATTTTATAGCGGAATCTTAGCAAACAACCCAAAAAAACTCTTATCAATGATGGATGATGATGAATCTTTATTATATATTGTATAAAACGCGATTTTGTTGCGAAAAAACTGCAAAACTATAATAATATTTTTTTTAGTTTATACCTACTTTTGCAATCGCATTCAATGAATTCATTAACGTATATATATATATACAAAATCAATGATGTGAAACGATAGGTTGTTCTATTTAAATACAACAAATACAAAAAAAAAACCATTTAAATGTATATAGTCATTTATATATTGAATGTTATAAAATTTTAATTCAACTCTGATTGATAGATAAATCAGAAAAATTCGATCTAATATCTGATTCAGGGGAACTTTTAAAGAAGTTTTCCTAAAAAACCGACAGCTTATAAAAACCCTAGAACTCTAGCAGATTTCTATAGGCTTGCAAAAATAACATATACATAAATAATTAAATCTGTTGAAATTTCTTGTGTGTGTTTGATCAGCTAGATAGCATGAAAAAAATGGATTGACGCCGATGTTTTTTTTATTATCTATTAGAATCGTTAAAGTTAAAGATCGTTAAAATACCTTTCCAACAAGTTTTATGTAATTATTTATGAATTTCCGATAAGTGCGATTAGTGAGATATGCCGGTAAATATACAATTTTTCCGTACTATCTTGAACTTCAACAAAATCGTTCTTTTTTTTCTTGGCGGTTAGCTTGAAACCCAAGCGAAATAGACATTGGGGGGTCGCCATACATTTCTCAAAAACTCATTTACTCATTTGTCTAAAGAAATTTTCTATATATAAGGAATTTTGAAGACATTTTCCAAATATAAGAAATTTTCTGTATAATTTTCTAAAATTCTATCTATAATTTCCGCTCCGCGTCCATCCTAGAAGGAGGACGATTATAACTTAACTTAACTCAAAAATCCATGCTGAATATATTTTACCATTATACCAATAGCGATATTTTTCTGGTGATAGATAATCATTGCGATCCAATTGATCTTTTCTAAACACTTTTCCTTCACTTATGGTGTTGTTGGAATATCAATCACTAGTAATCCCTTCAAGAATCTCTCCTGAATATTTTTCCTTCAGTATTCAGACAGTTTTCTGATGATCATCAAAAAATCAATCGTTCGTCAATCAATCAATCAATCAATCAATCAATCAATATAGAAACTACAAATGTTGTGTGATAGAAGAAACTCTTTCAAAAATATTAATTATATACAGAACGTACTTTTGCCTTCAAACGAGAAATCTTTCTGGTTGATAGAAAATGTTCCACCTTGAATGGTTTTTTTCTTCAGTAGACCAAAGTTTTTTCTGTTACATAAATGTTATATATAGATAGATAGTTATCCTGTTTACTCGATGGATTGAAATTCTGGTGATAGAAAATCAATCAAATAATCTGTGGCTAAACATGTTTTGCTTCACCAGACAATTTTCTGGTGATCTAAAAATCTTTCAATAATCTATCCTGAACATTTTTCCTTCAATATAGATATTATTCTGGTGATCTAAAAATCAATCGTTCATCAATCAATCAGATCAAATGATCATCGAACATTTTTCCTTCAATATAGAAACTACAAATTTTGTGTGATAGAAACTCTTTAATTATACTGAACGTTTTGGCCACCATCAACAGATATATTTCAACTGCGGTGATAGAAAATCGTGATCAAATAATAATCGTCGAACATTTTTCTGGTGATAGAAAGTCTTTCAAAGATATTAATTACTGAACGTGGTTTCCCTTCAAGAGAAATGTTTCTGGCTGATTGAAAATCAATTAAATAATCTTCGTTCTGTACTTTTTTTTCTCCATATCAACAGGAATATTTCTATAGTGATATATAGAAAATCTTCAACCTGGAATGTATTTTTCCCAGACCAAACCAAAGTTTCAGACCAAAGTTTTTTCTGTTGCATAAATGTTATATAGATAGATAGTTAGTTATCGTGTTGATTGAAACGGATAAAAACTCCTTCAAATTAACTTGACTTGACTTTCTTTCGTCGTCTATAGGTTATTTTCTGCGGTGATAGAAAATCATTCAAGAATCTCGTCTGTACATTAAACAGATATTTTTCTGGTGATGGAAAATCTTTCAATAATCTCTCCTATAATTCCTTGTACATTTTTCCTTCAATATAGAAACTAAATTTTGGGTGATAGAAACTCTTTAATTACGGAATGAGGAATATTTCTAGCGATAGAAAATCATCAATCTTGAATGTTTTTTTCTTCAGTAGACCAAATTTTTCTGTTACGTAAATGTATTTATGTTATATGGATAGATAGTTAGGGATCCCGTTGATTGAAACGGAGAAAAACTTCATCAAATTAACACTCCCTTGACTTTTTTTTTCGCCTTCGATAGATTATTTTCTGGCAATCAATCATCGGCGAACATTTTTCTTCAATATAGAAACTAAATTTTTGGTGATAGAAACTGGAGATGGAGAAAGAATCCATATTAATGAATGGATCTTCCTTCTGTACATTTTTTCCTTCACTAGAAAATTTTCTGGCGTTCTAAAAATCTTTCAAAAATCTCACCTGAATATTTTTCCTTCAATATAGAGATATTTTCTGATAGAAAGTCTTTCAAGAATCCATTACTGAACGTTTTTCCCTTTTCAAGAGAAATGGTTCTATGGTTCATCATCAAAATCAATCAAAAAAAATCTGATAATATAAAAATCTTTCAAAAATCTCTTCTGTATACATATTTTACCTTGTACAAATATTTTTTCCCTGCCGCGTTGATAGAAAATCGTTTAAAACTTCCCGGTCCTGAATCGTTCGGTCATCCTTCACGATTCTGTATCTGGTGTGGGCAAATCAATTCATAAATCTTTTCAACGAATAAGAAACACTTTGGTGTATATACCATATATACACATTTTTATGGTAATAGAAAATCATTTATAAGAATCCAAAATGTGATATTCTTCTTGAATGGAATTGAATGGAAACTATCCTTCAATATGGGATATATCCTTCCTTATTCTTTATTCTTATTTGTTGTATGCAAATATTTAAAATATATCGTTTTGTGTTTGATTTGAAAATTTCCAATTTTATTCCAATTGATTAATGGTGCGGATTGAGCCGGATCTCTAATACTAAAAATATATCGATTGATAGATTTTTAAAACGTGTTTCACTATATGATTACAACGTTTTGGTGGATAACGTAAAATTGTCCGATAAAATCGTCTTTAACACATCGCAGTAGAAAGAAACTTCAGTTCTTAAATTCAAATAAATATATAGTCTGTTTTTTGTTCCTTACTACGGCAGAATCGGTTTAGCGCCCGTAAAATCTCGGAACTCTACGGGCCGTGAGACATTCCCAAATTTAATTAAATTCATTAGATTGCGTGGAATAATTGCGTATTATATGTATAATTATTGTGTCAACAATTTATTGGGATTTTTTGTTTGCGAGAACAAACATATGCCTTTGGTTTTAGATGGATTAGAAATTCTACTAAGTTTATCCTTCCCTCCCCCGCAATTAGATATTAAATCTAAATCTTTGTTCATTGAAGAAATCATCTTCTGGCGTGACTATACGCATAAGCATTTGATTCGCATTATGATTGATTACGAGGTAGTTCATACGAAGAATGTAATGTACTATCGTCTGCATGACAGTGCATTGGATTTTCTGTTATCGATAAAAGATCATTACTAAATAAAGGTACACTTATTCTATATCAATCCATCATCTACATTACAGATTGAAATACTGTGATTTTTATGATCAAAAACTATTAAAAATTATGACCTGAATATTACTTTAGAAATCATATAGATAATTGATTAAAAAAACTTGCTAATGAATAAATTAAATAAATGTTGTTTTTTTTTAGCATACCCTACTTTCAAAAGATATTCAAAAGAATCAAAATATTCCCCCCGAGACAATTTTTGGTAAAAGGGGATTAGGTTTAGTAAAAGACTATTTTATATACAATACTTTAATATAATACATCGTAGGATAAATCTGTAAATAATTGGTTAAATAGACAAACGTGTATTTGCGCGCTTTGGGAGGCAAAGATACACAATCTATCTTCAACAAAAACAATTCAGTAACAAACAATTCAAAATTCAGTAAAGTTAATTCATATATATACATTATTGCGATTCCTCCAATTTAATATTATATTAATAATTTGAATGAGATAGTACT
This sequence comes from Dilophus febrilis, assembly GCA_958336335.1. Lineage (NCBI taxonomy): Eukaryota > Metazoa > Arthropoda > Insecta > Diptera > Bibionidae > Dilophus > Dilophus febrilis. The sequence goes on along the minus strand of OY284468.1, from coordinate 2,836,792 downwards.
TAATAATAATAAATTGCATCATATTTTTACTGTTTTTGTTTCGCAACATAATTCATTATTTCAATTGTTAATTGATAAAAAACATTAATTTTCCCATCCATTCATTCACGTGCGCTTATTTAAATACTTATTTATAATACTTTATAACATATTAAAAAAAAAAAAACAGATAAATTAAATACTGTGGTCGCGTGCGAGCACGTTTTTTTTTTTTTAATTTAATTTTATTACATTACATATATTATTATTATAAAATCCCTCTATATATTTACTGATAACAGAGTTATTTTTTGTTTTTTGTTGCTGATTGTATTGCCAATTGGATTGGATGGGCATGGGAATGAATTCCACTTTTTAAATTAAAAATAAACTTAAGAAACTTTAAAAAAACTTTTACTTACTTACAATTTTTTTTTTGCATTCACTATCTATTCACTATAGAAAGAAAATTGATTTTTCAATAATATTTTTCAATTCTGTTCTGTATGTTTTTCAATTATTATTACTATTTATAATAATAAAATGTTGATTTTTTCATTTACTGGTAATTTAACTTTCACAATTTCATTAATTTCACACACAACACATAATCATAATATAATTAAATTAATTTTTATTATTATTATTATTATTATTATTATTAATTTACACTTTAAACAGAAATTTCCACCTTCCACCATAACCAAAAAACGTAAATATCCAATAAATTATAAAGCGAGTGCAAAAAAAAAATATAAAAATACACAACACAACACTCGTCGTATGTATTGATATCAATACTTAAAAAAAAAAAGAAATGCAATTTCGTATGCGTCAGACAAATATTTAATAAACATGTGCTTTTTTTAAATTTTTTTTTCTTTTCTGTACACAGACCCTACCAAATTTATAGTTAGTATTGACGGAATTCAATTGGATCACCACAAAGCAAAGCCTATATAGAAAAAAGTATTGTTAAAAACAAATCCGAATAGGGATTGATTTACAAAGACGTACACAAATAAATTAATCATTAATCAATTCACATAACATTTTATTTAATTAATATACATTTTATTATTATTATTATATAATACAAGAAGACAAAGCAATAAAATAAATTATAGTTACGTTTACCGTTCGATTACCAGAGGATTAGAAAACAGCAGATTTTTCTACTCCGACCGAACTACTCTTTGCTATAGTACGGAATAGTTTGGAGTAGAAAGAAATCTATTCTTTTCCATTCTTACCTACTCCTGGCTGAACTGGGATAATCGAATGGAACGGAACTTTACAATAGTCTCTAAAAAAAATCTTAAAATTAAATATCATTATGATGTTGAATCAAAAAACACAATACTTTCAAATTTCAACCTTTTATAGGTTACCATTCAATTTGTAAAGTAACCTATAAAATAAACCAACGTAAAAAAAAGTTTGGTTCAACAACGGCCGCGACTTCAACTTTTTGTATTGTATATTTTAAAATTCATTTATTTCATTTTGATGTTCCATGCTGAAGCTCGTTTGTCCGTCAACCTTCCAATTTTACTTATGATCATTACTGTGCAATTTCGAATGAATCATATCCTTAAATTGTGATAAAATTTTATTTTCACGTTTTTGTCGTTCCTCTTTGCTGAACATTGCCAATGCACGTTTTTCATCTGCCGAATAGATTTGATTTTCTTTACGTATACGTACCGCTTCCATACGTCGATGACGGCTACCGCTCATCACATAACCAACATCCTCAAATGTGGCAATTTCATCAGATGTTAAACCAATTTCACCACGACGTGGTATACGTTTACCTTCAGCAATGTAGGCAGCCATAGCTGCACCTTCACCCGGTAACAATGCATGACCAAAATCTTTATGGGTTAATCCTGAACCGGTTTGACGTAATGCCGGACCAATTTCTGTTCCTGAACCGGAGGGGTCTCCTCCAACGATTGTTGCGGAAGACGTTGACGTTGATGAATCCTCTGAATGTTTATTATTATTATGTTTGCTACGTCGATGTTTTGATGATGATGATGGTATTGATATTGGTTTTAAAAATTCATGATTATTTTCCGTTGTTTTTTCTAACCAAATTTCTTCTGTCATCTGATTATCCTCTTCCTCATCTACTTCCTCTTCATTGCCACTACTACTACTGCTACTACTGCTACTGCTGCTACTGGTGCTACTGTCGCTACTACTACTACTACTACTACTTTCACTTGAACTTACTTTACGTTTATGTTTTTTCTTTGATGATCTGCTTTTCTTTGATGACTTTTTCTTTGATGATTTGCTTTTCTTTGATGATTTCTTTGATTTGCTTTTCTTCTTTTTTGATTTCTTTGATTTGTTTTTCTTTTCATCCGGCGTTATGGTAATTCTATAAGGAAAAAAATTAAAAAAAAAGGTTAATGATCTGACTCAAAAAAAGCAATTTTTCTTATATAGAAACAATGGTCAAATGGTCACATGGACTGGTATTATGCCAATCCAATAAAAAACAAAAGGATTTGTTGTTAAGGAATAACCGAATCAATACGGAAGAAAAGGTAAATTAATCCTTTTGAAAACAATCCGTAAGCCAATCTGTAAATGGCATATATGCAAAAATCAAAAATTTGACAGGGCGACAATCGGAGGGGATGTGAGTGAGTGAGTCGAGTTTAGTACATAGTAAAATAAATGATACATACTGTTCGGCATTACGTACAGGTGAACGTCCCCAAATATATGGTACACCATCAGTACCAATTAATTCACGTTGTTGCCTTCGATTGTCCATAAAATCTTCATCATATGTTTTAGTTTTTTGATTATTAAAATTTGTCATTGGATTTGTGAACGACGACGACGACGACGCTACGGGTGGTTTCTGTGATCTATCAGTTCTCTGTTGATGACGATAACCAAGTCCACGATGATGATGTTGTTGTTGGTGTTGTTGTTGGTGTTGACGATGATGATTTTGTTGATATTCACCATCATTTTCATTTGTTTGTATTTCATTAAATTTATCATTTGGCCAACGATCTACTACTGAATTATTATTTCTATTGTCGTTGTTTCTACCACCGATTTCAGATGAATTTTTATTATAGTTTAACGACGACGATTGTTGTGGTGGTCTTCGTTCTCTGTTATTACCACTATCACGGCCACCACCATCATCATTATGGTGATGTCGCCGTTCACGTGATGCATTATTATTATAATCATCACGTTCATGATAACGACCACGTTGATGTTGTTCTCGATCTCTATAATCATTTGTACGACCACTTTGTGAACGATATTGATTTCTATTTGATGTTTCACGACGATGATATGATGATGATCTTTGGTGTTTACTTGTTGTTGGACTTCTACTACGGCTTCTACTATCATTATTGTGACGTCTATTGGGGCTTCTTCTTCTACTATCATTTCGATTTTTTCTACTAAAACTTGGATTTTTGTTTGAACGATTAATACTATTGCTGCGACTGCGACTTCTACTGCTATTACTTCTGGTGGTGGATCGACGATAATTTGATGTTTTATAAGATTTCGGTTGTTCCGATGATGATGAACGATCATCATGTGGCTTTCGTTGTTGTTGTTGTTGTTTTTGTGTATTACTATTATTACTGCCACTATCACTACCACTACCACTTGATGATGATGATGATGATGAGGAATCCCTTGATGATGTTGTTGTTCTTTGTTGCATTTTATTTGGCGGTGTCTTCTGTTTCTTCTGATGGTCACCATCACTATCACTACTATCACTTGCGATACTGCTGCTAGAAGAAGATCTAGATCTAGAACTTTTATTACTTCTATTTGAAGTGGTTGTCATATTTAAAGTATTTATTTTTTTTTTAAATTATTTATTGTTTTGAATTGTTTATTGTTTTTTGGGAAAACTTTTATACTAATTAAAAAACAAAACAAAATTGTTTCAAAACAAACAAACGTTTTACAAACGAATGAAAAATATAAATAATTTTATTTGCAAATGCAATAAATGCATAAGAAAAAATAAAAAATGCTTTTGTTTCATGGGTTTTATGGGTTTTTTTTTTTTGTTAGTCAAATTGTCGGAATTTCATCATTGCACAGTGAATAATTCACAATAGCGGTAAATTTGAGCAAAAATGAATTCATTTCGTATTGAATGGAAAAATACTTACGGTATTTTTTATTTTTTTTTAAAAGAATAGTGTTTTATAAATAATGTTTTATTGTTTAATTAAAATTTAATTAAATAGTTTTTAGTTCATTTGTTAAGTTCAGTTTCAGTTAGTTATTAATTCAGTTTGTTTCTTTTGTTATTTTTATTTTTATTTAAATTCAATAATAAATTTGAAAAAAAAAAAAAATGAATTTAAAATACACCGAAGCACCGAAGGAGAAAAAAAAAACCAAACATAACGAAAGAAAAATAAAAATTCATTATGGCCGCCATCTTCACCGCCGCCATATTTTTCATAATGTCAAATAATTAATTTATTCAATTTGCGCATACACACAGTCACACACACATATTTTTTTAATTTGTGTTGTTGTTTTTATATGGTTTTATTTCACTTTACTACTGATAAGAAACAAGTTTATTTTATTTGTGTGTTTTTGTTTTTTTTTTTATTATATATTTTCAATAAAAAGGTGTATTATTTTTTATTAAATTTATTTATTTATTTATTTATTATATAATAAATAGTATTATAAAAATATATAATGTGATATAATAATAATAATAATAATACAAAAAAAATTACGTTTTGTTTGTTTTGAATGAATGAATAAAAGAAAAGCAAACATTCAATAAAATTTCAGTTATATTACGGATTTTGAGTTTTGTGGTGTTATAAATTTTATTTTATTATTTTTCATCGTCGTGTATTTCAAATTTATAATTTAATTAAATAAAATCAAATAAAGTGGTGTTAAAAATAAGTTAATAATATTAAAAAAAATAGGTATATTGGAAAAAAATTATTTTATTTTTTTTTTTAAATACGTACGTTTTTATTACATAATTATTTTTTTTTTGGTGCAATTTTTTTTTCTGTTTTGTTTTGTTTTTGTGTTCAATGAAATTATTTTTTTAATTGTTTTTTTTTTTTTTTTACATTTCTATTTAGATAAAAATCTAAATTTATTAAATTTAATTAATTAAAATCATATTAAAAAAATGGCAGATAAAGTGAAAGTTTGTATCGTTGGTTCAGGAAATTGGTAAGTGTTTTTACGTTTTTTTTTTCCCACGGAATTTTCCTATTGACAATCAAAAACAGACAAAACTGGCGCGTAATTTATTTTTTTTTTGAAAATAAGACATAGAGGAATGGGATTGAATTTCTCTAATCATAATCATTAAATTTTTGTATAATAAAATAATTGAATCTCCTTAAATAAAACTTGAAAAATTCTTCACTTTACATATACATAAAATTATAGAAATATATAAATTGAAATTCAAGTTTCCTTTTTCCTATATATAATATATATTTTCTGCTGTCGTCGTTCGTCGTTGTGTATTTATTTGCGATTGCCAAAATCTCTAGAATGTCCTTAAACTTGACATAGTTTTTTTTTTTTTTTATTATTTACAGTATGTACAGTTTTTTTTTTTTATTTTGTTTGACTTTTTCATATGGTTTATTTAAAAGCCAAGGTTAAACGGTATATTTATTATTTTATTTATAGAAATGCAAAAAATGCATTGGATGATTTTTTATTTTATTTTATTTTTTGCTCTTGAAGGCCCTTCCGGATCTTGTGTTTATTATTTTTTTTTTTTTGGTTTTTTTTTAATCTAATTCTAATTTATAGAGAAGGATATGAAACAAATAATATTATATAGGGAAATGTATTATTATGGTATTATTGTAAAAGGGTTATTTAAATTAAAAAAAAAAATAAATTATATGTATAGGATAGAGGCAATGCGAAGTGATATTTAATAATAAAAAGGTATCTTTTTCAATATAGCAATAAGTACATGGACAATTAAATTGATTAGAATGCGGTTTTTCGAAACATTCATATTGCCATAAATAACCATGTAATTTTCGGCAAAAGAAAAATTATAGTTTTCGTTTTGCAAAAAAACCAGAAATTCCAAAAGTTACCGTTTTGTGTTCCATTTTCTTCCATTCACTCGCGGTCAGTTGTTGCCTCTCAGCTTTTACTCGGAAACTCTGCAACCAATTTGCCCGCTGTAATATGTTCAATATAAGTTTACGTTAAGATGCGGTAATCGATGGATGATGGGGTATCCATCGTCCGGTCAGACCATTATTCCAATTTCTTTTTATACACCTCCCTCTTCCTTGAAAATTTTCCGAATATTTTCTGAACTTTATTTTTGGTTTCTCGTTTTTTCTAATCTAATCTAACCCATCCCAGGATCATCAGCTCTCAGACAAATTCAATGGGTTATTATAGAGATATCTCTAATCAAATGGACTGTAGACATTTTGGATCTGGAAAGTTTTTCTAATCCTATCCGATCCCAGGATCATCAGCTCTCATACAATTTCAATGAGTGATTAGAGACATTTCGGTATGATTCTAATCAAAATCGACTATAGAAATTTAGGATCTGGAAAGTTTTTCTAATCCTATCCCATCCAAAATCAGCTATCATGCAAATTAAATGGGTGATTAGAGACATTTCGTTATATGATTCTAATCAAAATCGACTATAGAAATTTTGGATCTGGAAAGTTTTTCTAATCCTATCCGTTCCAAGATCAGCTATCATACAATTTCAATGGGTGATTAGAGACATTTCGTTATTCATTCTAATCAAAATCGACTATAGACATTTTGGATCTGAAAAGTTTTTCTAATCCTATCCGATCCCGGGATCAGCTATCATACAATTTCAATGAGTGATTAGAGACATTTCGTTATTCATTCTAATCAAATGACTATTGACATTTTGGATCTGGAAAGTTTTTCTAATCCTATCCCATCCCAGGATCAGCTATCATACAATTTCAATGAGTGATTGGAGACATTTCGTTATGATTCTAATCAAAATCGACTATAGAAATTTTGGATCTGGAAAGTTTTTCTAATCCTATCCGATCCCAGGATCAGCTATCATACAATTTCAATGAGTGATTAGAAACATTTCGTTATGATTGTAATCAAATGACTATAGACATTTTAGATCTGTAAAGTTTTTCTAATCCTATCCGATCCCAGGATCAGCTATCATACAATTTCAATGAGTGATTAGAAACATTTCGTTATGATTCTAATCAAATGACTATAGACATTTTAGATCTGGAAAGTTTTTCTAATCCTATCCGATCCCAGGATCACCTCTCATACAATTTCAATGAGTGATTAGAGACATTTCGTTATTCATTCTAATCAAATGACTATAGACATTTTGGATCTGGAAAATTTTTCTGATCCTATCCCATCCCAGGATTAGCTAACAAACAAATCTAATGATGTTTTTTTCTTAATGCATTTGAATATTTCTTTTTTTGTGTGACACGTCATTTTATGATACAGTTATGGGGAGTTATGGGGAGTTGATTGGCGTTAAAAAGGCATCCCCTTTCCCGTCCTCTTTCTCTCTATGTCTCTGATGGCCACCAGTCCGTGCTTCCGCCTGTTAGCGATGTTTGCCTGGTAACCATTTTTTTCTTTTGATAAATGTACCCTTTATTAACCGTTTGATTATTCCGCCAATAGTATTAGTATTTTTATTGAGGATATATACATATATATAAAAACTACCATCATTCAATATATATAGATTCATTATCTGATTTAATTTATCTATCAAGCGATCTTTAACGTTACTGAAATTCGCGTTTTGTAATTTTGTTTTTTTTTTTAAATTTTCCACTATACAATTCAACATTCATTCACAAGGGGTCACAGAATTTGAGATTCTGATCATGTGCGATTCTGTTTCTATAACCAACTGCTACTGCGGTCATTTTTTTTTTTTGGATCTGGAGGTTTAAAGATCCTCATATCGAAATTTTTGTGTTTTAAAGATTAACTAATATTCAAAATGTAATTCCACGCATTTATTTAATTATTAAAAACAAATTTGTTGATTATAGCCAAATTGAGTTTTCAAATAATTCAAATGTTTATTGTAATGTTTATCGTTATCTTTTATTGTTAGTTACTATATCGAATTTCAATACCATATCATATTTTCAAAAATATAATACATTTTAATATTCTATTGTTTTTGTTTGTTTGATAATTCAATTCGGTGGTATTTTCCATACATATACAAGTACAAGTTAAACTTGTAAATTATATAGTTTTTTCAATTACATTTTGATGGTATTTCATCAATTTTGTATTGTTTGGAAGATGACGACCAGAGCAGAGATAAGAAAGTTTTAAATTTATCTATTTGATAAGTTTATGATGCGCGTATTTTAAAAAAATTTATATATTTTCATAAATCAATTTGAATTATGGATGTAATTGATCATATATTATAGTCATGACTTGGCATTGTCTATTATAAAGTAGCTTATCTGTTACTTTGTTTTATGGGGCTAGAAACATTTTTTCAGAGTGTTTTCCCAACTAGAAACTCACCAACTGATGGAATTCTTGTTTTTTTTTCCAAACAATTTGTGATAATTTCGTTTTACTCCTTTTTTTTTATTTTGTTGACTTTTGTAACATCGCAAGGACAAGTTTGTTTGGTTTCTTGACTAATTTTTCTGAATTAAATTTTCCTTTATGATGAATTCAAGTCAAATGTACGGGGGGAATTATCGCTCCAATTGGAAGTTGTTTCCCTAGAAGGTATCAATCACGATCAAATTCATGTTTCAAGTTGACCTTTACATTGATTTTCCTTCTTAGATTAGTGTTTTTGTTTTAATTTGTTTTAATCAAAAGTTTTCTTTCTCAATTGGGGGTTTTCCATTCATATAATGATATTTATCCAATTATTTGCATTGTGATTTCTTGCTTTTTCTTGATTCTACACATTCGTTTTTTAATCATTGAGTCCGTTCCAAGGTAATAGAAATAATATCTCAATTTCCTCATCAATAGTTTTTGCTGTCAATCATTAATCGTACGGTACACGTACACATTGAACGCATTTTTATCACTGCAATGCGAGAAACAGAACAAGATCTTCAAAATCAACCGAACCAGCCGAACTAATTTTCATTCATTTGACTACTTGGTAGAATAGAAATGTAGAAATGTATGTTAACACAATGCAAAGTTGAATATACAACAACCCGCTTTACTATAGTATAGATCTGCGCTTTCTTCTAATTTTTAACAATCTCTCAACATATTCTCGGCTTATAAGCTTCGGAATGGAGTAGAACAACAGAAACAGAAAAAACTATTATTGCAGTATAAAATATTCAATTCAATTCCAATTCAATTCCGTTATTATTTCTGCCAAAGACATTCTTTTGAACAGAAAATTTTTTATTTTTCGTTCAATTTTTGAACACCAACAGAAAGAATATGTTATAGGAATGTTAACCTTACCGTTTCGTATATCTGTTTTGTGTTCATCCACCATTAAATAGTGGAACAGAACAGAAGTAACTGAAGAAGTTTTCTGTCTTTTTTTTTCTGTCTTTCTCGATTCGATTCTGTTTATGTTGTATTTGACTCCGTAGCTGCTTTATTGATCTTTTAACTGTGATCTTTTGTAGCCAGCCCGCCGCCGTCTAATATATTCATTGTCAGTAAAGAAATCTATTTTTTTCGACAAAACGCTCGTTCGGACATCAATTGATTAAGTGAATTTGTCTTTAATGTTTATATACGAACGAAGAGCTGGGACTATTCCATTGACACTTGTAACAAATTCTAATTTTCACCTCGAACTTCGTGCGGAAAGTTGAGGTGGAAATTTGGGATAAAAAAACAAAATACCCTCCGCCGTCGGATAACTTTTCAAGCAACTTTCGTTATCGATCATCAAAATATTAAAATTTTTTTTGCTTGAAAGCGAATTGATAATTGATAATTGAGTGAGCAAAAAGTTCAATCATATATTAGCAAAACCCGTTCAAGCGGGGCTCGGGAGTTCAAAGTTCAAAGTAGTCATTTCGTAGAAATTTGTTTTGATAGATTAGTTGCCAAGGATGGTTTTGGGTTTAGTTGTAAAGTTACACAATTTGTTTTTCAGATATCATTGGACTGAAGGTACCAAATTACAGTTCAAAAAGCATAATTGTAATATTTTTCCGTTTAAAATAGAGTGTGAAGGGAGGAATTTTCTTTTTATCTATTCTATTTAATAGATTTCTGGTTAATGGGTTTACTGTTAAGTGATCCTCCAAGGCAATATTTCCTTATAGACAGAAATTCCCATTTTATTCGCTACTTCATCTCATTTTTGATTTTTGTCATCCATAAATAAGACTTTTTTTATTTTCCTTATTATCGTGCGGTATTTTCGTTCATATCCTTTTTAACAACAACCAGATCATAATTTATCAAACAGAACAGACACAAACCACTTAAAATGACTGTTAGAATATTAGAGTGATTGGATTTTTTCCAACTCATCGAAATATAATTAAACTTTTAACAAATAAAGTCAATGATAATTAATTTATTTGGTTTTTTTTTTGGTTTGTTTATTAATTAGGGGTTCAGCAATTGCAAAAATTGTCGGTGTTAATGCAAAACGTTTAGCAAATTTTGATGATCGTGTTACAATGTACGTATTTGAAGAAATGATTAATGGTAAAAAATTGACGGAAATTATCAATGAAACACATGAAAATGTTAAATATTTACCAGGACATAAATTACCAGAGAATGTGGTGAGTACTTAAAAAAAATTATTAAATTTTAAAAAAACATTTCCAAACATTCCCAATGAGAATGTGTTCAATGCAATTTGAAATATTTTATAGCAGCATAATTATAAGAATTGAATCGAAATGAGGTTTTTTTCTTCTTTTTCATATAAGTAATGAAATAAATATTTAATTAAATTAAATTATATATCAATGATGGCGCCGAGGGTAATGCCCATAATTCAATCATTTAATAGTATACGCAGGGTGTTCTTCTTGACCCCGTACAAGTACAAGTACAAGTCGCAATTACTTGACTTACTTGAATTACTGATAATCCGGAGACCATTTCTAGGAAAAAATCGTTTTTGATTTTTTTTCTGGTTTCACCGTCGCCAAATCATGTAATAGCTCCAAATTTTTATCACATTCGCAGCCCCCAAACTTTGTACGGCGGACTTTAAGGGAATTTTATGGTCCACAAAAGTTTTTTTGTTTTTTGTTTTAGTTCCTAAGTAAAAATTCTTTACCCCGAAGAAGTTTTTTTTGAGAAAAATCAATTTTTCTTAACTTGAGTTGACTTTGAGGGATTTGATATTTTTTTATTTTTTCACTTTGAGCATTAAGAACTCAAAATGACAGGTAGATAGCAAAAATTCCATCCACAGCAAAATTAAAGGTAATTCAATTACCTTTAAATAGAGTATTAAATTTTTATTCTAGCTTCAATGGTTTGGAAATTATGAGTTCATAAGTGAACCCATGTTTTTTTCAAATGAACACAATGTTTTTTTCATCAACCGTTTGCTCATCAACAGTTTGCCACTCAGGTCTCCCCGATTGTTCATCATCGAATATCTAAGTGTCCCTGCAAGCATCTCCTTGAACGGTATCCTTCCCAGCTCGCTCTCTGCGAGGAACCGGTGCCCGGTACGACCCCCATCCGTATGCTCTCCAAAGCCGGCGGACATTTGCATTTGGGCCATGTCCAGATGTGAGTGCCACATGAGAGTTCCTGAGAGTTAGCCTAAGCCAAGAACCTCCCGATTGGTGTTTCCTACTTTACTTTAATTGCCCAAGTGTCCGCCTGGACGATTGTCTGAGTCCTTTTACTTCATTCCACGTTTTTTTCTGATGTTCGGAAATGGCCCAATTCTTTGACTATATCCCTCGCCGTACCTCTGCTAATCGCATCGCATTGTACGGCTCCGGTCCAACGATTGGTCTTATTGGTCGTTCCGTTCCATTTGCCAAATTCCCGTTCCCGTCGATTCCATTATGCCTCCTGACCAAAAAACCAGTGGCATTCTGGGTCGTACACTCTTTACACTCCCGTTTAAGCACATTCAAGTGCCAGGGATGAATTAAACGTCCCACCTTTCATACACCTTACCAGTTCCTTGCAATCAGTGGCAAATAAGAGTTCCTTCCCGCATACCCCAATTGCTCTGAACATTGTCCAGCGCATGAATTAGGGCCATCGTCTCCGTCCCGATGCATATTGAGGCATAACTCCCCATATTTATCTAACAGTTCAAACTCCATAAGTTCCATCGGGTAGTACCCGGCTCGCGAAGCTACCATTTTTCATAGATCCGTCCGTGAAGATTTTTATCGTTTCCGACCCCCCCACCAAATTCAGGGAGTGATCCGTCATCTATATTAAGTATCGCATGGTCAAAACCCCTTGTAACTCGGAATGGGTTGAATTCATTAGACCAAAATGATTTTTTTTTTGCTAGAAAGGATTACGGCTTGGTATGCGGCTTTTAAATGGGTCAAGCAGCAGCGGAGACACCCCGTGTATATTTATATCTGGAAAAATAGACTTGTAAGAGGAAAACTAAACTAAATAATTGAATGGATAACACAAAAAAAAAAAAAAAAACACGACAATACACTGCACAATAATAAAAAATTTATACCAAAATGCAAATTCTGAATGATTGTTGAATGAAAAAAATTATATAATAATTTCTTATCATCCAATTAAGCGCCGCATTATAATAATAAATAGTATACCATATATACAAGATGTCCAATATAATAATTGCAGAGGAAAAAAAAATGTTAATTCCCTAAACCAATAAAAGATTTCAAGTTACAACCAATCATTGTTATTAGACGGCCCGCAAAACCGGGAACTTTACATATTTCATTCTATATGACAATTTCTTCTACTAAAACGATTTGGTTTTGCTTCCAGAAAAAAATTTCTGCGAATTATTATTAGATTATGGACACCCTGTAAATGTATTTATTATTATTTTATTGAATTATTGCAATTATGCTTTAAATTTTTCCAATTTACTAAATAACCTTATAATAATAAATAAATTGAATTAGCGTTAAAATTTACGTAATGGAATTTTTTTCATTCTTTCTTTCTTTCTTTCTTTCTTGCAATTCATCAAAACATGAATAAACTAAAAACATTTCCGTAAATTATATTCTATATTTTTGTTGTTATATATTTCTTTCTTAATTTATAATTTGCATACAAAATAGTTTTATTGTATATATATACGCGCTGCTAAGAAATTCATTAATTTGATTGATTGATTAATTAATTAATGAATTTTTCTGCTCTCTCTCTCGTATCTTATATATTTGTTTATGTTTATTTAATCGCGCGCAGAATTAATTGCTTGCATATTTATTTCTTTAATTGCCTGTGTGTATTTTTTTTTAAAACTATTTATTTTTATGAACCTTATAATTTGTAATCACAAAACGCGCTGCATAGCGAATAAACACTAAAAAGATTTGATATGCGGAAAAGGTCATTTTTTTTTATTGATGTCCTTGTTATTATTATTAATATTACTATTATTATATCAAATTATCAATGCATTTTTGATTTATTATAAAGATAATCTAATCTATATGTTTAATATTTGACTACTTTATTGTTTCCTTGGATTGCGAATTGTGCCGATAAGAATGGAGAATTTTCTATAAAGATTTTCTAAAGATTTCTTTGTAGTGTATTTTTTTTTTAATTTTAGTAAGATTTCTTGAATATTAAGCAATCGGTTGGAAAATTCTATACAATACAATACAATAGTACCAATGGCTGAAACGGTCTGAATTTATTCGGATTCAGCACCCCTTAAAACATTTATATGCAAATTTTCAGCCCGATTGCTCAAACTTAAGGTTTTCGGTGAAAGATCCATTTTTTTCATAAGGGGTTAGTATAGCAAAATTTTGGGAAATCTTTGCCGGGCCATAGCTCAAAAACCAATGTCTTAATCGTTCTGAAACCAATTTATTCGGATTTAGCATACTTTAAAACATAAGTATGCAAATTTTCAGCCCGATAGAACAAACTTAAAGTTTTCCGTGAAAAATCCATTTTTTCATAAGGGGTTAGTATAGCAAAGTTTTGGGAAATCTTTCCCGGGCTATAACTCAAAAACCAATGTCTTAATCGTTCTGAAACCAATTTATTCGGATTTAGCATACTTTAAAACATAAGTATGCAAATTTTCAGCCCGATAGAACAAACTTAAAGTTTTCGGTGAAAAATCCATTTTTTCATAAGGGGTTAGTATAGCAAAATTTTGGGAAATCTTTACCGGGCTATAACTCAAAAACCAATGTCTGAATCGTTATGAAACCAATTTATTCGGATTTAGCATACTTTAAAACATAAGTATGCAAATTTTCAGCCCGATTGCACAAACTTAAAGGTTTCGGTGAAAAATCCATTTTTTCATAAGGGGTTAGTATAGCAAAATTTTGGGAAATCTTTGCCGGGCCGCATAACTCAAAAACCAATGGCTGAAACGGTCTGAAACCAATTTATTCGGATTCAGCATCCCTTAAAACATAAATATGCAACATTTTTGAGCGCCAATTGGATTTTTCATCAATTTTCAATTTCTCGATCAATTTTTTTTTTTTTTTAATTTTTTTGTCTGGTCTCTCTTGAAATTTGAAGTAATCGCAATAATGATTTTGAAAATCATTACCCAATATTTATAATACCTTAAGAATGATCACTGTTAAATATATGACTATGGGTCACTTATATGATACTGACCGGACGAATTGAATAAATAATTTGTGAATATCCCCGAAAGAATTTCATGGTTTGGTTAATGACAAATTTTACCAAATCGATTTCTAACTATGCGGAATTTTTTGAAAATTCATCAATCGCAATCATTCCAGAAAATGTTACTGGATCTTTATAAAAAAATGTATATACATTAAGAATGCTTAGGTTAAAGGGACTTTGAATAGGGAATTGGACGGATTGGTTAAAAATTGAGAATTTTCCCAAGATTTTCACAGTTTTTTTTTTTTTTTTGCACAGTCCTTTTTTTATTATGGAAAAAAAACTTTACGAATTCAATTTTACGATTGCAATTTCATGAAAATTCTTTAACTAATTCTTTAACTATAAATGTCTCTAGATGTTTTTATATAATATTCATTAAAGATAATATATGTAAAATGGATTGTGAACTGTGAGTTTCGGTTTTGGGACGAATTTCGTGGGTTGGAAGATTTTAGTATTTCCATATATAAATTGCAATTTGCAATATAAAAAAAAAAAATGATGATGATGATAACTTGGCAAATTTTCAATTAATATAAAAAAATTTCTAAATACAATACAATTTAAAAAAAAAAAATTAATTAACACACTCTAATAAAATTATATTTATATTTATATAAAGCGTTTAACAATTAATTATTGTTTCTTATATGCTCGTGTTTTAATGACGCAAAAATGCAATAAAAAATAGAAGAAACAAATTAAAATTCTATTCTATTCTGCGTTATATACAAAGTCATCATAAAAAACAATATAAGTGATGATGATTTTATTATCAAAAAAATAGTATATAGGAACTTCCTTTCCTTTCCTTCTACTACTGCTGCTGCTACTCCGCGTCTTTTATCTAAAATTTATAAATAAATAAATAACAATATAATAAATTTTCCTATATATCAAATGGATATCCGTTTGATATATAGCCGCATTCCTCCATTCCGAAAGATGATAACAAAATATAGATGCATTTTTATTCTAAGATTAGTTTTTAAAAACTCAAACGACTTTAAACTGACATGGAAAATTACTTAAAAATATAATAATAATAATAATAATAATAAAAATAAAAATATAAAAATAGTAAAATATACAAATATAATAGATAGATAAAGATTCAAATATAGAATAGAGAAAGAAATATTCAAAGTCATTTGAAGTACACGTACACAAAAAACAAAAAAATTAATATACAGTTTTTATTTTTTGTTTTTGTGTGTTAAATAATCAAAATAATATAATAATTTAATATCTTGTTTTATATTAAATTTTATTTTATTATTATTATTATTAAAAAAGATAAAAATACAAAAAATTTGTGTTAAATAACAAAACGAACTCTCACACGTCCAATGTTCAATATATGTACAGTTGAATTAATATAACTAACTCTCATATCACCTCATATATTTGTAATATAGATATGCGAAATTTATTTTAACGATTTAATTGATTGATTATTGTAATATATTGAAATGTATTGAAATCGAGCGATAACACGAAAAATATTTATTTAAAAAAAAAATAATAAACCTATTGCATTTGATTGTGTTTGAAATGGAATCAATGTCAAATCATTTAAATCCCGGGTAAATCGCATCCAAGCTGTATATTGTGGTGGGTGCATAAGACTTCGATTCGTTGGTCCGTATCCCAGTTTATATAATAAATAAAATAGTATTTATCATTCTTTATAATAATGTATTGGGACCTTGCCCATAAAAATGTCGATTTAGATAACAGATGGCGTAACTAGCGTTGTGTGCATCGGAGCACACCGCGCCCATATTCTTTTTTTTTTTTGTCTGTCATTACTCTATAAATTTCAGTATATGTCATTTCGTTGAAGTGTAAAACAACAAAGTTTTTTTTTTTTGCTTGGAATATGTTGTTGTTGAAAAAGTTGTTGTTGCGGGGAAGTTTAATAACTTTCTTTTGAATTTGATGAAACCAGCTGCTGATAGTTATCGATTGTTCAGGTAGAAGCTTACGGTGAACATATGCTCCAACTGAAAAAAAAAACTTGTGAACGGTGGTTTGTGCACGCTTCAGAAGTGGTGATTTTGAAGTGGAAGAACGGAAGAACGGCCAGGTCAGCCAAAAAAATTCAACGAAGACGAAGAATTGCAGGCATTGTTGGATTCGAAAATTCGTGTCGAACGTAACAAGAGCTTGCACTAGAGAGTTGAATGTGTAGATGCCTCTACCATTCATCTAGACGTTTGCGACGTTTTCAATGGGAAAAATCAGAAAGCTAGGAGGAAAATGGGTCTCACATCCCACATGAATGAAAATCAATCGAAAGCACGAATCATGAAGCATGCCGCATAAACATCTTGTCGAGCACAATAAAAACATAGTTTTTTTAGTCGAATTGTCACTGGCGATGAAAAGTGGGTGTATTACGACGATAGTCCTAAACGTAAAGCATCATAGGTTGATCCCGGCGGCCAACCATCAATTTCAACTCAAATCAAAACGCGATATTCATTGCCAGAAGCTTATGATGTGCTGTTTTGGTGGGATCAGACAGGTGGGTGTCGTGTATTATGAGCCAGCTGTTAAAACCGAATGAAACGGTTACATCTGATCGCTACCGCTACGACGACAACTGGGCGAAGTGGCAAAGAAATTGAACGAAAAACGACCATTGATTGATAGCTCGAAAACACCACAAAGTTTTAATGCACAATGACAATGACAGTGCCAGACCACATCGTGCAAACATCGTTAAGGGAAAAAATAAAGAGGCTCGATTGGGATCTTGATCTTGATCACCCCCCCGTACTCTCCCATAAGACCTTGCCTTGCCTTGTGATTACCATTTGTTCAGATCAATACCGGTCAGCCTGACAGATGTACGCTTTCGAAATGCTGAAGAAGAAGTGCGAAAATGGGTCAATGAATGGATTGGGTGGGTGACAAAAGATAAGGAGTTCTTCAAACGAGGAATAAACAAACTTTCTAAAAGATGATCAGGAAGTGATAGCTAACGATGTGCAATATATTGGTTAATGTACTCAATCATTTTGTAATACAAATAAAATACATTTTCAAGCAAAAAAAATCGACATTATTAATGCAAGGTCCAAATATATTGAAATGAAAATCACAAGAAACTGACTTTGCCATTTAACAAATTTGCGAACTTCAAAAATACCAATAAAGAAAATGATTTTATCAAATCGAACTTGCCAACATTTTGTTAGCGTTGAAATACCGAAATACTTGACGACGGACAAACCCCAAACAATAAAACTCTCGGGCTCTCGGCATTGAATTGAATAGCTATCGTTGAAATTCGTTATCTGGGACTTCTGAAACGCGAAGAAAAAAAATTTTTTGCATTTCTGCAACGATACAATAATGTTTTCGAAATTTCCTCACGAATTCAATACTTTAAAAAGAAAAAAAGTAAATCTATTGATAATTTCTCTGTAAATATATAAAATTAATTAATTTATAAAAAAACACCTGTTTTTTTTCTTTTTTTTTGCACATTGAGATTTGCAAAAATTGTTTATAAAATTGTTTGAAATTTAAATCATCACGGAAAAAGTATTTAATTTGTTTATTAATAGAACGTATGTTATGTCTATTAGAGAGAAAAAATAAATAAAATTATAAAATCCCCCCACACACACACAAAATACAACCAAAAAAATAAAAAAAATTCATCTATAATCATCATCGTCTATGCGCGTGGATCTTCTGATCTTTTGATCATTAAATCAAATTTAATATATCTTTTGTTGTTGTTCGGTTGTTCGGAGTTGTTCAGAGAAAGTTTTTAGTTTTTTTTTTCGTTTTGTTTTCTATATTATCGCAATGATGTAACTATTTATATATGAAATGTATCAAAATCTATGTATTTTTATTTAAAATATATGTCTTTTAATTTTTAAGATAAAATCGCCCAAATAAATAAATTATCTATATGACTTAGATTTCTATATGCGACAAAATTACGAAAATTCTTAGATTTTATGATATGAGAACGGTCGCCGTCTGTTTATTACGGCGAAGATAGTTCGCACAACGTCTTAACTGTATCAATTTGATTTGTTGTACCCTCACAAAAGATATTTTCTACACTTGCTCGGCATCGTTAGACGTTGGAGGACACGGATTTTTCTTCTTGAAGGAGAATTTCAGTGACAATTATTGTGATATTCAACAATCGGGGATCGATTTTGTGTTGATCATAATTATATAGGTTATATAGTTGTTTGATATTGTAAAATTTCTATCATTATGTTTGCTATTTCAGTTTTTCCGCATCAATGATGGAGTTTCCATGCAGATAAATTTCATTTGTCTTATATAGAATGGAAAGCTTTACAACATTTTTCATAATTATTTCAATCAGTTTTTGATTGCTATATTTCTTGAAAATTCTTTAACCAATCGAATTTGAAATTTTCCACACTATCTATCATAGGTATACATTCTAAATGAATCTGGAAAATATTTGAATAGGTTTCCTTATGCGGGGCGCGGATTCCTTCAAAATTGCAATCCAAAGATTCCAAAGATTTTCACGAGTTTTTTTCCAATGTATTTTTATATAGGAAATTTATCAAATTGATTTCTAAATGATTTTTTTGTTCAGAATTCATTAGCTACTAAATTTAAATTATTATTCGCATTTTGTAATTGCGTTCTGGGTAATCCTTGGGAATAGGTTTCCTTGTACGGATTGATTCATAGAATTGAGTATTTTCAAAGATTTTTTTCATAATTTTTAATATATATATTTTTTTTTCTGACTTCATTTTCATGAGAAATCTTTAACCAATCGATTTTTTTGGAAAATCTCATATTCAGTCAATTTTATAAGTTATTATTGAATTGAACCCCGGGTAATATCATTATAGAATAGGTTTCCTTATGGGGCGCGGATTCATTCAAAGGCTGCGAAATTTTCCAAAGATTTTCATTGTATTTATATTTAAGAAAAATTTTACAAAATCAATTTCTAGTCTAGTTGGGTTTTATGCGATTGTGCGAGATTTCGTTGACAAATCAATTTTAAAATTTCACCAGTTATTTAATATCCATTGTAATTGATCTTTGTATAAAATATTAAATGGGATTTTCATATATATGGCAGAACTTGATCAGTATTTAAAGTTTCCCAAAAAAAAAGATTTTCAGGATTTTTACTATATTTTTTTTACCAAATAAATTACTGACGGCTTTTTCATTAGAATTCTTTTACCAATTGATTACCAAAATCATTTTCAATCATATATAGAATTGACAATATTCTATACCGATTCTATGATACATATCTTCTAGGCTTAAATTTCAATTTAGTTCTCTTCGGGTGTGTCATTCCAGAAGGGAATGAATTTGCCAGAAGTGTATATAAACATTTAAAGGGTTCTTCATATACCAGACCATGTTTTGTTTAATTTTTTTCCATTTTACTTTCCATTTGACTAACCAACTCCGTTTCAAACAATCGCCAAAAAAAAAATTGGTATTCTGCTGATGCATATAGAAATGTCTTTTTCTTACAATACTCTCTCATTCACAATCTGAAAGATGAAAGAATCGCAGAAAAGGTAAATTAACAATTTCGAAATCTATATCGTGATTAACTACTACTATATATATATATAAATACATAAACTCTCTATTATATAATCATCGTTTTAAGTTTTAACGTTTTAACTCTTCTTTAAAGGGTTGATTTACTGAGATTTTCTGTCGTCACAGACGCAGCAAAAAGGGGTTTTTGTGTTAAGAAACCGTTCCAGAAATGGCTTATGTCGTTTATCGTTTTATGCCAGGTGACAGAAATTTTGCTCTGTTAAAGAACAAATTTTTTAAAAATGAACTATAGATTTAGAAATATTTTTACTAGAGTAAAATGACTTCTGAAAGAAAAGCCGAATATTCGGCGATTTCAACTTAGAAGACGATGAACGACCCGGCCCCGGCCAAAACAGATGATGAAGATGAAGAATTGGGGCATTGCTTGATGATGAACACGCGTGTCAAACGCAACTTAGATTTCTATATACAAAATTACAAAATCTTACAAAATCATTGGGAGTTGATCTTACAAAATCATTGGGAGTTGATCAAGTAACCATATTTCCAGCAACGTTTAAAAGCATCGGGATTCATCCAAAAGCTTGGAAATTGGGTGCCGTATGAATAAAAAGCCAAGAGATATCGAACGCCGATTCTGCATGGGCCGGAAATCAATGCTTCAACGCCACAAAACAAGTCATTTTTTTGCATCGGATTATTGTCACTATGGTGACGAAAAATGGATTCATTACGATAACCCCAAACGCAAGAAATCGTATCGGTGAAGCTCGGCCAACCATCAACATCCACGCGGTAAAGCCGAATATCCATGGTGCCAAGGTAATGCTCTGTATTTGGTGGGATCAGAAGAGGGTGCGTTGTATTATGAGCTGTTGAAATCGGGTCAGACGATCAACCGAACACAATTAATTCGTTTGAAGAGAGCGATGATTGGGGAAAAACGACCAGAATATGGGACCAGGCACGAATCCATAATTTTCCATCATGACAACGATCAGTCACATGTTTCAAGACCGGTTCAAAACTATTTGGAAAACAGTGGGTGGGAAATTCTACCTCACCCACTTTATAGTCCAGACATATAACTTTCTGATTACTACTACTTGTTCAGATCAATGTAGAATGCCCTCACCGGAATTCGCTTCACTTCACTTCAGAACAGGGTATCAAAAATCGGGGCTCGATTCGTTCTTCACCTTCACCAAGCCGCCGGAGAAGTTCTTTTTTGGGGATGGAATCCACAAACTGCCAGTGAAAGATGAGCAAATGTTGTACCTTCCAATGGACAATAATACTTTGTTCATTGATTGTATAACCAAATTTTTTCACAATCAAGCCATAATTTTCGAGAAAAAAAACCGCATGAATTAAGTCTATTAAGTGAATTATACTCCCAATAATATTATTAATACAGAAATTAATCACTTCAATGACTTTGTTTTCGTTTTCGTTTTAATTTAAAAATACCCACTTTCTAGATATAGAAAATGATTGATTGACATTCGCCCGATCTTTTAATGTGCATTAATAAAACAAAACAAAACAAAAAAATCCAATAAAATGTTAAAAATAACATTTTCATTCTTTTTCTTTGTTTCTTAACACAAAAAAAAAAATTATCAAAGAAGAAGAAGAAGAAAAGAAAAAAAAATTTTCTATTAATAACTCTTCATAATTATAATAATAATAATAATAAAAATAAGATACTTAAGGTTCAAAAGATCAAAAATGGGATTCTCTATACGAATAAATATATATAATAAAATGAATAAATGATAAGCTATATGACGATATGAAGATGACGATGACGAGGCTATTACTATATATACTATCGGATTGTTGAGACTCTACGAAACAAAATAATTACTTTCATTATCCGTTCCTATACACAATTTTCAAAATAGAGATTGATAGATTTAGCGAAATGAATTGTTAAAAAAAAAAAATTAAACAGACTTTTGATTATCTGAAACGCGTGCGGCTGCCAGCCACTTTCTTAAATGTTTTTCTTCTTAAATTATTCTTTGATTATGAATAAAACGATTTTTTGTTTTTTTTTTGGTTTTCATTATAATGTAATTATAAAAATAATAACTTGAGATGATTTTTAATGACGTTGCTTAATGATTTATCATTTATTTTTGTTTGTTTGTTTGTTTGTTAAAGGTTGCTGTACCGGATGTTGTGGAAGCGGCAAAAGATGCTGATGTATTAATATTTGTTGTACCACATCAATTTATTCGTAATTTAGCGGCAGCTCTATTAGGTAAAATAAAGGCAACCGCTTGTGCATTATCGTTAATCAAAGGTTTTGATATTGCCGAAGGTGGTGGTATTGATTTAATTTCACATATTATTACAAGACATTTAAAGGTATGATGATGATGATGATGATGATGATTTAACTTTTACTTAACTTAATTGAAATTAATGAGAAAAAACTATTTGAAATTTGACGTATAGATTCCATGTTCAGTATTAATGGGTGCCAATTTGGCAAATGAAGTGGCCGATGGTAATTTCTGTGAAACAACCATTGGCTGTAAGGATATGAAAATTGCACCGGTATTACGTGATATGATGCAAGCTGATTTTTTCCGTGTTGTTGTCGTTGATGATGTTGATGCCGTTGAAGTTTGTGGTGCTTTAAAAGTAAACCCATTTGCCATTGCCCATTTTTTTGGTTTATTAAAGATT
Organism: Dilophus febrilis; assembly: GCA_958336335.1. Lineage (NCBI taxonomy): Eukaryota > Metazoa > Arthropoda > Insecta > Diptera > Bibionidae > Dilophus > Dilophus febrilis. The sequence continues at coordinate 2,813,704 of OY284468.1, read as the reverse complement.
TATTTTGATTAATTATTTTAGAATATCGTTGCTTGCGGTGCCGGTTTCGTTGATGGTCTTCGTTTAGGTGATAATACAAAAGCGGCTGTTATTCGTTTGGGTCTCATGGAAATGATAAAATTTGTTGATATTTTCTATCCGGGTAGTAAATTGGCGACATTCTTTGAAAGTTGTGGTGTTGCTGATCTCATAACAACCTGTTATGGTGGTCGTAATCGTAAAGTATCCGAAGCGTACGTCACTTCGGGTAAAACAATAAAACAATTGGAAGAGGAAATGTTAAATGGGCAGAAATTACAAGGACCAATAACAGCCGAAGAGGTTAATTTTATGTTAAAAAATAAACAAATGGAAGAGAAGTAAGTTTTTTGTTTTTTTTTTGTTGTATTGTATTGTTAGTAATTTAGTAAAAATATGAGAATGTTTAATTAATAACCTTTTTGTAATATTTTTGTATTTTTTTTTTCTAAATATTAAATATAGATTTCCATTATTTACGGCAATCCATCGAATTTGCATTGGACAAATTAAACCAAAAGATTTAATTGATTGTATTCGTAATCATCCAGAGCACATGTAAGTTTATTATTTTGTGTTTTAAGCACACAGTGTGGGATATTGTTTTAATTGTTTTTGGTCGTTCGTTCGTTTCATTCGTTTCATTCGTTTGTGTTCATTTTGAACGCATGAACACTTAATGTTTAAGTTAATTTATATAATATGTATATATCCTGCACGATGGGCGCAGCCACACGGCGCGATAAAATAGAATTTTAATCATTTAATTTTTTTTTAATTAATAATTTTGTTGATGAACTCGTCTCAAATTTACTCAAATTTGGTTTTATTTTTATGTTATGTTTATTTCGTTTCGTTTTTTTTTTTTTAAATGTTATTCCTGTTATTATTATTATTATTATTATTGTATTTTTTATGTTATATGGAATCGAAGTTGTTGATTCATTTTTTATAATTGGGTGTTTTTTTGACCGGGAGGGCGGGGGTTGGGCGAAACGAAACGGATTTTGAATATTGGGGGGAAAAAAACGGATTTAATTTTTCATAACAGATCATAGAAATTGTAAAAATTTTATGCCATTTGATATGAAGTTTTCATCAATAGGTTTTCTTCTTCAAAATCAATTTTCTATCTATAAATATAATTTTTCTTATAACGAAAATGTCCAGAAACCGTTTTCTGAATGTATTTTCTATTAATAATAACTTTTATTCTAAACAAAAATGTCCAAATGTTAATTTTTCATTACAAAGAACTAGATTTTGGTTAGTAAAAATTTATTCAGAATCGATTCTGGTTTTGATTTTCTTCCAAATGGATTCTGAATAGATTTTTTTTTTAAATCAAATTTGTCCAGAATGGATTTTTTATAGTTAATTTAAATCAAAATGATTAGAATCGATCGTTATTTTATTTGCTATTATTAAAAAATTTCGATATGTTAATAAAAAAAAACTGTTCTGAATCGATTCTTGATTGATTTTCGTAAATAAAATTGTTCATAAACGATTCTGAACTCATTTTCTATCATTAAAAATTCGATTGTGTTAATAAAAAATTATTCAGAATCGATTCTGGATTGATTTTCTATCACTTAGAAGTTTTTTTTTTTAAATAAAAAATTGTCCAAAATCATTTCGAAATTGTTTTTCCATAAAATAACTTTCCTTAAAATCTAAACTTTCCACCAGATTCTTCAGATACTGAATTGGAGTTTCCTTGAATTGTATACAATAAACAATTTTTCTTATACAAAAATAATCAGAAATCGATTCCGATTCCGAATTTCTCTATCATTAAAAAAACTTGATGGTTTTTTTTTGTTTTTTAGATCAACAATTTTCGAGAATCATCTCAAGTTTCAGGATTAAATTGTTTCAAATTGTACAAAATTCATTTTTCTTAATAAAAAAAACAAATAGAAATCCAAGATTCTTTTTTTTTTTTTGTATTGATTTTCCATTAATAGACCTTTTTCTAAACAAAAAAAGTCCAGCAGTGAAATGATTTTGAATTAAATTCATTCTATCATTAAAAATTCGATTGTTTTTGTTATTCGAAAATGTCCAAAATTGATTTTGAATTGATTTTCAATCAACTATAAGAACTTTGATATTTGTTAAAATAAAAGAAAAATGTCCTGATTTTATTCTAAATGGATTTTTTTTTTAGTTAATAAACAATTTTTCTTATATGAAAATGTTCAGAATCACTATAAGAACTCGAATTTATTAATTAAAACTTGCTCTGAATCGATTCTATTAATTAAAATAACTTTTTTTTCCTAAACAAAAATGTTCAGAATCGATTTTGAATAGATTTTCTATCACTCAGAATTCGAATTTATTAATTAAAAAAATGTTTAGAATCGATTCTGGATTGATTTTCTATTATTAAAAGTTACTTTCCTTATACGGAAATTGTTCAGAAACGATTCTGACCTCCGCTAAAAAAAAATCATAAAAAACTCTGGTGTTTTGTTAATTAAAACTTGCCCAGAATCGATTCTAAATTGATTTTCAATCAACTAAGAACCCGGTTTTTGTGTTAAAATAAAAGAAAAATGTCCAGAATTGATGCTGAATTGGTTTTTTTTTTCGTTAATAAACAATTTTTCTTAATAAAAAATGATTCCGAATTCCTTTGTCTATCATTAAAACATTAATCAAACATTAAAAATGTCCAGAATCGATTCTAAATTGATTTTGTTTATTATAAAAAAACTTTTCTTATACGGAAATTGTTCAAATTCGATTCTGGATTGATTTTCAATCACTAAGAATTCGAATTTATTAATTAAAACTTGCTCAGGATCGTTTTATATCTGTAAAACCTTAATCAAACATTAAAAAATGTCCAGAATCGATTCTGAATTGGTTTTTTTTTTGGTTAATAAACAACTTTTCTTATATGCAAATCTTCAGAATCGATTTTGGATTGATTTTCTATTAGTAAAAATAACTTTTTTCTAAACAAAATGGTTTATAATCGATTCTGAATGAATCCATCATTAAAAACTTGATTGTGTTAGTTACAACATGTTCAAAATCGATTCTAAATTGATTTTCTCGTAATGGAACTTTACTTTTCTTATACGGAAATTGTTCAGAAACGATTCTGACCTCATTCTGAATCATTAAAAACTCCGGTGTTTTGTTAATTAAAACTTGCCCAGAATCGATTCTAAATTGATTTTCTCGTAATAAAACTTTACTTTTGTTAAACGGAAAATTGTTCAAATTCAAGATTCAAGATTGATTTTCTATTATTAAATAACTAGATTTTCTTTATTAATAAAACAAAAAAAATATACAAAATCGATTCTGAATTTCTGATAATTCTTCTATTATTAAAAAATCATTTGTGTCATTAACAATTCAGAATTCACATTCTTAATTCAGTTTTTTTTTACTACCCCTCCTTTAAAAAAGTGTATTTTTCTTTATAAATTCATGTTCAAACATCAATTCGATTCTGCACATTATTGAATTTCTATCAATCTACCTCTGTACGTTTCGAAACGTTTTCGAGTCGAAACTCTACGTTGAATTCTGGATTCGATTCTGGTTTGATTTTCTAAATACTAAATAAATAAAAACCCATTATATTGAAAATCAGAATCCCCTTTTCTCTGATCTTACTTATCAACAAAAAATCTGATCAAATCTTTATCATTTGGCATTTTTTTGACGACATTTACAATTTCATTAAATCTTAACCGTCGAATCCCGGCGTCGGTGGGGGGGCTTGGGACGTTGAATCAAAAAAGTAAAAATTATCTTTTATTGTTACATTTAAAAAGAAGTTCAAATTATTATGGAAAGTTATGCTTTATTTATTTTGTTTTTTTGGAACCCAACCCCCAAAACTAAAAAAAAAAAAACGCGAACCAACCAACCCCCCACTTGAAATATTAATATTTTTTAATTCAAATTATAACTATTAATAAATCAAATGCGCATGTATTTATTTTTTATTTTTTATTGTATTATTTCTAAAAAGCAAATCAGTTTAATTGTAATTAAAATAATTATTGGGATAAAAAAAAAATTAAGATAAAAATTATATGTTATAAAAAGATAAAAAGATAAAAATTTATATTATTTTATTATGTTTAAATTTATTTAATTTAAAATTATTTTAAAGAAGCGTATTTTAACAAGAAAAAAAAATCGTTATCAATAAACATATCAAAAACAAAAAATGTATTAAATATTATATTTAAGAGAGATAAATTTTAAATAGAAAATCTATTTCAAAATGGCGGAATTGGCCTGTACTTAACAAAAAAAAAAAAAAAAATTAATTATCCAATTTTATTTTAATTTTTTTGCTAATTTATTTGATTTATTGGTTTTTATTATTGGACAAACTCAAATTATTTATTTTTCCTTAAAAAAAAAATTCAGCTCCTTTTGCAGCTTTTAACATTTTTATGGTTTTATTTTTATTAGCAGCTTAACATTTTTTATTTTATTATTATATTATAATTAAATATTAATATATTTTTTTTAATGTTAATGTTAATGTTAAATTAATTATTACAGACTTCAACCTCAAAGATTATTAATGTATTAATTAATTAATTAATTGAATAATTGAAAATAATTGAATAATATAATGCAAAATTTTGTACTTAAATAAAACAAAAATTGGTTGTTGTCAAATTTTTGGAAATGGAATTGGAATATTGAATGGCATTTTTGGTTGTTTTTTTTTTTTTTTTTGGTGTGATGTCCTTTTATTGTTTTTTGTTTTGTTGTGTTTTGGGTTGTGTTTTGGTTTGATTGATTGCTGTCATGTGGTTTGTGGTTGCATGAAAAGTATATAATTTAAATAAATTGGATTAAAGAAGAAAAGAAAAATTGCATGAAAAAAAAAATAGTTTGTATTATTGTTTTTTATATGTTTTTTAATTATATCAATTTCACTATTCCATCAAATTTACGATTCACTAAACTCATTAATAAAATCCTTTAAAATCAATCATAAAACCTTACTTCTTCTTACTTTTACTTCAGCGCGCCGCCTACAACCTACAATAATTGGTTTTGGCCGTCCATCAGAAACAGCCTCCTCCGCTTCCTCCTCCAACCGGACCTATATTTACCGCCCAACGTCCGCCAGCCGTCCGAAACGCCGTCGGCCCGAAGGTCCACTTCTACTTCATCTTTCCACTTTCCACCTACCCCGCGCAGTCTTCCCACACTCCGGCGTAATCCGCCCGACTTGCTGTCCAGCATTTTAAAACAAAGGGTATACGATCGCCTTCATCCATCCATTCGTACCGCCCATGACCAAACCACCGCTCGCAGGCGACCAATCTTATAATGAACCGAACGCGATGTCGGGTTCCGTATATATAATTTATATAGCTCGAAATCGCGAGAACGGCCTACGCCACCATTTTTACCTTTGTCCTTTGTCGTCGGTCCCAAAGATTAGGCGTAGTAGTATAGTATCTTTTCGAAGAACCCTCCCGAGTTCCACCGTTCGTTGTGGCCTGCGTGTCATGTACCACGTTTCAGAACCGTATAGGTGACCGTTGGTGTTGGTCGAACCGCGCAGTGTTTGATATAACTTTAGTTTCAATGTTGTCCTCGAGAAGAACATCTTTCGCAAACCGCTTAAAAAAGCCTTGTTTCCTTTAAAACAATCCGGGATTGAAATTCCTCAGCTATATCGCATTTTCACTGTTTATAGCTGCTTCCAAGGTATAGCTAATGCACCAAACAGAATGATGCGTGCAATCACGTGCTAATGCGTGCGTAAAATTCAACTACATGGTATTAAACTAAACCGTACAGAATAAAACGCACGCGATGAAGCGTATCGAAAAATTTACCAAATTTTAAATTTTTGTTGCGATCAGCCGCGGTTTTCAGGTTATGTTTATTCTTTATATCGGTTTGTTATCGTGTATATATTTTTATTAAAACACAAATAATTCATAAAAACATTTTTATAATAGTCAAAAAAAAAAAACGCTTTCAATGTGTGCAGTTGATTAATGTGTGACGCATAAACGCACGTAACAGCATGTGATTGCATGCATCATTCTGTTTGGCGCATTAACCTGTCCGCCCTGTTTCATATTTTTTTGTGTTCTGACCAATACCAATACGCTTTGATGTTGTTGTGCTGCCATAAACGAACGTACACTGTTCGTTTGGGTGCATCTATCATATACTTGGTTTTTTCCTTGTCGTTTACCCTTAACCACCCCCCATTTCCGAAGCTTCACGTTCCAACACAGTAAGAACGCTTCACGTTAACGGTAAATCTTTAAATAAAACCTACCTTTACAAAATTCCTATTTTTTTTTTTTTTTTTTTTAAATAATTTCAAATAATTCTAATTAAAAATTTTTGAAGCTTTTTGCTTACGACGGCTTGGTTTGGCTTGGCTTGATGGGGGAATTTCTTGGTTTTTTGTTTTCTATTAACGCTTAATAAATAACTCAAAAAAATTCTTATCTATAAAATTATAATTAATTCAATTAATTGTTCTTCATTTTTTTTTTACATTCTTCTCCTTATTTATTTTATTTTATTTAATTTTTTAATTGTAGGCCATCAAAAAATATTGCAAAATTATAAGAGGAGAAAAATTTCCAATTTCTCCAAAAAAAAAAAAAAATTAATAAAAATCCAATCAACAAGAATCAAATTTCTTTTGTGTTTGTTTGTTTGATTGTTTGTTTGTTTATGCAATTATCATGCATTTATGCATTTATCAATAAAAAAAAAAATTAATTAAATTAATAAAAATCAATCAACAACGACGAAAAAAAAATTGCATCATCAAAAAAAAAAAACCTCATCATCAAAATAAATTACCAAAAATTCATCATCAACAAACATCAATATTTGAAAATTTACTACACAAATTTTTTTTTTAATTTTTAAAAGAATAAAATAAAAAATTGATTTATAATTAATTTGGAAAAAATTCTCATTTATTTTTTATTGTACATTAACAAATTTTCAATTATTAAATTATATATTCATTAAAAAAAAAAATCAACTTAAAAATTAACTTAATTTTATTCGGATTAATATAATTTAGATCCTTTTGTTTTCCAATATTTTTTTTTTTTTTTTTTTTGATTCCAAAACCTTGCTATTTTATTTATTTTATTGATTTTATTGATTTTTTTTTATGCTAAGCCATTCCTAAAACAAATTTTTATTAATAAATAAACTTCAAAAAATTGTTTTGTTACAATTTTTTTTGAGCTAGTCTTTAATTTTTTTAATCTTTTAAAAATGCTTGAGGACGCGGGGTTTTTTTGTTTTTTTCATTTTTAATTTCTTTTAATTTAATTACAACAATTTTTATTTATTTTATTTATTTATTTTATTTAAACTAATGCCAAAATAATAATAATAATTCCTAAAATTATTCCAAACTGACAGCAAAAAATAAAAATAAATTATGGATAAATAAATTAGCAAAAAAACAATCTAAATAATTTAATAATAATAATAATAATAATGATATAAATTAATTTAATTCTAAAAAAATTATTATTAATAATAAAAAAATATAAATAAATAAATATAAAACAAAAATTATAAATAAAATTAATTTAATTATTATATATAGTAAAATATTATAAAGGAAAAAAAATTTTAATTATATTATTGTATTTTAACCAACAAAAACAAAAAAAAAAAAACATCAAACAAATTGTTATTAATTTATTAATTATTTTTAATTATTTTTTTTCAGTATTTAATATGCATTTTTTATGTGTGTGTGTATGTGTAATAAATAGAATTATAGGGATTATAATAATCCTCTAATATGGGATTAATTGCCCGAATTGTTTCGATGGGGGCCGAGAAAAACTCGTTCAAAATCGAATCGAATTTGTGCAATTTAATTTAGAAATTGCGAAGAATCGATTTTGGTTTGATGTTACCAATAAATCAACATTGTTCTTTATTCTGAATGGATTTTCTATCATTCAGAAATGCGTTTTTTTTTTTGTTTTTTCTTACCCCAATCCAAATTGATTCAAAAATTGATTCTAAATGGATTTTTCTTCCAAATTGAAAAAAATGCCGTTTTTTTTAACAAAAAACTATTCAAAATTGATATTCTATCATTCAATAACTAAATTTTTTACTGAATAAAAATTGTCAAATTGTCAATCGATTCCTTAACAAAAAAAAAAAAAAACAAATGCCCAGAATGGATTCTAAACCTGATATTCTATCTATCTTAAAGAGAGGTATTTTTTCTTCATAAAAATGGTTTAAGATCGATTCTGAATTGATTTCTTAACAAATAACTCGATCTGGTTATATCGATTCTGGATTGAGTTTCTTAATAAGAATTGGTTCGCCTAGAATCGATTCTGAATTGAGGTTCTTAATATAAGAATCAATTGTGAATGGACAAAAACTATTCAAACTTTGATTCTAAATTGATATTCTATCATTCAATAATAATTTTTCTGAATAAAAAAATGTTCAAGAATCGATTCTGGATTCAAATTAATAAGAAATTGCTTAGAATCAATTCTGAAATTGATTTACTATCATTCAGAAATGCGTTTTCTTAAAGCACAAAAATCGGTCTATAAAATCGATTCTGCTGGATTAATTTTCTTATAAAACGTTCTTGAATTGATCTTGAATTGATTTTTTTATCATTCAGAAATGCGTTTTCTTATTCTATAATCGATTTTGAATGGATTTTCTTCCAAATTGAAAAAAAATTGAAATGAAATCAATTGAAAAAAATGATTTTTTTTTTAACAAAAAACTTTGCCTTTTGAATGCCTTTTAAAAAAATGTCCTTTTTTTTAAACAAAAATTGATATTTTATCATTCAATAACTAATTTTTTTTGCTGAATAAAAATTGTCAAGAATCATCGATTCTGAATTGATCGATTCATTACTTACAAATAATAATTTTCATTAACAAAAAAAAAAATGTTCAAGAAATAGCCCAGCGAGTCAATTGTGAATGGACAATTGATATTCTATCGTTCAATAACTATTTTTCTGAATTAAAATATGTCAAGAATCGATTCTGATTCTGAATTTAATAAGAAATATAGCACAGAATCGATTCGTGATTTTCAATATACTTAACAATGGCCTATAGAATCGCCAAGAATCGATTCGGGATTGAGTTTCTTAATACTAGATTGCCCAAGCAGTTATTTTGACTGCTTTTGAATTTCAATTAGAAAAACGATTATGTATATACCGGAAATTAAGGAGGTGGAGGTAATTACAATTATTAATAAAAGCATTTATATGTTGTACAAAAAGTCACAAATTTCTAAGAAATTCTATCACTATATACACATAATGATTTTTCTAATTGAAATTCAAAAGCAGTCAAAATGACTGCCTTGGGCAATCTAGTGTTAATAAGAATCAATTGTGAATTGGCAAAAACTATTCAAACTTTGATTCTAAATTGATATTCTATCATTCAATAACAATTTTTCTGAATAAAAAAATGTTCAAGAATCGATTCTGGATTGAAATTAATAAGAAATTGCTTAGAATCGATTCTGAAATTGATTTACTATCATTCAGAAATGCGTTTTCTTAAAGCACAAAAATCGGTCTATAAAATCGATTCTGGATTAATTTTCTTATAAAACGTACTTGAAATGATTTTTTATCATTCAGAAATGCGTTTTCTTAAAGCACAAAAATCGGTCTAAAAATCGATTCTGAATGAGAATGTTCATACAAATTGCAAAAAATGCATTTCCATAACAAAATATATTCAAAATCGATTCTAAATTGATATCAAATAACTATATTTCATTCAATAACTCTATTTTTCTGAATAAAAAATGTTCAAGAATCATCGATTTTGGATATGGTTTCCTTAACAACAAAAACAAAACACAAATGCCCAGAATGGATTCTAAACCTGATATTCTATCTATCTTAAAGAGAGGTATTTTTTATTCATAAAAAAAAAAATGGTTTAAGATCGATTCTGAATCGATTTCTCAACAAAAAAAACGACCAAAAATCAATTCCCGATTCATTTTCTTATAAAATAAAGGTTCTAAAATGAATTCTAAATGAATTTTCTGTAAAAAAAAAAATGTCAAAGAATCGATTCTGGATTCTGGATTCTGGATTGAAATTAATAAGAAATTGCTTACAATCGATTCTGAAATTGATTTTTTTATCATTCAGAAATGGTTGTTTTTTCTTAATCTAAAATCGATTCCAAAAACCGATTCTGAATAGATTTTCTTCCAAATTGAAAAAATTGAAATGGGATTCTAAATTGATATTCTATCATTCAATAACTATATTTTTCTGAATAAAAAACGTCAAAAAATGTAATGAAAAGTCGCCTAAGAATCGATTCTTGGATTGCGAGTTTCTGAATAAGAAAAATGTAGCACAGAAACGATTCGTGATTTTTAATACTTAACAAATGGCCTAGATCTAGAATCGATTTTGGATTGAGTTTCTTAATAAGAAATATATCTCTGAATGGATTTTAAATGTATTGTAAGTATTTTTCTTTAAAAAAAATTGCTAAGAATCAAATCGATTCTGAATTATAAAAAACGGAAACGTAAGTTTTATTCTTAACCAAAAAAAATGTTCAATAATCGATTCTGGATTGAAATTAATAAGAAATTGCTTAGAATCGATTCTGAATTGATTTACTATCCTTCAGAAATGTGTTTTCTTAAACAAAAATCCGTCTAAAAATCAATTCTGGATTAATTTTCTTATAAAACGTTCTTGAATTGATTTTTTATCATTTAGAAATGCGTTTTCTTAAACACAAAAATCGGTCTAAAATCGTTTCTGAATGAATTTTCATACAAATTGCAAAAATTGAAAGGAAATCAATTGAAAAAAAATGCCCTTCCATAATAAAATGTATTCAAAATTGATTCTAAATTGATATTCTATCATTCAATAACTATATTTTTCTGAATAAAAAAAGATCAAAAAATCGATTCTGAATTGATTGATTCATTGCTTACAAATGACAATTTTCATTAACAAAACAAAAATGTTCAAGAATCAATTCTGGATTGCGTGTTTCTTTATAAGAAATACCCCAGCGAGTCAATTGTGAATGGACAAAAACTATTCAAACTTTGATTCTGAATAGATATTCTATCGTTCAATGGTTCAATAACTATTTTTCTGAATAAAAATTGTCAAGAATCATTGATTTCATTGTCAAGAATCATTGATTTTGGAACATGGATATGGTTTAAAAATGGTTTAACATTGATTCTGAATTGATTTCTTAACCCCAAAAAAACGTCCAAAAATTAATTCTCAATTCATTTTCTTATAAAATAAAGATTCAAAAATCAATTCTAAATGAATTTTCTATTGCCATCATTGTTTGACTAAAACCGAGTAACAACCGAACAGAAAAAAAATCAGAACTTTAAAAAAATCACTTGTTTGGCTGTTCAGAACTTTATAAAAAACAGAACCAAAAGAGAGTAGATGATTGTTTGATAAAATGTGTGTTCGGTTATTTCAGTTCAGACTCATTTTTCTACTCCGTTAAAATCGACGGTGCGAATCAAAGAACCCAATTTTTGTTTTGTTTGTTATTCTTTTTTTTCCTTTTTATGTATATATTTTTAGATTAATTTTTTCATCGTTCATATATTTTATACGTGTATGTGTTATTTTGAATTTCATGATATAAAATAAAAACCGAACAAAAAAATATACAATTGTTTCACTTCAATTTTTCACCGAACATTTTTCAACACCAAAAAAAAAAACAAAAAAAAATGAAGGAACCGACTTTTTTTTTAAAGTTCTGTTCTTTTGTTCAGGTCTCAAACAATGACGGCATATAAAAAAAAAATGTTTTCTTAACCAAAACTATTTTAAATTGATTCTGAATTGATATTCTATCATTCAATAACTAAATTTTTCTGAATAAAAAAAATGTTCAACAATCGATTCTGAATTGATTTTCTTAATAAAAAAAAAATAGGATTCTGAATGAATTTGAATGAAATGCATTCAAAATCTGAATGAAATCGTTTTTTTTTTTAAATCAGTTTCTGCATTTATTTTATGAAAAACATTTTTTTTTTGTAATCGTTATCCTTAAAATTAAATCCTATGGGGGGGTTTTCCCTTTTTCCTGTTTCCAAATTCAACATAAAAAGACTATAGATTATTATTAAATTATTAATTAGTAAGGGAACGAAGGCATCGAGGGTACGAACATTATTTTTTGTTTAATTCCAATTAAGTGACATGGAGCGCAAATCCCAAAATTTAAAATCAAATAAACTATATGGAAAACTATGAAACAAACTGAAAATATTATAATAAAAAAATTCATAAAACATTAAAAATAAAACTCGGAACTCAAAAACAACATCATCGTAATCATTTTATTTAATGTTTCTTGTTTCTGCTATACAGCATGTTTAGTTGTTTATTTTAATAATAATAATCATTTAATTATAACAAATAGAAGACATTTTATAGTTGGATTAGTTTTTATTTTTTTGGTATCCTCACCCTCCAAAAAAACTTTATATCGTTTATTTATTTATTAGTTTTTTATATTGGATTTGCTGCATGCCAGAAAAATCTCATAAAATCATTTATAACTACATTACAATTTTCATTTCAATAGAAAAAAAAAACAAAACAAAACAACAAAATGAAAAATTGCATTTGTTTTATTAATTGTTTCATTGGGGAATTTCTTTAGGGGGGCTTTTTTTTTTGTTTTTGTTTTTGTTTTCATCGTTCCCCCGTGCAATCAAAATTCATAAAACATTTGAATGTCTATTTTTTTAATATTTAAATTATATTTTTTTTTTAATTCAAATCAATTTAATTTAATTTAATTTAAAAAACTTTTCTATTTTTCTAGGCAAACATTCAAATAAAATATTATAATTATTTTATTCAATTCAATTCAATTCAATTCAATTTGATTTTTGGAACATCCACGCCAAAAAGAAATCTTTTTTTTTTTGTTAATTATTATTAATTCTTCTTCCGTTTCTTCCATCAAAATGGTAAAATAAAAAACTTTGTTAAAATAAATATTTTATGTGTAAAAAAAAAATACAAAAAAAACAATAAAAATAGTTTAAATATTTAGAGTTAGTTTAAATCAATTTGGGATCTGGAGGGGGGATTTTATTTTATTTTCTAATTCACGTTCAAATTATTATTATTATTTTATAGAAAAATAGGGAAAAAAAAACAAGAGATTTAATTTAAAAAAAAAACCAAAATTAATATATAATTATTATAAAGACACGCAATTTATTAAATTATTGTTATAAATTATATTATTTTTACGCAGTATTTTAAAATTAAATTTAATTATACATTTTAGTTTATTTTATTTTATTTGTTGTTGTTCTTATTGTTGTTGCTGTTGTTACATCCTTTATATCCTTTATTATGTTACATCTCCAATAAATGCGAAAATGATGTTGATAATTTCTGGAAATATAAGCAAAGGAAAAAAAACAGTAAAATAAACCAATTTTTTTTGTTATATTAGTTATGTTCCATTCAATTACCAGGAGTAGATAAAAGTAGAAATAATCCACTTTTTCCTACGTCCAAACTACTCCGTAACGTACTATAGCAAAAAGTAGTTTGGAATAGAAAAAAATCTACTCTTTTCTACTCTTACCTACTCCTGGTAATTTTGAATGGAACGCGACTAAAACGATGAAAAAAAAAAAAATCTCTCTTAAAGGTTATTTTAACATTAAATGAATTTAAGGATACGAAAACAAATTAAAATTACCATTTCACAAAATGGACATGTTCCTAATGTTATATTTATAAATGTTTTACTATCTTTTAATTTGATAAACCAATCCTTTAAACAATCCGTATGATAAATAACATTACAATTTTCATTATCACATGAAATTAATGGAATTTGATTTGATTGTGGTGAACGATATGAAAAACAAATATTACAATGAATATTATTGTCCGATGATGCAGATTCAGATTGATGAGGTTCTGAATTATCAGTTGTCATAATCATTTTAGTTGTTGTTGTTGCGATTCCATTCCGATGATGATGATGATCATCCACGATAGATATCGATTTTGTTGGAAAATAAATTAAATCTATAAAAGAAAAGAAAAAAACCAAAAAATCCCTACATTAATTGAATCACAAATGAACTTGAACAGGACAGGACTTTACTAGTGTTATTTCGCGTCGTGTTCATCCGTGACTATATTCATTTGAAACCTACTGACTGTTATTGCGCGTCTTTTTCAGTATATGTCATTTGATTGAAGCGTAAACAACATTTTTTCCTCTATTTATTGGAACATGTCGAACTTTGTGCCAGAAAAAGTGTTTTTGCGGGGAGTTCTTCTTCATTACTTTAACATGAAGAAAAATTCTACCGAAAGTCATCGTATTTTAGTAGAGGTTTATTTATGGTCTAGCCATGTTCTAGCTGAAAAAACGTGCCAGAAGTGCAGGTTTTCACACGGTTTAAAAGTGGCGGCGATTTCAACTTAGAAGATGATGAACGATCCGGACCCTGCCAAAAAGATGATGAAGATGAAGAATTGGAGACATTGCTTGATGAATATGCGTGGCAAACGCAACCAACAAGATCTTGAAAACTCATTGGGAGTTGATCAAGCAACCATTTCCAGACGTTTAAAAGCATCGGGATTCATCCAAAAGCTTGGAAATTGGATGCCGTTTGAATAAAAAGCCAAGAGATATCGAACGCCGATTCTGCATGCGCCGGAAATGTTGCTTCAACGCCACAAAACAAGTCATTTTTTTGCATCGGATTATTGTCACTGGTGATGATCGAAATGGATTCATTACACGATAACCCCAAGCGCAAGAAATCGTATCGGTGAAGCTCGTCGGCCAACCCTAAACATCCACGCGGCAAATCCATGGTGCCAAGTTAATGCTCTATATTTGGTGGGTGGGATCAGAAGGGGGTGTGCGTTGTATTATGAGCTGTTGAAATCGGGTCAGACGATCAAACAAAAGAAGGGGACCTCTACCGAACACACAATAATATTCGTTTAAAGAGAGCGATCGATTGCGGCCAGAAACGACCAGAATATGCAACCATAGACACTAATCCATAAATTTCCATCATGGCAACGCTCGGTCACATATTTCAAGACCGGCTCAAAACTATTTGGAAAACAGTGGGTGGGAAGTTCTACCTCACTGGGCGCCTTATAACCGCCCAGACATAGCCCCTTATGATTACTACTACTTGTTCAGATCAATGCAGAATGCCTTCACTTCAGTACAGGGTATCAAATATTGGATCGAATCGTTTGTCACCACCAAGCCGCCGGAGAAGTTCTTTTTTTGGGGTGAACAAATCCACAAACTGCCAGTGAAAGATGGGAAAAAAATGTTGTAGCTTCCAAAATGGACAATAACAATACTTTGATCATTGATTGTATAACCGAATTTTTTCACAATCAAACCTTAAAAAACCCGCACGAATTAATTCATACTCCCTATAATATATTCGAATTTATTGGAACTTCTGAAAAAAAAAAAAAAAAAAACAAAACAATTTACGATTCCAAATCACCGCGCGTAAACCAAACTTACCAAACATTTTTAATAAATTATTATAAACATCCAAATCGGCATTCCATTTCATAATATTACGTTCCAATTGTTCCCGTAACGGTTCAATTCGTAACGATGGTCCAATTATATAAATATTAAATGATGATATTAACATTGGATCTAATACAATTTTTAAAAATACTTTATCATCTGCCAAAAGTCAAGCCAAAAACAAAATGAAAAGAAATGTTATTAAGCCGAAAAAAAAAAAAACTCCTTCAGCTCCCAACAATAATCAGTCAGTCAATCACCAAACAAACAAACAAACAAACCTAATTTAAATATTCGAGTGGTGGATTTTGTTGATACCGGTGGAATTGGATCGACAACAAAACATAAATCATCAATTTTTTCCATATTACAGTAGAATTCCATCATTTGTTCTAAATACATTTGGAATTTCATGAGATGTGTTTCAATTGTTGTTTTATCATTAAACATTGGATGGTGTACGGTACCAATTTCAGGTAGACTATGTTTTATTACCTGAAAATCATCATCAAGATCTTCATCATCATTATCACAATCATTATTTCTGGCAACTGCAAGATGATAATCTTTTTTGCTGTCGCCTTCGTCAATGTTATTATTATTTTCATTTTTCTTTTTCATTTTTTCATTGATATTTCTATTGATGTTGGTGTTGGTACATTGTTTCAATTCAATAAAATGATTTTCATAATTTGGAAAATTTGTAATACGTACAATTGATGATGATGATGATGGATAATCTTCATCGTGATTAGTTGAAATACTTATTTTATACACGGGATTATTTTCATTTAATTCTTTTAAATGCTTCAATAGTCGTGATTGTTTTAAAAAATTGAATTTATTTTTATTAAATTCCATTTGTACTTCATCGCTTGTTATCGAATGGTCCACCACTTTATCACTTTTAGTTGACTGATTATCACCGGCGGCGTTGAGTTGTTTTTCAATTAATTCCAATAATTCAAATACATTTTCACAATTATTTTTCAACATTCCATCATTTTTAATGATATCCGTAAATTTTGTTAACCCTTTGATTATTTCCAAATGATATCCAATTAATTTTGGAAATTCAGGTACATTTAAGTGGATTCGATACGATTGGATATTACATTTGGTAGTGGTAGTCAATAATAATGGCTTTTAGGGTTTTTTTTTGTTTATTTTAATAATGGAAATAAATAAATTAATTAATAAAAACATTAAAAAAATTACACAGTATTTTATTTTTCAAAAAATTTACCTCAAATTCTTTTTGTTTTCTATCACGTCCACCACTACCACCACCACCACCACGAAATAAACCATAAAATTGATTTGAATTGCATTTAATTTCAATTAAATAAGGGAATTTTGTTAAAAATAATTGTTTTTCATTTAATTTAATTAAATTATTATTCATTATTTATTTTATTTTTTGTTTAGAAACATAAAAAAACATCCAAAAATTCAAAACCAAAACAACTTTGTGACAAAAAATAAAAACAAAACAAAATTAAACAAAACAAATGTTGTAAAATAAATAAATAAATAAATTTGTGATAGGTAGCGCCATCATTATTTCGAAAAAAACGTTAAAATAAAAATGACAAATAATTTTCCATATACATCGCTCAATTTTATAGCGTAAATTGTACACCATCGCCGAATTTTGTCGGTGGGGTGTTGGTGGGTTTTTTCTTGTTCATTAAGCTTTGCGTTCTCTGAAAAATATTGTAAAGCAAACACGTAAAGTAGTAAACTGTGTGCGTTCTCTAAAAATTTTTCACATGAAAGAGGTAAACTTCAAACGATAAAATACAAAAAAAAACTTTTGTTGTTTATGTTTTGTTTGTAGTGTATTAGTTTTTTTTATTTTTATTAATAATTGAAAATAATATTAAAATAATAAATATAAGTATATATTTATACAGTATTATAAACACCTCACCAAAATATATATTATTAATATACATATATATTAAATTAATTTATAATAACAAAAAACAAAATTATTTAAATATTATTTGTATTATTGTATAATTATTTTCGTTTCAATTAAAATATTCAATATTAATAAAATGAAATAATATTTTACAACAACAATATTATTAATTTGACGTTTCATCTACACTTTCATCTGCAATTTAGAAGATTTAACTACAAAATGCAGATGAAACTCTAGATGAAACGCAAACACATATTCAGAGAACGCACGATCATTTAAATCAATGCATTTTATATTGACGTTTACGTGTTTGCTTTGCAATATTTTTCAGAGAACGCAAAGCTTTATTAATTTTTTTTATTGTACGCGCGCATTCGGTTAATCCTTAATCGGTATGGTTCGCCATAAAAGAAGCGCTGGTTTCTGTGTAGTGTTAAAAATATTTAATACGGTAAATTGAAAAAAAATCGATATAATTTTTTTTATATATAGTTTTTTTTTAATTAATTAATTATAATTATAATTAATGCGTGAAAAAAAAGTGTTAATTAATTGAAATTAAATTATTATATATTATAGTTGTTATAATACAAAAGGATTGGTTGGATTTTTAATGATTAATGATGATTTATTTTAAGGGGTATGTAAAATAAATTTTTTTTATATATAATTTTTTTTTCCTTCCATTATGCAAATTATAGAGCATTTTTTTGTTGTTGCTTAATTGCATTGCGTATAACAAAATGCAGCAGCATTTTTTTTTGTTTTTGTAATTGAAATATAATATGTGAATTAAAAAAAAAAATATTGGTTAATTTGCTGGGTGAGGTTTTTTCTTTTTTTTCTTCTTTTGGTATATTTATTTATTAGATTTATTATACGGTATATTTTATATGTAATTATATAATGAAAAATGTAACGGTATATTAAAAGAATAAAAATGCACAGTTGGAATTTTCTGGAATTGTTTGTATATTTATTGATAGGAATCTTTTCTGATGCCCACTACTGCTTTACCCTAAACACATCCCATACAACTCAAGGTCCTTTGCAGCAGCAGCAGCAGCAGCACATTTTTTTTTTATATATAAAGATTTTTATATGCGCCATTTTATGTAAATGAAAAATGAAACGGTAAATTTTCAATAGTTATATATTAAAACGAAGAAAAAAATTTATGTGTGTGTGTGTGTGTGTAAAAGAAAAACTTTATAATTGCTTTTTTGCTATAGGTAATTTGAATAAGTTGTTGAACAAAAGCTAGTCAGTATGATCTCTCCTTGTGATCCCAAAGGGGTTGGTTAAGCCCCACCCCACATTTTCCATCATCTCTATATACTATCAATTTCAATTTGAATTAATGCTTTTAACATATTTGTAAGATTTTTGAAAGAAGGGCAAAGAATTAAATCAAATATATTGATATGGGAAATTATGATTTAGATTTTATTTATTCATTATTATTATTATAAATCGCCTTATGTATAACAAATAATTAAATTAAACACAATAAAATAATTACAACAAAGAAAAAACACTTTTATCCCATCGTCCGCTGACGAAACTATATATATATTATATGTATATATATATTCCTATCCAATTTTATCATTTATCCAATTTAAATATTTTGCAACATCTGTAAAAATAACATATTCTTTGGTATTACACAAATTTCGATCTTCTCTTGCCAAACTTAACGAAACAATGCCACGCAAATAATAAATTTGATTTTCTTCAAAAAACATACCACCACCGCTATCACCATTACAAACACTTGTACCTATATATATAAAGAGGTTAATCAATAAAAAAATTTAAAATATCTTATGGGAAACATATTATATTACGAAATCAATCAGTTTTTCTATATCTGTATATACCTACCATTACGATAACCAGCACAATAATTATTATCGGATAGAAAAAATCCAAAAAATTGTCGATTACTTGATAAACATGTGGCAATCGAAACAATTGGCATTCGAGCTTCCCGCAATACATCCGACAATTGATCAGTTTGCGTAAAACCCCAACCGACAACAATACCGCCCGGATGATGTTGTCCATCAATCAACGCATTTAACGATGCCTTATTACCCTCATTTTCTGCAGGCCACAAACAAATTGGCTGTACATAATTGTTAAATTCAACGACGGTCGCCAATCGCAATAGAGCCAAATCATTTTTTAAATCATTTGAATCATACTGTTCGTGTACAATCACTTCGTACACCTGAAAATCTTGTGTATTTTTACCGCTAATTTTTAAATTATATTTACCCAATTGTACAATTAAACGTTCCGAAACAATTGCATGACCAAATTCATAAACACAATGGCCAGCTGTTAAAATAAATTTTTTATTCAAAAGGGTACCACCGCATTTATATTCAATTTGTAAACGATCAGCAACAGTATGACTAGTAGTATTATTGTCATCTATTGTTGTCATTGGTGTCCTTGTCGTACCAATATGATAAATTGCTGTATGCCATGGCCAATCACCTTCTTGTGATGGATAACCATTTGTTATTAAACCTTGATGGTTTACCAAACGTTTACCGCATGATGATGATGATTGTATTGGTATTTGATTTGGGTTTTTTTCTTCTATTGTTTCAATGGTATTCGAACCACTGCCTAAAATTGTTGGTGTCCACTAAAAAAATGAAAAAAAAAAAAACTGTTTAAATTTATCAAAAAAAAAAAAACCCCCACTGGAATAAAGATCACCGCATCTGCGATGAAGTTCAATATAATGTTATTCTGATGGTATATATGGTTCGTTTTCCAAGATGATGATGACTTCGCAGTTTAAGGTTTTTATTTTTTTTGGGACAGATTATGGGGTTACTGTTTAAGATCTGTTTTAAGAGATTTCGGGGTCGCTCTCTCCATATATATAAAACTTTATAAGCTCGCTCTAAAGACCTGCTGGCATTTGTTTTTTACCGAATTCTTAATCGATCATTTTAAAGATTCTATACCCCGCAGCTATATTATAAATACACTCCGCAGATGATATCTGTTCAATATTCTGGGAGAGGTTTCTTATTTGGACTTTGTGACTTTGTTTTAAAATTATTGAAAATGTTCATATATTTTTTTTTAAATATAAAGGGTGTCCCAGCTAACGCTATCCAGCCAATATCTTCGAAACCAGTGGAGTTATCACTAATATGCGATGTTAGTGGACCCCCACTGGATTCCATTTGGCTACATTTTTATGTTAACCCCTTCCCTCCCACGTTGACCCGTGTATGCTTAGTGGATATTAACCTTCGAAAATCAAATGGAAACCTATAATTTTTTTTCGCCTATTTTAAAGAGCGTGACGAGTAGTTAAAATGTAATGTAATAATATGTGGGGGTCCCATGAGGAATTTTCCCACAAATGGGGATTGTCCATCTGATGGAAAATGTGCGAAAAACTCACTAAATCTCTATGAAATGACATGTGTTGTAATGTATTAGAAAGTTGTTCTACGTTGAAAATTAAGGGGGGGGGGGGTGCTCAAATACTAAAATTGACCCTCCACGCCCCGTTTTTAACTGGAAAAATCGAAATATTTGCATGCTATCAAAAAATGGATGTGGTTTTCTAATGCAAAAATCAAAATTAGATATTTTCAATGAATGGAAGGATAGTGCGGAATATACAATTGAATAGTAGAACTTTCACTGTACAATATTCAGATATACATTCTGTCAAATAAGTACCCGGCAATTTGAAATTAAACACAAACAACTTATCAATCATCTAAATTTATTATATCCCCTTTAAAATAGGCCCCTTCTGAGGCAATACACTTCTTCCAACGAACAATCCAATCATCGAAACACTTTTTAAAGCTATATTCCGAGATGGCCTTCAATTCTCGTTGCGAATTAGTTTTGATGTCTTCAATGCTCTCAAAACGGGTTCCACGAAGTGGTAATTTGAGTTTCGGAAACAGGAAAAAGGCACACGGGGCCATATCTGGACGTACGGTGCTACGGTGGTTGTTCGATGACATTTGTTGAATTTTTGTTCAAAAACTCGTTCACAATGATCGCTTTGTGCGCTGGTGCATTATCGTGGTGCAAAATCCAACTATTGTTCCGCCACAAATCTGGTCTTTTGCGACGAACATTCTCGCTCAAAGGCCTCATAACGCCAAGATAATATTCTTTATTGACGGTTTGGCCCACCGGTAAGAATTCCGAATGAACAACACCACGAATATCGAAGAACACGGTCAGCATCACCTTGATTTTCGATTTGCTTTGGCGCGGTTTTTTCGGTTTCGGCTCATTTTTGCATTTTTGCGCCATTCCGACGATTGTTGACTTGTTTGCATGTCGTACTCGAAAACCCATGTCTCGTCACCAGTTATGATGCGTTCGATGAACGTTGGATCGGAATTTACGCGTTCAAGCATGTCTTCAGCCACCTTACTGCGATTCGCTTTTTGAAGAAAATTCAGATCTTTTGGCAGCAATCGCGCTGCGACTTTCCGCATACCCAAAACATCAACCAAATTATGACGAGCGGTCTCATTAGACATGTTCATTTCTTGGGCTATCTCTCGCAAACTATAATGACGATTTTCGAGCACCATTTCCTTTATTTTGTCGACGTTTTCTTCAGCTGAAGAGGTCGAAGGCCGTCCTGAACGTGGCAAATCGTTCACTTCTTCTCGCCCCTCTTTGAACGATTTATACCAATCTTAAACTTGAGTTTTCGACATGGTTGAATCACCAAATGTTTTTTTTTCAACATTTCCAACGTTTTGGCACAAGAAATTTCGTTTGAAACACAAAATTTCACACTAACTCTTTGTTCGATATTTTTATCCATAGTGAAAATCGCAACGCACACAAAAGGTTGACTTGTTCCTAACGACGCCGTAAACAAACTAAATGACACACAGCAATAACAATTGACAGAATAGTTGCTGACAGTTGTGCCAACCTGGGAAAAAAAAATGTTTGAAATATTCTCAGCGGGAAAATTTAAAATGAGAATTTCCAGGTACTTATTTGACAGAATGTATTATACCAATTAAATGTATAAATTAATCATTAATTTATATGCGAATAATGCACGATATTGGAAAAAATTTGTATATATAATTTTAACGATTTAAATAAAATTAACTATTAATTTAATATTGTAATAACTAGTTTTTTTTTTTTTTTTTTGCTAATTTATATACCAGTTTTGTTTTGTTTTTTTCACATTAATATAATTGAACATCAATGCGATCGATTATTAAAATAAACTTAAAAAAAAAAAACAAAATTGGTAGATTTATACAACAAATAAAATATTCTGCGCACCATCATATAATTACATATATACTTACTTTTACTGGATTTTTACAAATATTTTCATCATTTAATTGTAATTGTTCAACATTTGGAAATGCACCGAATGGCTGTCCACGTATTGTAAATTTAACACTTGTAATTTTCGGTGGACTATCAAAATAGCTAATATAAAATGTACGATTTTGAATGAGTGATACTCGTCCATCATTTTCATCTACTTCAATTTTTGCCGGCTGGTCAACGGTTAATAAAATACGAACTTCACGTATGCCGGGCCAATTACTTAAATCTATTGTACCATCCCAATAATTTTCTTTATTTGGACGTCCACCAATTTCACGATACATTGATAATGGTGAATTAATGGTATCCGATGATTGACATGGATTAAATAATTCAACGGCTGAACCAATTGAAGACATATCACATTTAACATAATAATTATTTATTATTATTATTTTGAATATGATGACGATAAATTTATTGATACCAAACATATTTTTAAATAAAACGCACTATATGCGATCGCACACAAGCACTATATATAATAAAAACTATATATTAATTTAATTATATATATCGTCGTTATGATGATGCGATGAATAATATCACAAAATAATTTTATAATAATTCAAATTTGATTTTCATTTTATATATTATTACACTATATAGCGTTTAATTTTCATATTTCATTCGTTTATGGGATCAACAAAACTTGTTATTTATGTATATAATAATATCTATTTTTTAATTATCAATATCTTAATTTCATTCCTATATGTAAATTAAATTTATCATAAGATTATCGATCGTGATTTTGTATTTATATTTATATATGTATATTGTATATAGAGGATTTGCGTAAATATGAATTATACATAAACTTAAAACCGAATTCTATAAATGTATGTAACATATATACAATACATACACTCAAAACGATAGCCCGCAATATACTGATTTATATTCAATTAAAATTCAATTAATTTTCTATATAGATAAATATATATATAATAAAAAGGGGTTTTCTTAATGCAAAAAAAATTTGATTCTCCATATAAATTTACCTTTTATGATTATTGTAAATTATTATTTATTGGGACGCTGCATTAATAATGTCGATTTAATACATTAACCAATATATTGCCCATCGTTAGCTATGCATGACTTCCTGACCATCTTTTAGAAAGTTTGTTGATTCCTCGTTTGAAGAACTCCTCATCTTTTGTCACCAATCCAATCCATTCATCGACCCATTTTCGCACTTCTTCTTGCAGCATTTCGAAAGTGTACATCTGTCTGTACATCTGGCTGACCTGCATTGATCTGAACAAATGGTCAAAATCAGAAGGAACAAGGTCTGGAGAGTACGGGGGGTGATCAAGATGAAGATCCCAACCGAGCCTCTTTATTTTTTGCCTTAATGATGTTTGCACGATGTGGTCTGGCACGCATATTGTCATCGTGCATTAAAACTTTGTGGTGCTTTTGAGCTATCAATGGTGGTCGTTTTTCGTTCAATTTTTTTTTTGCCAATTCGCCCAGTTGTCGTCGTAGCTGTAGCGATCAGATGTAACCGTTTCATTTAACGGTTTTAACAGCTGGTTCATAATACACGACCGACACCCTTCTGATCCCACCAAAAACAGCACAGCATAAACAACTTCTGGCAATGAATATCGCGTTTTGTGATTGTGAAGTTGAAGTTGATGGTTGGCCGCCGGGATCAACATATGTTGACGTTTTACGTTTAGGGTTGTCGTCGTAATACACCCACTTTGCCAGCGCCAGTGACAATTCCCCTCGGCAAGATGTTTATGCGGCATGCTTCATGATTCGTGCTTTGAGTTGATTTTCATTCATGTGGGATGTGGGACCCATTTTTCCTAGCTTTCTGATCTTTCCCATTGAAAACGTCGCAAACGTCTAGATGAATGGTAGAGGCATCTACCTACACATTCAACTCTCTATAGTGCAAGCTCTTGTTGCGTTATACACGAATTTTCATCCAACAATGCCTGCAATTCTTCGTCTTTACTAATTTATTACGTTTATACATAGAAAAAATTTTCTCATTTACTCAAATTTCGTGTGTGTGTGTGTGCTTCTTAATTAGAAGAATATTTTTCTGTACGCAGTTATACGCAGTTATTCTGTCTGATGTCTGCGAAGTTTCCCCTAGAAATGATTCTGGTTAAGTTGCCGCAGTAGTTTGCTCTGTAGTTTGCTTTGTCGATGTTTTCATCATTAAATTCAATAAATTTCAGGTGCGAATATTGATTAGAAATTGCACGTCGAGATGTCTACATAAAATAATCGCTTCAATCTTTTTTATATATATGGGAAGTTATGGAATAATTAAGGAATTGGATCTTTATCTGTATATGGAATAAAGAGTAATGAAAGAAATTGGATCAGAAAAAATTTCACCGGTTAAAAGAAGTTTTTTTTTTTTATGTTTTCATCATACTTTTTCGGATATAAAATTTCAAATGAATTGATTTTATATATAGAAACATATTTAAATTTATTCAGATATGAATCCAAAATGTGATTTGATTAATGAAAATTTCCCATAATATATATTCAAATGCGATATAGTACGAAACTCTATACGAAATGAATTACTTATTATTAAACACAATATGCGGAAAATCCAACTATAAACGAGTAGAATAATAATAATAAAAGAATATTATACAGAAAAGATTCATCCCATAATCACAATATAATACAAGCACACATTCTCGCACTTTTGGGATATTATAATAATAATTATTATTATAAAAATTATAATAAAATATTTATAATTATTTATAATTATTATTATTATTATTATTATATATTTAAGTAAGTGGTTGACCTTCGCATTAAATCGCGTTTATTTTGTTTTTGTATATGTATATATATTTTATCATCAAATCGCCGATACTATATCCGAGCGTATATAAGCATATGTTATATACTTGTGATATAAATATGCGTTATTATAGTTTAGTTTAGGAAAAATTATCGCGCCTATAATATACTGTGGGTCTTCGGCGGAAACTTGGAATATTAAATTGCCATTTTTTAAAATAAAAACGTACACCACAACCCATCATCTGTGGTCCGACCAGCATTTTAGTTGTCTTGTTACCGTGGCGATCAGGTTTTTGCAGTGGATGTTGACGATGGTTCGTCGGGGGTTTAACTTATAACTAAAGGTTTTCCCTTTAGGATACTTAAAAAATTAATCCATTTTTCATTACCAGTAACAATTCGATGCAATTATCTTCGCGATGATGAGCAAGATACATTCGTATATCAAATTATCAAATTATCTCCCTTGGCAACTTGCCGATTTTGTGTTTTTTTCCCTTTTGCCTTTTTTCCCCTTTTCCCTTGAATATCCCAAAGAGTTTTGACAGAAGATATTGACTGTGGAAATTTTCCGAATTTATATCCAGTTTTGGTTATCAAATCTCTAAATAAATTACATTTCTATATATAGAGATATTTTTACAGTGTCAAAACTACTCGCAATCCTCAATCCAAAAAAGGATGTTAAGGATGACAAAAGAATTTCGACGAAATATTGTCTTTTCCATCCTCATCAATGAATTGGTCATCGCGCGCATATTAGATTTAGATTCAATATCTAAATATTGCGGGGGGGAAGGATAAACCTATAGTAGAATTTCTAATCCATCTAAAACCAAAGGCATATATGTTTGTTCTCGCAAACAAAAAAGATCCCAATAAATTTTAACCCAATAATTATATGCATATATAATACGCAATTATTCCACGCTTTCAGTTTATGACCTTGATTAAATTAAAGGGAATGTCTTTGTCAAACACAACTTGCGGACATGGAATAATAATATAATAATTGCGCAGCTAAAACGGGCGGCCTGGATTCGTATTGGATTTTTGAAAGAAGATTGAAAGAATTTCTCAATTCTGAAAATTTAGAACATTGGTTTATATAGGTCTTTTCCGTATAAGACCACTTCTAGAGTATAATTCCTATACATATAGGCTGGTGGTGGTGCATCAATTACTATATACTGCAGTTTAGTTACAGGATCCCAAAAAAAAAAAAACACGCTATTTCGCTATGATCAGAAATGAAACAATAATAAATTTCATTGAATCATTGCGGATCATAAACAATCGTCGTGAATAGCTTCATTGTGCACTTTTTATAAGTGCATTATTATTACCATGAATGTTCTAATGAAATTATTTTAAAACTAATTCCCGGAACCTATAAATTAACTTCTCTTATAATTCGAGATTCATTCACAAAAGGATCGCATTCATTCTGTATCTGTATCTATTAGTTTTTTTTGCGAACAAACGCAGATTTCGAAATTCCCATTTTTTGTTCCAAGAACATCGAAGAAGATTTTGGAATAGTCTCTCTATAAACTAAACTAGTATTTCCCCCTACTTTTGATTATCGTGCAGTCATTTAAATTAAACATTTCATCTTATCTATATAAAAACTAATCCACCGAAAAAGTGCAACTAGACGACAATTGAAATTGAAAACATATTTGGGGTGATTTTTTCTTACTTCGTTTTAGTATAAGTTTTTCTTTATTTTGCAAAATTTCATAAATTAATCCACATATATTATAATATAGATTTACCACCCAAAATCACTTAAATGTATTCGTCAATCAAGCATCTAAGGTTCAGATTCACCTCAGATTAAGTGATTTCGTTACGTAGGCTTACGGCGGCAATAGAATTCCCGAGGTTTTACGGACGCTAACCCCGGGCGATTCTGTCGGTAACGAACAAAAAAAAATTAAAGATAAAGTCGTAAACGTGCTTTCTATTCCTCTGCGTTGTATTATATGATATCAAATCGCAATTGACCTGGCATCCAATTTTTGTTTTTATTTTATTATTATTGTTTTTTGTTTTTGTTGTATATACAAAAACAAAATTAATATTAAAAAATATGATTAAAAAAAACTATAAAAAAATAAATAAATAAACAAGTTTCCAATATAATATCACATATAAAAATCTCGCAGATATTTTATTATTATATGTATATTGTTGTATGTATATTAAAAGAAGAAGACGAAGAAGAAGAAGAAGAAACAGAAAAAAAATAAATAAATTATTAATATTTTTCCATTCTCTGGGGGGCGATTGCAGATTTTAAAATTTTGTATATTTTTAAAACAAATCGCAGTTTATAGTTATTTAGAGTTCGCAATAAACAAAATAATATCATAATATATCTTATCTAATTAATCTAATCGAAATCAATCGAAATTTTATATTAAAAAATTAGTAGCAAAGCATACAAAAAAATTAATAAAATTTTTAGCTATAAAACCATTTAAAAATTTTCCTTATTTCCTTAATTGTGTTTTTTTTTTTTTTTTGATATAAAATATTTAATTTTAATTTTTTATACACATAACAACAGAAAAAAAAGCAAAAATTAAATAATGAGTGATTTTAATTTTTTAATTTTTATAAAATTAATTGCATTATTGTTAATTTATACAATTATAAAAAATGTTAATTGTGTTCCTTGGGCAACATCCAAAATAACAACATCTGGTGGTGTTGGTGGTGGTTTAAACGATGGATCAATGATTGTCCGTAGTCCATTAACACCATCATCATCATATAATTATTCATTTCAACATGCACAAAATTATACATATGAATATCAACATGTATATCCAATTGTAACACGTTTCAGTGATGATGAACGTGAACCAACTGTACAAAGTACAATTATTGGTCCACCGGTCATTACAACAAGTAATTTTCAATCAAATGCATTTTCGGAAATAAATTATGAAACGCAAACAAATCAAGAACATAAAAAATATACAATTAATAGTACATCAAGTATTTTGGCACCCAATCATCATTTACAATCATCACAATCCCAAAATCAACAACAACCACCACCACCACCACCAAAAATCCATCAACAACATCATTATACCGTTCAAAATTTACCAATAACAATTCAACAACAACAACAACAACAACAACAACCATCTCAATTATTGCAACAAATGCCAACATATCAATATAAAAAACAACAACAACAACAACAACAACAACAACAACATTCATATGGTGAGTAGAAAATGTTTTTTTTTTATCTTATCTATTGGTATTTATATAACAAATTATAAGCGCTTTTTAATTATTAAAATAAATAAATTATTAAAATATATATCCTTTTTTTTTTTGCTTTATTTTAACCACAAAAACGACAAAAAAAATCCTTTAAATTTATTCTAAATATGTATATGTTATAAAAAAAACAGAGGAAATACATAAAAAATTACGCAAGGATAGAAATAACATATTAATATAATATACAATTGATTTTTAAATAAATATTATATATTCGGAAAAACCCTCACACGTAATTTTTTTCATCTTATACTTATATAAATACAGGGCGACGGCGGTGCAAAAGAAATTCTTTTAACGTGAGAGACAATTATGGAAAATTTAGCGGAAACTATGCGAGTTTTTTTTTTTTTGTGATCTAGATCAATCTATTTTTTGATCTAAATTAATCTATTTTTTTTTGGATCTAGACAAATTTTCCTGTTCGATTGGCCAAAATAAATCTAATTAGCCGAGGACACTTCAGATCAGATTTTCAAAAAAACGAGTCAAATGAAAACCACATAAATTCAAATCCCAAATTTTTTGACCCAAATTTCGGGTCAAATCATAAACGTGTTCGAATACAAAATGGTTTTATTTTTTTAAGAAGTAGAAAATAAGAATCCGTTGATTCCATTCCAAAAATAAAAATATGTTTTACGTCATATCTCCTATGTGTGTGTGTGTGTGATTTTGACTTAAGGTCAAAACACACAACCCCCCTTTGACTTAAGGTCAAAACACACAACTCCCCCCCCGCCCCTACCCTAGCCATTGAACAACTTTTCTTTGAAACATTTTTCTTAAAAACGCGCGCGTATATAGTTTTCGAGATTTTCCATTTTGTCTGTCACGTTAAAAAAAATTCACCGCCGCCCTGTATTTATATATATATATAAGATGAATAAAATAAAAATCATTTAAAATTTTGAATATACAGAGGGTGTCCCAGTTGATATAGTAATTGCGTTCTATTCACAATTACCAGGAGTAGGTAGGCGTAGATAAGAGTAGAAAGAATCTACTAAAGAGTAGTTCGGAGTAGAAAAAATCTACTTTTTTTCACTCTTACCTACACTTACCGACTCCTGGTAATTGAATGGAACGTGACTAGTACAAACGTATACCACGTAATTCTGGAGTTATTCCCGCAGTAAAAAAAATCGTATCGGTAAGGGGGAGTTGGGGTCTAACTTTAAAACTTGCCGAGTTAGAGCCAGATTGAAAATTGACTTTCATTGAAAAAAAATATACATTCAATCGGTAATTAAGCTGCAATATTTAAACTACACACTGAACTGAGGATAACCAGCCGGCATTAGATTAATAGGTAATTAAATTACCATTAACTTTAAATAAGCCCAAAATTTTGCATATGTACCTTCTACCGTTTAGAGATATTGATCCTCGAAAAAGTAAGAAAATGTAAATTTTTTTTCATTAAATTCTGATGGTAAAGTTATTTTTATTTTTTTAAACTATTTCGATTGTATTTTTCATGCCCGACAAAAAATTTGCCTCTTGCATTTTTTTTTTTTTGCGTACGATGCATACTTTAGAAGTTATTTCACTTTTTCGAGCAGGGTCAATATCTCCAAACGCGGAAGGTAGATATGCAAAATTTTCACTACAACGAAATTAAAGTTCAAATTCATTTAGCTATTAATCTAATTAACCGGCTGGTTATCCTCGGTTCAGTATAGTTTAAAAGTTGCAGCTCAATTACTGAATGTATATTTTTTGTTTTCAATGAACGTTGAAGTTAGATCCCGAAGTTAGTTAGATGAATTTTATGGGAAAAAAGGAATTTTCCTTTTAAAAATTATTTGTAATTTGAGATCAAATCAAATTTTCCCTCCCAGATCAAACGTTGTACCAGTACCCAATTTTTTGCTGGAAATAGCTTCAGGATTACGTTTGTATTATATCAACTGAGACATCCTGTATATATGTATATTGTATATCTATAATAATTAATTAATATAGCAGTTTTGGAATAAATTAATATAGAAAAATAAATAAAAATAAAATTTTAATATTAAAAAAACTGGATTTAAACACAAAACAGCAAAAAAAAAATCATATAAAATATTAAATTAAATTAAATTAAAATGTTGTTTTTGTTGTCGTATTCGTTGTCGTCGTCGTTGTCGTAAATTGCCCGTGTCTTCTTTAAGTTTTTTTTTTTTTTGTTAAGTTATAAAACGCAAAAAAACACATACAAATAATTATTTATTAATTAACGTATATATAAAATTTATTGTATTTTTTTTTTTTTTGTTTTTTATCAATAATTGAGCGATAAATTTAAGTGTATATTTAAGTATTTTTTTAAGTTATTATTTCATTTTAAGTATATTTCTTATTAATTTAAACATTTTTAAAAATGCTATATAACCAAAAAAAAACAACATACAATCTATTAAAAATAAGCTTCAGAAATACAAAAAAATCCCCTCATAACTACCTCATAACTAACATATATAGCGCTATAGAAATTTTGCCATATTACTGCAAATGCGGATAGGATTTTTCGAAAGGCAGTTGTATGCTTATTAAAAGTAAATTATTAATATACAAAAAAAAAAAAAACAAAGATTTTAACAATATTTTAACAAATTTATTTGAATTTCTCATTGGCATTGAATACTGGAAATTTTTTCTAAATCAATGGAATGAAAATAGAATAAAAAAATAATCGATTTTCCGGAAAATTTAGTCCTTTGAAAGTCCAGAATTGTTTTGGACAAAATTATAGCTAATGAAACATGTGCATGTACCTTTCGGAATATCCTTTCCCTAAATATTGTTTGAACAATTTGTTGAAATTTTATTCACTCCGCGGGACTGATCAGATTCAAATGTAGGAGACTGACCAGAATTGAACAGCCTTTCGTATGGTCTTCTTTTTTATTCTAGACTTTGAATGTGTATAATTTTTGGTCTTCGCCGAATATTTTGTATATACGTATTTCAAAACGTTATGTGAAGGAGTTCGGGGAAATTATATGTGTATATAATCTTTAAGATTATTATAAGTTGGGTTTTGCCGGTTACTAAATCCCCGAATCAATTTTATAAACTCTTTGATATTATATAGTGTCAAATATGAAATATTATAGTGTCAATACTGAGACCGGGACTCCGCAGTTTCGAATAATACTGCGAAAAATGCTGAGAAGCTTACGGTGAACATGCTCCAACTTAAAAAAACTTGTGAACGGTGGTTTGCACGCTTCATAAGTGGTGATTTTGAAGTGAAAAGCAAAGAACGGCAAGGTCAGCCAAAAACAAAAAATTTGAAGACGAAAAATTGCAGACATTGTTGGATGAAAATTCGTGTCGAACGCAACAAGAGCTTGCATTTGAGTTGAATGTAGATGCCTCTACCATTTCTAGACGTTTGCATTCAATGGGAATGATCAGAAAGGTAGGAAAAATGGGTCCCACATCCCACATGAATGAAAATCAACTCAAAGCACGTGTCGTTGCATACCATAAACATCTTGCCGAGCACAAAATACTTAAGTTTTTTGAGTCGAATTGTCACTGGCGCGGAATTGTCAGTGGGTGTATTACGACAATCCTAAACGTAAAGCATCATATGTTGATCCCGGCAAACCATCCACTTCACAATAAAAACGCGATATTCATTGCCAGAAATTGTTTATGCTGTGCATTTGGTGGGATCAGACAGGGTGTCGTGTATTATTAGCCAGCTGTTAAAACCGAATGAACCGGTTACATCTGATCGCTACCGCTACGACGACAACTGGGCGAAGTGGCAAAGAAATTGAACGAAAAACGATCATATTGATAGCTCGAAAACACCACAAAGTTTTAATGCACAATGACAATGACAGTGCCAGACCACATCGTGCAAACATCGTTAAGGAAAAAATATAAAGAGGCTCGGTTGGGATCTTGATCTTAATCACCCCCTCCAGTACTCTCCAGACCTTGCCTTGCATTCCACCATTACCATTTGTTCAGATCAATGCAGGTCAGCCTGACAGATGTACGCTTTCGAAATGCTGAAGAAGAAGTGTGAAAATGGATCGATGAATGGATTGGATGGGTGACAAAAGATGAGGAGTTCTTCAAACGAGGAATCAACAAACTTTCTAAAAGATGGTCAGGAAGTAGTCATAGCTAACGATGGGCAATATATTGGTTAATGTACTCAATCATTTTGTTATATAAATAAATGCCATTTTCATGCCAAAAAATCGACATCGTTAATGCCAGGTCCCAATAGGCTGAGAATTGTTGTTTCTTCAATCATTTTGAATATGCTCTCATCAGGGATACAAAATTTTGATTGCCTGCGCAGCCATGCGTGTGTCATTCCTTCTGGGACTATAAACAACGAAGCCGCATAGTTTTCTCATTCTCATCACTTTGCATTATATAGCTAAACCACGACAGCAGAATTTATCTAGGTTGAGTGCGTGGTTGAGCAACCATAAGAACTGTTTTTGTTACGATTAAAGTGTCTGTAGCCATATTTTCTAAAACAATATTGTATTTTTACGATATTGTATTTGACTAAATTGAATTTACAATAATGTTAAAATTTCATATTTTTAAACACAATATTGGTTGGCCATTGCGAATCGGTTGTTTTTTTTACAATATTGTAACTATTTCAGTCAACATTTTCGTTAAGTTCATGTAAAAGAAAATACCAAAATTCGTTTTTTCACCGAAAATATTACAATATTGTTTTAGAAAATATGGCCCCTGATCTCTCCTTGTCGTTGCCCTTCACATAGTTATGGACCCATTACATTAAATGTGACCGCCTGACTAAAGTAAGGCTTTTTATGAAATGCCGACGGCAGACGACGGCAAATGTCAAATTGAAAATACATGCATTTCAATGGCGGTGCTTTTTATGAATATTGGACGGCGGACTGACGGCGGACATTGATATTTTTTCTTCTATTGCCGTCGGCTGACCGTCGTCCAAACTTCATTTTTCATTTTATTTACATTTTATTTAATTTTTATGATTTAATTTCATAATAATAAAATATCCAGTTAATTTACAAACTAATAAAATATGGAATTATTTAACAGCAATTGGTATTCATTATTAAATTTCGGTTTTTTTATCCAGGCAAAATAAATTTCAGAAAAAGCACATTTTTTTTTATATCACAAATATCATATTTGTGATAAATAAAATATTTTCATAGAAATCGAGGCTTAAAGAAAATTCTAATCCTTTTTTTTGCTATTACTTTTATTTTCCTTTTCATATTCATACCTATACTATATTTGAAGCTATATATATATTAAATTTTTACCTGCTAAAAGAATCAATAATCTATACGCATATAGAAATTGAAATTAGATTAACATAATACCTAACTATATGATATTGAATTTATGCAAACTATAATATAACAAGCACCGCATCAAGAATCATATATACATATATTTAACATTGCTTATTAATCAAAATTCTTTGCATTTCGCATATAAGCTTATTTATATACATCAAAATAGATAAACATAAATGGATGCGAAATATATAGATAATATCCATATAGATAAGTAAATAATCAAAATTGTGTGTATATTCCATATCCGAAATATAGAAAATCCAATACCATATCAGCCGCAGGAATCCGCATCAGAAGAAATAAATGAAGTCGCAGCCTTATTATTGTCACCATCAACAACATCATCATCATCAATGGGATTTTCGTCATCGGCCACTGATTCTGATAATACATTTAATAAAGCCCAACAACTGCAAACAACTAGACGTCCTGCACCACCACCATTATTACATTATGCCAATGCAAATGATAACGAACAAACGTATACTGATGATCGTGAATGTTTACTATTTGATATACCAATAAATGGTTCAGTTTCACTTGACATTTATCCAGATGTAAATTTAATCGTTGGCGATTACATTGCAAATCAACGAAAAATTATTTATAAATGTGATGATGCATATCAAATTGTTTTTCCTAGTGGCAGTACAGGCAATGCAGGCATTTCAGGCAATGTCGGAACATCAGCTGATACAAATACTTGTGTAAATGGAAAATGGAGTCAAGTGACACCGGTATGTGAAAAAGCATTTTGTACATCAGATCATTTTAAAAGTATAACAAATCAAGTGGAATGCCGATTACCACAACAACAACAAAATTCCATTATCGATTGTGATCGTGCAACAAATGGTGTTATTGCTAATATTGCCTGTGCCCAAGGATATCGTAAACCAAATGAAAATCTACCGAATACATTAAAATGTGGCGCAAATATGGAATGGAATTTAGGTGGTTATCGTTGTGAAGACATTTGTGGTTTAAATAAAAATCCATCAACAAGTTATTTTCCATGGCAAGTGAGAATTTATAATAATGGACAGAGTCAACAACAAATTTGTAGTGGTACAATATTAAATGCAAATGTTATTCTATCGGCAGCCAATTGTTTTCAAATTAAAAATAATCGACAATCAAATACATTTTTACATCGTGATTTATTTACTGTTATTGTTGGTGGATTCACCCAAAAATCACCAATTCAAATATTAAAAATTGAAAAAATATTTTCACCAGATTTGTCGACGACCGGTGGTGGTGGTGGTGTAGGTGTAGGTGTAGGTCGTCAATCCCAACAACAAAAACAACAATATCAAAATGATGTGGCCATTTTAATATTAAAAAATTCCATAATATTTACAGAATTTATTGCACCTGTTTGTATTGGATATGAATCATTTTTTACCACCGATCAAAATTCAAATGTTATTGGTAAATTACCAATTATTGAAAATCGTCGTAATAATGCACCGGCTATACAAAAAATAATTGATGTTCAATTGACACAAACAATAAATGGTGGTGCAGGTGCAACAGCCAACAATAAACAATTGAGTAATAATTCTTGTGGTAAAGGACATAATGTTAATACAACATTTGTTCATAATGGAACTGGTTTTGTTGTCCCCTTTGATAATGTCTATTATTTACGTGGCATTTATAATAGTAAATTAAATGATTGTCTATTGATAAGTAATTTAAAACATTTTATAATAAGTATTTCGAAACATAGTAATCAAAATCGTCCCGTTTGAAAAAAAAAAAGATAATAAAAACGGAAACGTGATATATCTTAAAATAAAATTTATTAATTATTAATTATAAATACTCACCATATATATATTAATCGAATCTCATCTCCATGACAAAATGTGTCTTTAAAAAAACATTTCGGAATCCTCTTTTCTTCTTCGTATTTTTCTTATATATTTTCCCAATCTTATAAACATTAATTGTTGTACGTACGGATCCCATTTATTATTTAAGAATTATTATTATTATTAAAAAAAAAACAAAAATTATCTATATGGTTGATGATTTAATGGTTTGTTTGTTACGGTATTGCTGCGGGATCCACCGAAGCTATGCGGTGATATTTTTATTTTTGGATTCAAATAGTCCTTATTAATTAATTGCCATATTTAGCGATATTCGATATATTTCTTTCGCATGAGTGTTTTTTTTCCTTCTTTAAAATTAATCAAAAAATCAGCAAAAAATTTGTGATTAATAATAAATAGGATAAAAATTAATTGTATAAATTTATAAATTTAAATTTTCATATAAAATATAATTAATTTTTTTGATTTAAATACGATTTTTAATGTAGCGCCCATCGTTAGCTATAACTTCCTGCCCATCTTTTAGGAAGTTTGTTGATTCCTCGTTTGAAGAACTCCTCATCTTTTGCCCCAATCCATTCATCGGCCCAATTTTTGCAATTCTTCAGGATTTTGAAAGCGTACATCTGTCAGGCTGACCTGCATTGAACTGAACAAATGGTAATTGCAGAAGGAGCAAGTGATCAATATCAAGATCCCAACCGAACCTCTTTATTTTTTCCTTAACGATGTTTGCACGATGTGATCTGGCACGCATTGTCATTGTGCATTAAAACTTTGTGGTGTTTTCGAGCTATTTCGTTCAATTTCTTTGCCAATTCGCCCAGTTGTCGTCTTAGCGGTAGCGATCAGATGCAACCGTTTCATTCGGTTTTAACAGCTACTATAATACACGACACCCTTCTGATCCCACCAAATACACAGCATAAGCTTCTGGCAATGAATATCGCGTTTTGATTGTGAAGTTGATGGTTGGCCGGGATCAACATTATGATGCTTTACGTTTAGGATTGTCGTAATACCCTTACTTTTCATCGCCAATGACAATTCGAATAAAAAAACTATGTTTTTATTGTGCTCGGCAAGATGTTTATGGCATACTTCATGATTCGTGCTTTGAGTTGATTTTCATTCATGTGGGATGTGGGACCCATTTTCCCAGCTTTCTGATCTTTCCCATTGAACGTTGCAAACGTCTAGAAATGGTAGAGGCATCTACATTAATTCAAGCCCTTGTTGCGTTCGACACGAATTTTCATCCAACAATGTCTGTAATTCTTCGTATTCAAATTTTTTTTTTTGGCTGACCTGGCCGTTCTTTGTCTTCCACTTCAAAATCACCACTTCTGAAGCGTGCACAAACCATCGTTCACAAGTTTTTTGAGTTGGAGCATGTTCACCGTAAGCTTCTACCAACAATCGATAAATGCATCATCAGCGGTTTTCTTCAAATTCAAAAGAAAGTTATTAAACTTCCCCGGAAAACAACTTTTTCAGGCACGTGTTTCGACATATTCGAAGCAAAAAAAACTTTATTGTTTACACTTCAACGGAATTCTTCACTCCTTCAATTGTATAGTATGTAACTTTCGGATAATTTTTTAACTTATTAATATTAATCAAGTTTTATTAATGCCCAAATCGATTCTATTGCGGACTTACATCAGGACTTTTGAAGATGCGCCCATTTCTAAAAGTGGATTTCTAAACACATTTCTTCCAACCTTCCAACCCGTGTTCTTAGTTGCTTTTTGAGCGGTTTGTGGTCGAGCAACATATCTTATTGAAATGTATCCAATCGCCGTTTGAAAATAATTTAATAGACGATGCGACAAAAAGGTATAGTCACATTTAATATATGAATGTGTTTTTAGGAGTTAACCGCGACACTAAATGAAATGTAAATTAAGAAAATTAAGTATAAGTAAATTAAAAAAAAATAAAAAATAACGACTTCTTTTGAAATATATGGTAAATTATATAATAACTGGCTGAAAATTTCACAGTGTGTTTTAAACATAATCACGATGGAATGCTTCATTTTTTTGTATCTCGATTACTCGATTATCGGAATCCCCAGCAACAATAACGCCAAATTTACATTCATCATCAAAAATATAATGCTATCCTGTAACATTAGATTTTACACCGCTTCCTGTGTGACTCAAATAAACCGGTTAAACGATATTTTATTTAAGTATCTCGGACACGGTAGTCTTACAATTATAGCTATACATTAAGTTCTTTAGGAATATTTCGTATTATTTTTATTAATAATAAGATTAAAAGGAACCATACATTCTCGATTTAAGTCCAATAGAATCATTGCGTCGGGTGGGCATAATAATAAAACAAAGTTAAAAAATTATCCGAAAGTTACATACAATATAATTGAAGGAGTGAAGAAGAATTCCAAAGGAAAAATCATTGAAATCGAGCGAGGAATACAAAAACACCCAGCAAAAACACAGATGAGGATTATGAAGAATTGATGAGCAGCAGCTATTGCGGTACCGCTTTCGCCTTCCATACCTCCATTTATCCACCCCATACTTTCCTTTTCACCATTTCCCACAAAATCGTACTCGTTAATCTCTCGTCTCTACCTAACCTCTCGTCTCTTCCCTTCTTCAACAATTTCAATATGAGAAAATTTCATCAAAAATTATTTTAATTTTAAGGATTCTTGACTGCAAAATCTATATAGGTTCTAATCTAAATAGGATTGATAATTTGATTGATTATTTTTGAATTCTGAGGAATTCTCTATTCTATTTGATGATATTTTTACAGCATTTTCCGTTTCGGCTCTACGATTCTCTCTGTTAAATATCCATCTTTTTTAACATCGAATTTATAATGAATTAATTTTTTGTTCATGAAGAATAATTTGAATAAGATTTTGAAGGATTCTTTCTCTAAAATCAAATCAATCTTTAAGGTATTTTTTAACCAATTTTACTATTTTCCAATCTTTCAATCTTGAAGTCTTTGTGCCAAAATTTCGTTGAATCTTCGAATTAAATTTTCATTTAATGGTTTCTATTTGTAAATAAAAAATTTTATCACATACAACACCGCTTGACTGCTGACATATATAAACTCAAACGGGATTCGCAATTTAAATATAATTGTTTACACCTTACTCCTTAATCCTTATATTTTCATATTGACAGGTAGATTAGCAGAGATTATTTGCCAGATTTTTCATCAGGACCTTCCAATTTTTCACCTGTCAAAATTGGATTAAGAATTGTATATTTATAAGAATTTTTCATTTGATTTATTTACACTATACAAAAAAATACATTCTTAATAATATAATAATACTATTTAATAATATTTATGATAAATCTACATTCGTTGATGTATCACCATTATTATCTGTATTATTGTTAACGGTGGCGGTGGTTGAGCTGGAGGTTGAAGATTCCATTATCGTCGTCATCCTAATGATCGTCGACGTCGACGCTTTTAAATCGTTATTTGTATCATTAATATTTTCATCCCCTATGATTGTTGTTGTTGTTGTTGTTGTTTGTTTCATGTCATCATTCGAATTTACAATCGAATGCTGATCTCCTTTAGTGGTTATTATCCATTCTGTTGTGGATTGTTGTTGGGTTTCGGGTATTTTTTCTGTATTATTATTATTATCTAATTGTATAACATCACCGTCACCGTTTAGTGGTCGATTATCATTTATTGTCTCACTTACATTTTGTTTATCATTTGAAATTTCATTTGAATGAGGTTCATTAATTCCATTTGATAAGGGATCATTAATTCCATTTGATGAGGGATCATTAATTAAATTCTTTACAGTTGTCATTGTCATTATTGTTTCCGCTGTAGTAGATTTTCTTGGATATGAAATTGTCGGATTTTTACCACTTCCACTTGTTGATCTTTTTGTCGGAATTGTCGATGGCGTAAATGTTATTTCACTGAATGCATCAGACGCATCGTTTATTATTGTATCATTAAATTTATTATCATTAATAATTTCGGGATTGTCATCACCAGGCTTTTGATTTGAATTATTATTAATGATAATATTACAATTTGAACAAGTTACTATATTATTGGGAAAATGTAATCATGAACCAATCATTTTAAAAATTATATAATAATTATATTATACCATTAAATGTTTTCGATGTAAATTCTACATCATTTCCTTCACCATCCTCATCATCATCATCATCAGATTCGTTACTATCCTCATCGTCTTCATAGAAATAATCGAAAATATTCTGAGGATAAATAATTATTTTATATATCGAGTTTTTCGGTTTCTATCTCTATATTGGAAGTTAAGTTAATAAATTTGTTTTTTTTTAAAAGTTCAAAACTTACTTCTAATCCAAATAAATCACAATTTGATTTTATAATTAATACGGTCATGAAAATGAAAACGAAATGATAGACCAACATATCAACTTAATTTTGTAATTGTGTGTATCGTAATAAGCGATCGTCGTAATAGCTGCGATCTGATCTGAATATTATTGTTTAAATACTGAACAGATTTGCAATTATATATAATTTTTTTAAATCGCCATCATCGTTTTGTTTTGTTGGTTGTGTTATTGGTTGGATTTTTTTATTTTATCGTTATATTTATTATAAGAAATATACAATAAAATAAAAAAACGCACAAAAAAAAACTATTAAAATTGTTATTTCTATTCACCTTACCTTACTTATATATAGTAATTATAACTCGTTAAAAATATTCTAAAACACGAATAATAGTTTATTTTTACTCTATTATTCTGATTTTTAAACAATAACAAACGCAAAACAAAAAAATTAAATATTAATATTCATTTAAATATTCACAGTACAAAACAAATTTAAATATAAATAATATATATATATAGATTACGGATCGATTATTTACGTGTTCTGATAATATAGTATACTATTTATATAATGATTAAATAAATAATGTCAATTGTGCGATTGTGTAAGATCTTTGGAAAGCGGATTATTAGTTGGTATAATTTTCTTTAATCTATTAATCTAATCTATGTAATTTCGAAAATTAAGGCTTTATTGTGAAAAAATGGTTGTACAATCAATAAATGATCAAAGTATTATTGTCCATTGGAAGCTACAACATTTTTTTCCAATTTTTCACTGGCAGTTTGTGGATTTGTCCATCCCAAAAAAAAAACTTCTCCGGCGCTTGGTTGGTGAAGGTGAAGAACGAATCGAGCCCCGATTTTTGATACCCTGTTCTGTGAAGTGAAGTCTTTAAGATTGATTTTTGAATTATGCAAATTTTCAGCCCGATAGAACAAACTTAAAGTTTTCCGTGAAAAATCCATTTTTTCATAAGGGGTTAGTATAGCAAAATTTTGGAAAATCTTTGCCGGGCTATAACTCAAAAACCAATGTCTGAATCGTTCTGAAACCAATTTATTCGGATTTAGCATACTTTAAAACATAAATATGCAAATTTTCAGCCCGATTGCACAAACTTAAAGGTTTCGGTGAAAAATCCATTTTTTCATAAGGGGTTAGTATAGCAAAATTTTGGGAAATCTTTCACGGGCTATAACTCAAAAACCAATGTCTGAATCGTTCTGAAACCAATTTATTCGGATTTAGCATACTTTAAAACATAAGTATGCAAATTTTCAGCCCGATAGAACAAACTTAAAGTTTTCCGTGAAAAATCCATTTTTTCATAAGGGGGTACCCTTTCAAAATTTTGGAAAATATTTGCCGGGCTATAACTCAAAAACCAATGTCTGAATCGTTCTGAAACCAATTTATTCGGATTTAGCATACTTTAAAACATAAGTATGCAAATTTTCAGCCCGATAGAACAAACTTAAAGTTTTCAGTGAAAAATCCATTTTTTCATAAGGGGTTAGTATAGCAAAATTTTGGGAAATCTTTCCCGGGCTATAACTCAAAAACCAATGTCTGAATCGTTCTGAAACCAATTTATTCGAATTTAGCATACTTTAAAACATAGGTATGCAAATTTTCAGCCCGATAGAACAAACTTAAAGTTTTCCGTGAAAAATCCATTTTTTCATAAGGGGTTAGTATAGCAAAATTTTGGGAAATCTTTCCCGGGCTATAACTCAAAAACCAATGTCTGGATCGTTCTGAAACCAATTTATTCGAATTTAGCATACTTTAAAACATAAGTATGCAAATTTTCAGCCCAATAGAACAAACTTAAAGTTTTCAGTGAAAAATCCATTTTTTCATAAGGGGTTAGTATAGCAAAATTTTGGGAAATCTTTCCCGGCCTATAACTCAAAAACCAATGTCTGAATCGTTCTGAAACCAATTTATTCGAATTTAGCATACTTTAAAACATAGGTATGCAAATTTTCAGCCCGATAGAACAAACTTAAAGTTTTCCGTGAAAAATCCATTTTTTCATAAGGGGTTAGTATAGCAAAATTTTGGGAAATCTTTCCCGGGCTATAACTCAAAAACCAATGTCTGGATCGTTCTGAAACCAATTTATTCGAATTTAGCATACTTTAAAACATAAGTATGCAAATTTTCAGCCCAATAGAACAAACTTAAAGTTTTCAGTGAAAAATCCATTTTTTCATAAGGGGTTAGTATAGCAAAATTTTGGGAAAATCTTTCCCGGGCTATAACTCAAAAACCAATGTCTGAATCGTTCTGAAACCAATTTATTCGAATTTAGCATACTTTAAAACATAGGTATGCAAATTTTCAGCCCGATAGAACAAACTTAAAGTTTTCAGTGAAAAATCCATTTTTTCATAAGGGGTTAGTATAGCAAAATTTTGGCAAATCTTTCCCGGGCTATAACTCAAAAACCAATGTCTGAATCGTTCTGAAACCAATTTATTCGGATTTAGCATACTTTAAAACATAAGTATGCAAATTTTCAGCCCGATAGAACAAACTTAAAGTTTTCAGTGAAAAATCCATTTTTTCATAAGGGGTTAGTATAGCAAAATTTTGGGAAATCTTTCCCGGGCTATAACTCAAAAACCAATGTCTGAATCGTTCTGAAACCAATTTATTCGGATTT
Organism: Dilophus febrilis; assembly: GCA_958336335.1. Taxonomy (NCBI): domain Eukaryota; kingdom Metazoa; phylum Arthropoda; class Insecta; order Diptera; family Bibionidae; genus Dilophus; species Dilophus febrilis. The sequence goes on along the minus strand of OY284468.1, from coordinate 2,770,436 downwards.
AGCATACTTTAAAACATAAGTATGCAAATTTTCAGCCCAATAGAACAAACTTAAAGTTTTCAGTGAAAAATCCATTTTTTCATAAGGGGTTAGTATAGCAAAATTTTGGAAAATCTTTCCCGGGCTATAACTCAAAAACCAATGTCTGAATCGTTCTGAAACCAATTTATTCGGATTTAGCATACTTTAAAACATAAGTATGCAAATTTTCAGCCCGATTGCACAAACTTAAACGTTTCGGTGAAAAATCCATTTTTTCATAAGGGGTTAGTATAGCAAAATTTTGGGAAATCTTTCCCGGGTTATAACTCAAAAACCAATGTCTGAATCGTTCTGAAACCAATTTATTCGAATTTAGCATACTTTAAAACATAAGTATGCAAATTTTCAGCCCAATAGAACAAACTTAAAGTTTTCAGTGAAAAATCCATTTTTTCATAAGGTTAGTATAGCAAAATTTTGGAAAATCTTTCCCGGGCTATAACTCAAAAACCAATGTCTGAATCGTTCTGAAACCAATTTATTCGGATTTAGCATACTTTAAAACATAAGTATGCAAATTTTCAGCCCGATTGCACAAACTTAAACGTTTCGGTGAAAAATCCATTTTTTCATAAGGGGTTAGTATAGCAAAATTTTGGGAAATCTTTCCCGGGCTATAACTCAAAAACCAATGTCTGAATCTTTCTGAAACCAATTTATTCGGATTTAGCATACTTTAAAACATAAGTATGCAAATTTTCAGCCCGATTGCACAAACTTAAAGGTTTCGGTGAAAAATCCATTTTTTCATAAGGGGTTAGTATAGCAAAATTTTGGGAAATCTTTCCCGGGCTATAACTCAAAAACCAATGTCTGAATCGTTCTGAAACCAATTTATTCGGATTTAGCATACTTTAAAACATAAGTATGCAAATTTTCAGCCCGATTGCACAAACTTAAAGGTTTCGGTGAAAAATCCATTTTTTCATAAGGGGTTAGTATAGCAAAATTTTGGAAAATCTTTCCCGGGCTATAACTCAAAAACCAATGTCTGAATCGTTCTGAAACCAATTTATTCGGATTTAGCATACTTTAAAACATAAGTATGCAAATTTTCAGCCCGATTGCACAAACTTAAAGGTTTCGGTGAAAAATCCATTTTTTCATAAGGGGTTAGTATAGCAAAATTTTGGGAAATCTTTCCCGGGCTATAACTCAAAAACCAATGTCTGAATCGTTCTGAAACCAATTTATTCGGATTTAGCATACTTTAAAACATAAGTATGCAAATTTTCAGCCCAATAGAACAAACTTAAAGTTTTCAGTGAAAAATCCATTTTTTCATAAGGGGTTAGTATAGCAAAATTTTGGGAAATCTTTCCCGGGCTATAACTCAAAAACCAATGTCTGGATCGTTCTGAAACCAATTTATTCGAATTTAGCATACTTTAAAACATAAGTATGCAAATTTTCAGCCCAATAGAACAAACTTAAAGTTTTCAGTGAAAAATCCATTTTTTCATAAGGGGTTAGTATAGCAAAATTTTGGAAAATCTTTCCCGGGCTATAACTCAAAAACCAATGTCTGAATCGTTCTGAAACCAATTTATTCGGATTTAGCATACTTTAAAACATAAGTATGCAAATTTTCAGCCCGATTGCACAAACTTAAACGTTTCGGTGAAAAATCCATTTTTTCATAAGGGGTTAGTATAGCAAAATTTTGGGAAATCTTTCCCGGGCTATAACTCAAAAACCAATGTCTGAATCGTTCTGAAACCAATTTATTCGGATTTAGCATACTTTAAAACATAAGTATGCAAATTTTCAGCCCGATTGCACAAACTTAAACGTTTCGGTGAAAAATCCATTTTTTCATAAGGGGTTAGTATAGCAAAATTTTGGAAAATCTTTCCCGGGCTATAACTCAAAAACCAATGTCTGAATCGTTCTGAAACCAATTTATTCGAATTTAGCATACTTTAAAACATAAGTATGCAAATTTTCAGCCCGATTGCACAAACTTAAACGTTTCGGTGAAAAATCCATTTTTTCATAAGGGGTTAGTATAGCAAAATTTTGGGAAATCTTTCCCGGGTTATAACTCAAAAACCAATGTCTGAATCGTTCTGAAACCAATTTATTCGGATTTAGCATACTTTAAAACATAAGTATGCAAATTTTCAGCCCGATAGAACAAACTTAAAGTTTTCAGTGAAAAATCCATTTTTTCATAAGGGGTTAGTATAGCAAAATTTTGGGAAATCTTTCCCGGGCTATAACTCAAAAACCAATGTCTGAATCGTTCTGAAACCAATTTATTCGGATTTAGCATACTTTAAAACATAAGTATGCAAATTTTCAGCCCGATTGCACAAACTTAAACGTTTCGGTGAAAAATCCATTTTTTCATAAGGGGTTAGTATAGCAAAATTTTGGGAAATCTTTCCCGGGCTATAACTCAAAAACCAATGTCTGAATCGTTCTGAAACCAATTTATTCGGATTTAGCATACTTTAAAACATAAGTATGCAAATTTTCAGCCCAATAGAACAAACTTAAAGTTTTCAGTGAAAAATCCATTTTTTCATAAGGGGTTAGTATAGCAAAATTTTGGAAAATCTTTCCCGGGCTATAACTCAAAAACCAATGTCTGAATCGTTCTGAAACCAATTTATTCGGATTTAGCATACTTTAAAACATAAGTATGCAAATTTTCAGCCCGATTGCACAAACTTAAACGTTTCGGTGAAAAATCCATTTTTTCATAAGGGGTTAGTATAGCAAAATTTTGGGAAATCTTTCCCGGGTTATAACTCAAAAACCAATGTCTGAATCGTTCTGAAACCAATTTATTCGAATTTAGCATACTTTAAAACATAAGTATGCAAATTTTCAGCCCGATTGCACAAACTTAAACGTTTCGGTGAAAAATCCATTTTTTCATAAGGGGTTAGTATAGCAAAATTTTGGGAAATCTTTCCCGGGCTATAACTCAAAAACCAATGTCTGAATCGTTCTGAAACCAATTTATTCGGATTTAGCATACTTTAAAACATAAGTATGCAAATTTTCAGCCCAATAGAACAAACTTAAAGTTTTCAGTGAAAAATCCATTTTTTCATAAGGGGTTAGTATAGCAAAATTTTGGGAAATCTTTCCCGGGCTATAACTCAAAAACCAATGTCTGAATCGTTCTGAAACCAATTTATTCGGATTTAGCATACTTTAAAACATAAGTATGCAAATTTTCAGCCCGATTGAACAAACTTAAAGTTTTCAGTGAAAAATCCATTTTTTCATTAGGGGGTACCCTTTCAAAATTTTGGAAAATATTTGCCGGGCTATAACTCAAAAACCAATGTCTGAATCGTTCTGAAACCAATTTATTCGGATTTAGCATACTTTAAAACATAAGTATGCAAATTTTCAGCCCGATTGAACAAACTTAAAGTTTTCAGTGAAAAATCCATTTTTTCATTAGGGGGTACCCTTTCAAAATTTTGGAAAATATTTGCCGGGCTATAACTCAAAAACTAATGTCTGAATCGTTCTGAAACCAATTTATTCGAATTTAGCATACTTTAAAACATAAGTATGCAAATTTTCAGCCCAATAGAACAAACTTAAAGTTTTCAGTGAAAAATCCATTTTTTCATAAGGGGTTAGTATAGCAAAATTTTGGGAAATCTTTCCCGGGCTATAACTCAAAAACCAATGTCTGAATCGTTCTGAAACCAATTTATTCGGATTTAGCATACTTTAAAACATAAGTATGCAAATTTTCAGCCCGATTGAACAAACTTAAAGTTTTCAGTGAAAAATCCATTTTTTCATTAGGGGGTACCCTTTCAAAATTTTGGAAAATATTTGCCGGGCTATAACTCAAAAACCAATGTCTGAATCGTTCTGAAACCAATTTATTCGGATTTAGCATACTTTAAAACATAAGTATGCAAATTTTCAGCCCGATTGAACAAACTTAAAGTTTTCAGTGAAAAATCCATTTTTTCATTAGGGGGTACCCTTTCAAAATTTTGGGAAATCTTTCCCGGGCTATAACTCAAAAACCAATGTCTGAATCGTTCTGAAACCAATTTATTCGGATTTAGCATACTTTAAAACATAAGTATGCAAATTTTCAGCCCGATTGAACAAACTTAAAGTTTTCAGTGAAAAATCCATTTTTTCATTAGGGGGTACCCTTTCAAAATTTTGGGAAATCTTTGCCGGGCTATAACTCAAAAACCAATGTCTGAATCGTTCTGAAACCAATTTATTCGAATTTAGCATACTTTAAAACATAAGTATGCAAATTTTCAGCCCGATAGAACAAACTTAAAGTTTTCAGTGAAAAATCCATTTTTTCATAAGGGGTTAGTATAGCAAAATTTTGGGAAATCTTTCCCGGGCTATAACTCAAAAACCAATGTCTGAATCGTTCTGAAACCAATTTATTCGAATTTAGCATAATTTAAAACATAAGTATGCAAATTTTCAGCCCGATAGAACAAACTTAAAGTTTTCAGTGAAAAATCCATTTTTTCATAAGGGGTTAGTATAGCAAAATTTTGGGAAATCTTTCCCGGGCTATAACTCAAAAACCAATGTCTGAATCGTTCTGAAACCAATTTATTCGGATTTAGCATACTTTAAAACATAAGTATGCAAATTTTCAGCCCGATTGAACAAACTTAAAGTTTTCAGTGAAAAATCCATTTTTTCATTAGGGGGTACCCTTTCAAAATTTTGGAAAATATTTGCCGGGCTATAACTCAAAAACCAATGTCTGAATCGTTCTGAAACCAATTTATTCGGATTTAGCATACTTTAAAACATAAGTATGCAAATTTTCAGCCCGATAGAACAAACTTAAAGTTTTCCGTGAAAAATCCATTTTTTCATAAGGGGTTAGTATAGCAAAATTTTGGGAAATCTTTCCCGGGCTATAACTCAAAAACCAATGTCTGAATCGTTCTGAAACCAATTTATTCGAATTTAGCATACTTTAAAACATAAGTATGCAAATTTTCAGCCCAATAGAACAAACTTAAAGTTTTCAATGAAAAATCCATTTTTTCATAAGGGGTTAGTATAGCAAAATTTTGGGAAATCTTTCCCGGGTTAAACTCAAAAACCAATGTCTGAATCGTTCTGAAACCAATTTATTCGGATTTAGCATACTTTAAAACATAAGTATGCAAATTTTCAGCCCGATTGCACAAACTTAAAGGTTTCGGTGAAAAATCCATTTTTTCATAAGGGGTTAGTATAGCAAAATTTTGGGAAATCTTTCCCGGGCTATAACTCAAAAACCAATGTCTGAATCGTTCTGAAACCAATTTATTCGAATTTAGCATACTTTAAAACATAAGTATGCAAATTTTCAGCCCAATAGAACAAACTTAAAGTTTTCAGTGAAAAATCCATTTTTTCATTAGGGGGTACCCTTTCAAAATTTTGGAAAATCTTTGCCGGGCTATAACTCAAAAACCAATGTCTGAATCGTTCTGAAACCAATTTATTCGGATTTAGCATACTTTAAAACATAAGTATGCAAATTTTCAGCCCAATAGAACAAACTTAAAGTTTTCAGTGAAAAATCCATTTTTTCATAAGGGGTTAGTATAGCAAAATTTTGGAAAATCTTTGCCGGGCTATAACTCAAAAACCAATGTCTGAATCGTTCTGAAACCAATTTATTCGGATTTAGCATACTTTAAAACATAAGTATGCAAATTTTCAGCCCGATTGAACAAAATTAAAGTTTTCAGTGAAAAATCCATTTTTTCATTAGAGGTACCCTTTCAAAATTTTGGAAAATATTTGCCGGGCTATAACTCAAAAACCAATGTCTGAATCGTTCTGAAACCAATTTATTCGGATTTAGCATACTTTAAAACATAAGTATGCAAATTTTCAGCCCGATAGAACAAACTTAAAGTTTTCCGTGAAAAATCCATTTTTTCATAAGGGGTTAGTATAGCAAAATTTTGGGAAATCTTTCCCGGGTTATAACTCAAAAACCAATGTCTGAATCGTTCTGAAACCAATTTATTCGGATTTAGCATACTTTAAAACATAAGTATGCAAATTTTCAGCCCGATAGAACAAACTTAAAGTTTTCCGTGAAAAATCCATTTTTTCATAAGGGGTTAGTATAGCAAAATTTTGGAAAATCTTTGCCGGGCTATAACTCAAAAACCAATGTCTGAATCGTTCTGAAACCAATTTATTCGGATTTAGCATACTTTAAAACATAAGTATGCAAATTTTCAGCCCGATTGAACAAAATTAAAGTTTTCAGTGAAAAATCCATTTTTTCATTAGAGGTACCCTTTCAAAATTTTGGAAAATATTTGCCGGGCTATAACTCAAAAACCAATGTCTGAATCGTTCTGAAACCAATTTATTCGGATTTAGCATACTTTAAAACATAAGTATGCAAATTTTCAGCCCGATAGAACAAACTTAAAGTTTTCCGTGAAAAATCCATTTTTTCATAAGGGGTTAGTATAGCAAAATTTTGGGAAATCTTTCCCGGGCTATAACTCAAAAACCAATGTCTGAATCGTTCTGAAACCAATTTATTCGGATTTAGCATACTTTAAAACATAAGTATGCAAATTTTCAGCCCAATAGAACAAACTTAAAGTTTTCAGTGAAAAATCCATTTTTTCATAAGGGGTTAGTATAGCAAAATTTTGGGAAATCTTTCCCGGGCTATAACTCAAAAACCAATGTCTGAATCGTTCTGAAACCAATTTATTCGGATTTAGCATACTTTAAAACATAAGTATGCAAATTTTCAGCCCGATTGAACAAACTTAAAGTTTTCAGTGAAAAATCCATTTTTTCATTAGGGGTTAGTATAGCAAAATTTTGGGAAATCTTTCCCGGGATATAACTCAAAAACCAATGTCTGAATCGTTCTGAAACCAATTTATTCGAATTTAGCATAATTTAAAACATAAGTATGCAAATTTTCAGCCCGATAGAACAAACTTAAAGTTTTCAGTGAAAAATCCATTTTTTCATTAGGGGGTACCCTTTCAAAATTTTGGAAAATATTTGCCGGGCTATAACTCAAAAACCAATGTCTGAATCGTTCTGAAACCAATTTATTCGGATTTAGCATACTTTAAAACATAAGTATGCAAATTTTCAGCCCAATAGAACAAACTTAAAGTTTTCAGTGAAAAATCCATTTTTTCATAAGGGGTTAGTATAGCAAAATTTTGGGAAAACTTTCCCGGGTTAAACTCAAAAACCAATGTCTGAATCGTTCTGAAACCAATTCATTCGGATTTAGCATACTTTAAAACATAAGTATGCAAATTTTCAGCCCGATTGCACAAACTTAAAGGTTTCGGTGAAAAATCCATTTTTTCATAAGGGGTTAGTATAGCAAAATTTTGGGAAATCTTTCCCGGGTTATAACTCAAAAACCAATGTCTGAATCGTTCTGAAACCAATTTATTCGGATTTAGCATACTTTAAAACATAAGTATGCAAATTTTCAGCCCGATAGAACAAACTTAAAGTTTTCCGTGAAAAATCCATTTTTTCATAAGGGGTTAGTATAGCAAAATTTTGGGAAATCTTTCCCGGGATATAACTCAAAAACCAATGTCTGAATCGTTCTGAAACCAATTTATTCGAATTTAGCATAATTTAAAACATAAGTATGCAAATTTTCAGCCCGATAGAACAAACTTAAAGTTTTCAGTGAAAAATCCATTTTTTCATAAGGGGTTAGTATAGCAAAATTTTGGGAAATCTTTCCCGGGCTATAACTCAAAAACCAATGTCTGAATCGTTCTGAAACCAATTTATTCGAATTTAGCATAATTTAAAACATAAGTATGCAAATTTTCAGCCCGATAGAACAAACTTAAAGTTTTCAGTGAAAAATCCATTTTTTCATAAGGGGTTAGTATAGCAAAATTTTGGGAAATCTTTCCCGGGATATAACTCAAAAACCAATGTCTGAATCGTTCTGAAACCAATTTATTCGGATTTAGCATACTTTAAAACATAAGTATGCAAATTTTCAGCCCGATTGAACAAACTTAAAGTTTTCAGTGAAAAATCCATTTTTTCATAAGGGGTTAGTATAGCAAAATTTTGGGAAATCTTTCCCGGGATATAACTCAAAAACCAATGTCTGAATCGTTCTGAAACCAATTTATTCGAATTTAGCATAATTTAAAACATAAGTATGCAAATTTTCAGCCCGATAGAACAAACTTAAAGTTTTCAGTGAAAAATCCATTTTTTCATAAGGGGTTAGTATAGCAAAATTTTGGGAAATCTTTCCCGGGCTATAACTCAAAAACCAATGTCTGAATCGTTCTGAAACCAATTTATTCGAATTTAGCATAATTTAAAACATAAGTATGCAAATTTTCAGCCCGATAGAACAAACTTAAAGTTTTCAGTGAAAAATCCATTTTTTCATAAGGGGTTAGTATAGCAAAATTTTGGGAAATCTTTCCCGGGATATAACTCAAAAACCAATGTCTGAATCGTTCTGAAACCAATTTATTCGGATTTAGCATACTTTAAAACATAAGTATGCAAATTTTCAGCCCGATTGAACAAACTTAAAGTTTTCAGTGAAAAATCCATTTTTTCATTAGGGGGTACCCTTTCAAAATTTTGGAAAATATTTGCCGGGCTATAACTCAAAAACCAATGTCTGAATCGTTCTGAAACCAATTTATTCGGATTTAGCATACTTTAAAACATAAGTATGCAAATTTTCAGCCCAATAGAACAAACTTAAAGTTTTCAGTGAAAAATCCATTTTTTCATAAGGGGTTAGTATAGCAAAATTTTGGGAAATCTTTCCCGGGATATAACTCAAAAACCAATGTCTGAATCGTTCTGAAACCAATTTATTCGAATTTAGCATAATTTAAAACATAAGTATGCAAATTTTCAGCCCGATAGAACAAACTTAAAGTTTTCAGTGAAAAATCCATTTTTTCATAAGGGGTTAGTATAGCAAAATTTTGGGAAATCTTTCCCGGGCTATAACTCAAAAACCAATGTCTGAATCGTTCTGAAACCAATTTATTCGAATTTAGCATAATTTAAAACATAAGTATGCAAATTTTCAGCCCGATAGAACAAACTTAAAGTTTTCAGTGAAAAATCCATTTTTTCATAAGGGGTTAGTATAGCAAAATTTTGGAAAATCTTTGCCGGGCTATAACTCAAAAACCAATGTCTGAATCGTTCTGAAACCAATTTATTCGGATTTAGCATAATTTAAAACATAAGTATGCAAATTTTCAGCCCGATAGAACAAACTTAAAGTTTTCAGTGAAAAATCCATTTTTTCATAAGGGGTTAGTATAGCAAAATTTTGGGAAATCTTTCCCGGGATATAACTCAAAAACCAATGTCTGAATCGTTCTGAAACCAATTTATTCGAATTTAGCATAATTTAAAACATAAGTATGCAAATTTTCAGCCCGATAGAACAAACTTAAAGTTTTCAGTGAAAAATCCATTTTTTCATAAGGGGTTAGTATAGCAAAATTTTGGGAAATCTTTCCCGGGCTATAACTCAAAAACCAATGTCTGAATCGTTCTGAAACCAATTTATTCGAATTTAGCATAATTTAAAACATAAGTATGCAAATTTTCAGCCCGATAGAACAAACTTAAAGTTTTCAGTGAAAAATCCATTTTTTCATAAGGGGTTAGTATAGCAAAATTTTGGGAAATCTTTCCCGGGATATAACTCAAAAACCAATGTCTGAATCGTTCTGAAACCAATTTATTCGGATTTAGCATACTTTAAAACATAAGTATGCAAATTTTCAGCCCGATTGAACAAACTTAAAGTTTTCAGTGAAAAATCCATTTTTTCATTAGGGGGTACCCTTTCAAAATTTTGGAAAATATTTGCCGGGCTATAACTCAAAAACCAATGTCTGAATCGTTCTGAAACCAATTTATTCGGATTTAGCATACTTTAAAACATAAGTATGCAAATTTTCAGCCCAATAGAACAAACTTAAAGTTTTCAGTGAAAAATCCATTTTTTCATAAGGGGTTAGTATAGCAAAATTTTGGGAAAACTTTCCCGGGTTAAACTCAAAAACCAATGTCTGAATCGTTCTGAAACCAATTCATTCGGATTTAGCATACTTTAAAACATAAGTATGCAAATTTTCAGCCCGATTGCACAAACTTAAAGGTTTCGGTGAAAAATCCATTTTTTCATAAGGGGTTAGTATAGCAAAATTTTGGGAAATCTTTCCCGGGTTATAACTCAAAAACCAATGTCTGAATCGTTCTGAAACCAATTTATTCGGATTTAGCATACTTTAAAACATAAGTATGCAAATTTTCAGCCCGATAGAACAAACTTAAAGTTTTCCGTGAAAAATCCATTTTTTCATAAGGGGTTAGTATAGCAAAATTTTGGGAAATCTTTCCCGGGCTATAACTCAAAAACCAATGTCTGAATCGTTCTGAAACCAATTTATTCGGATTTAGCATACTTTAAAACATAAGTATGCAAATTTTCAGCCCGATAGAACAAACTTAAAGTTTTCCGTGAAAAATCCATTTTTTCATAAGGGGTTAGTATAGCAAAATTTTGGAAAATCTTTGCCGGGCTATAACTCAAAAACCAATGTCTGAATCGTTCTGAAACCAATTTATTCGGATTTAGCATACTTTAAAACATAGGTATGCAAATTTTCAGCCCGATAGAACAAACTTAAAGTTTTCCGTGAAAAATCCATTTTTTCATAAGGGGTTAGTATAGCAAAATTTTGGAAAATCTTTGCCGGGCTATAACTCAAAAACCAATGTCTGAATCGTTCTGAAACCAATTTATTCGGATTTAGCATACTTTAAAACATAAGTATGCAAATTTTCAGCCCGATAGAACAAACTTAAAGTTTTCCGTGAAAAATCCATTTTTTCATAAGGGGTTAGTATAGCAAAATTTTGGGAAATCTTTCCCGGGCTATAACTCAAAAACCAATGTCTGAATCGTTCTGAAACCAATTTATTCGAATTTAGCATACTTTAAAACATAAGTATGCAAATTTTCAGCCCAATAGAACAAACTTAAAGTTTTCAGTGAAAAATCCATTTTTTCATAAGGGGTTAGTATAGCAAAATTTTGGAAAATCTTTGCCGGGCTATAACTCAAAAACCAATGTCTGAATCGTTCTGAAACCAATTTATTCGGATTTAGCATACTTTAAAACATAAGTATGCAAATTTTCAGCCCGATAGAACAAACTTAAAGTTTTCCGTGAAAAATCCATTTTTTCATAAGGGGTTAGTATAGCAAAATTTTGGGAAATCTTTCCCGGGCTATAACTCAAAAACCAATGTCTGAATCGTTCTGAAACCAATTTATTCGAATTTAGCATACTTTAAAACATAAGTATGCAAATTTTCAGCCCAATAGAACAAACTTAAAGTTTTCAGTGAAAAATCCATTTTTTCATAAGGGGTTAGTATAGCAAAATTTTGGAAAATCTTTGCCGGGCTATAACTCAAAAACCAATGTCTGAATCGTTCTGAAACCAATTTATTCGGATTTAGCATACTTTAAAACATAAGTATGCAAATTTTCAGCCCGATTGAACAAACTTAAAGTTTTCAGTGAAAAATCCATTTTTTCATTAGGGGGTACCCTTTCAAAATTTTGGAAAATCTTTGCCGGGCTATAACTCAAAAACCAATGTCTGAATCGTTCTGAAACCAATTTATTCGGATTTAGCATACTTTAAAACATAGGTATGCAAATTTTCAGCCCGATAGAACAAACTTAAAGTTTTCCGTGAAAAATCCATTTTTTCATAAGGGGTTAGTATAGCAAAATTTTGGAAAATCTTTGCCGGGCTATAACTCAAAAACCAATGTCTGAATCGTTCTGAAACCAATTTATTCGGATTTAGCATACTTTAAAACATAAGTATGCAAATTTTCAGCCCGATAGAACAAACTTAAAGTTTTCAGTGAAAAATCCATTTTTTCATAAGGGGTTAGTATAGCAAAATTTTGGGAAATCTTTCCCGGGCTATAACTCAAAAACCAATGTCTGAATCGTTCTGAAACCAATTTATTCGGATTTAGCATACTTTAAAACATAAGTATGCAAATTTTCAGCCCGATTGAACAACCTTAAAGTTTTCAGTGAAAAATCCATTTTTTCATTAGGGGGTACCCTTTCAAAATTTTGGAAAATCTTTGCCGGGCTATAACTCAAAAACCAATGTCTGAATCGTTCTGAAACCAATTTATTCGGATTTAGCATACTTTAAAACATAGGTATGCAAATTTTCAGCCCGATAGAACAAACTTAAAGTTTTCCGTGAAAAATCCATTTTTTCATAAGGGGTTAGTATAGCAAAATTTTGGAAAATCTTTGCCGGGCTATAACTCAAAAACCAATGTCTGAATCGTTCTGAAACCAATTTATTCGGATTTAGCATACTTTAAAACATAAGTATGCAAATTTTCAGCCCGATAGAACAAACTTAAAGTTTTCCGTGAAAAATCCATTTTTTCATAAGGGGTTAGTATAGCAAAATTTTGGGAAATCTTTCCCGGGCTATAACTCAAAAACCAATGTCTGAATCGTTCTGAAACCAATTTATTCGAATTTAGCATACTTTAAAACATAAGTATGCAAATTTTCAGCCCGATAGAACAAGCTTAAAGTTTGCAGTGAAAAATCCATTTTTTCATAAGGGGGTACCCTTTCAAAATTTTGGAAAATCTTTGCCGGGCTATAACTCAAAAACCAATGTCTGAATCGTTCTGAAACCAATTTATTCGGATTTAGCATACTTTAAAACATAAGTATGCAAATTTTCAGCCCGATAGAACAAACTTAAAGTTTTCAGTGAAAAATCCATTTTTTCATAAGGGGTTAGTATAGCAAAATTTTGGGAAATCTTTCCCGGGCTATAACTCAAAAACCAATGTCTGAATCGTTCTGAAACCAATTTATTCGAATTTAGCATACTTTAAAACATAAGTATGCAAATTTTCAGCCCGATAGAACAAGCTTAAAGTTTGCAGTGAAAAATCCATTTTTTCATAAGGGGGTACCCTTTCAAAATTTTGGAAAATCTTTGCCGGGCTATAACTCAAAAACCAATGTCTGAATCGTTCTGAAACCAATTTATTCGGATTTAGCATACTTTAAAACATAAGTATGCAAATTTTCAGCCCGATAGAACAAACTTAAAGTTTTCAGTGAAAAATCCATTTTTTCATAAGGGGTTAGTATAGCAAAATTTTGGGAAATCTTTCCCGGGCTATAACTCAAAAACCAATGTCTGAATCGTTCTGAAACCAATTTATTCGGATTTAGCATACTTTAAAACATAAGTATGCAAATTTTCAGCCCGATTGAACAACCTTAAAGTTTTCAGTGAAAAATCCATTTTTTCATTAGGGGGTACCCTTTCAAAATTTTGGAAAATCTTTGCCGGGCTATAACTCAAAAACCAATGTCTGAATCGTTCTGAAACCAATTTATTCGAATTTAGCATACTTTAAAACATAAGTATGCAAATTTTCAGCCCAATAGAACAAACTTAAAGTTTTCAGTGAAAAATCCATTTTTTCATAAGGGGTTAGTATAGCAAAATTTTGGAAAATCTTTGCCGGGCTATAACTCAAAAACCAATGTCTGAATCGTTCTGAAACCAATTTATTCGGATTTAGCATACTTTAAAACATAGGTATGCAAATTTTCAGCCCGATAGAACAAACTTAAAGTTTTCCGTGAAAAATCCATTTTTTCATAAGGGGTTAGTATAGCAAAATTTTGGGAAATCTTTCCCGGGCTATAACTCAAAAACCAATGTCTGAATCGTTCTGAAACCAATTTATTCGAATTTAGCATACTTTAAAACATAAGTATGCAAATTTTCAGCCCGATAGAACAAGCTTAAAGTTTGCAGTGAAAAATCCATTTTTTCATAAGGGGGTACCCTTTCAAAATTTTGGAAAATCTTTGCCGGGCTATAACTCAAAAACCAATGTCTGAATCGTTATGAAACCAATTTATTCGGATTTAGCATACTTTAAAACATAAGTATGCAAATTTTCAGCCCGATAGAACAAACTTAAAGTTTTCAGTGAAAAATCCATTTTTTCATAAGGGGTTAGTATAGCAAAATTTTGGGAAATCTTTCCCGGGCTATAACTCAAAAACCAATGTCTGAATCGTTCTGAAACCAATTTATTCGGATTTAGCATACTTTAAAACATAAGTATGCAAATTTTCAGCCCGATTGAACAACCTTAAAGTTTTCAGTGAAAAATCCATTTTTTCATTAGGGGGTACCCTTTCAAAATTTTGGAAAATCTTTGCCGGGCTATAACTCAAAAACCAATGTCTGAATCGTTCTGAAACCAATTTATTCGAATTTAGCATACTTTAAAACATAAGTATGCAAATTTTCAGCCCAATAGAACAAACTTAAAGTTTTCAGTGAAAAATCCATTTTTTCATAAGGGGTTAGTATAGCAAAATTTTGGAAAATCTTTGCCGGGCTATAACTCAAAAACCAATGTCTGAATCGTTCTGAAACCAATTTATTCGGATTTAGCATACTTTAAAACATAAGTATGCAAATTTTCAGCACGATAGAACAAACTTAAAGTTTTCAGTGAAAAATCCATTTTTTCATAAGGGGTTAGTATAGCAAAATTTTGGGAAATCTTTCCCGGGCTATAACTCAAAAACCAATGTCTGAATCGTTCTGAAACCAATTTATTCGAATTTAGCATAATTTAAAACATAAGTATGCAAATTTTCAGCCCGATAGAACAAACTTAAAGTTTTCAGTGAAAAATCCATTTTTTCATAAGGGGGTACCCTTTCAAAATTTTGGAAAATATTTGCCGGGCTATAACTCAAAAACCAATGTCTGAATCGTTCTGAAACCAATTTATTCGGATTTAGCATACTTTAAAACATAAGTATGCAAATTTTCAGCCCGATTGCACAAACTTAAAGGTTTCGGTGAAAAATCCATTTTTTCATAAGGGGTTAGTATAGCAAAATTTTGGGAAATCTTTCCCGGGTTATAACTCAAAAACCAATGTCTGAATCGTTCTGAAACCAATTTATTCGAATTTAGCATACTTTAAAACATAAGTATGCAAATTTTCAGCCCGATAGAACAAGCTTAAAGTTTGCAGTGAAAAATCCATTTTTTCATAAGGGGGTACCCTTTCAAAATTTTGGAAAATCTTTGCCGGGCTATAACTCAAAAACCAATGTCTGAATCGTTCTGAAACCAATTTATTCGGATTTAGCATACTTTAAAACATAAGTATGCAAATTTTCAGCCCGATAGAACAAACTTAAAGTTTTCAGTGAAAAATCCATTTTTTCATAAGGGGTTAGTATAGCAAAATTTTGGGAAATCTTTCCCGGGCTATAACTCAAAAACCAATGTCTGAATCGTTCTGAAACCAATTTATTCGGATTTAGCATACTTTAAAACATAAGTATGCAAATTTTCAGCCCGATTGAACAACCTTAAAGTTTTCAGTGAAAAATCCATTTTTTCATTAGGGGGTACCCTTTCAAAATTTTGGAAAATCTTTGCCGGGCTATAACTCAAAAACCAATGTCTGAATCGTTCTGAAACCAATTTATTCGAATTTAGCATACTTTAAAACATAAGTATGCAAATTTTCAGCCCAATAGAACAAACTTAAAGTTTTCAGTGAAAAATCCATTTTTTCATAAGGGGTTAGTATAGCAAAATTTTGGAAAATCTTTGCCGGGCTATAACTCAAAAACCAATGTCTGAATCGTTCTGAAACCAATTTATTCGGATTTAGCATACTTTAAAACATAGGTATGCAAATTTTCAGCCCGATAGAACAAACTTAAAGTTTTCCGTGAAAAATCCATTTTTTCATAAGGGGTTAGTATAGCAAAATTTTGGGAAATCTTTCCCGGGCTATAACTCAAAAACCAATGTCTGAATCGTTCTGAAACCAATTTATTCGAATTTAGCATACTTTAAAACATAAGTATGCAAATTTTCAGCCCGATAGAACAAGCTTAAAGTTTGCAGTGAAAAATCCATTTTTTCATAAGGGGGTACCCTTTCAAAATTTTGGAAAATCTTTGCCGGGCTATAACTCAAAAACCAATGTCTGAATCGTTATGAAACCAATTTATTCGGATTTAGCATACTTTAAAACATAAGTATGCAAATTTTCAGCCCGATAGAACAAACTTAAAGTTTTCAGTGAAAAATCCATTTTTTCATAAGGGGTTAGTATAGCAAAATTTTGGGAAATCTTTCCCGGGCTATAACTCAAAAACCAATGTCTGAATCGTTCTGAAACCAATTTATTCGGATTTAGCATACTTTAAAACATAAGTATGCAAATTTTCAGCCCGATTGAACAACCTTAAAGTTTTCAGTGAAAAATCCATTTTTTCATTAGGGGGTACCCTTTCAAAATTTTGGAAAATCTTTGCCGGGCTATAACTCAAAAACCAATGTCTGAATCGTTCTGAAACCAATTTATTCGAATTTAGCATACTTTAAAACATAAGTATGCAAATTTTCAGCCCAATAGAACAAACTTAAAGTTTTCAGTGAAAAATCCATTTTTTCATAAGGGGTTAGTATAGCAAAATTTTGGAAAATCTTTGCCGGGCTATAACTCAAAAACCAATGTCTGAATCGTTCTGAAACCAATTTATTCGGATTTAGCATACTTTAAAACATAAGTATGCAAATTTTCAGCACGATAGAACAAACTTAAAGTTTTCAGTGAAAAATCCATTTTTTCATAAGGGGTTAGTATAGCAAAATTTTGGGAAATCTTTCCCGGGCTATAACTCAAAAACCAATGTCTGAATCGTTCTGAAACCAATTTATTCGAATTTAGCATAATTTAAAACATAAGTATGCAAATTTTCAGCCCGATAGAACAAACTTAAAGTTTTCAGTGAAAAATCCATTTTTTCATAAGGGGGTACCCTTTCAAAATTTTGGAAAATATTTGCCGGGCTATAACTCAAAAACCAATGTCTGAATCGTTCTGAAACCAATTTATTCGGATTTAGCATACTTTAAAACATAAGTATGCAAATTTTCAGCCCGATTGCACAAACTTAAAGGTTTCGGTGAAAAATCCATTTTTTCATAAGGGGTTAGTATAGCAAAATTTTGGGAAATCTTTCCCGGGCTATAACTCAAAAACCAATGTCTGAATCGTTCTGAAACCAATTTATTCGAATTTAGCATACTTTAAAACATAAGTATGCAAATTTTCAGCCCGATAGAACAAACTTAAAGTTTTCCGTGAAAAATCCATTTTTTCATAAGGGGGTACCCTTTCAAAATTTTGGAAAATATTTGCCGGGCTATAACTCAAAAACCAATGTCTGAATCGTTCTGAAACCAATTTATTTGGATTAGCATACTTTAAAACATAAGTATGCAAATTTTCAGCCCGATAGAACAAACTTAAAGTTTTCCGTGAAAAATCCATTTTTTCATAAGGGGGTACCCTTTCAAAATTTTGGAAAATATTTGCCGGGCTATAACTCAAAAACCAATGTCTGAATCGTTCTGAAACCAATTTATTCGGATTTAGCATACTTTAAAACATAAGTATGCAAATTTTCAGCCCAATAGAACAAACTTAAAGTTTTCAGTGAAAAATCCATTTTTTCATAAGGGGTTAGTATAGCAAAATTTTGGGAAATCTTTCCCGGGCTATAACTCAAAAACCAATGTCTGAATCGTTCTGAAACCAATTTATTCGAATTTAGCATACTTTAAAACATAAGTATGCAAATTTTCAGCCCGATAGAACAAACTTAAAGTTTTCCGTGAAAAATCCATTTTTTCATAAGGGGGTACCCTTTCAAAATTTTGGAAAATATTTGCCGGGCTATAACTCAAAAACCAATGTCTGAATCGTTCTGAAACCAATTTATTCGGATTTAGCATACTTTAAAACATAAGTATGCAAATTTTCAGCCCGATTGCACAAACT
The DNA here is from genome assembly GCA_958336335.1 of Dilophus febrilis. Lineage (NCBI taxonomy): Eukaryota > Metazoa > Arthropoda > Insecta > Diptera > Bibionidae > Dilophus > Dilophus febrilis. Next base: position 2,752,415 of record OY284468.1, on the reverse strand, counting down.
TAAAGGTTTCGGTGAAAAATCCATTTTTTCATAAGGGGTTAGTATAGCAAAATTTTGGGAAATCTTTCCCGGGCTATAACTCAAAAACCAATGTATGAATCGTTCTGAAACCAATTTATTCGGATTTAGCATACTTTAAAACATAAGTATGCAAATTTTCAGCCCGATAGAACAAACTTAAAGTTTTCCGTGAAAAATCCATTTTTTCATAAGGGGGTACCCTTTCAAAATTTTGGAAAATATTTGCCGGGCTATAACTCAAAAACCAATGTCTGAATCGTTCTGAAACCAATTTATTCGGATTTAGCATACTTTAAAACATAAGTATGCAAATTTTCAGCCCAATAGAACAAACTTAAAGTTTTCAGTGAAAAATCCATTTTTTCATAAGGGGTTAGTATAGCAAAATTTTGGGAAATCTTTCCCGGGCTATAACTCAAAAACCAATGTCTGAATCGTTCTGAAACCAATTTATTCGAATTTAGCATACTTTAAAACATAAGTATGCAAATTTTCAGCCCGATAGAACAAACTTAAAGTTTTCCGTGAAAAATCCATTTTTTCATAAGGGGGTACCCTTTCAAAATTTTGGAAAATATTTGCCGGGCTATAACTCAAAAACCAATGTCTGAATCGTTCTGAAACCAATTTATTTGGATTAGCATACTTTAAAACATAAGTATGCAAATTTTCAGCCCGATAGAACAAACTTAAAGTTTTCCGTGAAAAATCCATTTTTTCATAAGGGGGTACCCTTTCAAAATTTTGGAAAATATTTGCCGGGCTATAACTCAAAAACCAATGTCTGAATCGTTCTGAAACCAATTTATTCGGATTTAGCATACTTTAAAACATAAGTATGCAAATTTTCAGCCCAATAGAACAAACTTAAAGTTTTCAGTGAAAAATCCATTTTTTCATAAGGGGTTAGTATAGCAAAATTTTGGGAAATCTTTCCCGGGCTATAACTCAAAAACCAATGTCTGAATCGTTCTGAAACCAATTTATTCGAATTTAGCATACTTTAAAACATAAGTATGCAAATTTTCAGCCCGATAGAACAAACTTAAAGTTTTCCGTGAAAAATCCATTTTTTCATAAGGGGGTACCCTTTCAAAATTTTGGAAAATATTTGCCGGGCTATAACTCAAAAACCAATGTCTGAATCGTTCTGAAACCAATTTATTTGGATTAGCATACTTTAAAACATAAGTATGCAAATTTTCAGCCCGATAGAACAAACTTAAAGTTTTCCGTGAAAAATCCATTTTTTCATAAGGGGGTACCCTTTCAAAATTTTGGAAAATATTTGCCGGGCTATAACTCAAAAACCAATGTCTGAATCGTTCTGAAACCAATTTATTCGGATTTAGCATACTTTAAAACATAAGTATGCAAATTTTCAGCCCAATAGAACAAACTTAAAGTTTTCAGTGAAAAATCCATTTTTTCATAAGGGGTTAGTATAGCAAAATTTTGGGAAATCTTTCCCGGGCTATAACTCAAAAACCAATGTCTGAATCGTTCTGAAACCAATTTATTCGAATTTAGCATACTTTAAAACATAAGTATGCAAATTTTCAGCCCGATAGAACAAACTTAAAGTTTTCCGTGAAAAATCCATTTTTTCATAAGGGGGTACCCTTTCAAAATTTTGGAAAATATTTGCCGGGCTATAACTCAAAAACCAATGTCTGAATCGTTCTGAAACCAATTTATTCGGATTTAGCATACTTTAAAACATAAGTATGCAAATTTTCAGCCCGATTGCACAAACCTAAAGGTTTCGGTGAAAAATCCATTTTTTCATAAGGGGTTAGTATAGCAAAATTTTGGGAAATCTTTCCCGGGCTATAACTCAAAAACCAATGTCTGAATCGTTCTGAAACCAATTTATTCGAATTTAGCATACTTTAAAACATAAGTATGCAAATTTTCAGCCCGATAGAACAAACTTAAAGTTTTCCGTGAAAAATCCATTTTTTCATAAGGGGGTACCCTTTCAAAATTTTGGAAAATATTTGCCGGGCTATAACTCAAAAACCAATGTCTGAATCGTTCTGAAACCAATTTATTTGGATTAGCATACTTTAAAACATAAGTATGCAAATTTTCAGCCCGATAGAACAAACTTAAAGTTTTCCGTGAAAAATCCATTTTTTCATAAGGGGGTACCCTTTCAAAATTTTGGAAAATATTTGCCGGGCTATAACTCAAAAACCAATGTCTGAATCGTTCTGAAACCAATTTATTTGGATTAGCATACTTTAAAACATAAGTATGCAAATTTTCAGCCCGATAGAACAAACTTAAAGTTTTCCGTGAAAAATCCATTTTTTCATAAGGGGGTACCCTTTCAAAATTTTGGAAAATATTTGCCGGGCTATAACTCAAAAACCAATGTCTGAATCGTTCTGAAACCAATTTATTTGGATTAGCATACTTTAAAACATAAGTATGCAAATTTTCAGCCCGATAGAACAAACTTAAAGTTTTCCGTGAAAAATCCATTTTTTCATAAGGGGGTACCCTTTCAAAATTTTGGAAAATATTTGCCGGGCTATAACTCAAAAACCAATGTCTGAATCGTTCTGAAACCAATTTATTCGAATTTAGCATACTTTAAAACATAAGTATGCAAATTTTCAGCCCGATAGAACAAACTTAAAGTTTTCCGTGAAAAATCCATTTTTTCATAAGGGGGTACCCTTTCAAAATTTTGGAAAATATTTGCCGGGCTATAACTCAAAAACCAATGTCTGAATCGTTCTGAAACCAATTTATTTGGATTAGCATACTTTAAAACATAAGTATGCAAATTTTCAGCCCGATAGAACAAACTTAAAGTTTTCCGTGAAAAATCCATTTTTTCATAAGGGGGTACCCTTTCAAAATTTTGGAAAATATTTGCCGGGCTATAACTCAAAAACCAATGTCTGAATCGTTCTGAAACCAATTTATTTGGATTAGCATACTTTAAAACATAAGTATGCAAATTTTCAGCCCGATAGAACAAACTTAAAGTTTTCCGTGAAAAATCCATTTTTTCATAAGGGGGTACCCTTTCAAAATTTTGGAAAATATTTGCCGGGCTATAACTCAAAAACCAATGTCTGAATCGTTCTGAAACCAATTTATTCGGATTTAGCATACTTTAAAACATAAGTATGCAAATTTTCAGCCCAATAGAACAAACTTAAAGTTTTCAGTGAAAAATCCATTTTTTCATAAGGGGTTAGTATAGCAAAATTTTGGGAAATCTTTCCCGGGCTATAACTCAAAAACCAATGTCGGAATCGTTCTGAAACCAATTTATTCGAATTTAGCATACTTTAAAACATAAGTATGCAAATTTTCAGCCCGATAGAACAAACTTAAAGTTTTCCGTGAAAAATCCATTTTTTCATAAGGGGGTACCCTTTCAAAATTTTGGAAAATATTTGCCGGGCTATAACTCAAAAACCAATGTCTGAATCGTTCTGAAACCAATTTATTCGGATTTAGCATACTTTAAAACATAAGTATGCAAATTTTCAGCCCGATTGCACAAACTTAAAGGTTTCGGTGAAAAATCCATTTTTTCATAAGGGGTTAGTATAGCAAAATTTTGGGAAATCTTTCCCGGGCTATAACTCAAAAACCAATGTCTGAATCGTTCTGAAACCAATTTATTCGAATTTAGCATACTTTAAAACATAAGTATGCAAATTTTCAGCCCGATAGAACAAACTTAAAGTTTTCCGTGAAAAATCCATTTTTTCATAAGGGGGTACCCTTTCAAAATTTTGGAAAATATTTGCCGGGCTATAACTCAAAAACCAATGTCTGAATCGTTCTGAAACCAATTTATTCGAATTTAGCATACTTTAAAACATAAGTATGCAAATTTTCAGCCCGATAGAACAAACTTAAAGTTTTCCGTGAAAAATCCATTTTTTCATAAGGGGGTACCCTTTCAAAATTTTGGAAAATATTTGCCGGGCTATAACTCAAAAACCAATGTCTGAATCGTTCTGAAACCAATTTATTCGGATTTAGCATACTTTAAAACATAAGTATGCAAATTTTCAGCCCAATAGAACAAACTTAAAGTTTTCAGTGAAAAATCCATTTTTTCATAAGGGGTTAGTATAGCAAAATTTTGGGAAATCTTTCCCGGGCTATAACTCAAAAACCAATGTCTGAATCGTTCTGAAACCAATTTATTCGAATTTAGCATACTTTAAAACATAAGTATGCAAATTTTCAGCCCAATAGAACAAACTTAAAGTTTTCAGTGAAAAATCCATTTTTTCATAAGGGGTTAGTATAGCAAAATTTTGGAAAATCTTTGCCGGGCTATAACTCAAAAACCAATGTCTGAATCGTTCTGAAACCAATTTATTCGAATTTAGCATACTTTAAAACATAGGTATGCAAATTTTCAGCCCGATAGAACAAACTTAAAGTTTTCAGTGAAAAATCCATTTTTTCATAAGGGGGTACCCTTTCAAAATTTTGGAAAATCTTTGCCGGGCTATAACTCAAAAACCAATGTCTGAATCGTTCTGAAACCAATTTATTCGGATTTAGCATACTTTAAAACATAAGTATGCAAATTTTCAGCCCGATAGAACAAACTTAAAGTTTTCAGTGAAAAATCCATTTTTTCATAAGGCGGTACCCTTTCAAAATTTTGGGAAATCTTTCCCGGGCTATAACTCAAAAACCAATGTCTGAATCGTTCTGAAACCAATTTATTCGAATTTAGCATACTTTAAAACATAAGTATGCAAATTTTCAGCCCAATAGAACAAACTTAAAGTTTTCAGTGAAAAATCCATTTTTTCATAAGGGGTTAGTATAGCAAAATTTTGGGAAATCTTTCCCGGGTTATAACTCAAAAACCAATGTCTGAATCGTTCTGAAACCAATTTATTCGGATTTAGCATACTTTAAAACATAAGTATGCAAATTTTCAGCCCGATTGCACAAACTTAAAGGTTTCGGTGAAAAATCCATTTTTTCATAAGGGGTTAGTATAGCAAAATTTTGGGAAATCTTTCCCGGGCTATAACTCAAAAACCAATGTCTGAATCGTTCTGAAACCAATTTATTCGAATTTAGCATACTTTAAAACATAAGTATGCAAATTTTCAGCCCAATAGAACAAACTTAAAGTTTTCAGTGAAAAATCCATTTTTTCATAAGGGGTTAGTATAGCAAAATTTTGGAAAATCTTTGCCGGGCTATAACTCAAAAACCAATGTCTGAATCGTTCTGAAACCAATTTATTCGAATTTAGCATACTTTAAAACATAGGTATGCAAATTTTCAGCCCGATAGAACAAACTTAAAGTTTTCAGTGAAAAATCCATTTTTTCATAAGGGGGTACCCTTTCAAAATTTTGGAAAATCTTTGCCGGGCTATAACTCAAAAACCAATGTCTGAATCGTTCTGAAACCAATTTATTCGGATTTAGCATACTTTAAAACATAAGTATGCAAATTTTCAGCCCGATAGAACAAACTTAAAGTTTTCAGTGAAAAATCCATTTTTTCATAAGGCGGTACCCTTTCAAAATTTTGGGAAATCTTTCCCGGGCTATAACTCAAAAACCAATGTCTGAATCGTTCTGAAACCAATTTATTCGAATTTAGCATACTTTAAAACATAAGTATGCAAATTTTCAGCCCAATAGAACAAACTTAAAGTTTTCAGTGAAAAATCCATTTTTTCATAAGGGGTTAGTATAGCAAAATTTTGGGAAATCTTTCCCGGGTTATAACTCAAAAACCAATGTCTGAATCGTTCTGAAACCAATTTATTCGGATTTAGCATACTTTAAAACATAAGTATGCAAATTTTCAGCCCGATAGAACAAACTTAAAGTTTTCAGTGAAAAATCCATTTTTTCATAAGGCGGTACCCTTTCAAAATTTTGGGAAATCTTTCCCGGGCTATAACTCAAAAACCAATGTCTGAATCGTTCTGAAACCAATTTATTCGAATTTAGCATACTTTAAAACATAAGTATGCAAATTTTCAGCCCAATAGAACAAACTTAAAGTTTTCAGTGAAAAATCCATTTTTTCATAAGGGGTTAGTATAGCAAAATTTTGGGAAATCTTTCCCGGGCTATAACTCAAAAACCAATGTCTGAATCGTTCTGAAACCAATTTATTCGGATTTAGCATACTTTAAAACATAAGTATGCAAATTTTCAGCCCGATAGAACAAACTTAAAGTTTTCCGTGAAAAATCCATTTTTTCATAAGGGGGTACCCTTTCAAAATTTTGGAAAATCTTTGCCGGGCTATAACTCAAAAACCAATGTCTGAATCGTTCTGAAACCAATTTATTCGAATTTAGCATACTTTAAAACATAGGTATGCAAATTTTCAGCCCGATTGCACAAACTTAAACGTTTCGGTGAAAAATCCATTTTTTCATAAGGGGTTAGTATAGCAAAATTTTGGAAAATATTTCCCGGGCTATAAACCAATTTATTCGGATTTAGCATACTTTAAAACATAAGTATGCAAATTTTCAGCCCAATAGAACAAACTTAAAGGTTTCGGTGAATAATCCATTTTTTCATAAGGGGTTAGTATAGCAAAATTTTGGGAAATCTTTCCTGGCCATTACTCAAAAACCAATGTCTGAATCTGGATTTAGCATACTTTAAAACATAAGTATGCAAATTTTCAGCCCGATAGAACAAACTTAAAGTTTTCCGTGAAAAATCCATTTTTTCATAAGGGGGTACCCTTTCAAAATTTTGGAAAATCTTTGCCGGGCTATAACTCAAAAACAAATGTCTGAATCGTTCTGAAACCAATTTATTCGGATTTAGCATACTTTAAAACATAAGTATGCAAATTTTCAGCCCGATAGAACAAACTTAAAGTTTTCCGTGAAAAATCCATTTTTTCATAAGGGGGTACCCTTTCAAAATTTTTGAAAATCTTTGCCGGGCTATAACTCAAAAACCAATGTCTGAATCGTTCTGAAACCAATTTATTCGAATTTAGCATACTTTAAAACATAGGTATGCAAATTTTCAGCCCGATTGCACAAACTTAAACGTTTCGGTGAAAAATCCATTTTTTCATAAGGGGTTAGTATAGCAAAATTTTGGAAAATATTTCCCGGGCTATAAACCAATTTATTCGGATTTAGCATACTTTAAAACATAAGTATGCAAATTTTCAGCCCAATAGAACAAACTTAAAGTTTTCAGTGAATAATCCATTTTTTCATAAGGGGTTAGTATAGCAAAATTTTGGGAAATCTTTCCTGGCCATTACTCAAAAACCAATGTCTGAATCTGGATTTAGCATACTTTAAAACATAAGTATGCAAATTTTCAGCCCGATAGAACAAACTTAAAGTTTTCCGTGAAAAATCCATTTTTTCATAAGGGGGTACCCTTTCAAAATTTTGGAAAATCTTTGCCGGGCTATAACTCAAAAACCAATGTCTGAATCGTTCTGAAACCAATTTATTCGGATTTAGCATACTTTAAAACATAAGTATGCAAATTTTCAGCCCAATAGAACAAACTTAAAGTTTTCAGTGAAAAATCCATTTTTTCATAAGGGGTTAGTATAGCAAAATTTTGGGAAATCTTTCCTGGCCATTACTCAAAAACCAATGTCTGAATCGTTCTGAAACCAATTTATTCGGATTTAGCATACTTTAAAACATAAGTATGCAAATTTTCAGCCCGATAGAACAAACTTAAAGTTTTCCGTGAAAAATCCATTTTTTCATAAGGGGGTACCCTTTCAAAATTTTGGAAAATCTTTGCCGGGCTATAACTCAAAAACCAATGTCTGAATCGTTCTGAAACCAATTTATTCGAATTTAGCATACTTTAAAACATAGGTATGCAAATTTTCAGCCCGATTGCACAAACTTAAAGGTTTCGGTGAAAAATCCATTTTTTCATAAGGGGTTAGTATAGCAAAATTTTGGGAAATCTTTCCCGGGCTATAACTCAAAAACCAATGTCTGAATCGTTCTGAAACCAATTTATTCGGATTTAGCATACTTTAAAACATAAGTATGCAAATTTTCAGCCCAATAGAACAAACTTAAAGTTTTCAGTGAAAAATCCATTTTTTCATAAGGGGTTAGTATAGCAAAATTTTGGGAAATCTTTCCTGGCCATTACTCAAAAACCAATGTCTGAATCGTTCTGAAACCAATTTATTCGGATTTAGCATACTTTAAAACATAAGTATGCAAATTTTCAGCCCGATAGAACAAACTTAAAGTTTTCCGTGAAAAATCCATTTTTTCATAAGGGGGTACCCTTTCAAAATTTTGGAAAATCTTTGCCGGGCTATAACTCAAAAACCAATGTCTGAATCGTTCTGAAACCAATTTATTCGAATTTAGCATACTTTAAAACATAGGTATGCAAATTTTCAGCCCGATTGCACAAACTTAAACGTTTCGGTGAAAAATCCAATTTTTCATAAGGGGTTAGTATAGCAAAATTTTGGAAAATTTTTCCCGGGCTATAACTCAAAAACCAATGTCTGAATCGTTCTGAAACCAATTTATTCGGATTTAGCATACTTTAAAACATAGGTATGCAAATTTTCAGCCCGATTGCACAAACTTAAACGTTTCGGTGAAAAATCCATTTTTTCATAAGGGGTTAGTATAGCAAAATTTTGGAAAATTTTTCCCGGGCTATAACTCAAAAACCAATGTCTGAATCGTTCTGAAACCAATTTATTCGGATTTAGCATACTTTAAAACATAGGTATGCAAATTTTCAGCCCGATAGAACAAACTTAAAGTTTTCCGTGAAAAATCCATTTTTTCATAAGGGGTTAGTATAGCAAAATTTTGGAAAATCTTTGCCGGGCTATAACTCAAAAACCAATGTCTGAATCGTTCTGAAACCAATTTATTCGAATTTAGCATACTTTAAAACATAGGTATGCAAATTTTCAGCCCGATTGCACAAACTTAAACGTTTCGGTGAAAAATCCATTTTTTCATAAGGGGTTAGTATAGCAAAATTTTGGAAAATCTTTGCCGGGCTATAACTCAAAAACCAATGTCTGAATCGTTCTGAAACCAATTTATTCGAATTTAGCATACTTTAAAACATAAGTATGCAAATTTTCAGCCCAATAGAACAAACTTAAAGTTTTCAGTGAAAAATCCATTTTTTCATAAGGGGTTAGTATAGCAAAATTTTGGGAAATCTTTCCCGGGCTATAACTCAAAAACCAATGTCTGAATCTTTCTGAAACCAATTTATTCGAATTTAGCATACTTTAAAACATAGGTATGCAAATTTTCAGCCCGATAGAACAAACTTAAAGTTTTCCGTGAAAAATCCATTTTTTCATAGGGGGGTACCCTTTCAAAATTTTGGAAAATCTTTGCCGGGCTATAACTCAAAAACCAATGTCTGAATCGTTCTGAAACCAATTTATTCGAATTTAGCATACTTTAAAACATAGGTATGCAAATTTTCAGCCCGATTGCACAAACTTAAACGTTTCGGTGAAAAATCCATTTTTTCATAAGGGGTTAGTATAGCAAAATTTTGGAAAATCTTTGCCGGGCTATAACTCAAAAACCAATGTCTGAATCGTTCTGAAACCAATTTATTCGAATTTAGCATACTTTAAAACATAGGTATGCAAATTTTCAGCCCGATTGCACAAACTTAAACGTTTCGGTGAAAAATCCATTTTTTCATAAGGGGTTAGTATAGCAAAATTTTGGAAAATCTTTCCCGGGCCATAACTCAAAAACCAATGTCTGAATCGTTCTGAAACCAATTTATTCGAATTTAGCATACTTTAAAACATAGGTATGCAAATTTTCAGCCCGATTGCACAAACTTAAACGTTTCGGTGAAAAATCCATTTTTTCATAAGGGGTTAGTATAGCAAAATTTTGGAAAATCTTTCCCGGGCTATAACTCAAAAACCAATGTCTGAATCGTTCTGAAACCAATTTATTCGAATTTAGCATACTTTAAAACATAGGTATGCAAATTTTCAGCCCGATAGAACAAACTTAAAGTTTTCCGTGAAAAATCCATTTTTTCATAAGGGGGTACCCTTTCAAAATTTTGGAAAATCTTTGCCGGGCTATAACTCAAAAACCAATGTCTGAATCGTTCTGAAACCAATTTATTCGAATTTAGCATACTTTAAAACATAGGTATGCAAATTTTCAGCCCGATTGCACAAACTTAAACGTTTCGGTGAAAAATCCATTTTTTCATAAGGGGTTAGTATAGCAAAATTTTGGAAAATTTTTCCCGGGCTATAACTCAAAAACCAATGTCTGAATCGTTCTGAAACCAATTTATTCGGATTTAGCATACTTTAAAACATAAGTATGCAAATTTTCAGCCCGATTGCACAAACTTAAAGGTTTCGGTGAAAAATCCATTTTTTCATAAGGGGTTAGTATAGCAAAATTTTGGGAAATCTTTCCCGGGCTATAACTCAAAAACCAATGTCTGAATCTTTCTGAAACCAATTTATTCGGATTTAGCATACTTTAAAACATAAGTATGCAAATTTTCAGCCCGATTGCACAAACTTAAAGGTTTCGGTGAAAAATCCATTTTTTCATAAGGGGTTAGTATAGCAAAATTTTGGGAAATTTTCCCGGGCTATAACTCAAAAACCAATGTCTGAATCGTTCTGAAACCAATTTATTCGAATTTAGCATACTTTAAAACATAGGTATGCACATTTTCAGCCCGATAGAACAAACTTAAAGTTTTCCGTAAAAAATCCATTTTTTCATAAGGGGGTACCCTTTCAAAATTTTGGAAAATCTTTGCCGGGCTATAACTCAAAAACCAATGTCTGAATCGTTCTGAAACCAATTTATTCGAATTTAGCATACTTTAAAACATAGGTATGCAAATTTTCAGCCCGATTGCACAAACTTAAACGTTTCGGTGAAAAATCCATTTTTTCATAAGGGGTTAGTATAGCAAAATTTTGGAAAATTTTTCCCGGGCTATAACTCAAAAACCAATGTCTGAATCGTTCTGAAACCAATTTATTCGGATTTAGCATACTTTAAAACATAAGTATGCAAATTTTCAGCCCGATTGCACAAACTTAAAGGTTTCGGTGAAAAATCCATTTTTTCATAAGGGGTTAGTATAGCAAAATTTTGGGAAATCTTTCCCGGGCTATAACTCAAAAACCAATGTCTGAATCGTTCTGAAACCAATTTATTCGGATTTAGCATACTTTAAAACATAAGTATGCAAATTTTCAGCCCGATTGCACAAACTTAAACGTTTCGGTGAAAAATCCATTTTTTCATAAGGGGTTAGTATAGCAAAATTTTGGGAAATCTTTCCCGGGCTATAACTCAAAAACCAATGTCTGAATCTTTCTGAAACCAATTTATTCGAATTTAGCATACTTTAAAACATAGGTATGCAAATTTTCAGCCCAATAGAACAAACTTAAACGTTTCAGTGAAAAATCCATTTTTTCATAAGGGGTTAGTATAGCAAAATTTTGGGAAATTTTCCCGGGCTATAACTCAAAAACCAATGTCTGAATCGTTCTGAAACCAATTTATTCGAATTTAGCATACTTTAAAACATAGGTATGCAAATTTTCAGCCCGATAGAACAAACTTAAAGTTTTCCGTGAAAAATCCATTTTTTCATAAGGGGGTACCCTTTCAAAATTTTGGAAAATCTTTGCCGGGCTATAACTCAAAAACCAATGTCTGAATCGTTCTGAAACCAATTTATTCGAATTTAGCATACTTTAAAACATAGGTATGCAAATTTTCAGCCCGATTGCACAAACTTAAACGTTTCGGTGAAAAATCCATTTTTTCATAAGGGGTTAGTATAGCAAAATTTTGGAAAATTTTTCCCGGGCTATAACTCAAAAACCAATGTCTGAATCGTTCTGAAACCAATTTATTCGGATTTAGCATACTTTAAAACATAAGTATGCAAATTTTCAGCCCGATTGCACAAACTTAAAGGTTTCGGTGAAAAATCCATTTTTTCATAAGGGGTTAGTATAGCAAAATTTTGGGAAATCTTTCCCGGGCGATAACTCAAAAACCAGTGTCTGAATCGTTCTGAAACCAATTTATTCGGATTTAGCATACTTTAAAACATAAGTATGCAAATTTTCAGCCCGATTGCACAAACTTAAAGGTTTCGGTGAAAAATCCATTTTTTCATAAGGGGTTAGTATAGCAAAATTTTGGGAAATCTTTCCCGGGCTATAACTCAAAAACCAATGTCTGAATCTTTCTGAAACCAATTTATTCGAATTTAGCATACTTTAAAACATAGGTATGCAAATTTTCAGCCCAATAGAACAAACTTAAACGTTTCGGTGAAAAATCCATTTTTTCATAAGGGGTTAGTATAGCAAAATTTTGGGAAATTTTCCCGGGCTATAACTCAAAAACCAATGTCTGAATCGTTCTGAAACCAATTTATTCGGATTTAGCATACTTTAAAACATAAGTATGCAAATTTTCAGCCCGATAGAACAAACTTAAAGTTTTCAGTGAAAAATCCATTTTTTCATAAGGGGTTAGTATAGCAAAATTTTGGGAAATCTTTCCCGGGCGATAACTCAAAAACCAATGTCTGAATCGTTCTGAAACCAATTTATTCGAATTTAGCATACTTTAAAACATAGGTATGCAAATTTTCAGCCCGATAGAACAAACTTAAAGTTTTCCGTGAAAAATCCATTTTTTCATAAGGGGTTAGTATAGCAAAATTTTGGGAAATCTTTCCCGGGCTATAACTCAAAAACCAATGTCTGAATCGTTCTGAAACCAATTTATTCGAATTTAACATACTTTAAAACATAAGTATGCAAATTTTCAGCCCGATAGAACAAACTTAAAGTTTTCAGTGAAAAATCCATTTTTTCATAAGGGGTTAGTATAGCAAAATTTTGGGAAATCTTTCCCGGGCGATAACTCAAAAACCAATGTCTGAATCGTTCTGAAACCAATTTATTCGAATTTAGCATACTTTAAAACATAGGTATGCAAATTTTCAGCCCGATAGAACAAACTTAAAGTTTTCCGTGAAAAATCCATTTTTTCATAAGGGGTTAGTATAGCAAAATTTTGGGAAATCTTTCCCGGGCTATAACTCAAAAACCAATGTCTGAATCGTTCTGAAACCACTTTATTCGAATTTAGCATACTTTAAAACATAGGTATGCAAATTTTCAGCCCGATAGAACAAACTTAAAGTTTTCCGTGAAAAATCCATTTTTTCATAAGGGGTTAGTATAGCAAAATTTTGGGAAATCTTTCCCGGGCTATAACTCAAAAACCAATGTCTGAATCGTTCTGAAACCAATTTATTCGAATTTAGCATACTTTAAAACATAAGTATGCAAATTTTCAGCCCGATAGAACAAACTTAAAGTTTTCCGTGAAAAATCCATTTTTTCATAAGGGGTTAGTATAGCAAAATTTTGGGAAATATTTGCCGGGCTATAACTCAAAAACCAATGTCTGAATCGTTCTGAAACCAATTTATTCGGATTTAGCATACTTTAAAACATAAGTATGCAAATTTTCAGCCCGATTGCACAAACTTAAAGGTTTCGGTGAAAAATCCATTTTTTCATAAGGGGTTAGTATAGCAAAATTTTGGGAAATCTTTGCCGGGCTATAACTCAAAAACCAATGTCTGAATCGTTCTGAAACCAATTTATTCGGATTTAGCATACTTTAAAACATAAGTATGCAAATTTTCAGCCCGATTGCACAAACTTAAACGTTTCGGTGAAAAATCCATTTTTTCATAAGGGGTTAGTATAGCAAAATTTTGGGAAATCTTTCCCGGGCTATAACTCAAAAACCAATTTCTGAATCGTTCTGAAACCAATTTATTCGGATTTAGCATACTTTAAAACATAAGTATGCAAATTTTCAGCCCGATTGCACAAACTTAAACGTTTCGGTGAAAAATCCATTTTTTCATAAGGGGTTAGTATAGCAAAATTTTGGGAAATCTTTCCCGGGCTATAACTCAAAAACCAATGTCTGAATCGTTCTGAAACCAATTTATTCGGATTTAGCATACTTTAAAACATAAGTATGCAAATTTTCAGCCCGATAGAACAAACTTAAAGTTTTCAGTGAAAAATCCATTTTTTCATAAGGGGTTAGTATAGCAAAATTTTGGGAAATCTTTCCCGGGCTATAACTCAAAAACCAATGTCTGAATCGTTCTGAAACCAATTTATTCGGATTTAGCATACTTTAAAACATAAGTATGCAAATTTTCAGCCCGATTGCACAAACTTAAACGTTTCGGTGAAAAATCCATTTTTTCATAAGGGGTTAGTATAGCAAAATTTTGGGAAATCTTTCCCGGGCTATAACTCAAAAACCAATGTCTGAATCGTTCTGAAACCAATTTATTCGGATTTAGCATACTTTAAAACATAAGTATGCAAATTTTCAGCCCGATAGAACAAACTTAAAGTTTTCAGTGAAAAATCCATTTTTTCATAAGGGGTTAGTATAGCAAAATTTTGGGAAATCTTTCCCGGGCTATAACTCAAAAACCAATGTCTGAATCCTTCTGAAACCAATTTATTCGAATTTAGCATACTTTAAAACATAAGTATGCAAATTTTCAGCCCGATAGAACAAACTTAAAGTTTTCAGTGAAAAATCCATTTTTTCATAAGGGGGTGCCCTTTCAAAATTTTGGGAAATCTTTGCCGAGCTATAACTCAAAAACCAATGTCTTTTTTTTTTTTTTTTTTTTTTTGTTCGTTACTACGGCAGAATCGGTTTAGCGCCCGTAAAACCTCGGAATTCTATTGCCGTGAGCCCGTAACGAAATCACTTAATCAGGTGATGAGCCTTAGATGCATTGAATACACTTAAGTGATTTTGGGTGGTAAATCTATTATAATATGTGGATTAATTTATGAAATTTTGAAAATGAAGCAAACATATGAGTTAAAAAAAACTTTTACTAAAACATAATAAGAAAAAATCACTCATATGTTTTCAAACAATTGTCCAAGTTGCACTTTAGGTGGATTAGTTTTTAGATAAGATGAAATGTTTAATTTAAATAACTGATAATCAAAAGTAGGGGGAAATACTAGTTCAGGGAGACTATTCCATAATCTTGCTGTTCTTGGGAAAAATGAATTTCCAAATCTGTTTGTTCGCAAAAAACTAATAGATACAGAATATGAATGAGCCTTTTGTGAATTTCTCGAATTATAAGAGAAGCTAATGGGCTCAGGAATTAGCTTTAAAATTTCATTAGAGCATTCATGGTAATAATACCTATAAAATGTGCACAATGAAGCTACTGATCGTCTATGATCCAATGATTCAATGGAATTTGTTATTGTTTCATTTCTGATCAGCGAAATAGCGTGTTTTTGGATCCTGTCACTAAACTGCAAGGTAGTAATTGGTGCACCAGCCCATATGAAGGAATTGTACTCTAGAAGTGGTCTTATAAAAGACCTATAAACTAATGCTAAATTTTCAGGATTGAGAAATTCTTTCGATCTTCTTAAAAATCCAATGCGACTAGCTGCCTTTTTAGCTGCCATTATTATATTATTACTCCATGAAAAGTTGTTTGACAAAGATATTCCCAAATTTAATAGGTCCTTAGATTGTGGAATAATTGTATTATGCATAAGTATTGGGTTAACATTTATGGATCGTTTGTTTGAGAACAAACATGCCTTTGTTTTAGATGGATTGAATTCTACTAAGTTTATCCTGCCCCAATTAAATATTAAATCTAAATCTTTGTTAATTGAGGAAATCATCTTCTGGCGAGACTGAATCATTTGATTCGCATTATGATTACGATGTAGTTCATACGAAGAATGTAATGTACTATCGTCTGCATAACAGTGCATTGGATTTTCTGTTATCGATAAAAGATCATTAATAAAAATTAAAAAGAGAGTGGGCGATAGAGCACAACCCTGAGGTACCCCAGAATAAACCGGATAAAGTTTGGAACTAATTCCATCTAGTACAACCTTAATATGCCTATTAGCTAAAAAGTTCCCAACCCATTTACAGAATTTGTCCCCTAATCCAAATGAATGGCATTTGGATATTAATGCCTTATGCCATACTCTATCAAAAGCCTTAGTAATGTCTAGTGAAACCACTTGTGTTTCACCAAAATTTGCAATACTATTACCTATTTTATTAGTTAAATAATTTAGTAAATCTCCTGTAGATCGTTTGTGCCTGAAACCATATTGGCAATCACTAATAAGTTCTTTATCATCGAGATATTGCACAATCATACGATTTACTATCTTCTCCATTACCTTAGAAAGTATTGATGTTATAGCTATTGGGCGATAATTGGAAGGATTGCTTTTAGTACCCGCTTTTGAAATAGGTGTAATATTAGCAATTTTCCAAGATGATGGAAATATTCCATTCGAAAATGATTTGTGAAAGAGTTTTCTAAGTGGGTGTACTAAAGTAGATGCACATTCTTTTAAAACAATTGGGGGAATGCCATCAGCTCCAGTACTTTTATGAACATCTATATCTCTAAGAGCTTTATAAACAACCCTGTCTCTGAAATATATATTTTTCATTTGAAAATTCGTATTCGGTATATTTGGAATAGGCATATTACTATCATTGAGGACTGTATTGTCTGAAAATATGGATGCTAAAAGATCAGCCTTTTCTAATGGTTCGGTTAATATAGTTCCACTATCTTTAATCAATGGTGCAACTGAAGATTTTTGAACAAAATTACCCTGAATAGATTTAACTAAAGTCCAAAAATATTTTGTTCCCTTTTTACTGGAAGTAATCTTATCTTTAATATTTTGATTGAATAAAAACTTTTCATGAGCTATTATTGAATTGCAAGAATTTCTTGCAACAATATAATTATTTCTATTGATATCAGTTGGAACCGATTTAGATAGAGAGAAGGCCCTATTTTTTTTATCAATCGCTATCTTTGTTTTCCTAGAAAACCAGCTTCGTTTGTAAGCTCTTACACTTAAAACTTTACAAGGAATGTATTTTTTCATACCTAACAAGATTACATTACTAATCATTGATTCTGAAAAATCAACACTACCATTTAGGCATAAAGCCCAATTGAAACTTTTGTAATATGTGTTGAGATTTACCCAATCGGCATTTTTATAATCCCAAACTATCCTATTAAGTTGAGAATTATTACTAATAATTTGAGAATATTGAAAAGAAGCTGATATAAGTGCGTGATCTGAGTTTCCTATGGGTGATGATACCGACATTTTATATTTCTGAGGATTTGTTGTTAGGAATAAGTCCAAAAGACTGTGTTGGTGATTGGATTGCCTAGGTATGTAGGTGGGTTGATCAACTAATTGACACAACCCATTTACAATAGCAAACATCTCTGTATATTGCCCTGCTAGATCATTTGTATGTGAATATGGTAACCATTGACAATTGTGTATATTAAAATCTCCAGCAATAATTATTTCAGCTTTTGGAGATTCTAAATATATCTTATCAATGGTTAGGGACAAATGATCCAGTTCTATTGCTGTATCGTTACTCGATAATTCTGGACTTCTATATAAAAAACATAAATATGTTACTGAATTTTGTATCTGAAATTTAATCCAGATAAAACAAAATTTAGCACATGATCTTACCTCAAAAGATGTCATACGTGTGAATGGTATTGCATTATTGACATATAATGCAACACCTCTATGGCGAAAGAAAGCGGGCAGAAAGGTGTAATCTTGTAAATTAAATTCTTCTAAATCAATACTGCTGAATATCTGTGTTTCACTGAGCCCTAATATGCTAGGCTTGAACAATTGTATGTGGGCTTGAATTGAATTAAAATTTGATCTTAATCCACAGATGTCTGTAAAATCAAAAGTGAACCCGGTACTAAAGTAAAGTATGCTAAATTCGAATAAATTGTTTTCAGAACGATTCAGACATTAGTCACGGATGAACACGACGCGAAACAATACTACTACCGCCCACTCTTAGAGAACCGTACGAATTAATGCATACTCCCATAATAGTTCAGGGTGACTATTCCATAATCTTGATGTTCTTGGAACAAAAAATGCGAATTTTTCAAATCTGTTTGTTCCCAAAAAACAGATACAGAATGAATGCAAGCCATTTGTGAATGAATCTCGAATTATAAGAAAAGTTAATTTATAGGTTCCGGGAATTAGCTTTAAAATAATTTCATTAGAGCATTATTCATGGTAATAATGCACCTATAAAATGTGCACAATGACGGCTATACACGACGATCGTCTATGATCCAATATGATTCAATGGAATTTGTTATTGTTTCATTTTTGATCGGTAAATAGCGTGTTGTTTTTTTGGGATCCCGTAACTAAACTGCAGTGTAGTAATTGATGCATGCACCACCAGCCCATATGTAGGAATTATACTCTAGAAGTGGTCTTATGGAAAAGACCTATAAACCAATGTGCTAAATGTTCCGATTTTCCTCTTAAAACCCAATGCGAATCCAAGCCGCCTTTTGTAAAGTCTAAACTAATCTAACTAATCTTCTAAGAATTCTATCCTTTACCTGTAATTGCCCATCCGCAATCCAGACTTTTTTTAATAATTAGACAGCAGAAGTTTCAGAAGATCATGACGTTTTTGAATCTCCCCCCCAAATCCAATTTCGAAAAAAAAACCAATCATTCGTTAATTAAATATTTAGTATATATATATATATTTTTATTTTTTTTTTTCCATCTTCTTCTTCTTCTTCTTCTTCTTCTTCTTCTTAATTTTAATTTAATTTATTTGGTAAGAAATTAAAGAGAAACAAAAAAAAAAAAAAAACAATTGATATATAATTAATTAATTAATAATATAATTATGATGTATGTATTAAAAAAGGAAAACAAAAAAAAAAAAAAAATAGAAAAAAGAAAAAAAAAAAAAACAAATTAATAATAATTTTTAAAAAGAAAACAACAAATTTTTAAAAGAAAAACAAATCAAAAGAAAAACATTTTCTATTTTTTTTGATGTTGTTGTTGTTGTTGTTGATGATGATGCAGTTGTTGTTGTTGGATATGATGATGATGATGATGATGATGATGCTGCTGCTGATGATGAGGATGATGAAGATGTTGACTTTGTCCAGGTATCGGTACCGGAATATCATCAGAAACCATTTGACGAATATAAGATGAAGAATTTTGATTATTATTATTATTATTATTATTACTACTACTGTTTGAAATTATTCCTCCCGATGATGAAGATGGTCCAGCTACTGCTGCTGCTGCAGCTGCTGCTGATGATGATGAAGAAGATGAAGCAGCTATTGATGTTATTACATTTATTGTTGAAGACGATCCAGCTGTAGATGATAATGTTCCAGATGCCGTTGATGCTGATGCTGTTATTCCCGATGTATTCGTTAATGATGTTATTAAATTATTAGATGCTGCCGAAGCAGCAATTATATTCGGATATTGTGGATTAATTGAACTGGACTGATTTGTACCAACAGTACCAGCACCAGTACGTTGTGGTTGGACAACAAGAACTTGAAGATTTTTTATTTCGGTAACCGAACGTAAGCTCATCGATAGTTCTTCACTGGATGCCAGCGATAATGATAATGGTGATGTATGATCCAGTGATCCAACAATATCGGCTAATAGAGAAAAATATTTTGGAATTTTCCCAAAATTAATATCAATTAATTAATCCAATCCGGACGGGACGGGAGTCGCCCAATATATTATTTTTCTGTTGATCTTACCTGTTTTTTCCGATTCCGGGGAAAGTGTCGGTAAATTACTATTACTATTACCACCAGCAGCACCAGCTGGATTTGTTGTTGCCGAATTAAATCCTGAATTATTTTTATATAATTCTAATATTTCTTCTTCCAAACGTAAATTAATTGATTTTTGTACAGTATATTTTTTTTCCAATGCTTTAAAACGTTCTTCATATTCTTCTTTAACCGTTTTCAAAAGACGTTTTTGATCGGATAGCATAACATCACGTTTTGTTAATTGTCCTTCTAATTCACTTAAACGCACCTTGGCCGTTTCCAATTGGGCTGTTTTTATTTCAACTGATGTTCGTAATTCTGAGAAAACAAATTTATTATTAAGAATTGAATTTACGTTTAAATTTTGTGGATTGTGAATTGAATAGGAAATCCAATTTAAATGGTAGGTTGATTGATTGATTGATTGTAATAGGGATACCAAAACAATTTTTGTTATAGATTGCATTGCAAGATTTTAAGACATAATCCTTTAAATTCTGAGCCAAAAATTGCTTATAAAAGCTATTGTGTTTTCAGTTTTTGGTTACAATCCTTTGAATTGTGGCGAGAATTTTCGCATAAAAACCATTAAAAATTGTGAAATTAAAGTTTCATAAGGAAAATTCATAGTTTTTACTCAATTTACTTGATAATTTCTAATCGGGGAGTTGAGGGAGATCGGAAATTGGTGTCTATATTTCCTAAAAATTGATTTTGATGGATTTTATGGTATTTTTCTTTAAATTCTGAGCAAAAACTTCGCATAAAAACAATTGAAAAACATAAAAAAATCGAAGTTAATTAAGGAAAATTCATAAAACTTATCTGTAATTTACAAGAGAGGCAGTCTAAGGAGATTATAGAGATTGGTATCCATACATCATTAAAGAAATGAATCGGGTGGAATTATTGTTAGGAGAATGATCCTTTAATTTTGTGATGAAAATTCTCTTAAAACAAAAAAAAAACCCCCCCGCAATTGACGTTGATTATGGCAAAATTCATAGTTTTACGAGTCAATTTTTGACTAAAATTTGTAAGATTTCGATAATCAAGAGACAGATAAGATTAAGATTAAATTACCTTTCATTTCTTCATCGGCTGGTCCCTGAATTAATTCCATTTCAGCATCCCTTGCCTTCAAATTATTTATTTCCGCCAATTTATCACGACATTTTATTTGTAATTCACCCATAATCAATAATTCCGTTTGCATACGCATTAATTCATCACGATAATGTACACCCAGATCGGCTTGTGTTTGTGCTTGTTGCAATTCATTTTTTAAATCAAATAATTCCGCTCGAATCAATTCACATTCGTTAGCACTTAATTTATTCAGCTTTAATTCATCGGCCAACAGACGTTGTAAATTCTCATTGGTTAATTGCATTTGTTTATTGATGTTACGTTCCGATTGGATATCGACGCGCAATTGATTTGTATCATTTATACATTGTTGCTGTTGATGGGTATGTAATCGTCTTGCCTTATTTAAATCTAATGTTAAAATTTGTACATCATTTGATAAACGTTGTAATTGATCTTTCAGTCTTATATTGTCCATTTCAACAGCGGCATTCACCCGGCTTTTACCCAATAGACGACGATTACGTTCGGCGTGCATTTCCCGACGATGCCTTTCGTATTGCAATTGTAAATTTAACAATTGGATATGATCACGCAGTAGGGTTTCTTCGGTTTTACAACGATGCTGATGATCACCACTTCCGCCACTTCCGCCACATCCGGTGGTATGTTTTTTCTTTAATAATGACGTTTCAATGTATTGATCCAATAGCATTTGTGGTGTTTTTATACCGTCGGATCCCGATCCCGATTGTTGTTGTTGTTGCTGCTGCTGCTGCTGCTGCGTCGTTGCCTGTTGTTTTAATTTTGATTTTGATTCTTCTGAGAATAATTCGAAAAAAAATTGTTCATAAACATTTGGATTTTGTTCTAATGTTTGTGTTTCAATTGTGGCTGTATTAATGATGATATTTTTATTATTATTATTATTATTTTGATGATAAAATTGATTATTTTTTTTCGTTGAATATAATTTTAATGTTTCATCATTATTATTATAATCATAATCTTCATCATCATCATCATCATCATCGATATCCAGATCGACAATGTCTTCATCATCATCTGCATCAATATCACCTTCTGGATGTTCTTTTGTTCTTCTTGATGATGGTGAGGTTTTTTTGGTCGCCGCAATCGTCGTGCTTGTGCTCGTCCTCGTTGTTGTTGTTGTTGTAACAATTCGTTTTAATTGTGTTTTACTTAAATGAAAATTATCATCATTCATACTACGACTTTTTATACGTTTTGCAAAATTATGCATAGACATTGAATTGGCAATGTGTAAACCACCAGCACTACATGGAGATGTACCTTCTTCATGATGACAATTGTTATTACTGTTACTGTTACGACCATCATCACAACCTCCACCACCACCTCCACCAATTCCACCAATATCCATTTTATCTTTGAATGGAGTAACTCCTAATATTGTTGATGCACTAGCCGGCGTTGTTGCTGATGCTGCTGATGTTGCTGGCGATGACATCATCATCATCATCGATGAAGGTGTTGATGTTAAAATATTATTTTGTTGTTCTCTTAATAACATCATCATCATCGTGTTGGTCGTTGTCGTTGTCGCAGCATCAATATTTTTATTAATTTCACGTACCTCTTGATCTTCCTGTGTA
Organism: Dilophus febrilis; assembly: GCA_958336335.1. Classification (NCBI taxonomy): domain Eukaryota; kingdom Metazoa; phylum Arthropoda; class Insecta; order Diptera; family Bibionidae; genus Dilophus; species Dilophus febrilis. Next base: position 2,729,878 of record OY284468.1, on the reverse strand, counting down.
CCAACATTATTATTATTATCAAAATCATAAATTTTATCTGTTGAATCATAAATGGATGATGATGCATTTAATTGCGTTAATTTATCATTTATTAATTGGGCATGTGATAGATTTCGATCGTTTACCAATTTTAATAATTTCGATGATGATGATGAACTACTACTATTTGAATTATATGTAATTGCATATGATTGTTGTTGTTGTTGTTGTTGTTGTTGTTGCTGTTGTTGTTGTTGTTGTTGTTGTTGTTGATGTAATTCTGTAAAATAAGATGATTGAGGTGTTGTTGTTAAACTAGAAATGCCACCACTTGCACTACCAATACCTTGAGTTGACATCATATGATGATAATCAGGTGGAAATCGAAATGGTGATGATTCTTTTTTCAAAGGTGACGATGGCTGGGAATTTGTATTTAAAATTGCACGTACCGCTGATGAATTAACTGTAAATGCACGTGTATTTCGTATACTTGATAAATTACTGGGATCCTTTAGCGGGGTTGTTTCTGGTGTTGCTTCAATTGCTGCCTCTGGCGGTGATGTTCCACTATTACCAAATGGATGCATTTGCTGTTGTTGCGATGGTTGCTGCTGCTGCTGTTGCTGTTGCTGCTGCTGCTGCTGCTGACCAATTTGTTGTGGTGTTATAATATTTTGTATAGGTGTTGGTGTAAGAGGAACAGTTCCAATTGGCGGTGGTGTTGCCAAAACGGCAATACTTGGACTCCACATTTTATCAAATTTTTGTGATTCTCTAATATCTTTTAAATGGGTATCATTAAATGATGGATATCCTCCTCCAGCTGCTGTTGCTATTGCCGCCGTTGATGAACCTGTTATGGTTTTTAATATATGACCACTACCGCCACCGCCTCCATGAATTGGTGATGGTGCTATTTTTAAAGAATGTTTTAATTGTTTTGAAATGGGTGTATCCATTATTGATATTGTTCCACCCTGAACAGTATTATTGGTATTACTATTACTATTACTATTACTATTACTATTATGTGCATACGGACATTCAAATGATAATAAATATTGTGGACAATCACTTGTTTCCTGTATTTTACCCATATAGTCAAGGGAAAATTTTGAACATTCAACAACAACATCATGCGGTTCCATTTCTTTCCATCGGCCCACATCCATTTCCGATTCTTTACTGGCCATCAATAACATTGGATGCATTTTAACGGTATCCAATAATGGTTTTATTGTATGCTGAAATACATCCATTGATGATTTTTTCTCACGTATTGTTTGTTCCCGTAAATATGCCATAAAATTACACGGATACATTCCGTACAATCGATGAAATAACGTTGACAATCCAATTTGTAAATGGATCAATTGATCATCGGTTAATTTTGGTATTTTATTGCTGCAATTCCACGATGCCAAATGATAAAATACATCAAATAATTCCAATAGATATTGGGTCATCGGTGATGGTATTATTGGTAATAACATTATTATACAATACAATGAACTCATTATGAATATGATATTATTTTCAGTCTGTAAAAAAAAAATAGTAAAATTTAAAAGGTATAATATAAAAAGACGTATATAAGAAGTATTCGAAACATTCAAGAGATTGTGGAAAATCCGACTTTAGACTTTCAGACTTTATGTCAAAATGGTATTTTGGTTAGGCATGAGAAAATACATTCAATGTGAAGTTGTAAACGACGTAACGGGTTTGTTTACTAGGAAAACGAATGTATTAAATCATTCTTAATGTCACCTATGCATGAATTCATGCGGTTTTTTTCACAAAAATTAAGGCTTGATTGTGAAAAAATGGTTATACAATCAATGAATGATCAAAGTATTGTCCATTGGAAGCTACAACATTTTTTTCCCCATCTTTCACTGCCAATTTGTGGATTTGTTCATCCAAAAAGAACTTCTCCGGCGGCTTGGTGAAGGTGAAGAACGAATCGAGCCCCGATTTTTGATACCCTGTTCTGTGAAGTAAAGCGTATTCCGGTGAGGGCTTTCTGCATTGATTTGAACAAGTAGTAGTAATCAGAAGGGGCTGCTATGTCTGGGCGGTTATAAGGCGGGTGAGGTAGAACTTCCCACCCACTGTGTTTTCCAACCAAATAGTTTTTCCAAACCGGTTGTCTTGAAACATGTGACCTAATGTTATGATGTTGTCGGAAAATTATGGATTAGTGTCTATGGTTGCATATTCTGATCGTTTCTGGCCGCAATCGATCGCTCCCTTTAAACGAATTTTATTGTGTGTTCGGTAGAGGTCCCCTTCTTCTTTGATCGTCTGACCCGATTTCAACAGCTCATAATACAACGCACCCACTCCCCTTCTGATCCCACCCACCAAATACAGAGCATTTTACCTTGGCGGCACCATGGATATTCGGCTTTGCCGCATGGATGTTGATGGTTGGCCGACGAGCTTCACCGATACGATTTCTTGCGCTTGGGGTTATCGTGTAATGAATCCATTTCGATCATCACCAGTGACAATCCGATCCGATGCAAAAATGACCGGTTTTTGTGGCGTTGAAGCGTTGATTTCCGGCATACAGAATCGGCGTTCCATATCTCTTTGCTTTAATTCATACGGCACCCAATTTCCAAGCTTTTAGATGAATCCCGATGCTTTTAAACGTTGCTGGAAATGGTTGCTTGATCAACTCTCAATGATTTTGCAAGATCTAGTTGCGTTTGGCAGACATCTTCATCAAGCAATAACTCCAATTCTTCATCCTCATCATCTTTTTGACCGGGTCCGGGTCGTTCATCGTCTTCTAAGTTGAAATCGCCGCCACTTTTAAACCGTGAAAACCTGCACTTCTGGCACGTTCTTTCAGCTAGAGCATGGCCTGGCCACCAACTTAACCTCTACTAAAATACAATTTTTCCAACTTAACTTCTACTAAAATACTTTCGGTAGCACTTTTCTTCTTCATGTTAAAGAAGTAATGAAGAAGAACTCCCCTGGCAAAAACACGTTCGACGACATGTTCCAATGAATAGAGAAAAAAAATGTTGTTTAAGCGCTTCAATCAAATGGCATATATACTGAAAAAGACGTGCAACAACACAAACACTAGCTTTCAAATGAATATAGTCACCATGGATGAACACGACGCGAAATAATACTAGTAAAACGCCCACTCTTAGAAAAACCGCACGAATTAATGCAAAACTCCAAATATAATGTAGTGATTTCCTGTGGAACGCTAACACGGCAATACAATTCCACGGCGTTACGATCACAAAAAAAAACCCAATTCTGTCTGAAGGAGTAACAAAAAAAAAAAAAAAAAAAAAAAAATTGAATAGATATAAAAACATACCTTTAACAGCTTTAATATATCTTTAATTAATTGATGGCCAGCCACTTTATATAACCATGTTGGATGCCGTTTAACAATGTGTCCAAATAATGCAACGGCTTGTATTTTATTTGGACCACGTAACCATTCAACGGTACGATCAAATAAATGTTTTTCATATGGTTGTTGAATTTTCACTAGTACATCAACGATTCGCATTGAATTTGTATAACAAAAATAATCCATCATACCATGAACAAACCATGATTCTTTTGGTGGTACTAAAATGTAAATGTAAAATATTAAAATTGAATCAATTAGATGTTTTCTAATTAAGGGGGGGGGGGGGGGGGGGTTGCATTTCTATAGTTTACGAATAAATCTACAAGAAAAAAACACACACGGAAAAAGTCTTGAGTCAAACTCATGAATAAGAGCTTTTAATGATAATTAATGAATATTAAATTGACATGACTAGCTGGTGGTTTCTTATTACGGACGACAATTTACCAATAAAAAAAAATATCACAATAAAATAAAAAAAAAAAACCAATTAACTAAATTTTTCTTATCAAAACTTATTTCAACACCCGTTTTTTTTTGTCTTTTTCGATTAGGTTATGTGAAAAAAAAAAATAAGAAAATGTTTTCAAGTACAAAAGCAAAAGCAAAAAAAAAAAATTAATCCCTTAAAGGTTTTAGGTTAACTTCCTTTTTCCTTCCTTTCTTTCCTTACCATTATTAAAATTTTCTAAAATTTTCTTTTTGGCCTCTTCAACTATTTGTTGATTATTTGATTCTAAATCATTGAATAATTCCATAATAATAAATTTAATTGTTTTGGTCGTCGTGGTCGTGATCGTGATCGTGATATTCGTCGATTTGGTTGTTGTTTTGATACAGCTGCTGTTGCTATTTTAATTATTATTACAATACCCGTTCGATTATTATTATTATTATTATTATTAATATTATTAATTAATTGACGATGATGATTATAATGATGATGGTATTGTTGTTGTTTTTGCTTCTGCAGTTCTTGTTGTTGTTGTTGTTGTTGATTCTTTAATTTGTGATGATGTGATTCCTTTTTTTTTCTACGACTCGTTGGTTGACTATTTAACATATTTTAATTTTTTAATTTTTTTTTTTTGTATTTTGTACTTTTTTTACTGCTGTTTTTTTAGTTCTTTTTTTTTTTTTTTTTACATTTTTATTCTATTATTTTCTATATGCATATTGATTTTTTTTTTCTTTTTTTTATTGTTAAGTTACGAATGATATTTTATTATTTTGAATTAAAAGAAGAAAGAAAGAACGAACAAAAAAATAAACAAACAAAATTGCTAATAACTACTTTTTATTAATTTTTATAACATGGTTTTTTAAATATATTTAATTTTTTTACGGGTGAATGGAAAACAATCCGAAAAATACAAAAAAAAAATAAAAGAAAAACAACCCAAAAAAAAAATAAAATTTTTTCCTTTTTTCTTTTTTTTCGTCGTCGTCGTCGTCGTCGTCGTGCGTGAAAAAAAATTGTTCTTTTTATCAATAAAAAAAAAATTAAAATTAAATTAAAAACCAACACAAAAACGTCAACAACACCAACAAAACAACAACAAACAAAACAACAACACAGTACACACGAAAAAATAATGTGTGAAAATGTCAAAAAAAAAAAACGAAATGAACTTATGAATAGATAGAATGAATAGAAATGAATAAAATGAATGTGGGCAAAAATAATAAAAAATGAAAATGAATTTTCGAATGTTATGGCAATTTTTTTTTTTTTACAATTAAAAAACATTATAAAAACAAAACCTTTTAATTTCGTTTATATAATTAAATTAAAATATGGATGGTAAAAATTAAACACCTTAAAATGTTGTTCTGCTCTGCTCTGCTCAGCTGCTTTGCTCTGCTCTGCTCTGCTCCTCTTATCATAAAATCATATCAATTTTCATCGCACTCGTTTTTTTTTTTTTATCATTTTCGTAAAATGCACGAAACTTAACGAATGGCATGAATTGAATTTTCACCATAAAATAAAATTCATTTTGTTGTTGTTTTTTTTTTTGAATGAAATTGTTGAGTTTTGTTTTTTGTTTTTTTTTTTAATAAAATATGCAAAAATTAAATAAAATAAATAATTAAAAAATTTAAATAATTATGTTAAAACAGTCATTAAAAATATATAATAATAATAATTATTATTATAGATTACGACAGTCATGTAATTGTAATTGTAAATCATCAATCGCTACAATAAGAACTTTTTCATCACAAATTACACCAACGACGACGACCAAAGCAATTCCTAAGGAATCACTGCACCTTCAAAAGTAAGTAATTAATTTTTTTCTTTTATTATTAGCTTAGTACAGCTTATTAATTAAAATTACTGTTTTATCAAAAAATTAATTAAAAAAAAAAACAAAAAAAACAAATTTGGATATAGATCAAAATGGAAAAGTGTTGTTGGATTAGAAATACATGCGCAAATTGATACAAAATCAAAATTATTTTCTGGTGCTGGTATTAATTTTAATTCAACGGTAAATTCATGTGTTTCATTATTTGATGCAGCCATTCCCGGTACATTACCGGTAAATATAATTAAAATTTAAATAAATTTATTAAAATTTAACACTTACAAAAACAAAACAGTATAAATTAAAGTATAAAAAATTGAAGCATTTTCTTAAAATAACGGTATTTTTTTTTTTCGTTTTCTGTTTTCCTAAAATTCAAGGTATTAAATCGAAATTGTGTAATAGCAGCAGTGAAAACGGCAATTGCATTATCATGTCGGATAAATGCCATATCAATGTTTGATCGTAAACATTATTTTTATGCTGATTTACCGGCTGGTTATCAAATAACCCAACAACGGGCGGCATTAGCAAATGCCGGTGAATTAATTTTTCCCGTTTTTGTACCGGGCATCCATAATAACAACAATAAACCATACAATAAACGTGTACGTTTACATCAATTACAATTGGAACAGGATAGTGGGAAATCATTACATGATTTAGAAAATAAAAAGTAAGTTACAATTTCTGTTATTTAACACAAAAAAAAAAAAAAAAAAACCCCCACAACACCATATAAATATATTTTTGTTTTGTTTTTTTTTGCTAAAAAAAATTTAAACAGAAGTCTTGTTGATTTAAATCGTGCTGGGATTCCGTTAATGGAATTAGTATTTGATCCGGATTTAGAGGATGGTGAAGAGGCGGCCGCATTAGTTAAAGAATTAATATTGATATTTAAACGATTGAAAACGTGTTCATGTAAAATGGAAGAAGGTGCATTGCGTGTTGATGCAAATGTTTCTATACATCGTCCCGGTGAACCATTTGGTGTACGAACAGAAATTAAAAATATCGGTTCAGTACGTGCGGTTGCTCAAGCAATTACCTATGAAATACAACGACAAATAGATATAATGGACAGCGGCGGCGGTGGTGATGCACCGGCGGGTGTAATACAAAATGAAACACGTTCATGGGATGCCCTGAGAAAATGTACAATTGCAATGCGTGACAAAGAGGTACAACAAGATTATCGATTTATGCCTGAACCAAATTTACCACCATTACATTTGCGTATTGGCGATGATGATGATCATCATCATGCAGATAACAATTTAAATATTATAAATGTTAATGAAATTACAATACCCGAATTACCAGAAATGACCAGACGTAATCTTATTCGTAAATTTGGTTTAACAGAAGAAATTGCTATTATTTTAGTGGTAAGTGAATTGTTGAATTGTTTGTCCTTCAATGAAAATTCAAGCTTCAGCCTTAATTTTGATGGGGGTTTTTTTTTTTCTTTTACAGCGTGAAGATATTTTAATGGAATATTTTCTGGCAATTATCGATAAAAATCCAAAAATTCAACCAAAAACCATAACAAATTTATTAATTAATGATTTATTAACAATGTGTCATAAACATAAAATTGAAATTGAAGATTGGTAAGTAGAAATAATCATAAAGCATTAATTCCATTCCATTACATAACAAAAAAACGTATTTATTTAAATCATTTTATCATTTATTTTAAATTTTATAGTAAAATTCATCCAATTCAAATGGTTGAATTAATTGAAATGCTTGAATGTGGTGAGATTCATTTAAAAATGGCACGTCTTATCATACAAGAATTACTTTTAAATGTAAATAATTATCATGGTGATGATGATGATGGAAAATTTCCATCACCAAAAGTAATAGCAAACGTAAATAATTGGAAACAAATTTCTGATAAAAATCAAATTGAAAGTGTATGCCGTATGGTAATTTCGCGTAATCCAAAAATGATTGATGAATATCAAAAGGGTAAAATTAAACTGTTATTTGCATTGGCCGGTGAATGTGCCCGTGAAACTGATAATAAAGCAAATATGTCAATGGTTGTAATGAAATTAAAAGAATTACTCAACAAAAAAATCAGAACAGCAGAACGAAAACCCAACGAAGAAGAATGAATAATTTTGTCATGTAAGTAGAAAAATACAAATTCCAATTCATTTTATAAACAAAAAATCAGAACATCACCATCAAATTTATTTATTATTAGATTAATTTATTTTTATTTTGTTTTGTTTTTAAATCTAATTTTTTTGTTTGCCTTTTTAATTTTTTCTCTTCAACGGTTGCCTTTAATGCTTTCACCTTACGTGTTTGTATTTTACCCAAATTTTGACGACCAACGTGAACACGACCCTTACGATTACCCAATTGATCACGTGACAAATTCTTTTTAACTTTAACCTTTAATTGTTTCGGTTGTTTACGTGACAATTTATATAAATCATCGGATGCAATTTTTGTACGACGCATTACCATATCCATTGATGGTCCAATTTCAAATAATTCAATGCGTGGCGTTTGTCCACCAGATTTTTTCAATTGAATTTTATAGGAACGTAATAGAATTTCATTTGTTTCGGTTATCGTAAAACTTAAGGCATGTTCAATGCCCTGTAAACGAATTGCTTCAATCTATAGATATTGGGAATTTGTTGTGTTAGAATTTTATTTTAATCAAATTAGTTTTTTTTTTTCCAATTAAAAAATTAAACTTACCGTATCACGATTAAATGTATCGATAATTAATGATTTTAAACGACGAAATTCTTCTGAATGTCCCCATTTTGGTCCATTAAATATTAGGCAGGGTTTAACACACGTTCCAATTTTTTCATTTGGAAATTCCTTTAAACCTTTAAATTCTTTTATATGCAATTCAATCATATCCAATAATTGTTGTTCAAATATACGACCTAATACTAAATTATCCGGACGTTTTTTTGCCGTTGAACCAAATGCAAATAGGGCACAATCATTTTTACCAGCCAAACTGAAAACAAATTTCAAATATTCAAATTCAAATTCAAATAGGCAATTTAAAAAAATGTACTCATATTCCACCATGAAAATAAAACTTACTATTCCAATGATGTTGCATCCTCAAATGGTGTTATATCATTATTTCGTGTTAAAACTTTACATGCTGGTTTTTTCAATTGATGTAAATCTTTAAGGCATTGTTTTATATTACCCGAACATTTGCGTCCCTCAATGAATAGCATATTTTTTATTTTTTCCTTAAATTGTGGTTCACGGGCCATCAGCACCTTTTTACCCTTATGGGTAATTGGTCGTCTATTGAGAAAATAGGGGTGAGAAAAAAAAAAAGAAATAGATTTTTTTATTGAGTTAAAATGTGAAAGGGGGGTGGTGGGTGGGGGGGGGGCGAATGAATATCATGTCATTTGGTTTGGAAGAGAGTTGGAGGAATGACAGACGACAAAATTATGGATTACGAAAGGGATATTTTGTTATAACTAGGCAACTTCCTCCCATCTTTCCGGTTGATGACACTTTCGGTGGTATTTGTCTCCTCGAGGAGAAGGTTCCATTGCTATTGTCAGTTGTTATAATTAGACAAAATCATGTTATTGAATCAAAACAAAATTGTTCCTCACATTCACAAGGTGATAAAATTCACCTTTATTTCGCGGACATTTTTTAAGTTTTTTTTTGGCTTTTTCGGATGCCGACAATAGATTTATTGGTGTTTAAAAAATACCCCACTGAAATTCCATTAGTAATAATAATAATAATAATAATAATAATAATAAAATAAAAAACCGCCCGAAACAACAAAAACATGATCCACACGTTTAGTGTTGTTTAATTTATTACACGTTTAATGAAATTGTCCCGGTTTTTTTTGGTAATTTGTTTGTTTTTCTTGCACACCAAAATTCGGAAAATTTAAATTAACTGTTGTACTTACTGTATTCGTAATAAGGACATCTTCTTTTTTTTTTTTTTTTTGATATATTTAAATATAAATTAAGATAAAAACAATAATTATTATATTAATATTAATATTAATTAATTAATTTCACTTTGTTGGTCAACCAAAACTGCAGAAGAACAAGAAACAAAACAACGCATGTACAAAAAAATAAATAAACATGTGGATTTTTTTGATTTTGTTTTTGGTAGAATTTGACATTCCCACAAAATTATCTAAAAAACCATACAATTGTTTTTTTCTGTTTTTTTTTACATTGCGTTTATTCCATGCACATTATTTTTTTCGAAAAAAACAAAAAAAATAGATAAAAATCGAGATAAAAATTCAACAATCTTTTTTTTATATATTACTATAGTAGATACAAATTAAAATGTAATTAATTAAACATGTTTTTTTTTTTTAAATGTAATTAATTCTTTATGCAATCATAGAAATGATATGAAAATATTATAAAAAAAAAAACTAGATCAATTATATCCCAAAAAAAAAGAAAAAAATACCAAATTTATTTTTATATACAAAAAGATAAAAATGACGCCATCTTGATTTTCCTTTCATGCAATCAAGAAATTGATAAATAATATCCAAAAAAAAAAAAAAAAATGGGGTATGATTTTGGATAATAATAAAAAAAAATCAATTTCCAAATGTCAATACAACAAAAATAAAAAAAAAAAAAAAATATGTTTTTTTTCTTCTTCTCGTGTTACAAAAAAAATAAAATTGCATTAATTAATTAAAATAAATTAATAATTAATCTTGCAACAACAAAAAGGCGATAAGCGAATTAATTTTCTAATATAATTGTATAATAATTAATCAAGTTTTGTTTGTATTTGTGTTAGAGCTTAACGGCAAAGGCAAACGCAATGGCAGTGGCAGTGGTGGTGGTGGTGGTGGTTCTTTCTGGTTTTGTTGGTTGCGAGGTTGATTGATTGATAATTTTTTATTATTATTATTATTGGATTTTATCGTGGTGGTGGTGGTTTGTCGTGGATGAGGATGAGGGATGGTGGGGATAAAACATGATTATTATTTTTTTTTTTTGTTTTATGTTTTATTATTGAAATGAATTTTTGTGTATAAATAGAATATGTTAAAAGTAAAAGTTTTTTTAAATAATTAATCTTTTGTAAAATACGGACGTGGCAAATAAAATATCGGTTCTTGTGTGTTTTTTTAGTACAGTGTTTTTATTGTTTTTTAGTGTGTTTTTAATTTTTTTTTTGTTTGTTTATCAAAAGAACTTTTAAAAACAAACTATATTTTGTTAGTGCTTTATTGGTGTAAAAAAAAATTAAAAATAAAAAACAAAACAAATAAACAATAATAAATAAATAAAAAAAACAAAAAAGTGTTTTTTTTATGTGTAAATAATAATAATAATAATAATAAATTAATTTGTGTATCAAAAAAACATCTATAAAACATAAAAAAAAATGTGTGGAATTTTTGCATATTTAAATTATTTAACACCGAAAACACGTCGTGAAGTATTGGATTTACTGGTGAACGGATTAAAACGTTTAGAATATCGTGGTTATGATTCAGCAGGTGTTGCTATCGATTCGGATGATGGTCAAGATATGATTATGGTTAAACGAAGTGGTAAAGTTAAGGTGTTGGAAGAAGCAATCTTGAAAAAATGTTTAGAAAATGATATGAATCAAATGATTGATTGTCATATTGGTATTGCACATACACGTTGGGCAACACACGGTGTACCAAGTGAAGTAAATTCACATCCACAACGATCAGATGCTAAACATGCATTTGTTGTTGTCCATAATGGTATTGTCACAAATTATAAAGATGTTAAAAAATTCCTGGAAAAAAAAGGATATCAATTTGAATCGGATACCGATACAGAAATTATTGCAAAATTAATTTATCATTTGTATTTAGAACATCCCGGTTATTCATTTATGGAATTAGTTGAACAGGTTATTCAACAAATTGAAGGTGCATTTGCCATTGCATTAAAATCAAAATATTTTCCAGGTGAATGTGTTGCATCACGTCGTGGTTCACCGTTATTGGTTGGCATTAAATCAAAAACAAGATTGGCCACCGATCATGTACCCATTCTGTATGGTAAAGAACATCGTCCAACCGGTGTTGTTGATGGACAAGCAGTAACAGTTGCTGCTGCTGCTGCTGCTGCCAGTGCCACTACAAATACAACTAACTCTACTGCAACGACAATATTAAATGGTAATTGTTCAAATGGTGTTGGTGGTGGTAATAATGTAACAATAAGAAATAAATTACCGCGTAATGAAAGTACATCGGAATTTATGCCTATCGATGATAAAGAAGTTGAATATTTTTTTGCATCAGATGCGTCAGCGGTAATTGAACATACAAATCAGGTTATCTATTTGGAAGACGATGATGTTGCGGCAGTACGTAATGGTGCGTTGACAATACATCGTTTACGTAAAACATTAGACGATCCACATGCCCGTGAAATAATAACATTAAAAATGGAAATTCAAGAGATAATGAAGGGACACTATAAATATTTTATGCAAAAGGAAATATTTGAACAATCTGAATCGGTTGTGAATACAATGCGTGGCCGTGTTAATTTTATCGATAAAACAATAACACTTGGTGGTATTAAAAATTATATACCCGAAATAAAACGTTGTCGTCGTCTGATGTTAATCGGTTGTGGTACATCATATCATTCGGCTGTCGCAACAAGACAACTACTGGAGGAACTTACCGAATTACCAGTTATGGTTGAATTGGCATCCGATTTTTTGGATCGTGGTACACCGATATTCCGTGATGATGTTTGTTTTTTCATATCACAATCGGGTGAAACGGCCGATACCCTAATGGCATTACGGTATTGCAAACAACGGGGTGCATTAATTGTAGGCATTACAAATACCGTGGGTAGTTCAATTTGTCGTGAATCACATTGTGGTGTTCATATAAATGCGGGACCCGAAATTGGTGTGGCGTCAACGAAAGCCTACACCTCACAATTTATATCGTTGGTGATGTTCGGTTTGGTATTGAGTCAAGATCGACTGTCGATACAACAACGACGTTTTGAAATTATTCAAGCATTGGAACAATTAGATACACAAATACGTAAGGTATTACAATTGGATGAAAAAGTATTAGAATTGGCAAAAGATTTATATCAACATAAATCATTGTTGATTATGGGACGTGGTTATAATTTTGCAACGTGTTTAGAGGGTGCATTAAAAATTAAAGAACTTACGTATATGCACAGTGAAGGTATTATGGCGGGTGAATTAAAACATGGTCCATTGGCGTTAGTCGACGATAAAATGCCTGTACTAATGATTGTATTACGTGATCCCGTTTATAGTAAATGTATGAATGCGTTGTTACAAGTACAGGCACGTGACGGTCGACCAATTATCATTTGTGAGGAGGGTGATCAAGAGACAATGAGTCATGCATCAAAGGTACTCGAAATACCACGTACCGTTGATTGTTTACAGGGTGTTTTAACGGTTATTCCAATGCAATTACTATCCTATCATATTGCCGTATTACGTGGTTGTAATGTTGATTGTCCCAGGAATTTAGCGAAATCGGTGACGGTTGAATGAGAGGTGGGCGGGCGGGCGGCGGATGAATGAGGAGCATTATCAGGAGGAACTTAACTTTTATTTTATTTTATTTAATTTCATTTTATCTTTTTTTTCTCCATTTCTATATATTATATAATAATAATGATGATAATATTATCGGTTACGGGATAAAACAAAACAAAAAAAATCATAAAAATCAGAAAAAACCAAGAAAAAGGAGTATTTTATAATTCCATTTTTTTTTTTTTTTTTAATAATTAATTATATAAATATATTTTTAAATGCTTTATAAATATTCTTTTCTTTCTTTCGATTAATAACCGGAATTTTCTTTATTTTTTTTTTTCCTGTATTTTTTTATTCTTTTTTATTTTATTTTATTTTATTTTATAATAAAAAAAAGAGATTGTTTTCTTTCGCGGAAAAAAAAATCTTCAGGGCCATGCCAATTAAAATTATTTAAAATAAAAACTTGTTTGTTTTTTTTTTTTTTAACATTCTCAAAATAATCCAGATCCAATTCTTTAATAATAATAATAATAATCCTCCACTAACTAACTAATTTTTTTTTGTTTTTTATGGAAAAAACCAATCCAAAATTCGTATTTTTACTTTTAAAATTTCGTTTTTTTTTTTTTTTTTTGTGCTTTTTAAATGTCGCACGCAGTTGTAAATATTAATTTAATTTTTAATAAAAAAAAAGGTACTTAAAATTTTTGTTATAATTTTAAAATACAGGAATTTGTTTTTTATTCCTTATTAAATAATTCCGTTACGGTAAGGGATCGTAAGGGATCGTAAGGAGGAATTTGTCAATTGTGGAAATTCTTTCTCTTTTTTTTTCACTTTTCTTTTCTATTTACTTTACGAACTTTTTATAATTCTATTATTATTTTTCTATTTATTAATATTTCTTAAATTATTGTGTGTATATTCTCTAATTTTGTTTTATTTTATTATTATTTTAAATTTTTTTATATAATCGTTTTATTTTTATTATTATTATTATTATTATTCTTTTTAATTTTATCAAAATTAATTTTATTTTATTGTTATTTTTAAACAACTGAATATTTTTATGTAATAAGAATTTAATTAATTAAAAAAATATAAAAAATAAAATAAAAATGCCATTTAAAAATGATGTAAAAAACAAAAAAAAAAAAAATGATGTTTTTTTTTATTGTATTGTAATTTAAAAATTGTCGTTTATCGAGCGATAAAAAATAAATAATAAACAAGTTTTTACAAATATACAAAATGTATATAATTTATTGATAATAATATGATGATGATATTTAAAGATGTGAGATATTATTATACATACAGGGTCTGTCTGTCTACTATATGCTCTGTATATAGATAGAAGAAGTTTAGCAAAATTTTTGTATATGATCATCATATAACAACATCGCAGCAGGTTTTAATAATATACGGTATATGAAATTCTTTTCTTGGTAATTTCTCTATGGGTATAAGAAAATTCTGTATAATTTTCGACAAGAAATTCTGGATACTTTCCAATTATTATTGGGTAATTCTCTATCATTTTCCTTTATATAGGTAAGGAAAATTCGTTATATAATTTTTCAATCGGTAGACAATTCTTCAATATATATTGGTATATATGGGAAAATTGTCTGTAATTTTCGAAAGGAAATGTTTTGTATTATTTTCTATACTTTCGTTTTTTTTTTATTTTCTTGGAAAAGGAAATCCATTTACAGACCGTGTGTCGGAACGCCCGTCACTAGGACGTCCTACCAACTAAAACCTCTCTCACTGGGGTTGGAGTTCAAGATACCCCCTTGCACTGCGACCATTATAAGGTATATTGTGCCCCTATATATATTCTTTATTCCATTTTACTCAGAGGGAAATAGACCTTATTTTCTCATAGGTCACCATAATCATTAGGAAATTGATGACCGCTTTTACCGGAAGGTTTTTTTACATATATCCACTGTCCCTGAGAAAGTCTTTTTCTATATAGATATTTCTTTCGTTTTTTTTTTTTTTTTTTCAGAGCTCTGGACATTTTGCGAGTATGTGTTCCATAGTCTCATTCACCTTATTGCAGAATCTGCTCATTTTCAACATAATCCAATCTTTTTGAGATGGTAGTTACACGGCCTCGCATGTCCCTTGAGAGCCCAGCAGAAGGTTCTCTTTAAGATGTTCTCTCCATAGGTTCAGAATTTCCTTAGCTCCCTTTGCTCTCTTTATATAAATAAATGTTTTTTTTTTTAATGCTTAAGGCCCCTGATATTATCCCATAGTTTTCCTTAACCATAGTTTTTTTATTGGACCACAATTCAATTGCAATTCCATCTTATCTTTCCTGGTAAACCCATACAGAAGGGCGAGAGACGACCAACGTACGATCCAACTGCACCAATTTTTTCCGTCAGTTTTCCAGCGTCTTCTCGGTCTCTTTGTCCCATATGAGGTGGCATCCAGATGACTTTGACATCGCCCTTGTTTGCCAACTCGTTTAGGATTTCGTGACGTTCTAAGACCAATTTGGAGTTAAAACTGTTTTGCCATCAAGTGCCATCAAAGCCGCCTGAATATCCGAGAATATATATTGACACGAATCCCATTATCATGTCCCTCTCTCTCTCTCTCTCTGATTATATGTCCGCTGCCCTTTTGATTTTCTATACTTTTAGTGAAATTCTGTCCAATTTTCCATTATGGGGATTAAAAATTCACTGTAATTTTCAATATATATAGGTAAGGAAATTCAAACAGAATTTTTTTTTTTATAGTTTAGGGGGAAATTCTGTCTAATTTTCTATTGGGAGGAAATTCATTGTGATTTTCCATTGCTATACAAAAAATTCTGTATGCCTTTAAATAGGAAATTCTCTATATACTGCTGTTCAACGCAGGAAAGGTGAATTTCTCTGTATAATTTTCTATATATATGTCGTTAAATTCTGTATAGACTTAATTCTGTATATAGGGAAATTCTATGTATCTAATTCTCAATAGATATAGGAAACATTTCTATATAATTTTCTATATCCAAAGGAAAATTTATAATTTTGATAGGGTAATTTGCTATATAGAGTTGCAAATGCCGATAGCAAAATTTTGTTATAATTTTCTATATCTATATATAGGAAAATTCTGTACAATTTTCCATATACGAAATTTCCTATAATTTTCGATATATAATATAGATATAGGAAAAAAATGTTGTACACTTATTCTGTCGGTAGAAAATTCTTTTTAATATGAAATTATTTTCTCTATATAATTTTCTATATACAATAGGTAAGGAAATTCTGTATAATTTACTGAGGTAATTACCGCTGTAATCCTATATATGTATATTGAGAAATTTCTTTATATATTAAGGAAGTTCTTTATAATTTTAAGTACTTATATATACTCTAGGAAGTTCTCTAAATAATTTACTATTGTTGGTTAAATTCTCTGTATAATTTTCTATTGCTGCCGGTTAAATTCTATATATTATATTTTCCATATAAGCCAATAAGGAAATCCGCATTATTATTATAGTTTCCAGTATAGAGGAAATTCATTGAATTCACTGTAATTTTCATTATATGTATAGGTAACAAAAAATCTTATTAGTTTAATATATGTGGATAAGGAATTCTATGTATAATGTATACTTAGGCAATTATCGCTGTATAATTTTCGATAGATAGGAAAATACTGTATCCTTTTTTTTGTATAAGGGGTCGGAAATTTGCTATACTTTTCAATAGGATATATTCTCTATCATATTTTCTTTAGGCCTCGGGAAATTTTGTATCATTTACTGATGAAGCAATTGTCTTTACATTGAAGAAATTCTGTATAATTTAAATGTATACTTATCGAAATTCTCTAGAATTTCCTGTAATGGTAAAGATATTCTTGATTATTTTCTATCGATAAGAAATTCTCCGGTACTTTTCATATATAGAAAATTCGCTCTATCATTTTCATTATAGGTGTAGGCGTAGGGAAATTCTTCATAATTTTCAATCAAAAATTTCTCTATCAATATATACAGACAGGAAAATTCTGTTGGTATTTTTCAATATGAAGTTTCTTTCATTATTTTCTATATATACATCAGAACATTCTGTATATTTTATCAACAGGGAATTTTTTTTTATTATCCTTTTTAAATAATTGGTAAAGTCGACTTTAATAATTTTCTAAGGGTATAAGAAATCTGGTTTAATATTTACAGCAATGAGGTGGTAATTATCTGAAAAATTTCCGATAAGTATATAAGGAAATTCTTTATCATATTTTCTATATATAGGTAAGGAAAATTCTGTGCAATTTTCTATTTATATACGGAATAATTCTCTATAATTTTCAATAGATAATTCAATTCTGTATATAGTCTTCCTTATATATAGTCTTCCTTCCATATATATATAGGTAAGGAAATTCTGTATAATATTCAATCGGTATAGGAAGGAAATTCACTGTGTAAGTTTCAATATCTATATAGGTTAAGGAAATTCTAAATAAAACTGTTTTTGAAGTTATATAGGGAAATTTTATGTGGTATGCTTTTCACTAGGAAATTCTGTTTAATTTTCTATACGGATAAGAAATTCTGTATATAAATTTATTGAAGAAATTCTGAGTAAATTTTATCGGAAGGTAGAGGAAATTCTGTATTTAATTTTCATTGGAAAAATACTATTTTTATTAGGTAGGAAAATTCGATACAATTTTCTATAGGGTAATTCTTCGTATAATTTTCTTTGAGTTAAAAAAATTCTCTATGAATTGGAAATTATATTTATCATGTTCTATTAAAGGTAAAAAAAATCAGTATAATTTTCTATCGATTGAAAATTCTGTACAATTTTTTACAAATTTTCTATGATTTCCTAATATCATAGTAAAGGGAAATTGTGTCTTATTTTCTTATATGAATATATTTTCTATTTGTATAAGGACTCATAACACTCAAGTTCATTTTCAATTCAAACAATCAAACATGGATCATCAAACCAGTTATTTCTTCTTCATATTAACCTTTCTTCATAGCTGCTTATAATAATAATTTTTTTCAAATATATGACCCAATAATTTTTATGAATCTCTGGCGTTAAAAATTTAATTTTCTATTATTATTATTATAAACATATACAGATATCAATTGCACAAAAAAAAAAAAAAAATAGAATAAATAAATCAAAAACACACTAAAAAAGAATGAAAAAAAAAATAAATAAAATAACACGTTTTTGTAATTTTCGCAGTTATAAAATTGCTTTTTGTTATAATATTATTTGGTTATTTGGTTATTGTTTTAAATTAACATTTATTTTATTTCGTTATCTCTTTTCGCTTATATAATGAGATGTTTTATTACGATATAAATTATTATTATTATTAAATTATTAGTCAGTCATCATCGCCGTGCGACGATATAATCGACAAAACAAAAAAATAAAACGACCTTTTGCTATTATCAATATTGGTGCGTTGTTTGTTTCAAATTTCACTGTATAATTTAATAAATATAGATATTAGATTATATTCATATCACATTTTATCATCATTTTGTACAAAAAAAAAAAACGAAAACAAAACCTCTTTCAAATATCGCTATACAAAAAGTCGTTCACTATACATCATCAAGTATATATTTTTTTTTGATGGAAATACTTTTTTGATAATTTAAATTTAATGGGTAATTAATTATTATAAAATTAATTTTTTTGATTGTTTTTTTTTGTGTGTGTGTGATTTTTGTGATAGTAAATATATATTACGATAGTGAATAAGTTTCATTATCGTATATTTATATTTTTAATTATAATTATGAATAGCTATATCTATAAGCAGTTATAGCATAGAAGAGAAATACCGTCGCCTTCATACACTATGCACATTTATTGTTTTATATTTCGGAAGGGTCGAGTTTACCGCTTTTTTTTTAATCTCATATTTTTCTTATACCATTTGCATATCGTTTTTCCAATGATTTGTTTTTGTGTGGGGGTAAAATTTCCATTATATAGATTTTGAAAGGCACACACAAATTTCATTTATTCAGTCGCAGTTTTCTTAATATATACTTTGATTTTTATTAACTCGCATATTTAAAATATAATTTCCTTTTTTTGAAATTTCACATGATCTCATTTCATCCGCATAGGATTAGCGTTTCCATACAAAACGCGCGCAGCAAGAAATATAAATTAAAGATATCTCGTTCTGTTTCTATATATTAACCGCAATTGATTAGAGAATATTTTTTGTATATATATAATAGTAGTTGTGTATACCAAAATGAAATGAAATTGGCATTGACCATGAAAAATAATTGTTTCTGATCTCATCCCATCCATCCAACTATCAGCAGCGATTCCCATATACAAATAAATCCCATCAGGGTATCTTTGTATAATAATAACATATATTTGCGTTGTGGCGGCACATCATTTTATGAGGATTGGTTGGAGATTGGTTGTGCGATAAATGTATTAGTCATCTTCACCACACTCCTGGCCACCATTTGGTGGTACAAAACTATTTAATATACAAGAAATCTCCAGTAAAAATTGTTTAAAAATAGAACGAGATATCTCCAGCCACCATCCCTTGAATTTGAATGAGGGTTGATTCTATGTTAATAAAAAAAAAAGTATTAAGAACTGATTAAATAAATTAATTTTGAAATCTGTCCTTATCAAAATCTATGTATAAAACAAATCATTGAAAAAAAAAAAAAACGAAAAGTCCAAAATGTATAAGAAAAATATAAGAAAATATGCGATCGTTAGAAATCGTTAGGATTCTTATTGGATTTTGACATGACATGATTTGTCAGGCAATTACTCCCGAAGAAGGGGATAGATAAATCAGATAGGTGTTTGTTTGTCTTGAACTGTGTTTTTTTACATTGAAAATTTCTATATTATTAATTAATATTTTACTTTTTAAGATATTTTTGCTTATTGAACTATTTTCCTGTTTAATTTACTAATTTGTTTTTATATTTTTCTATAAATTTATTTTTTCAGATTCAACAAAACAGATTTATAGTTTATATAAAGATTAGATAGTTTATATACAAAACATATATTTAGTTATAGGAACATATCAACGCTGTCTCCAACAAATCTATGTATATAGTGTCAACATCGGCGCGATTATCTCAACCCCAAAAATTATATTTTGGGATAAAGAAAGAATTTTGGTTTTAATTGGTGAGTACCCATTCAAATATTATTAATTTTTATTTTTTAAATATATAACTGGCAAAAAACAGACGAAACGAATCAAAAGGTTATTTAAAAAAAAAAAAAAAACTGTGTAAGATCACAAAAAACTCCAATATTATATCTATACTAAATCCTACTATTGTGTACAAATATATGAGTAAGACTTTATATTTATAACTTTTGAAATCATTATTTATTATTCTAAATCTAAATGATTACCCATCAAAATGACCCCCGCCTGATATGCAATCCCCAACTATATGCCAACGCTTTTTCCAATTTTCAATACATTGTTTATACTCGTTCTTCCGCGAAATGGCCATCAGTTACCTCTTCGATTCGGATTTTATCTCTTCTATCACGTGTCAAAACGGTGTCCCCCAAAACGGGGTCCCTTAAGCTTAGCGAAAAGCCAGAAGTCACGATCCAAGTCGCATATCCAGTCGTTATGAATGCGTCTCATTTTGACGTCTTGATAGTCGAAAGCATTGTTTCACATTCTGCAATGCGACGCTGTTTTTCCATGAAATTAAGCGTTTTTGCCACCAATCGCGATTTGACTTTTCTGCGGCACACAAAACATCTTTTAAAATGGTATTGTGACTGACCCATTTGAAATTCAGCAACAATATCAGCAAGCTCTCTCTCTCTCTCTAGTAGTCAATCGACGATGATTTGCAGCAGCACCAATTCTTTGATTTGTTTGTTGGTGTGCAGCTCATCAGTAAAGGTTCTTTGGTCGTCTTTGATGTGGTTCGAAAAGTGTTCGCACAAAGAGTTCATATCATTATATAAATTGAATTGACACTATATACTATATTCAAAATTACCCCAATTATTTATATAGTTAAAAAAACGTTGAAATTTTTCGTTTCGCTTCGTTTCGTTAATTTTTTTTTTTGGTAATTTTAATTGATTGCAATCCATTAATTAATTAATTAAAAGTTTGATTGCAATACAAAAATGTTTGTATTTGTATTTTTATTGTTTGTGCAAAACGCAATTTCAAATAAATTATACAAAAAAGGCAGCGAACGCAGACGAAAAGAAATAATAATAATATTAATAATAAATAATCAAAAAATTACTTAATAATGAATTGATCTATAAAATACTCTAATATCTACTAAAAAAAAAAAACTTGTTAAGTTGGTTAACTTATTTTATAAATTTGTTTTTTTTTTTGTTATATTATAATTATTGCAATATTTTAAAATTTAAATTTAAATGTCATATTATTTTATTTATATACCAAAAAAAATTTCACTTTCATTTTCTATATTTATTGATATATTATAAAATACTAATAATAATAATATATTTGATTATCGCGTATAGAAGTTGCGTTCCATTCATTCAATTCGTACCAGGAGTAGGTAAGAGTAGATAAGAGTAGAAAGAATCTACTCTTTTCTATGCCGAACTACTCCGTCCCATTGTACCAGGTGATAACACAGACCTATCACTTATGCATCACTAATGACTCTAATGAGGTATCACAAGTGATGTCACTTCCCTATATCATTTGCGAGTCACCCATCTTTCCCAAATGTAGAAAAAAAAAGTGATGTTAGAGTACCCCCGTCACACACACACACACCTAGATACCGATTCATATGTATTGTATTGTATTGTATATACTCTTTTAAAGATTTTTATTATCTTTTTATTTAATTGAGTATCACTAAAAATTATGAAAAAAAGTGACTCGTCACCGTTGGCACAATGGGGACAATGGGGTATTATAGAAAAGAGTAGTTCGGCGTAGAAAAAAATCTACTCTTTTCTACTTTTACCTACTTACTTACCTACTCATGGTACGAATTGAATGGAACGCAACTATAGAGTTTTGAATGTTTTGCATTTGTGTTTTTTTTTTTTTTTTGGTATTTAATTTTTGCATATATTTATCTTCTATCTATATAGTTATACATTATATTATACATAACACACGACAGTTCAATAATTCGAGGTGTTCAACAATATTTTTATTTGTATTGTTTCTCTTATATTATATACACAATTTATTGAAAATTACATTATTTTATAAGATATTATATTGTTATAAGAAATGTTTTTAGAAGGTCATCAAGTCTTTTTCTTTATTGTTTTTTTTTGTAATCGCGCGTTCGCGTTTTGATATATACCAACCAGAAAAACTCGAACCATTTCGAATAAAATATTAACTATAACGACGCGTGAATTATATATAGTAAATAACAATTCAAGTTAAATTTTCTTCTTATAAAATATCTTAATATACCTCTACTTTATAGAGTATATGTTGAATGATTAACATTTTTCATATTCAATATTTTATCCGGAAATTTTAATCTCTGTCATTTTCTTGAATTTAATTATAGCAATTATTAAAAATTGGTTTTAGTATATAGTTGAAATTCTAAATATGATATAGTTATAGTTTAGGAAATCCTATATAAGATAGAGGTGCAGGTATATGCATATTTAGAAAACGAAAGTTGTTTCTATATCTAACACTTCGTTCAATAATGTGTGTGACTGACACATAGATGGCGTCCCTAGAACTAAATCAATATTTTTTTTCGCATTTGGCAACCTTTTTAGGCTTACTGTCAACATCATATGTTAATCAGATCATTTGTTTACAAGTTACAGTGCTATAAGTGACGCTATTTTTGTGTTTTAAAAAAAAATGAATTCAAAGCAATTCCGTGTGCTGATTTATCATTGTTTTTTAATGAAAAAAAATACTGTTCAATGCCAGGAATGG
The DNA here is from genome assembly GCA_958336335.1 of Dilophus febrilis. Taxonomy (NCBI): domain Eukaryota; kingdom Metazoa; phylum Arthropoda; class Insecta; order Diptera; family Bibionidae; genus Dilophus; species Dilophus febrilis. The sequence continues at coordinate 2,706,658 of OY284468.1, read as the reverse complement.
CTTGAAAAACATTACTCGGACTCTGCTCCATCAAAAAGAAGCATTTGTTATTGGTATGCCGAATTCAAACGTGGTCGTACAGACACCGATGACATTCCATCTACTGGAAGGCCAAATGACGCTGTTATTCCGGAAAACGTTGTAAAAACACTGAAAATCATTATGTCCAACCGTAAAGTGAAAGTGAGGGAGATTGCTGACATTCTGAAGATATCAGCAGGCAGTGTACAAACCATAATACACGAACATTTGGGTATGAAAAAGGTGTGTTCCAAATGGGTGCCGCGTTTGCTCACACCGGAGCAAAAACAACAACGAACCGATGATTCAAAGAGCTGTTTGGACATGTTTACGCGCAATAAGTCGGAGTTTTTGCGACGGTACATCACAATGGATGAAACATGGATCCACCATTTCACTCCAGAGTCAAATCGGCAGTCTGCTGAGTGGCATGCAGCCGGCGAAAGCCGCCCAAAGCGACCAAAGACGCAGCAGTTGGCTGGCAAGGTTATGGCGTCTGTATTTTGGGATGCGCATGGAATAATATTCATCGACTATCTCCAGAAGGGGCAGACCATCAACAGCGACTATTATATAGCGTTATTGGAGCGTTTGAAAGTCGAAATCGCAAAGAAACGGCCTCATATGGCGAAGAAAAAAGTGTTGTTCCACCAAGACAATGCACCGTGTCACAAATCAATGAAAACGATGGCAAAATTGAACGAATTGGGCTTTGAATTGCTTCCCCATCCACCGTATTCTCCAGATTTAGCCCCCAGCGACTACTGGCTCTTCGCAGACCTCAAAAGGATGCTCCGTGGTAAGAGATTTGGCTCAAATGATGAAGTAATCGCCGAAACTAACGCCTATTTTGAAGGCAAAGAAAAATCGTTTTACAAAGGCGGTATCGAAAGATTGGAAAAGCGTTGGAATGATTGTATCTCCCTAAAAGGGGACTATCTTGATGAATAAAAACGAATTTTGGCAAAAAAATGTGTTTTAATTAATTAGTCACACACATTATTGAACGAAGTGTTATATTCAGTTGTTTCATTAGAATATTTTTTAATAGATAAATTTATAATTTTCGAAATAGCTATCTTTTATATTGTTATAAAGAGATATGTTAAGTGGGGAGTTTTTTTTTTTAAATTTACTTATAAGGAAATTATCCAAATGGATAATTTCTTGATTCTCAACCAATCCATTCCCACCATACCATACAGGTTCTATATTAGATCTATATTTATTTTTAGTCTGGGTGGATTGAATCCAATCCTACCAAGACATATAAAACATTCACTTATGCGTTGGTTCCATTAAATGAAACCGGAACATTAGATGTATACCGGTTAATGTCCGTTAAAGAGAGAAAAAAAAATTTTTTAAAGAGAAAAAAACACATAGTAGTCCGAAGGAGCCAATTCTATGGTGAATAAGCCGCATGCATGCGAAAACTTTCCAGTTCCAAGAGCCTCTAACACGTTTCCTGACCCGGTATTTTGTTTTGTGTGATATGGTGCATTATCATATGTATAGGAAAATTACCTTGTGTGTCGATAGTCTTTTGATCTGATTCTGATCGTTTTTGCCAAAACACAGCACGGTTCAAATTGATCATTTCGGTAGTCGGTAGCGATAAGCATTAATAGTCTCACGAGATTTTAGAAGCTCGTGGTACAGTACCACGTACACCTTTTTGATTCCACCAAACCCAAAGCGGATTCTCCTGTTCCTGTTTCCCGGATCGATTTGGCTTTGCAGTTGTGTTGTTGATTTGCCTTTGCCTGCGGTGTGAAACCCACGATTTTTTGCGTTTCGGATTCTCAAAAAAAAAAAAAAAAAATCCACGTTTCCAGTCACCACATCACAATTCGATCCAAAAAATTCGATTCCTTTGTGTATCGTAAAAAGTTGAATTTCACAAATGATTTTTCAATTTTCTTGTTGCCTTCGTCAGTCAATTCCACTGTGGCGCTCACTTTCCTTCCTTTTGGATATTTACCATATTGCTTTCAAGTGATCGGAAACGGTTGGTCAACCAGCAACTCCTAGTTATGTTCTGCAACAGGGTTGTTGTTGTTATTACGTTTGTGTATCGTCTTCATCATCTATAATATAGAGCAATACTATGTAATTCGGTGTTCTGTCAAACTGTTTTCGGTTGTTCAGTTCCAACTCTTTGTCATTACCACATCAAAATCATTACTTTTGAATCGGTGAAAGCGTATACTCTTTCTGATAAACTCTGTTATCCGCCATAAGCTTTTCAAACAAGAATGCAAGAGTGGATGTTGTGATTCTGCCGCAGTGATTCCTCAAACGAAAACCAAAAAAAGTAATTCTGTCCGCATTTCGCATTTTACTGACATTAAATTCGACAGTTATGCTGCTGTCAATAAATTTTTGGAGAGGAATGTTACAGCTTTAAACAAAAATACAAAAAAAAATTTAGCCATTTCGGTTTACCAATCCGTCATCGAATGTTTTTAAATGTTAAAACAAAATCGTTCTTCAACATTATGATTCTGCAGAGTTCTTTTAATCAAATTTGTATATCTAATTTATAATTATGAAAAATTCTCGTTCGAATATCATTTTGTTCCTTATACTACGGCAGATTTGGTTTAGCGCCCGTAAAACCTCGGAGTTCTATTGCCGCCGTGAGCCCATGTAACGAAATCACTTGACGAATCAGGTGATGAACCACCCAAGATCCATTGAATAGAATACATTTAAGTGATTTTGGGTGTTAAATCTATATTATAATTTATGTGGATTAATTTATGAAATTTTTTGAAAATAAAGCAAATGAGATAAAAAAAAAACTTTTACTAAAACGAAATAAGAACAAATCACTCATATGTTTTCAAATAATTGTCCAAGTTGCACTTTTTCGGTGGATGAGTCTTTATGTTTATATAGATAAGATGAAATGTTTAATTTAAATAACTGCGATAGTCAATCAAAAGTAGGGTGAAATACTAGTTTAGTTGATAGAGAGACTATCCCATAATCTTGATCTTGTTCTTGGGAACACAAAATGCGAATTTCCAAATCTGCGTTTGTTCACAAAAAAACTTATAGATACAGATACAGAATATGAATGCGAGCCTTTTGTGAATGAATCTCGAATTATAAGAGAAGTTAATTTAGGTTCCGTGCACCTATAAAATGTGAACAATGAAGCTTTCAATTCACGACGATCGTCTATGATCCAATATGATTCAATGGAATTTATTATTGTTTCATTTCATGATCACATAGCGAAGTAGCGTGTTTTTTTTTTGGATCCTGTTGCTAAATTGCAGTATAGTAATTGATGCACCACCACCAGCCTATATGTATATAGGAATTATACTCTATAAGTGGTCTTATATAAAAGACCTATAAACTATAGTGGTGCTAAATTTTCAGAAATTCTTTCAATCTTCTTTTAAAAATCCAATACGAATCCAGGCCGCCCCCGTTTTAGCTGCGCAATTATTATATTATTATTCCATGACCGCAAGTTGTTTGACAAAGACATTCCCTTTAATTTAATCAAGGTCATCATTAGATTGCGTAAAATAATTGCGTATTATATATGCATATAATTATTGGGTTAAAATTTATTGGGATCTTTTGTTTGCGCGCCTTTGATTTTAGATGGATTAGAAATTCTACTAAAAGTTTATCCTCCCCCCGCAATATTTAGATATTGAATCTAAATTGAAGTTGTTAATTGAAGAAATCATCTTCTGGCATGACTGCACAGAAGCATTTGATTCGCATTATGATTGATTACGAGTTAGGTCATACGAAGAATGTAGTGTATATGTATTTAAAAAAATTTAATCTTTATGGATTTAGAGATCATTTATTAGATTTTTTTGCATTTATTTGGACGATGATTGAAATCTCATAGGCGCCAAATTTAATAAAATTATTTTGTATTTATTTCACTTTTATTTATTAATATTTTAAAAAAAATGATTATTTTTCTATGCGATTTATTTGTTTGTTTGTATTTTTCAGTTTTTTATTTTTTTTTGGGTGAAAGTAAATTCGATTATGCCATTGCATGATATATGTTAATTATTATTATTATTTTATTAAAATATCTGTACATGATATAACTAACATATATATAAAACTATATTTGAATGTGTGTTATTCAATATATATAAGTTTATACCTTTATTTTTCTTGATATTCATCACGGTTTGGTTTCGTTTTTTTTTGTGATATTTCTATATTTATATGCGATGAGGTGAGGTGAGGTTATGAGGAAGACGAGTGGGAGTCATATATACAGACAAAATTTTATTCATATTTGTATTTAAAAGCGAAAAATTATCTAATATAAAACTTGTTACTTTATACGAGAGATCTATCTATATCTAAGCATTATATATGTTGGGGGTAATAATCGCCCGATCTCTGAAAGGTATATATACACACATGATATTTGTCTTGTAAAATCCCGGGTATTTGTTGTTGGAAGATTCAATTTTTTCTCATTGTTTTATAGTTAAATTGAATGAATAGATATTTTTGATACGTTAATATGCAAATAATTTATAATATACAAACCACACATCATTATATTTGTGTCTGATATATATTATAATCTGTTTGTTTGCTTGTTTGCTTGCTTGCTTGCTTGCTTGCTTGTTATATAGTTAGTTGTCTGTGAAAGTATAACTTTATTAATAAAATTATGCATTTACATAAAACCAATAAAACCAACCAAAGTATATCTATTATTATATATACTATAGTAGTTGAAATTATATTGTAATTTATTTATATATATATTTATTATAGAAATTCATTGACTTTTGTGTTACTTATTTGCAATTATTACTATACTTTTTTTGTTTTTATTTTTTATTATGCAATTGAATAGATTTTTTTATTGTTATGTTTTTTGTTACTTGAATTTTTGATTTTTTATGTGCCTGCGGTATCGTTAATAAGATCTTTTTTTAAATATATTTTATTTATATATAGACTATTTTTTTTAGTATATTTTCGAATGTGCGGATATTTGAAATTGAGAATTTTTCAAATGAGATTTGTAGATATATTTTTGAAATATATATAAATAGGTAAAATAATTACCGCAATACAATTTCTGACTGCTTGTGAGTGGGATTTTTATGATTTGTTATGAACAAATAAAATTTTAATTCATTCAATTATTACAATATACAACTTTTATATATCTAAACATCCCCAATTCAATCCAAGAAGATAATATGGTCCTTCAATAATGGTTTCTCAAGTTCCATCTAAACCTTTACACGCCTCTATCACTTTTCTTTTTGGTTCACCTCCATAACCATCTCTTCGTATCTACTCATCTCCAATATATTTATCCATTCATAAAACGATTTGCAAATATAACCATTTTCTGATCTGCTACTCTACTAATTAACTCCCCTGAATTTTTTTCTTAGGACTGCGTTGTTTAAGTAAACGCCTCACCGGAAAAAAATAGGCAAAACTCAAACGACAAAAAAAAAAAAAACGTATTTTTTCAAAAGAGATCGGAAGTGCGAAGAAAATGAATAAGTCTAGGGGCTTTATCCATTTTCTTCGCACTTTTCTCATTATTGGGAATTCCTCTCAAAAAATGCCACGTACTTTCTGGCTGTAATGCTACTTTCTGGACGCCCATATACTTTTAAATATTCAACCCCATTAAAACTTCTCTCCTTGTCCTCAAAATATCACCCTTACCTCTTATGCAGATTTCCCCTCATCATATGCCATATGCTCCTGCATACACCAATCCCATTCCAATTCTCCAACGCTTACTTTACTTACTTACTTTACTTACTTTACTTACTTTACTTACTTTACTTACTTTACTTACTTTACTTACTTTACTTACTTTACTTACTTTACTTACTTTACTTACTTTACTTACTTTACTTACTTTACTTACTTTACTTACTTTACTTACTTTACTTACTTTACTTACTTTACTTACTTTACTTACTTTACTTACTTTACTTACGTTACTTAGTTTACTTACGTTACTTAGTTTACTTACTTTAACACACCTACACCTACCTACAATTGGTTTTGACGTCCATCAACAGCCTTCTCCAACCGGGCCTCAATCACCGTCAACATCTGCCAGCCGCAAATACCGAGATCCCGAAGGTCAGCTTCAACTTCATCTTTCCACCTACCCCGCTCGTCTTCCAACACTCCGGCGTGATCCACCCGGCGTGCTGATCCACTCTCCAATACGCACCCATTCATACCCATTCTCTCTTCTTCTATACTATCAATTTCCGTATAAAACGCACTTATCCTCCCGTTTTTCTTAATAACATTTCTTTCTGACATTGTCTGACATTCTGACATTCTTTCTTTCTAACATCATTTCCCATATAATCTAAATTTTTTCCTGCCAAACTTCCTAAAAATCATTTAGGCGATTTAATAACAGCTATTATATATAAGATATCAGATATCCGCGGATATCCGCTACTTTGTATTGGGGGGTTTTTAACCTTTTTTTATAATCGTCGCTCCCACCACTAATAAAAATATCTCATAAGAACAAGAACAATTTCTGTTGTGTATATACTATAAAAAACTCTATAGATTAAAGTAGACGGCGGAGCTTCGTCCCTTTTCCCAATTTCACGCGATGGTCATACACTTGACAGTGACCCGCCCTTTGGTTGTTCACAGCTCAATCTCAATTTCAAGTGTTCGCAACCGACCGCCAGTTTGAATATATATATATATATATATATATATATATATATATATATATATATAGAGTTTACCCCAGCAAAAAGTTAAGAAAACCGAACGAGCTGGTGAAAAATATTTCGCCCAACCAAAAATTGGCTTGTTGAAAAGTGAAAAAGGAAAACTTACCTTTTAGCAAAACACGAACTTATTCGCGAAGTCACATAATAATGAACGTGTGTGTTTTTTACGTGCTAAAATTCGCAAATTGAATAAATCTCATAAATCTATAGACTTGTTTAATTTCACAGTTGTATGGAAATCGAATTAGATATCTCTAAACAATCCCTAAATAACTTCAAGTAAATATCATCTTAAAAACACTTTTAGATATACAATAAAAATGAGAAAATGTTTAAGGAATTATGTAAACATTTTAATGGGCAGTTCGCAGTCTCTTAGCTAACTAAAAAAAAGTCTGATCGTTGAAAATTTCATATTTCACAAGAAAAATTGAAGAAAATTATTGAAACAGTACGAAAATAGAAAACGTTCCTTAAAATTTAAAAACGTAAACTGAAATGAACGTGATGTGGTTACGTACGTGATACAAAACAGAAAATATATTCATTGTAATATTAAAATCAACGAAATCGCAACGCGAAAACAAAATACCAAAAAATAAAAAACAAAAAAACATCAGACCCCGGACTCTAATTAATATAATAATATAGTATATCTTTTGATTATTATATGATTGTAAAATGTTGTTTTTATTTTTGGTCATTAAATATTTCTAAATGTATTTCCCAATTCTTATCATCATCTTATCACCGTTCGCGTCATCGATTCTATAATAAAATATATATATCTTTAATTATTGAATTCACCTATATATAATATATTGAAAATTTGTGTGTGTGTGCAGTGTTCGTTTGCGTTTCTTATACTTTTGTTATTGTTTGAATAAAAAAGTTAAATAATGATTCTACTTAATTGAAGTAAAATAAATTTGTCCGAAAAATATCAATATCAATATACATAAAACGGAAATGATAAGATATTTGTTGTTATTGTTGTATATCAAATCATATAATAAAATCATTAATAATAATAATATTAATAAAACGTATAGGTACTATAAAATCTATCCTAATATAAATAATTTCCAATAATATAATATAATCTTCTATATCGATTCTTTAGTATAACAAAAACACCATCATAAATAATTAAAAATTAAATATTTACACTTGTTGAATTTATCAAATTGCTGGTTATTTTATTGATTGATACTTGCTCGTATCTGTTAATATACTTACTTACTTACCTATAAACGGTCTGAAAAAACCGACCAATTGGTTTTTTTAGCCTCTATAATACTGAGTCTTATTACTGAACAATTCACTGTTCATTCCTATTCATAATCGTAGTCAATTCACCGTCAGAGCGATTTCTAGTAGTAAAAACACAAAGAATTATAAGATCCCCGTTGATTTTAAGATCCTTGCACCTTCACCGCACAGTCTCCCAACACTCCGTCATCCATTTGCTATCCAATTTTTTTGTTTTCTTGGAAGAGGAAATCCATTTACAGATTGTGTGTTGGACTCCCGCCGCTCGGACGTCCTACCGACTAAAACCTCTCCCACAGGATTGGAGTTCAAGATACTCCCTCGCACTGCGAGCATTAAGGTCTATATTGTGTCCCTATATATTCGTTATTCCTTTTACTCAAAAGGAATAGACCTTTTCTCATAGGTCACCAATTAGGAAATTGATGACCGCTTTTACCGGAAGGTTTTTATATCCACTTTCCCTGAACCTAACTTTTTAACTTAACCTTTTTATTGGACCACAATTCAATTGCTTCCATCTTATCTTTCCTGGTAAACCCACAAATGGAGGTGAGGGACCAACGTACGATCCTACCGCACTAGTTTTTTCCAGTTTTCCAGCGTCTTTGTCCAGCCTCTTTGTCCCATATGAGTCGGCATCCAGATGACTCTAACACCGCCCTTGTTTACCAACTCGTTTAGGACTTCGTGACATTCGAACACCAACTTGGACGTTGAAACTGTTTTGCTGAAGTGCCATCTGAAACCGCCTGACTATCCGAGAGCGTATATTGACATGAATCCCATTCATATCCCTCTCTCTGACTATGTCCGCCGCCCTTTTGATATTGATAATATACGCAATATTTTTGATAATATACGCGATCCGCTCGCATGCTGACATTCACCTCAGAGGCCACCTCAAACGACCTAACTTGATGTATGTTGAACAATTTCTTTGACCATTTTAACGAAGGAGGGGAAATCTTGCATAGAAACGATCGAAGACGCGTGTCAGATTCTTACTGACTAAAAAACCCCTCCTCCAGCTGCAGTATATTCGAATCAACGAAAAAAACCGTCTTCCAGCTGCGGTAGACCCCCTTTCGTACCTCCCGCTTGACACCCACTCAATTTGCCATACTCAGGTCTCCCCGATTGCTCATCATCGAATATCTAATAATAAGTGTCCCTGCATTATCTCAAGCATCTCCTTGATGAAGGCTGCGGGTATCCATCGGGCTTCTCAGCTCGCTCTCTGCGAGGAACCGCGGTGCCCGGTACGATCCCCATCCGTATGCTCTCCAAAACCGGCGGACATTTGCACACACAATGTGCGCAGCCGTTTCCTCATCCTACCTCTAGCCAGCAGAGTCTATGCATGTTTCATCTGTAAGAATTTTCATCCCCACAATGGATGATGCCTGAAGCTATGGCCATGCCATGCCCAGATGTAAGTGCCACCTGAGAGAGTTCCTGAGAGTTCCCCTAAGCCTAAGCCAAGAACTTACCGATTGGTGTTTTACCTACTTGGCCAATTGCCCAAGTGTCCGCCTGGACGACTGTCTGAGACTGTCTTTTACTTCCTTCCCGACTTTTTTTCTGATGTTCGGAAATGGCCCAATTGTTTGACTATGTCCCTAGCCGCACCTCTGCTGCTGGTAATCGTATTGTACGGCTCCGGTCCAACGATTGGTCTTATTGGTCGTTCCGTTCCACCTCTTGCCAAAGTTTGTCCGCCCTTTCGTTCGTTCCGCTCGTCGATTCTCTGATCATTAAATATAAAGCCATAATTTCATTTTAAAATGATTTCGTCTACCATCTGCCAATCATCCATTACCCGCTTGACGGGCTTTGTATAGAATGAATCGTAGAGTAAAGTAGAGTAATTTACGGTCAGAAACGTGTTGTTCATTCACTTGAGTAAAAATCCTACGTATCCGATCCGTAACAATTATAGAATATATTTGTCTAAAAATTACTTGATAGATTTTAAAGTCATAACAAAGTCATAACGACGATATGACTATAATAGCAAATCGAGTCAAAGTCTAGATATATCTGAGTTTTTTTGATTGGAGTTGAATTGAATCGTATCTATGAAAACATTCTACGTCGTAGGAAGTCGAACTCCACCACCATAATACGATAAGATAGAGGTTAAAAAAGAAATTATTAAATTGTACTACGGCATTTAAAATAAGTACAAGGATATTTTGTAAAAGTAGGGCTTGCGGCAAATCATCCGCAAATGACTATATAATACTCTGCTCTGGAATAATCCAAATCCAAATTTTAAATGCCTTATTTTGTATGGTTTCGAAACCACAACACTGACTGCATTTGACTGCATTTTTGGTTTTTTTTTAAATTTGTTAACGTGTTTCAAAGAAAATATTTGTATTAAAGATTCAAATGTGAGGGAATTGTCTTTTTTCTGTAAAACATTACTTTAGGGGGATTGCTTTAATTATAATAACTATCCACCATCTGCCCGATTAGCCGACAACCAAATCGCATTGAAAAAAAATTATTATTTTATACTTTAAAATTTCGTTTGAATACGATGAGTTTGGTTCCATTCACAAAGTTTGGTATTATAACTCTAAGACATCTTTCTGTTCATGACTAAAGTTTCTGTTAATGACCTGTTTCAGAATGGTATGGAATAGAAAGAATCTGGTTTTTATTTTGCAATCCAATCAGTTCAGTTAATCTCTCAGTAGACCTTAGATATCCCATCATATTAATATATTAACTAATCAAATAATCGTAATGTAGGAAATGATATAATTAGAAAAAAGAAAAAAAAACAACATTTTAATTATAATAATAATTCTGTTGAGTTGACAATCATTTTTTTTTATTTTATAATTAAATATAAAAACAGCTGTTTTATTTTTATTTCTTTTTACTTTTTACTATTTTGTATTTATATTGATTTTTCCCATTACAAATATACAATTTTTTCTTAACCCTTAACGTTTCATAATTTCGATAATTAACTCTTTTTAAATTGTAAAATTCTTTTCATAAATATCTGAATCCAAAATCAATTCATCAATTCTTAAACGCGATATCGCTTTCTGGAATTTGGTTTATTCCAACCAAACAATGATGGTTTTGTTCCAAAAGTGATTGACAGACAGACATCTAACTCTAATGAATGTTTAATTTTTGAACTCTTTGGTGTATTTGTTTGTTATATTTTTTGCAGAACTATTCCAATTTTTCCAGAACTATTTCCATTTCCATTATTTCTTAACTTGAATATACGACAATAAAATTTTTTTACATTTGTCTAACCGGTTGAATATTTAATAATCCCATTGATTTATTTAAAATTGCACGTAAACATTTTAATAGAAAAATTCTTGAATGGATAATTTGAATTAAATGTGGACGATTTTCCTATTTAACGTAGCAAATGAAACAGAAAATCAAAATCACATAATAAAATTAAAAAAATTATAGTTTTTCTATCATCAACATCTGCATCTTAATCATACCGTTAAAATATGAATTCGTCTATAATAAATACTAAATACATGAACTAATCCATTGATAAATGAACAAATTAAATGGGTTGATATCGTTTGGGACTGTTGCGTTCCATTTCTAGTGGTAGTCGTAGTCCTCTTTTGCATTTCTTCGTCTAAATTTCCAATTGCACGTTCAATTAAATTTGAAAATCCCATAATATAAACAAACATTAATTGCCATTCTTCCTGTGGAAAAATTACAGAAAATTAGAAAAGATTTCAAAGTTATTAATAATAATTGAAATATAAATGGAAAATTGGCCAATAGAGGAGTCACCACCTGTTCAATGCGATGGTTATTTGTTTGAAAAAAAAATCTCTCCGACTAGCTATAATTATAAAGTTACTGCGTGTAGAATCAATTCTCATTTAATCCTCCAGTTTTCAAAAAAAAAAAAAACCCCCGTTTGCGTGAAATAATTTCTCAAAGTTCTATTACCATATTCTATTAAATATATTTCCAATGTAACGACTGGCGTCCATTCGGTACAGAGGCTACAAAGGTCAGAATAAATATCATAAGCAGCAAATAAATTCCGTAATACGAAATATAAATCAATCATTTTTAACACCATATTATAGATGGGAAACGAAGAATCGCCCATTAAGACTATAGGGATAATGAATGTAGTGGATTACGTATATGGTTATCGAAGATCAATTGGTCTGTATAATAGAGGTAAATCGTTCCTGTATAGACTATCCGATAAGATTTACCTGATTATGAGTAATTTTTCCGTTCCAAAACGTTTACGAATCAAATATTTTTATCGTGTCTATATAAAGATTCCTTCCCAATCACCCATTTAAAGTGGAACTTGGTGATAATTGCGTAATGTTTGGTGACGACTTAAAGTTTAAATTGTTTTTTTTTTCTTTCTATTCTATTCTTTCGGCTCATTCAGTTTTAATCTTTATGGGTGGGATTGTGGGTTAATCTTTTAGTTAATCTGAGATGACTAAAAGATTCACCATCCAAAAAACAAATTAAATCTATTCAAAATTCTGCTGTCTGCGTGTCTGAGCTGCTTTTAGTAAATATGATTTCGTTACGGACAGTCACAGCCTGTTTAACTCCGAAGGTAGTGTCGCTGGTGCCGGTAAAAACCAATTGACCTGTTTGTCATGTACATTTTAATCAGGTGTGAAGAGTTGGTATAATTTTTTTTTTGATCCCATATCTGACATTGAATACGATTTTAATTCGTCTAATTGACATTGAAAATTTTTTGAAAATTCATTTCGACGAAATGCTCAAAAATAGACTGAATTATGATCTCGATCTCAAAAAACTGAATGGATGAGTGATTCGTAGCCTATATAGGTATTGAATATGATGTAGCTTTTTCTTCATATCTTTTTGTCTTTATTTTTCCAAAGAATTGTTTTATGGGGGGTAGTTAATCATTGAATATTGAATGGTTTTTGCTTAAGGTATACAGACAGAATTTTGTCGTTTATATTATATTAACTATACATTCAATTTCTTAACTTAATTTCGGATTTCTTCATAATATTAATACCGACCGCAGTCGATGATCCAGTCGAGACATTCCAAATTTTTTTTAGACTTCGACTCTACACTTTCTACATTTAGAATATTCACGATGAATCTCACTTTGATTCCATAACCCATGGTAATAACGAAAGAATACTTTCAATACATTTAATTTTGAGTTTCTTTTCACAATACTCTCTAATCAACTTCTTTCTTCTTGTGACCCCAAGAGCACTCTAGCCACCAAAAAACATTGTTCAGAAATATTATGTGTATTTTCTTCTATAACTTTTTAATTTCCCTTACGACTTTCTGAAATTATAATGATTCATTTCTTCGAGAGTTTTCTTCACATTCATAATCAAAAGTCATAGATCCTTTCCACTTTTTTGTCTTTTGTTCAGGTTAATCCTCCTCTTGCTCTTAAATTCAGTAAATTGATTAACCCATCCAACCCATCACCCATCACAAATTCTTATTACCTACCTCTTCTTTCAATACGGAAAAATCCAAATCCGTTTCGGATACGGGCAATGCCGGATAATATCCAATATTTACCTTTTTATCAAATGTATTCAATAGGGTTTCAATACGAGCTGAATTATATAGAATAAATGAAGCGCCTATCAACCATCAGTAATTTCCACCGTTAGTCATTATAAATAAAAAAATAGAAATAAACAATTATTTTAAAATCCATATTCAATCAGTTACAATTCCATTTCCATTATACCTTTACTACTACCAATATGATTATTGATACCGTCACAGTGTACGGTAACAGGACTTGAATGTTTTAATTCCATTAGATCAACGATAACGGCAGCCATTCCACAACATTTTATTGTATCAAAAAATAATTTCGATGAATTTTCCATTTGTCTTAATCCATATTTATGTTGGGCAATCAATTGCATATCCGTTGTTCGTTTACTAAATATTAATAATAACGCAATATAATTAGTAATTAGTAATAAAATTAGTAAAAAGAAAATACAAAAAACATTAACTTACTTAATATATTTATCAGCTGTTATATTTGTTAATTTATTTCCAATTTTATTAATTACATTACCACAAATTATTAATTTCATTGTTGTTTTTTGTTTATCCTCAATTGGCAAATTCAGTGTTGATTTATTTGTTAGTAAAATTGTTAATATTGGATTTTTATCTTCATCATTCTTGATATTCCCATCATCGTTATCATTTCCAACATCGTCATCATCATGATTTACAGATTTCCATAGCTTATATTTTGTTGAACAATTAATTAAATTCGATAGGGTATTTTCAATTAAATCTATTCGATATTCAGATAATGATAATGATGAGGTTGGTGATGATGATGATGATGTCGTTGATTCTTCTTGATCATTTTCCACATTATTTTCAGATTCCCTAGATTTTTTCATCAATTTATTTACATTCAATATTTTAATTGGAATTTTTTTACGTAATCTTTGGATAGAATTTTCTTTATCATCCGTACCCATGCCCGTTGATGATGATGATGATAAAATTAATAATAAATTTGCGGTTAAACATTTTCTAAATGTAAATTGACGATCTAAATAAATGAAACATTTATTATTTTGTGGGTGGGATTTTGAACAATCGGATTGTTGTTGATTGATGATTATTTTGGCTTTTTTAATACGAAGTGACCAATTTTCTGTAATACTTGTTGAAATTAATTTATTCATTTCATTATCTTTTAATGGATTTTCTTTTGTGGGATGTTGGCATTCTTGTTCTGAATCTTCCGTCCCATTTGTTGTGATGATTTCCATTAATTTTCTATTTCTATATGTAAAAATATCATTTAATAATTCCGTTTTTTGATGATTTATTAAATTTATTTCTTCCTGTAGCGAGGATGCATTTGATGATGATGATAATGATGTTGATGATTTCAATGAATATTTCCAAATATTAAAATCAATTGGAAAACTTAAATCACCAAATTTATTTAAATGATCCGTGTGTTTACGTATAAGATTTAAATTTTTACCATTTTTATCATCAAATTCATCATTTAATAGTAGATATTTTTGTATAGAATTAATTAATGAGGTGATTTCATTCATTTTGGAAAAAATTAATTAATTTTAAGTGAAATAGTCTTTCGTTCTGTTCTGTTCTGTTTGGATTCAGGGAATTTGGGGTTTGTTCTGCAGATTCAAACAATAGAAAAAAGGGATTTTTCGTTTTTTTTCAGTAAGGAAACGACACTTTTTTTTTTTTTTTTTTTTAATTAAATAGTTCTTTTAAATACTTTTATTATAAATATTATAGGTTTATTTAACAGTTATTTTTTATTTAATTTAATTCAAATTCACTTTTTTAATTAATTAAATTTAATAAATAACCAAAAAAAAAAAACAATAAATAAATAAATAAAAAGAAAAAAAAATGAAAATCAACACGTAAAAAAAAAAACCAAAGATAAATAAAAACAACAAAAATGGCGTCGTAAAAAAAATGGCGGTGGGGAAATGTCATAAAAAAAAAATGTTTGGGGATATTAAAATCGTATCGATGTGATATAAATATCCAAAATGGTTCCTATTGAAAAGAAACTTTGCTAAAATCTTATAAATGTTTTTTTTTTTAAAAGGTTTAAAGGTTTTATTGGTAATTGAACAGTTTTTTTTTATATTTTATATGAATTTTTTTGTTTTTTTATTCTGAATGCGAATTTTTTGGGGATTTTTTTAAAAATCTTCTGGCAAAGATAGTCAAATTAAAGATTCGCCAAAAACATAATCTTCACATTAATTTAATGATATTCGCAGTAAAAAAAAAAGG
Source organism: Dilophus febrilis (assembly GCA_958336335.1). Taxonomy (NCBI): domain Eukaryota; kingdom Metazoa; phylum Arthropoda; class Insecta; order Diptera; family Bibionidae; genus Dilophus; species Dilophus febrilis. The sequence goes on along the minus strand of OY284468.1, from coordinate 2,690,771 downwards.
TCCTACGAAAGGATTACGAACAGGTATATAGGAAAATGTGTAATAATTCTAGACTGAATGTGGAAAGTGTAATTGAATAAACGGAATGTCTGAGAGTTTGTATGTATGAATGTGAGCTTAAGATTTTGGGAATAGAAATAAGGATGAGAAAAACAGTTTGACCAATTAGTCCACCGTTTATGTGTAAAAGCAAACAAATAGAAACCCCCCATCTCTCAAATCTTTAACGTTATTGCATTTGAATTTGATTTGAAGAACGAAATCGAAACGAAGTTTTTAAGTTGAATGGTTATTGTATGATAATGAGTTGCGGTAATCATAACGGTAAAGAAATGATTAGTTAGATTGATCCGTTTAGACATTTAGAATTGTTTTGTGATGACACCAGAAGAGATTTTATATTGCGATTAATTGAAAGGACACTTTAAAATAACATAATTCATGTTTTTTTTTACTTTCTTTGGTTTGGTTTTTTTCTTCACAAAATTATAAATTATATTAAATTTATTTTTGTTATATATAAATATACCTATATATATTAAAAACTAAAAAAATAAAATAGTTTTTATGATAATATAATAATACTTTTCCTTTGCCTCCGCCCTACAAATATGTATGTTAAATATATAAATAATCTTAACTTTTCTTGATTTCTTCATTTCCCTTCTCTGTTTAAATTGTAATCTATTTTAATTTATCACCATTATTATTATTAATATTAATATTATTTGGATTGGAATTCATCAATGATACATAATCAATAATATCTTTATTATTCAATAAAATTGATTCAATATGTCGATAACTACCAAATGCATTTGCTTTTGTACCCAAACACATACCATATTGTGATTCTTCTAAATTTTTATCACAATTAATATCATGAAATACATGAACTAATGATGGATCAACAGAACGAAATATTGATAAATGCATTGGTGCATTGGATGATGATGAACCATCATTTCTTATCATTTGTTGTTCTTGTCTATTTTGGTTTAAATCATTTCCATTTCCATTACCATTTCCATTTCCACCACCACCACCACCACCAATTACCGGTAATGATTGTTCAACGGCCGTATTCGATAATTGTAATATTGGTTTTTGATTTAATTTTATAATTTTTTCTAAAAATTTAACATCTTCTAAACCCCATCCATTAATGTCCGTATTAAAACCATTTATTGCCGTATGCATAATATCTGATTTATAAATTGAACAAATTCCATAACCATATTGACGAAAATATCCCAATTCATAGTCGATGTTAACGGGATGTAAAAAATCCATATTCATTGCGTCCAAATACGGGTTACTAAAATTACTTGATGGTGATCCGCTGGTATTTCGGCGGCTGCGTCGTTTTGGATCATATTGACTGAAAACAATCGGTAAATAAACTTGTTTTCGTTGGATTGTATTACGACGAATACGTTCGAGGGACGCCAAACGAAATGTTATATCAACATCAATGAATAATATTATATTGTCCATTTGGATGTATGAGGACCGTGTTGCCGTATCCAGGGCAATACCACGTGAAAAATTTCCCTTTAATGTTATCTGATGGATATCGGCCGTCGGATATTTTTCACGTAAATTTTTCAATTCATCCAAAAATCGATTTAAATCATCGATTGGTTGTGATGGTGTATCCGATTTTGTATGGTCTTCGAATAGCACTACAATTAAATCTGTATTTTGTTGTAATTTTAAGCATACCTACAAAAAAAAAAAAAAATGGGATGAAAGAAATTTTATTAATTTTTCTTTTGGAATCAAATTCAAATTCTATCTGATGGGGTGGAACATTTTCTTGAGAACTTCTTCCAATTGGACTTGAAAATCACATGAAAAATTACAAAAAAAAAAAAAACATTCAATAAAACGTTCTTATAAAATATTTTAGTTTTGGGTTCCCTTCTCAGACTTCAATATTCCTTTAGAATCTCTAATCTTTCAAGGAAGTATTTCTAATTTTTCAAAATGGACATTTTTCTTTTAGAATCGAATGGGATTTCTAGGGAAATTTCAAAGATATTTCTAATTTTTTCCTTAAATTTTATGCGAATATTTTTCATTTTGAATGTTCTAAATTTTTTTGTCGGCTAAGGATTTCTTGAGAATTTCTCAACCGTTCAATAACCGGAGTATAAATTTAAAAAAAAAATACATTCCTTAACGGCTTACGTATATACAATATTAGATAAAGTTGCCGCCTTCCAATGCGAATTGCATTAGAATTTCTAATCTTTTGAATTGAAGCTGCTGCTTTAAATTTTTCATATGGAAATTTTCTTTTTGAATTCAAATTTTGTCTGATTAGAACTCCTTGAGAATGTCTTAAGTAATGTGCTTAGAAGATTTGCAGGATATCGAAGGAATCTTAGGAATGTCTTTATACAATTCAGAATGGGGTTTCCTTGTATTCGCAGACTTTATGATTTTTAAAGACAAATTTTTCATTTTTCATATGAAAATTTTCTTTTTGAATGTTCAAATTTTGTCTGATTAGAACTCCTTGAGAATGTCTTGTAAAAAAAAAAATCTGTGATCGATCTGAAAATTCCCAGGATACCTTTCACAAATACATTTAAAAGAATCTTCCCAACCAAATGTCTTGATGCCGCTTGTCGCTTGGACAGATTCAAATTCAAATTCAGAATTGAACACGCAGAGATTTCAAGAAATTTCTGTTCCTTCCTTCCTTTTTTTCCCATAAATTTTATATTAACTTATTTATGAATCTCAATTTGAATCTCATAATTCTCGGACTTTGTGGAATTCTTCTGGGAATTTCTTTAGCCAATTCAATATGCAAAATCCCTCTAACTGATCAACCACATAGGACGCGTACGACGGCGACGGCAGCCGTCCAACCGTGGACGCAAATATTACAAACCACAATGAGCCGCGACGTATTTATATTTATTCATAAGTTGATGAAACTTTTTTTATTCTATTTTTCCCCTTTGTCCCCACCGATCCGCGTATAATTTAGAAAATAGAAATCATACAGTGGCAAGCCACGTTTGAAATGGGTGAGTGAGTATATATTGATTTCAATGTTTTCTAAAATAAAGAGAGAGCCGTCGTCCGTCGTACCGTCGTCCTATGTGGTTGATCAGTAAAGATAACTACAAAAATACATTACACAACTAACATTCAGAAATATCCCTAAAAACGAATTGCTTTAGAATTTTCTAATCTAGATCTAGAAGATGCTTCTAATTTTTAAAATGGACCATTTTCTATAGTTGAATGAAATTTCTCTGCTGAGGATTTCTCTGCTGGAGAGAATTTCTCAAATCCGATCGGTATGAAAATTTATAGGGTATCTTTCAAATACATTTCCAAAATCTCCCCATATCTCAAATATTATTAGATGGCGTTTCCTTGAACAGATTCAGAATTGAATCGAGATTTCTATTTTTTTGTATCCACTTTATTTGGGGAAAAATTCATTTGTATCATTAAGGGAGACTTTTTTCTTAAATAATCGACAAAAACAAAAACAGGAGCAGGATAAATTCAAAAAGTGCAAAATTCAGAAGCGTTCGTATTTAGAATTTTATTTGAAGTATATAGTTTCCACCCAGTTAGCAGAATTTCCCTTTAGAGTTTCGAGAATCCTTTTTAGATGATGATGATGATGATGATGATGATGATGATGAGTTTAGAGCAAGAGAGACGAATTCAGATTCAGAATTAAAGAAATTTGGAAGAGTTTTAAGAGAATTGATTTCCAGATATAATACCGGAAATCTTCATTTTAAATTAAGTTCTGGTTAGGATTTCTTAAATAAATTCTGCCCGGAAAATCGCAGAACAAATTCTTAATTAATCGACTTGAAATAATCGAGGAGAGTAGGAGATCTTCAAATATTCATTCAGCTATGTTTTTTTTTTATAAAATATATTAGAGGGTGTTTTCTGGGACGGATTTTGACTCAGAATAAATGTGTGCTACTGGAAATTTTTCCATTTTATTCCCATTCTATTAGGGATTTTGCAAGGAGTATCTCTTGACCAATCGCGTTGAGTTGAGTTTAGATGAAATTTTTGTGTTTTGGATTTGGAGAATTAAAACATAAAAAATAATACAAATAAATTTTTGAACACTAACCTCTTCATAATTTTTCAAAAATCTTTGAAATATTGAAAATCGTCCGGCTAACGATAATACAAATACAATTTTTTTTTGATTTAAATAAAAATCATTTGATCCGTCACCACCTGCATTATTATTATTATTATCTTGATCATCCTGCCTTGATCTTCCCAAATAATTACCATCAAATTTATAAATATTATTATTATTAAAATTGTATCCATCAGCAATTCCATTTTCATCTTTATCATTGTCTAATAAATCACCATCTGCCGCACCTGCACCTCCCCCAGTCAACGGAAATTTATCTGATAATTTACCCAATCCGGTCATCCATAATGTTTTCATTTTCGATGAGAATACCGATAATTTATCGTTTGATTCGCCCGCCCACGTATCATTTTCATGACGATGATGATTTGATTGCCGTAACCACATAAAATTCGGTATCTCAGTATTTAATTCCTTAACAAATACATCAGTAAATGCTCGTTGTACATACAAATGACGTCTCACCGGGACAGTCATTTTTTTTCCACGATATTTTTTATAAATCATTAATAAATCCAATATTAAATCATGACCATACAAAGTGTTTACCCTTGAATAACCATACAGCAGTTCACGAAATTCAATGACACGACCACGTTGACGTGAAAAATTATTTATATTTTCCATAATTTCGGTGATGACATCATCTAAACCTTCACGCCATGCAGATTCCAAACGTCGCTTTGGATTTGAATGATCCGCTGAATAAATACTTCGTGCTAAAAAATTCCAATGTTGAATTTCAGTTGCAGTTGCTGAAGCAGCAGCAGCAGCATCCCCATCCATATCATTCAATGAAGATAAATCATCGGCATCGGCATCCGCATCATTCCCCCAATCACTACGACGACCATCACGACGATATTTATTTAATGTTGGACTTTTACCTAAAATATCCGGATCACCCAAAAATAATCGATCATTTGTTAATTTATCAATGGGAAATATTGGAACGCCAGCCACCAATAATTTTTGTCTATCATCAAATTGTAATAATTTTTTCATTTGTGCAATGTCACGGTGTAATGATAGTGTTTCTTGTCGTAACTCTTGTGCTCGTAATCCTTGCATATACGAATGTAAACGATACATTAGCGGAGCTCTTTTAACCGGATGTAACGTTATGGCACTATGAATTTCTTTTGATTTTAAACTACCGGTGAATGCATGCGATCCACTTGAATTATGATGTAATATCGATTGCATTTCATAATTCCATGTACATGGAATACCGGCAAATTTTTGTACACAACGTCCAATTTCAACGTCTTCATGGGTACTGTATAGGTTTTTTAAACATGTTGGTATGTGCGGTGCAACTCGACGTAATGTTTCACGTGATAAAATGACACCGGGACCACCCATACAAAAATTTTCATCAAATTCTAATGATAGTAATCCAAATTCTTCAGTATTTCCTTTTCCCGCTTGACCTACAATCATTATTACGGGTTATTATTAGTATAATTTTTTAGTATAAAAAAGATTATTATTGGGAGTATGCATTAATTCGTGAGGTTCTATTTTTGAAAATTAAGGCTTTATTGTGAAAAAATGGTTATACATTCGATAAATGATCAAAGTATTGTTATTGTCCATTTTGGAAGCTACAACAATATTTTCACATCTTTCACTGGCAGTTTGTGGATTTGTCCCCATCCCCAAAAAAAAAAGAACTTCTCCGGCTGGCTTGGTTGGTTGGTTGGTGAAGAACGAATCGAGCCCCGAACCCTGTTCTGTGAAGTGAAGTGAAGTGAAGCGTATTCCGGTGAGGGAATTCTGGATTGATCTGAACAAGTAGTAGTAATCGCAGAAGGAGCTATGTCTGGACTATTTAAGACGGGTGAGGTAGAACTTCCCACCAACTGTGTTTTTTCCAAATAGTTTTTCCAAACCGGTCGTCTTGAAACATGTGACCGAGCAGCGTTGTTATGTTGTCGGAAAATTATGGATTCGTGTCTATGGTTGCGCATATTCTGGTTGTTTCTGGCCGTAATCGATCGCTCTCTTCAAACGAATTTTATTGTGTGTTCGGTAGAGGTCCCCTTCTTTTGTTTGATCGTCTGACTCGATTTCAACAGCTCATAATACAACGCACACCCCCCCTTCTGATCCCACCCAACAAATACAGAATATTACCTTGGCACCATGGTTTTGCCGTGTGGATGTTGATGGTTGGCCGGCGAGCTTCACCGATACGATTTCTTGCGCTTGGCGTTATCGTGTAATGAATCCATTTCGATCATCACCATCAGTGACAATAATCCGATGAAAAAAAATGACTTGTTTTTGTGGCGTTGAAGCGCGGATGAATCCCAATGCTTTTAAACGTTGCTGGAAATGGTTGCTTGATCAACTAGCGCAATGTTTTTTGCAAGATCTTGTTGGTTGCGTTTGCCACGCATCTTCATCATCAAGCAATGCCTCCAATTCTTTATCTTCAAACCTTTTTGGCTGTCCGGGTTGTTCATCATCTTCTAAGTTGAAATCATCGTCACTTTTAAACCGTGAAAATCAATTCTGGCAAGTTCTTTCAGCTAGAGCATGGCTAGACCATAAACCTCTACTAAAATATGATGACTTTCGATAGCCCATTTCTTCTTCAATGTTAAAGAAGTAATGAAGAAGAACTCCCCGAAAGAAAAAAAACACTTTTTCTGGCAAAAACACGTTCGACATCACGTCCAATGAATAGAGAAAAAAAAATGTTGTTTACACACTTCAATCAATCAAATGACATATACGAAATGAAAAAGATGGGCAATATAACAGTTTACAGTATAGCTTTCAAAATGAATATATAGTCACGGATGAACACGACCGACGCTACACGAAATAATACTAGTAAAACGCCCACTCTTAGGCAAAAACGGCACGAATGCATTATGCATATACACTCCCAATAATAATTTCCTAATTAGATTTATTTCTTACCAATAAATTGTGGTTTTGAACTGTCAATTGATCGTAAGAATTTCTCTAATTTTCTTGTATTTATATAGACATCATCGTCAGCCCTCGCAAACCATTCAAATTTATCAATAAAATGTTCATACATATAATAGAGCATCATAAATGATTTTTTTTGTGGTGGATATCGATCATCAACGCCTTTCAGCGAAACAATTGGTAATCCTGTACGGAGGAGAGACGGGTTAAAAAATTACCTTTTTTTTTTGAACTCTTAGCATAAATAAAAAATCCCCTTCACATTTACCTTCAGCAAATGAATCTTCTGAACTGAAAAATGCTATTTTACCGGGTACGTCACGTCCCCATGTATCATAAACGGCTTTTGCACGTCCTTGTAGAAAATTTTTTGCTGTCATTACACCAACAAATAATAAATTATTTTGTGAATTTAAAATTGTATCTTCCGCATTTAAATTGATTATTTCTAATGGTGCTGTGGTCGTGTGATGGTAAGGAAGGAAAAACTTTATTAATATAATAAATCACCCACCCATAAAAAAAGGAATATTTTTAACTTACTTTTATTTAAAATATTTGGTTTAAAATTACATCGTTTTACTAATTCTAATGCACGGTAATTTTTCAATACAAAACCAAAACATAATCCCATTATTATGCCTAAGAATAGAAATATTGAGGTTTTTCGTCTTGATACATTACTACCAATGATGATTACCATTTTTGTGTGTGTGTGTGTTTTATTGTTTTTTGGTAACGGATCAGATCAATACGGTTTGATGACGGCGGTGATGGCGAAGGCGACGGTTGCGACAGACTCGATGGAATCTAAAATGAAATATAGATTTTTTTTTTATTATTTTAAACTTTTTATTATAAGATTTTTCATAAGAAATATCTTGGATTTAAAGAAAATTTTGTAGGAATGTCCTTAAAAAATACATTTAGGATTGATCCCCTGATAGAAAAGATATTAGATTTTGTTTCCTTATGGTAGAATTCCTTAGTTTTTCCTGTCTAAGAAATTCATTTTAAATCAAATTCTAATTGGGAGATTTCTTGAGAATCGGTTAGATAAGTGTCCGATATCAATTAAAATTCATTTCATAAGAGATTTTTCATTGGAGGATTCAAATATTGAATAGATTGTTGAAGAAGAGATTTCAAGCGGTTTTCTAATTCTACATGTATTATTTGTTATTTTGTTTCCATGAACATTTTCATAATAAAATTCTTAGACAAATTTGGTGAGAATTTCTATCCAAAAAGATTGGCTATAGGCTCTAGGATTGGCGATTGGTTAGAATTTCTATAGAAAACGATTGGCTTGTCGATATCTTTAAAAAAATCGATTCCACATTCTTTTTTTTCCGGTGATTTTTAGATATTTGAATGACGACGACGACGACGACTTTTCATGTACTTTATATATTTTTAAATAAAAAAAAACTTTTATTTTGAATTAAATTTTCGGATGCCGATCGAGCTGCTTATGGAGGATTTTTTGGAAATAAATCTTCGGTTTACAAACACCGAAAAGGGTATCTTTCCAGGGAGGATATCTTTCCATGGAGGATATCTTTCAAGGAAGGGTATCTTTCAAAGGAGATTCTGTGTGCTTATTTAAATTACAGACAGAAATGTCCCAAAAAAAAAAAAAAACATGTTAACATGTGAGGATGGAGTGAGTTTCAGGTTGAGGAAAGATAACTCAGAACGAATTCATTGAAGAATTGATGAAGCGATACCTGAAGATTTTCCCTTTTTTTTATATGAAAATCTTGATTTTTGTGGGCAAATTTCTTGATATTTCTTATAATCTAACCAATCGATTTCGAAAAACGAAGAGTATCTTTACAAAAAATAAATTTGAAACGTGATAGTTTTATAATACTATAGGATGGATTGCGATTTCTTATGGGCTTATTGGGATTGCGATTCCTATAATTGAAAACATTTCAAGATCTATAAGAGTTTTCTGACCAAAAATGAAAATTATGTAGGATATCTCTTGAAAAAATGCAATTTCAATATTCGAACTGAATCAATTTCTTTTATTTTTACCTATTTCTTGAGAATTCCCTAACCATAATCACATTAAATTGAAAACCTTATCATTTTATTCAATTAAATTCTGAGTAAGAACTTCATTTTCTTAAGAACTACTTAACCCACATACGTAATCTATTTTTACTGAAAGTCTTTAATTTGATTCATGCGTCCTTCGTAAAAAAAAAAAAAAAAAACAAATAAAATATCAGGAAGAGAAGGAATTTTCCTTATACAAATTCATCAAGAATTTGAAGATTCCTCCATAGCAGATTTATTTTATTAGAATTTCTAATTTCTTAACAAACAAACAAACAAAGGACTGCGATCGAATCGAAAATCTTTAAAATATGGAAATTTTCTAAAAAATATCTCCGAATTCAGAGTTTATAAAAAATATCCAAGACGAATTGATAGAGTCCCGATTTCCTATCCGATCGGTGGTTGGCGTTTTGTAAAAATTGAAGGGTATACTTTTTAAAATTCATTAGAGTTGCGTTCCATTCCCGCAAAATTACCGCAGGAGGAGTAGGTAAGAGTAGATTTTTTCCGAACTACTCCGAACTACTCTTTTTGCTATATATTATAGTACACGGAGTTCGGGTTTGGCATATAGAAAAATTCTACTATTCTTTTTTCGACTCTATTACCTACTCTATCCTCTACTGGTAATTGAATATGGAACGCAAAACTATTAAGAATGATCTCTATGCGTAAAAAATATTAGCTGTGGGGGTTGATGAGGCCTTTGCCCGGATGATTGATACTTGATTATAATTGAAGATATTTTCCTAAATTTTTCAAGTATTTTTTTATATGAAATTATTCGTTGTTTTAATTAAATTCTATGTATGATAATGCGATTTCTTAAAATATCTTCCTCGTACAATCTCGTTTTACGTATAATCATCAAGTCTTTAAATCATTAAAATACATTCAACGAGAGAGAGAGAGAGAGAAAGAGATTAATGTTGGGTTTCCCTTGGGACTGAGATTCTTTAACGAATTCAAAATATTTCCAAATAATTGCAAAATTCTATGATAGGGCGATTTCTTGAGAACTTCTTCTTCTACAATCGATTTGAAAATCCAAAAGCATATCTCTTTAAAAAGTACGCATTAAAGCATTAAAGAATGTTTCAAAAAACCTATTCAATGTGATTTCCTTTTCTTTTTCCGCTTGAGTTCAGTTTGACTTCTGAATCAAATTCTGATAATGTTTTCTTAAGATTTTTTTTCTAAACCCCAAATCGACCCTTGAACCAATCTCCAGGGTAAAACCCATTTAAGAACCCATTCTTTTGATAAAATTCTAGATCGCCGGGTTTCCGCTTGAACGTTTATTCAGATTAGATTCAGAATGGAAAACGATTCAAGATAATTTTCTCTCTAATTTTCATGTATTTTTCCTTTTTAAAAGAAATTCTAATTTGGTGGATTTCTTTAGAATTTCGTAACCAATCAATTTAAAACTATTTAACCAATCGTACGATTTAATATCTTTAAAATCCCATCAGAGAGAGAGAGAGAGTCTTTTATAAAATATTCTATTGGATTTTCCCTACTGGCGGGGAACGGATTCCGATTCAGAATGGATGGATTCCATTCAAAATGTTTCGAATATTCCAAGTATTTTATACATTTAAATGGTATTTCATTTTAATGAAAGTGATTTCTTTAGAATTTCTTATATCCAAAAATAGGATATATTCAAACAAATCTATCAAAAGAATATATCTCTGAAATACCATTTCCAAAGAGAAATTTCTTATAATATTGCTGATCATTGGGGTTCTTCCTTAAACGTATTAATAAAAATAAAAAATAGAAAATGGAAATATTTTTTAAAAATTTTCCATAGATTTTTGATATGTAAAATGTTTTCTGATGATGGTGGGGTGGGATTTCTTATAAGACATTTCTCAAACGAATTTGAAATGAAATGTTTTTGGATAACTTTCGGAACAGAGAAAAAAAAAGAGGTTCGCAGGAACAAAAAAAAAAAAAAAACCCCCATTAAAAATGCAAAATTGTAATTGAATTGTGAATTGTGAGTTTTTGTTTTTTTTTTTTATATGAAAATGTTTCATTTTAACTATAAAATATTTTGAATGTGCAGTGACTGATATTTTGAAGTGATTCTGCAACTTTTAAAACTCTGCCACTTAAACTAATAAAAATATATTAATACAATTTTTAAACCAAATCTGCTTTATTGTTAGTGTGTTGATTTTTATTTTTACTTTTAAATTAAATTGGGAGTATGCATTATGCATTCGTGCCGGTTTTCTAAGAGTGGGCATTACTATAGTAATATTTCGCGTCGTAACGTCATCCGTGACTATATATTCATTTTGAAAGCTATACTGTAAACTGTTATATTGTCCGTCTTTTTCATTTCGTATATGTCATTTGATTGATTGAAGCGTGTAAACAACATTTTTTTTTCTCTATTCATTGGACGTGATGTCGAACGTGTTTTTACCAGAAAAAGTGTTTTTGCTGAGGGAGTTCTTCTTCATTATACTTCTTTAACATTGAAAAAGAAAAGTGCTACCGAAAGTCATCGTATTTTAGTAGAGGTTTATGCTTATGGTCTAGCCATGCTCTAGCTGAAAGAACGTGCCAGAAGTGCAGGTTTTCACACGGTTTAAAAGTGGCGGTGATTTCTTAGAAGAAGATGATGAACGATCCTGACCCGGGCAAAAAGATGAATGACGATGAAGAATTTGAGGCATTGCTTGATGATGAAGATGTATGCCAAACGTAAACAACAAGATCTTGCAAAATCATTGGGAATTGATCTAGCAACCATTTCTAGAAGATGTATAAAAGCATTGGGATTCATCCAAAACCTTGGATATTGGGTGCCGAAATGAATTAAAGCCCACAAAAGATATCGAACGTCGATTCTGCATGTCGGATAAATGTTGCTTCAACGCCACAAAAACAAGTCATTTTTTTTCATCGGATATTCGACTATGGTGATGATCGAAAATTGGATTCATTACACGATTCACCCCAAGCGCAAGAAATCGTATCGGTGAAGCTCGCCGGCCAACCATCAACATCCATGCGGCATATCCATGGTCCCAAGGTAATGCTCTGTATTTGGTGGGATCAGTAGGGTACTATGAACTGTTGAAACCGGGTCAAACGATCAAACAAAAGAAGGGGACCTCTACCGAACACACAATAAAATTCGTTTGAAGAGAGCGATCGATTGCGGCCAGAAACGACCAGAATATGCAACTGCATAGACACGAATCCATAATTGTCCGACAACATGACAACGTTCGGTCGCATATGTTTCAAGACGACCGGTTTGGAAAAACTATTTGGTTGGAAAACACAGTGGGTGGAAAGTTCTACCTCACCCGCTTTATAACCGCCCAGACATAGCCCCTTCTGCGATTACTACTACTTGTTTAGATCAATGCAGAATGCCCTCACCGGAATACCGGCTTCACTTCACTTCACAGAACAGAACAGGGTATCAAAAATCGGGGCTCGATTCGTTCTTCACCTTCACCAAGCCAGCCGGTGAAGTTCTTTTGGGATGGAATCCACAAATTTGCTCGAAAGGTGGGTAAATGTTGTAGCTTCCAAAGAACAGCAATACTTTGATCATTGATTGTATAACCATTTTTTTCACAATAAATCCTTAATTTTCCACACAAGAAAAACCGCATAAATTAATGCATACTCCCAATATAAAAATAAAAAAAAAAAATTAAATATAAACAGAGAGTCACTCAGTCACTGAAACATTAAAAAATACACATAAGAATAAGTAAAAAAAAAAAAGAAAGAAAGACAAGAAGATACAAAACAAGAAATCAAAGATAAGAAAGAAGAAGACTTTGAAGAAATTTGATAACATGTTAAATAAAAAAACATATGTCGTTCATTTCTATACAACAAAACAAAAAAAAAAATTAATTCTTAATAAATACGAGATGGTGAGGATGTTTCATCATTATACTTATTTAAGTTATTTATAATATTAATTTTGACTTAACTCATCAAAACTCGCATATATAGAATTTAAAAAAAATTTAAAGTTACTTATATGATGAACATATATACATGTATATAGAAAAAAGGAATGAATAAATTAATTCTAAAAGAAGACCACAGATCCAAGTCTTTGAACAACTTACAGACTTACAGAGATTTCTACTTGAATATATACACACACACTTTGGATATATAACAATAATAATAATAATAATAATAATAATTGATAAAATACTAACCGTGCGCCTGAGTGTGAATTTTTTTCTTATATTATTACTTAACTTTCCTTTAAAAGTTCTATTCCCTTAACCGCACCAACAAACAAATAAAAAATAAATGAACTGATTTTAAAATTACTGATATTCAATCTTCTGTTGTTTTTTTCTGTACTGTTTAAATTGAAATATCTATCTGATCATTTATTGCACCACTTAAATATTTAAATTATCTGCATTTTCATTTTCGTTTTTTTCGTTTTCGTTTCGCTGCTTTTCGCTTTTTGTGTTTTTTTTTTTTAAATTTTGTTTATTTATTAATTTTAAGTGCTATTGCTGCACTCACATTCACCGACCATACGATATTATTATCATCGTCGTCACAAAACATATTATATTTTGGTATATATAAAATAAATACAAAAAAAAAAAAAAATTGTAATTAAAACCAATCCGGCTACGACGACGACGACGACGACCACGACGATGATGATTATATGAATTTGGCCCAAATACACAAAAAAAAAAAATGACTATACGCGAACGACGACGACCTTAACAATCAATAATAATAATAATTATTATTACAATTTTTATAGATAGAAAACATACAAAAATATAAATGTATAAATAAACGCACACACAATCCAAAGATTATTTGTTGATAAAAAAATAAAACTGAATATGAAAAAATTTTACTTTGGAATTTTATATTCTAAAAATTAATTCAAATAAATAAAAAAAAATACAAATGAAAACGCACTCACAAACCACTAAAAAAAACAACGCAAATTTTAATCAATTTTAATTTAATCGTTCGATTTGAACTTTTATTTGGAAGAAAATGAATTAGTTTTTCTTTTTTGAATTTTTCATATGATTGGATTGGAATCGCGACTCGCGAGTTACCAATACACTAATAACTACTATACAACAACAACGTCGGAGGTTAAGTAAGAATACAAAATAAATAATTATATACTGAAAGGTGTGTGATTTTACTGATTTTTTTATTCATTAATTAAAAAGGTATATTAATTTTATGTTATTATAATCGAAAACCTCGTCGTCGTCGTCGTCGTCTTCGTTCCCGTCGTCTCTCCTCCTCCTCCTCGGCTCTTATTTAATGTAATTATTATATTAATAATGAAAATTGTTTTTCCAAAGTCTTGCGATCGTTGGAGTGTTTCCTATCTTTTTGAATTTTCGCAGCCGTAGCCAACAAAACCTTTTTTTTTTTTTTTTGAAGCGCAAACGTCTTTGTATAAAACTTAAAAAACTTATCACAAGTCAATTTAAATTCAATTCAAATCTTTTATTATATCTTATCAGATTTCGATCTCTGATTATTGCAATTCTATACAGATCTTATGCGATTTTTTTAAATCTATATTCCGGATATAGAAGAAAATTCCGATTTCAAAATCATTTAAAGAATTGCACTTAATTTTTAATAATGTTAAATAAAATTGCACCATTCGTTTGAAACTACGTCGTCTTCGACTTCGTCTTCGCCTTCGTCTTCGTCTACCTTTTCTTCTTCTTAACAAGTTAAGCGAGTAACTTAAACTTAATTTTATTTAAAAAAAAACATTACAAACAATTTCTCAATAACAAAATAATAACAATCAATTAAAATTTTGTAAAATTTTTTTTTCCTGTCTTGGTTTATCGCAATTCGAAATGTTGTGAGATACTAAAAAAAAGAAAAAAAGAAAAAAGTAAAGTAAACGAAAAATTTACAAAACTTACAAAATAAAAAAAAAAATAATTAAATATTAGGTTGTCTAAAAAGTATTGTTAATTTTTTTTTTTACAAAATTCAAACGATTTTTTTTTATATAACATATATTTCAAATGAACTTTATTAAACCAAATATGCGCGCGCCGTTTTGATCGATGACCCTTTGCCATTTTTCTGGTAAAGACATTATCCCTTCACTCTCACTGCGTAGAACTTCTGTGTTTGTTTTCTGGGCAAAAAACTGATCCAAGTGCATTTTGCAGTCCTCTGCGTCTGCGGAATTTTAATTTTAAACCATTAAGGGAGTTCTGCAGAGACCGGAACAAATGATAATCTGCAAGGTGCAAGGTCCGGGCTATATGATGGTGGATGCATTAAAACTTCCCAGCCAAACTCTCTCAGTTTCTGTTTCGAGTCATCAAAGATGTGTGTGTGTGGTCTGGCGTTGTCATGATGGAACACAACGCACCCTTTCGATTAAATTAATTCTGGACGTTTTTTTTTTTTTAATCTCGTGCTTCAATCTTGTTAATTGTTGACAATTGTTGAGATCGGAATCAATGGTTTGACCGCGGGTGCTATAGTAATTCATAATGAACGATTCCTTTCCAATCCCGCACCAAACAGACAGCATTACCTGGCTTGGTGTTAATCCAGGTTTTGCTACCCGTTTTAGGAGCTTCACCCTTCTTGGCCCCACGATATTTTTCGTACATTATTATCGTATGTGATCCATTTTTCATCACCTGTAATCATTCATGCTTTAAAAATGACACGATTTCGTTCCTTTTGCAAAGCAGCGTTTCGCAAATGTCAAAAATTCGCGGTTCATTAAATTCGGTTTTGTGTTAATTCATGTGGTATCCAAACATCGAGCTTTATTTCTTGTATCCAGCCTTTGTCAAATGCGGTTTAAAATTGCGTTTGGTGATGGATGTTTAGTTCTTTAGCGATATCGCATGACTGCTTACTGCTTTCGATTTTCTTCAATTTTTGATATGATTTCATCGACTTTTTCAGTGATCCATGGTCCAGAACCAGAACGAGGTGCATCTTTGACATCAAAATTACCTCGGAACGAAATCGAGCAAACCATCTATAATAGGCTGTTAATTTTTTTGATAAAGTTCCTTCACCGCGTAAACTGCAATAAATTTGTTCATGTGCCTGCGTCGTTGCATTTTCACCTTTTTCATAATAAAATTGTAAAATTTATCGAATTTTTTCACTAATTTCGCTCATCTTTACGCAGCACTACAACTTTTAAATTACTAAACAAATTTAATTTTTTTTTTTATCTACGAAATGTCATCTTTCGAACGTATGTAAGTGTTACCTGATCATCAGATTAGTACTACTTGAAATATTCAATTATAATGACATCTATATTTATAAAAATTAACAATACTTTTTCGACAACCTAATATATTACAAAAAAATGTAATATACTACTGTGTGTACAAATATGAGTAAGACTTTATTTGTTAAATTGTTGAAATCTAAATCTAAATCATTACCCACCAAAATATGATCCCCCGCCTGACACAATCCCCAACTATATACCAACGCTTTTTCCAAATTTTTTCAAAACTTGTTGTTTATACTCTAAACTTCCGGAATGGCCATCTTCCGGTTCCCTCTTCGATTCGGATTTTATCTCTTCTATCACGTGTCAAAACGATGTCCCCCAAAATGGGGTCCCTTAAGCTTAACGAAAAGCTAGGAAGTCACAATCCAAGTCGCATCTCCCTCCAGTTATGATTCGTCTCATTTTAACGTCTTGATAGTCGACGAAAGCATTAGTTCACACTCTGCAATGCGACGCTGTTTTTCCACATGAAATTAAGCATTTTTACCACCAATCGCGATTTGACTTTTTTGCGGAACACAAAAACGGTCTTTTAAAAATGGTATTGTGACTGACCCATTTGAAATTCAGCAACAATATCAGCAAGCTCTCTCTCTCTCTCTAGTAGTCAATCGACGACGATTTGCAACAGCACCAATTCTTTTGATTTGTTTGTTGGCGCGGTGCAGCTCATCGCTCATCAGAGGTTCTTCTTCGTCGTCTTTGATGTGGTTCGTCGCTTCAACATCGTCGTCAGCATCGTCGCTTTTTCGTTCACGACCTTTTTTGAACAATTTGTGCCAACAATCGAATGTGCACTTGCTATCTCTGGACATCGACTTCTCACCGCAATGGCCTTCTGCACACTACCATTCTTCTGAACGACGTTTCGGCGACCGATATTTCATTTCGCAAAACAAAATTTAATGCTAATTCTTTTTGTTGATGAATAATTTCAGACATTATCAAAAAATAAACAACTTTTATTTGTTCACACTCTCAGACAGGTAACTATTACACAGCAATGAACCGCAATTGACTTAAAATTTGTCAAAGATTTCAATAACAGTACTACGAAACGTAAAAATAAAAGCATTTATCCAAATAGATAAACCATAAGGAAGTTTAAATTGCGAAAAGTCTTACTCATATTTGTACACAGTAGTATAAAAAAAAAAAAGAAAAAAAAAACGTACAAACCAACGAACAAACAAAATGATTGAAATGAAATGAATAACAAAACGGAACGGAAAACGGACGGACGAATAAACGAACGAATGATGGTTTTGATGATTTGATGATCATTTGATTTTAATGATATTTTTATTGAAGATTCTCTTTTCTTTTTCTTTGATCAACTTCACTTCACTTCAATCTACTTGTTTATAAATCAACTTAAAGAAACGTGCATTCCCTTTCCATATTTTTTTTTCCATTCCTATACTTAGATATATATATATATATATATATATATATATATAAATAAAATAAGGCTTAAAAAAGAGCATGAATCAATACAATTAAACACAAACAGTTTAAGTTAAGTCATACGATATTCGGACCTTGCATTAATAATGTCTTTATTTTATTTATGGCTTGAAAATGGCATTTATTTGTATGATTGAGTACATTAACCAATATATTGCCCATCGTTAGCTATGCATGACTTCCTGACCATCTTTTAAAAAGTTTGTTGATTCGTCGTTTGAAGAAGTCCTCATATCTTTTGTCCCAATCCGTTCATCGACCCATTTTCGCACTTCTTCTTGCAGCATTTCGAAAGCGTACATCTGTACATCTGTCAGGCTGACCTGCATTGATCTGAACAAATGTTGGTAATCAGAAGGAGCAAGGCAAGGTCTTACGGAAGAGTACGGGGGGTGATCAAGATCAAGATCCCAACCGAGCCTCTTTATTTTTTGCCTTAATGATGTTTTTGCACGATGTGATTTGGCACGCATTGTCAAAAACTTTGTGGTGTTTTCGAGCTATGAATGGTGGTCGTTTTTCGTTAAAATTCTTTGCCAATTCGTCGCCAGTTGTCGTCGTGTCGATAGCGATCAGATGTAACCGTTTCATTCGGTTTTAACAGCTCATAATACACGATACCTTTCTGATCCCACCAAAACAGCACAGCATAAACAACTTCTGGCAATGAATATCGCGTTTTGTGATTGTGACGTTAAAGTTGATGGTTGGCCGGTATCAACATATGTTGACGTTTTACGTTTAGGGCTGTCGTCGTAATACATCCACTTTTCATCATCGCCAGTGACAATTCGACTCGGCAAGATGTTTATGGCATGTTTATTCATGATTCGTGCTTTCCAGTTGATTGTTTTTCGTTCATGTGGGATGTGGGACCAATTTTCCTCCTAGCTTTCTGATCTTTCCCATTGAACGTCGTCGCAAACGTCTAGATGAATGGTATAGAGGCACATTCAACACATTCAACTCTCTAGTACAAGCTCTTGTTGCGTTCGACACGACACGAATTTTCATCCAATAACGCTTGCAATTCTTCACCTTCACCTTAAATTTGGCTGACCGGGTCCTTCTTTCATTGGCTTCCACTTCAAAATCACCTTCTTCTGAAGCGTGCACAAACCACCGTTCACAAGTTTTTTTTTTTTTCAGTTGGAGTATATTCACCGTAAGATGCTACCTGAACAATCGATAAATGCATCAGCAGCGGTTCTGTTATCTAAATCGACATTGCAATAATGCTAGGTCCTAATATATTTAAAAAAAAACAAAAAAAACCTGTCTATCTGTCTGTAAATCTATCCACATATGTGCGGTTAATAAATTTATCATATACCGGGTGTGTGCAGCATATAGCAGGAGCCGTTTGAAGTGAGTGAGGTTTTTTTTGTAAACTTAATTTACTTTGACCGTGGGTAAATAACCTACAAATTGGTTTTAGCCTTGACAGCAATCGTCGGGCTTATTTACTGCCATCGAGACCGCTAATCGGAAAAACATACCTAAGATCGCAAGATCCCCCCCCCCCCCCCCCCGTTGCGATATCATCCGCGATACCTTCTCCGCACGTGGTCTCCCAATACTCCAACATTTTTTGACCGTTTTTGACCGATCTCGACTGCATAGTAGAATAGATTTTCCTTCATTGAACAGTTTTCCCTGGTCATATAGAAAGAAACTCCTTCTTCAAGTATATCTTAACTGCTTAACTGCGGAGATTTTCCTTTCTTCACTGCAAGTGAAGTTTCACTGCCCATAATAGAAAATTTCTTCAAAAATTCGTCCTTTCTGAATGTTTTTGTGCATTTACCGCACGGAAATTTTGTTCTGTGGTCGTAAATAAAATTCATCAAGGAACGTCCTTTAATAGAAAAATGTTTGTTAGAAACTGTTTTATATAAAAAAATATATCCTAAAAAGGTCTTTTAATGCATTGATGGAAAATCTTTCAAATTCAAACTCTTTTGAATGGTTGGTTTTTGTTTAGAATGGTTTAGAATTAATCAATTGTTTATTGAATCAATTGTTTTTCTTTTTGTTTGTTATTATTAATACAATTTTTATTTCTATATTTTTTTTTTTGCAGAACAGATTCAACGAATAAAAATTATTCCTGTAATGATGTCCTGTTATAGATCATAATAAGAAAAAAAAAGGATAGGAAACGGACATTTTCAGGGGTTTAATTATTATTATAGAGCAAATGATTTTTTTATAGCATCAATCACCAAATGAAATTGATTTTTTTTCGGATAAAATTATTTAAATGAAACAGAGACCATCACGTTGTTTATCTTCATGATCGAATGATGCTGGAATGGATGTAAGAAAAAGAAAAATGATCGAATCTGACAGTGGCTGTAATTAATAAAAATTGTCGTTAATTTAATAAGCAAAAAAAAAAATCATATTCTGGTTATACCACCAGGAATGTATTATGAGATAACAGAAACCAAAAAAAAAACCGACGACAGTCCATCAGAAGAGAAAACTTTAAAACGTCTATTAATATTCAACTCAACAAGAAAATTATTATTTAATGCTGTTGTTTTGTTGTTCATCAAAACTCCTCGACAAAATTTCAAAATTTCAAAAAAAAAAAAAAATGAAAGAAAATATCCATCCAGTAAAATCAATCAAAAGAAAAAAAGTATTGAAAACAGAAAAACTGCGCTGGTTGCTTGCTTTTCCGATCATTATATTATATATTTTTTTTCTTATTATCTTTGATCGTCTAATCAAAATATCAACACGGGATTTTCATTAATATATTATAATGAAAGCGATATGCTATGTGATATGTTAACAATACAGAAAATTAAATAATTATTAATTGAAGATTCATCCAAAAAATAGTCCAAAAAAAAAAAATATATATATATAAAATAATAAACCATCGTCGTCCCGGTTTCGTGGGATGAAAATACTAAAATAAACAATATATGTTAAATCAACATAAATCAATCAACGTACCCGCGATCAAGCGTTCAACGGAGCATGAAAATAACATTTTTAAAGATTTGTGACATTTGAAATGAATAAGAAATTCATTTCAACATAAAAAAAAAAACCAAAAGGGAATTAAAATTAATTGTTACAATTAATTGACTACCAATTCAAAAGAAAACAGTCAAAGTCGGATAAAGAATCACATTATAATAAATGTAATATGACGAATGTAACTTAAGAGGATTAAGTATGATAAATTTTATAGCAGCCCAGACACTGATCGTTTCCCGTGCGTGGACGCGACAATCAAACAGACACATTTCATAAATTTCGGAATCGTTTAGCAATCGATGATAAATACGATATAATAAAAGATTGGTTTCAATAATATCTAAATAAATAATATTGTAATTGTAAATTGTAATTATAGGGAAATTTACATGGAAAACTTTGAAAAATAAATCAATATTTAAAAAAAACTTAAATCAATTTTGTATTTTATTATTTAAAAACAAAAAAAACCCTATAAAAATTAAAAGAAAATCATTAACGAGATGGTACAAAATATCTTGGGCAAATATTTTATTGATGAAAACCCCCTCATATTGATAAGATTTCATATAACAAAATTTATAAAATACCAGGAACGCATAAATTGAAGGAACAAACATTTGAAATTTTTATTTATTTCTTTATAAATTTCATACAAAAACCAAACCTTTAAAAATGTTAATATTCAATATACAAATGTTTTATAATACTATACAAATGTTTTATAATCCTATTCAAATGTTAACGCTTTACAAATGTTTTAAAATTTCTATTATACAAATGTTTTTAAATATTTTTTCATACAAATTTTTCAATGTATATGAAAAAAAAATTAAATTTTAAACTTTTGCTCTTTGAATTTATGCAATCCTAATCGAAAATTATGAAAACGAAGCAAAAAAACCACTAAAAACAAAATAAATTTGTCGAAAAATCAACAAAATTTCATATAAAAATATTTTTAAAATACCAGGCAAACATAACAAGAAATAGCTAAAACATTTTTTTTTAAATATTTTTTCCATATAAATTTCTCATACAAATTTTTTCATATATGAAAAAATTTAAAATTTTGTTCTTTGAGTTTATGCGATCCTAATCATGAAAATCATGAAAATGTAGCAAAATAGAAAACCATTAAAAATCAAAATATTTGTATGAAAAAACCCATTCCGATTTCATATAACAAAATTTATAAAATACCAGGCACACATAAATTGAAGGAACAAACATTTGAAATTTTTATTATTTCTTTATTTTTATAAATTTCATACAAAAACCAAAAACCTTTAAAATTGTTATAATATTCAATATACAAATGTTTTATAATACTATACAAATGTTTTATAATACTATACAAATGTTTATGCATTACAAATGTTTTATAATACTATACAAATGTTAACGATTTACTAAAAAAATTGGAAGTGAAAATCTCTTGTATTTTTTTTTATTTCACCTTATCGTACGTATTATTCCAAATTTTACAATGTTGTAGATCATAAATTGTTCTATTCATTCCATAAGTATGACCTGTTGTGGATGGGTACCAGTTGAATCACCATCTGACATTGAAAATCACAATATTTTTTTGCATTTTCAAACCTCTGTAATTTTTAATTTTCTACTAGGATTTATCGGGATTCAATAGAGAATTGAATAGAGAATTTAATTACCTTTCGATTGATGGTAGTTCCATTTTGATATCTCAATTGGTTTGGCCAGAAGTCCGTACTGAAAATTGGGTAATCCCAAGCAGACTACATGTATCAATGATTTATTAAAATATGAAAGAGTTGCTTCACATTTCAGATTTTAATATATCAAACAAAAAGGTAAAAGATTGATCTTTCATTTGAATGTGGTTTCAAAAATTTCCAATGAAAATTGTAGATTTTCCTTTAATATTCTGCTATACAACTTTTTCCTCCAACTGCGGTAGTTTTCCCAGGATTTCCAATGGAATTTTGTTATTATAAGAACCAATCATCTTGATATTTTACATAGAGCGGGGTGTTTATTGAATGTTTTTAAGAACATTTTATATGGAAATTCTCATTAATTTTTCGGGAATTTTTGATTTTGACCAACATTAAAACATTAACAAGACCATTAACTCTTGTGATTTTCACCATCAATTTTAGCAAAATCTTTAATATTTTGTTAATGCGAGACTGCTGCTACTGCTGCTGCGAATTCTGCATGAAAAATATTAATCCACAGACTGGGATACGATACGAATCGACAATCACCAAGCGATTTTCATGATATTTTTATCATTTCATCATTAAACAATTTTTTTTAAATGTTTATGGACTTTTTAATGAATTAATAATTAATTTGATAATTTAAAGACCTAAAATTAACTTACGGGCGCATTTGACCTCTCCTCTTCCATCTTCAAATACTCAAGCTTTTTAATACTTGGAAGTTTTTGGTTTTTTAAACCTAAACGCAAATTTGTCATCATACCATCAATTTAAACTTTTGAATTTGAATAAGGATTTGAGGTCAATTGCCAATTTTAATTTTATTTGTCTTGTTGTCTTCTCGCTAGACGAGCAACGTTTGTTACAATTTATTTTAAATAAATACGATTCAAGTGAAACGCATTATCGCGAGCTTATACTTGTGCCAGTAGGGACTATCAGAACGATTAATTCGTTAAACTGTGGATTCAAACGATAATACTTATGCCGTAACACATCGTACAAACGACGATAACTGTCGATCATTGTTTGTGTTTTGCAACGATTTAGTATTTATTGATGATAAAATACGAGTCATATCGTCATTTTGGCCATCATCAATATTCCATGGGAATTTGGAGCCAGTTCGTTTTTGCAGACAAGTGTTTTAACATCATTTCATACGAAATGAACCTTTTATAATGCAACTTATCGTTCATGCACATTTAACATGTGCACGTAGAATTGTATAGAATTGATTCAGTGGTAAACTGAAGAAAGTATTCAGCAGACGAGTTAATGAACATTTCACTACGTGTACATTTCGTGTACTATTCATTCAGTATTCTCTAATATCGTCTTTAACTGAATATAGCTATGTTGTTGAAAGAAAAACTGTAAGCATTTTAAATCCCCGTGAATTGTAAGAATTGTAATACTGATCCCGCCGCCGGCCGAACTTCCATAAACTGTCAGATGCAAAAATTAATTATTGTGCGAGTATTGCATCAAATGAAGTATAGCCGCTATAGCAAACTGAAATATTTAATAGAAACATCACAAAACACAAACACAAAAAAAACATTTAAATTATAATATTAATTTTTGGACACGTTATGGGTATATAATAAGAAAATATCAGCAAAATAATTGATGGGGGGGGGGGGGGGGGGGGAATGAGTTCCAGTAAAGAAGAACGAATCGAGCCCCGATTTTTAATACCCTGTTCTGTGAAGTGAAGTGAAGCGAATTCCGGTGAGGGCATTCTGCATTGATCTGAACAAGTAGTAGTAATCAGAAGGGGCTATGGCTGGGCGGTTATAAGGCGGGCGAGGTAGAACTTCCCACCCACTGTGATTTTTGCAAATAGTTTTTTCCAAACCGGTCGTCTTGAAACATGTGACCGAGAAGCGTTGTCATGTTGTGGGAAAATTATGGATTCGTGTCTATGGTTGCATATTCTGGTCGTTTCTGGCCGCAATCGATCACTCTCTTCAAACGAATTTTATTGTGTGTTCGGTAGAGTGTGTCCCCTTCTTTTGTTTGATCGTCTGATCCGATTTCAACAGCTCATAATACAACGCACAACCCCCTTCTGATCCCACCCACAAAATACAGAGAGCATTTTATCTTAGCGGCACCATGGATATTCGGCTTTGCCGCGTGGATGTTGATGGTCGGGCGGGCGAGCTTCGCCAATACGATTTCTTGCGCTTGGGGTTATCGTGTAATGAATTCAAATTTTCGATCATCCATACCATAGTGACAATAATCCGATGAAAAAAAATGATTTGTTTTTATGGCGTTGAAGCGTTGATTTCCGACATACAGAATCGGCGTTCGATATCTCTTGGCTTTAATTCATACACCGGTACCCAATTTCCAAGCTTTTGGATGAATCCCGATGCGTTCGATACGTCTGGAAATGGTTGCTTGATCAACTCCCAATGATTTTACAACATCTTGTTGCGTTGGGCACGCATCTTCATCATCAAGCAATACCTTCAAAATTCTTCATCTTCATCATCTGTTTGACCGGGTCCGGGTCGTTTATCGTTTTCTAAGTTGAAATCACCGTCACTTTTAAACCGTGTGAAAACCTGCACTTCCGGCACGTTCTTTCAGCTAAAGCATGGCTAGACCATAAGCATAAACCTCTACTAAAATACGATGACTTTCGGTAGCCCATTTCTTCTTCATGTTAAAGAAGTAATGAATTAGAACTCCCCGCAAAAACA
The DNA here is from genome assembly GCA_958336335.1 of Dilophus febrilis. Classification (NCBI taxonomy): domain Eukaryota; kingdom Metazoa; phylum Arthropoda; class Insecta; order Diptera; family Bibionidae; genus Dilophus; species Dilophus febrilis. The sequence continues at coordinate 2,665,388 of OY284468.1, read as the reverse complement.
CTTTTTCTGGCACAAAGTTCGACGACATGTTCTAATGAATAGAGAAAAAAATGTTGTTTACGATTCAATCAAATGGCATATATACTGAAAAAGACATTTTTAGCATTTTCCCTTAAATAATATTCTTCTGAAACTTGTGTGTTTTTTTTTCGAACCTTAATGGACTTAAATAGATCATAAAATGTCTATTAGATTATAGACCAAATATTTTGATGAGCAATCTCAGGTCTCAAGTGTTGCCAATGGAAAGGTACGAAAATGGGAAGCTCACATTCGACCTGATTGAAGGAATTTTTTAATTAGCAGTTTTTGTCAGTAACGTAAACCGGCCAATTGGAACATTTTCCTTCCTTAAGCAAAAATTATTAATTATCATAAAATTGAACTTTCACTGAATACAATCAGTGAATTTTTGATAACAAAAAAACTCCCTTTTATTTTTTTAAATAAATAAATAAATAAAATCTTTTACCGTCGTAATACAATTCAAATTAAAATTTAAATAAAAAAAAGATCTCGTTTATTAACTTAACTAATATTTTTTTTATGTAATTAATAACAATAATAAAAAAAAACGATTGACGATTGATGAGAAAACGATCATCGAATGAATGAATGAATGATGACGATAATAACAAAAAAAATAATATTTAAACATTTCCTACCACAATACAATTGAATTTATATACTTAAATATAATATTAAAAAACGATAAGAATGAAAAAATAAAACCATCATCTCATCAACACACAACAATTAATATTAATAATGATAATAAAACGAATGATAAAGAGAATTCTGATTTTTTTTAATATATTCGCAAGTCTATAACAAAATCAATTCAGTCATCATTGAGTTGTTTCGCTATCGAAAACCACTTTGTTTAAAATTTTTTTAAATCAAATCAAATATTAAAGATATTGAATATTAACTTTTGTTAAAAAACGACGTTGCATTAAAATTATTTATATAGAAAATAACTTAAAAATATAGTGAATTTAAACTAAATAAGTGAATTCCCTGTTATTTTTTTTAGTAAAATAAATAATCGGATTTTGTAATCCATAAAACAAAGTTTATTTATTGGGTTGTGGTGGTTTATTGACCGAATTGCTGATTGCAACAGTCAATTCTCAATTGTATTAATAAACAAAAAATCCCAAAAAATTATTGCTGTAATGGTAAATACGAGAAGGCGTGCATTTGCATGTGAAATAATTCATGTTAAATATTACACTGAGCCATCGTAAAGTTAAATTTATTACTGGACAAAATTCAACGTCCATCATCAATAAAAAAAAAAACCATCAATAAAATCTCTTAACAATAAAATACAATTTTGCCAAATAATATTTAATTGCTAATTCAAAGAAAAAGAAAAATTTACCAAAATAGGTTAAGTTAAGTTTCAATTTTTACCAAAAAAAAAAAACGAAAAAAAAAGGATTCACTTAATCAATAATATCGCAATTGGTTGGGATCAGTGGAGGAACGAATCCTTCATCTATATACATGTGAAATAATAATTAATATTTGAAATAGAGTGGAAACTCTACAGAGAGATAGTGTGAGAGATCCACATCAGGACGATCACCACCACCAGGACAAAGAAACGGAAGACGACGAAGATCATTTCAACGAAACGAATACTTAATCGTTTTGGAATAAATTCAAGCAATCAATCAATTTTTTTTTTTGATTTATTTTCCAATTTACCAATAAAACCAAATTAAAAATATGACTACCGATTTTGCAATGGATCGAATTGTTTGGTCAACAAGTACAACAAATATTTTTAGTAATAATAATACTAATAATAATGTTGGTGGTGGATCGGCAGCGGAGGCGGGAACAGCAACGACAGTAAGACGACGACGTCGAAACAGTTTGGAATTAATCATAATGAAGGTATGAATGAATAATTATGATTAATAATTTTAATAATATCAATAGTGTGTGGATTCTAAATTAAACCGAATCTTAAAAATCTACAAAATCAAATTTCCCAACTAAAAACCCCGGCATGAAAACATGATAAAGTTTAGCGATTCTTTATCAAAAAAAAAAAAAAACGCGATGATTTGAGACAGAAAACCGAATAAAAATAGATTGTTTTTTAATTTTAATAAATTTTGTTTTGGTTGACAGGATTTTTAGACAGGATCAATATTTAAAGTCTGATTAAAAATCCTTCTCGTATAGCAAAGTGGTGAAAAATTTCGCTCGCACAGAACTATTAAAAAAAATCTAAATTCCCCTTCCTATTAAATTGAATTTTCAGAAATATTGAGACCTTGCATTAATAATGTCGATTTTTTAACAAAATATAGTTTGTTTGTATAACAAAATTTTTGGGTACATTAACCAATATATTGCCCATCGTTAGCTATGACTTCCTGCCCATCTTTTAGAAAGTTTGTTGATTCCTCGTTTGAAGAACTCCTTATATCTTTTCTCCTAATCCATTCACCGACCCATTTTCGCATTTCTTCTTGCAGCATTTCGAAAGCGTACATCTGTACATCTGGCTGACCTGCATTGATCTGAACAAATGGTTATCAGAAGGAGCAAGGCAAGGTCTTACGGGAGAGTACGGGGGGTGATCACGATCAAGATACCAACCGAGCCTCTTTATTTTTAGCCTTAATCATGTTTGCAGGATGTGGTCTCGCACGCATTGTCATCGTGCATTAAACTTTGTGGTGTTTTTGAACTATATCAATGGTCGTTTTTCGTTAAAATTTCTTTGCCAATTCGTCGCCAGTTGTCGTCGTCGGTAGTGATCAGATGTAACAGTTTCATTCGGTTTTAACAGCTGGCGCATAATACACGACACCCTTCTGTTCCCACCAAATGCACAGCATAAACAACTTCTGGCAATGAATTTGGCGTTTTGTGATTGTGAAGTTGAAGTTGATGGTTGGCCGGGATCAACATATGTTGACGTTTTACGTTTAGGGTTGTCGTAATGCATCCGCTATTCATCATCGCCAGTGACAATTCGAATCCAAAAACTATGTTTTTTGTGCTCGGCCAGATGTTTATGGCATGCATCGATACGTGCTTTGACTTGATTTTCATTCATATGGGTCCCAGATTTTCCTAGCTTTCTGATCTTTCCCATTGAATACAAACGTCTAGAAATGGTAGAGGCATCTACATTCAACTCTAATGCAAGCTCTTGTTGCGTTCGACACGAATTTTCATTCAACAATGCCTGCAATTCTTCGTCTTCAAATTTTTTTGGCTGACCTGGCCGTTGTTTGTCTTCCACTTTCTGAAGCGTCAAGACAAAATGGCCTTTTTTGAAGACGAAGAATTTCAGGCATTGTTGGATGAAAATTCGTATCGAACGCAACAAGAGCTTGCACTAGAGAGTTGAATGTAGATGCCTCTATACCATTTTTAGACGTTTGCATTCAATGGGAAAGATCAGAAAGCTATGAAAATGGGTCCCAAATCCCACATGAATGAAAAGCACGTATCGATGCATGCCATAAACACCTTGCCGAGCACAAAAAACATAGTTTTTTGTTTCGAATTGTCACTGGCGATGAAAAGTGGGTGTATTAGCATCAACATATGTTGATCCCGGCCAACCATCAACTTCACAATCAAAACGCGATATTCATTGCCAAAAGCTTATGCTGTGCATTTGGTGGGATCAGAAGGGTGTCGTGTATTATGAACCAGCTGATAAAACCAAATGAAACGGTTACATCTGATCGCTACCGCTACGGCAACTGGTACGAATTGGCAAAGAAATTGAACGAAAAACGACCATTGATAGCTCGAAAACACCACAAAGTTTTAATGCACGATGACAATGCGTGCGAGACCAAATCGTGCAAACATCGTTAAGGAAAAAATTAAGAGGCTCGGTTGGGATCTTGATCTTGCCACCCGTACTCTCCCGTAAGACCTTGCCTTGCTCCTTCTGATTACACACATTTGTTCAGATCAATGCAGGTCAGCCTGACAGATGTACAGATGTACGCTTTCGAAATGCTGAAGAAGAAGTGCGAAAATGGGTTGATGAATGAATTGGGTGGGTGACAAAAGATATGAGGAGTTCTTCAAACGAGGAATCAACAAACTTTCTAAAAGATGGTCAGGAAGTCATAGTTAACGATGGGCAATATATTGGTTAATGTACTCAATCATTTTGTTATACATAAATAAATGGCATTTTCAAGCCAAAAAAATCGACATTATTAAAAGTAGATTAAATTACTGAATTTTTGAATATGAACTTCCACAAAGTTTGAAATGAAAATTTCCCATAGCAAAATCATTAAAGTATGAGCAAATTTATTGTTTTTTAAGTTTCTTAATTCTTTCATTCCAATTTAAAGTTGAATTTTCAGGCAGTGCATTAATAGAAAACTAAATGCAATAATAAAACGTAATAACTTAAATTTCTTATTATTGATCAATAACAGAAACAATAACACGAAACTCAACTACTAAAATCAATCAAACCATACAATAAATAAATGTGTTAAAATTCACAATATTTATGATTTATTTAATATAAATAAATTTTTTAAATAAATACCAAATTCTATTTTTGGAATACGATAAAGAGATCTTAATTTAAAAAGAAGCGAAACAATAAAAAAATACTCAACATTCAAAGTTTTCAATTATGACAACTTACTAATTATAATATTAATAATAATAATAACAGCGTGCGTGTGTTTAAATGAATTTATGATGTGATAAAAGGGCAAGCAAAGGTTCAAATCAAACTTGTGTAAAAATAGGGAGACAAAAGAAAAAAAATCAACTGTTATTTATATGAGATTTAACTATAGTTCTAAATCATAAGCCCAAGTCCCAAGATATCAATATCAATGTCATGGACATTAAAATAAATAATATATAATTGATTATAAAGACAAATATCAGAATGCGGATGATGACGATCATGACCACAAAATCATTTTTTAAAATTGTTATATAAAATAATTAAAACTATAGTGTGTGTGTATTAATAAAATACAATAAATAAATAAAGTGTGTTTATGTTTGTTGAAATATACAGATGATTGTGAAGATGATTTATGCGTGTACTAATAATACTACAAAAAACACATGATTGATTGATTAAAATAAAAAAGTTTTAAGAATTAATGAATTATAATTGTTTAAAGTAAATTATTCTACTTCTATTCATTTTTTGTTAAAACATTGAAAGGTTAATATTAATTCCCATCAATCAATCAATCAATCAATAAACGAATCATTACCGATCATACCGATCGGACCAGAAATGGAGATTCATTTTTAGGAGACTTTCAAACACACTTCCTTCATTCATTCAGATTTAACTCTATAGAATTTATATAGAATTTTTCATTGTCTATTTAGAATATTTGAATTATTCAAACAAAAATGCTTTAACAAGTATTGAAACACAGAGCGTCCCAGAGCGTTCCAAAATAAAGCCAAAATGTCTCTATTTCAATTCGTCAATTCGTTAATTCGTTGGATTTTGTTAATTTTTTGGGTATAAACTTCTAAAGTCTGATGTGCAAAATTTGCATCCGATAGCAAAGTCATCACCAAAACTAAATTAATAACATTCTTAATTTTCTCATCCCGATTAAATTGAATTATTGGGAGTATCCATTAATTCGTGCGGTTTTCTAAGAGTGTGCGTTACTAGTATTAATTCGCGTCGTGTTCATCCGTGACTATATATTCATTTGAAAGCTATTGTAAACTGTTATATTGCCCGTCCTTTTCAGTATATATGTCATTTGATTGAAGCGTGTAAACAACATTTTTTTTCTCTATTCATTGGAACATGTCGTTGAACGTGTTTTGTGCCAGAAAAAGTGTTTTTGCCGGGGGAGTTCTTCTTCATTACTTCTTTAACATTGAAGAAAAGTCATCTACCGAAAGTCATCGTATTTTAGTAGAGTTTAGTTTATGCTTATGGTCTAGCCATGCTCTAGCTGAAAGAACGTGCCAGAAGTGCAGGTTTTCACACGGTTTAAAAGTGGTGGCGAATTCAACCTAGAAGACGATGAACAACCCGGACAGTCAAAAAGGTTTGACGGTGAAGAATTGGAGGCATTGCTTGATGATTAAGATGCGTGCCAAACGCAACCAACAAGATCTTGCAAAATCATTGGGAGTTGATCAAGCAACCATTACCAGCAAACGTTTAAAAGCATCGGGATTCATCCAAAAGGATGGAAATTGGGTGCCGTCGTATGAATTAAAGCCCGCAAGAGATATCGAACGCCGATTCTGCATGCGCCGGAAATCAACGCTTCAACGTCACAAAAACAAGTCATTTTTTTCATCGGATTATTATCACTGATGATGATGATCGAAATGAATTCATTACACGTTAACCGCAAGTGCAAGAAATCGTATCGGTGAAGCTCGTCGGCCAACCATCAACATCCACGCGGTAAAGCCGAATATCCATTGTGCCGCCAAGGTAAAATGCTCTGTATTTGGTGGGTGGGATCAGAAGGGGGGTGGGTGCGTTGTATTATGAGCTGTTGAAATCGGGTCAGACAATCAAACAAAAGAAGGGGACCGACCTCTACCGAACACACAATAAAATTCGTTTGAAGAGATCGATCGATTGCGGCCAGAAACGACCAGAATATGCGTAACCATAGACACGAATCCATAATTTTCCGACAACATGACAACGCTCTCGGTCACATGTTTCAAGACGACCGGTTTGGAAAAACTATTTGGAAAAAACACAGTTGGTGGGAAGTTCTACCTCACGTTATAACCTGATAGCCCAGACATGGCCCCTTCTGCGATTACTACGACTTGTTCAGATCAATGCAGAATGCCCTCACCGGAATACCGGCTTCACTTCACTTCACAGAACAGGGTATCAAAAAACGGGGCTCGATTCGTTCTTCACCTTCACCAAGCCGCCGGAGAAGTTCTTTTGGGATGGAATCCACAAATTTGCTAGAAAGATGGGCAAATGTTGTAGCTTCCAATGAACAGCAATACTTTGATCATTGATTGTATAACCATTTTTTCAGAATCAAGACTTAATTTTCGAAAGAAAACCGTATGAATTATATTCATACTCGCAATACAATAAATCGAAATAATATTTCTTTTGCAAAGACACGAATAAGAAGAACGACTACGACGTCGACGACAATCAAATATACTATTATATATATATTTTGTTAACGTTGACGTATTTTTTTTTTTTTGTAATTGATATACGATATTTTACATTTATTTATTTATTTAATATTTTAATAATAAATTAATTTTTGTTCCGTAAAATTTAACTTAAACCAATCTCTTTGCAATTTTATACTATACTTAATTTTATATATTAAAATAATTGACGTCGTCGTCGTCGTCGTCAACGTCGTCGACAAATACAAAATATAACATAAAATAAATAAAACAAGACCCGAGAAAAAATAAAATACAATAGCACATATGACACTTTTTTTTTTTGATTATTTCTTCTTACGATAGTATTTTATTTTATTTTATTTATTATTATTTAATGTGTGATATTTAATTTATTTATTTATTTATTTTTTTCCAGTATCATATGCTTCTGTAATAATTATTATATCAAAATATTATTAGAAGTATATACACAGAAATTATCTCTTATTATATTATTGTTTTTTTTTGTTTTTTGTTTTGGTTTTGTTGAATGATTTGAATCAAAATATGAGATAAATAAAGAAGTTGAAGACGTTGACGTTCTATTCCGTTTTTTTTTGTCAAAAGATTAATTGATAATTCATTAGGGAATATCATTTAAATACCAAAACAAACAAAAAACACAATTTCTTAAACATCATTTATCAGAAACATTCGAAAAATTGTTAAAATAAGCGCCAGAGATGAGATGCACAGAAGGGGGACGTTTTGATTTTTTTTTAGCTGGAAATAGTAGAGAAATAAAGAAAAAAAATGTATGTATAAGACCTTAAAGACACGATGACTCTCAATAAAGGCAAGGATAACATCATCAAAAAAACTGAAACATTCTAAAAATTTACTCAAAATATAGCCCTTTAAGATAAAAAGATAAAAAAACTTAAACTCTTTTTAAGATTTTAAAATATTCTTAATTCTAACCCCATTCCGAATTCGAATGTTTTACAGAAAAGAACCACCACCAAAACATGAATGAAAATGAAAATGCTTGGAAAAATTTTTAAAACTATCAATCATTAAATTTTCTAAAAGTCTGAAAAAGGAATCTATGAAAAAAAAAATGGTTAAGAACTGGAAAAACAGAAGATACGATCGCCATCGGATCTGATTTTCAATATAGTCGTTAATGTACTCACCACAAATTCAAAGCTTTTGTGGGGGGTTTTTCTATAGTGCGAACAAGCGAATAAAAAATACCCATTTGAATTAAGAGATTCGATTATGAATTTCTATAGCCGACAGTCGTCAAAGTCAAAGTCAAAGTGATTAAGCCGAAAGAAATCTCACAAGTCTGTGGAAAAAATCTACCAATGTCGAGTTAATAAAAGAATTTAACAAACTGGAAAAAAAAATGATCATAAAAAACCAAACCAAACCATACGTTAACAGACAAATTATCTTAAAAGCGAGATCAAACAATAAAGAAACAAACAAACCAGCATAAAATGAATGAAATGATTCGTGAACGGGACCTAAACCAAATAATCCAATACTTCGCATAAACAATTTCTAAAGTTAATTTTATGGTAAATTACCGTAAGAAATGAAAATGGTAAAGATTTCAAGGGGATTGATGAAGGAATTCTCAAGAAATCTCGTTCATAAAATCCGTTATCTAAAGAAGCATAGAAAAAAGTAGGGAAAATCTATAATAAAATTATTTCTTAACGTTTTTTAAATACTTACTTAAAACCAAAATGCCTGGATGTCTTTGAATGGTCAAGATTTCAAGAGGATTGATGAAGGAATTCCAAAGAAACCTGCATCAAAAACTCCGTTATCTAAAAATACAATGTTTTTGCCAAATATTGGATTAGGTTTCCTTGGACGAATCATTTCGTATTTGAAGATTTTTCCTACTTTTTCCTCTGCATTTCCATATAAATGAATTTCTGATAGAGATTTCTTGAGAATTGCTTCATCAATCCACCTGAAATCTTGACCATTTACGGAAAATTGACTTAAGAAATGTTTATGCGAAGTATTGGATTATGTTTCCTTGGGCAAATCATTTCAGATTTGTAGATTTTCCCAAATTTTTCCTATGCTTCTTTAGAGAACGGATTTTCTGAATGAGATTTCTTGAGAATTCCTTCATCAATCCACTTGAAATCTTTAGCAAATTCGTCAAAATTTACTTAAGAAATGTTAACTTCAAGTATTGAATTACGTTCCTCTGGACGAATCATTACATATTTGAAGATTTTCCTCTGCATTTCCTTATAAATGAGTCTCTGAACGAGATTTCTGAAGAATTCCTTCATCAATCCACTTGAAATCTTTAATATATCTATAAAATTAACTTTTTTCTATGCTTCAAGTATTGGATTGGGTTTCAATGGGCAAATCATTTTATATTTGAAGATTTTCTTACTTTTTCCTATACGCTTTTTTTTTAGATAACAGAGTTTCTGATGCAGGTTTCTTAAGAATTCCTTCATCAATCCACTTGAAATCTTGACCATTCAAAGACATTCAGGCATTTTGGTTAAGTAGGTATTTAGAAACATTAAGAAATAGTTTATTATAGATTTTTTCCTACTTTTTTCTATGCTTCTTTAGAGAACTGATTTTCCGATGCAGGTTTCTTGAGAATTACTTCATCAATCCACTTGAAATCTTTGCCATATTCATAAAATTACATTAAGAAATGTTTATGCCAAGTATTGGATCAGGTTTCCTTGGACGAATCATTTCAGATTTGTAGATTTTCTTACTTTTTCCATTGTATTTTTAGATAACTGATTTTCTGATGCAAATTTCTTTAGAATTCCTTCATCAATTCAAATTGAATTCATCTCAAAAAAACATTACAAAAGTCCAACTGACGATATACGTACATAATTTTTATCATGCAAATGCATCGCGCGTATGGTGTTTTTTTTTTTTTTGTTTCTTGTTTTTTTATTATCTCTAATATAAATTTTCTGTTCATTTCATCACACTGTTCTGTAGTAATGGTTTAATAATAAATCTTATTTTTTGGTTTATGAAAAGTAAATATTTATTTTAATTTATAATATAAAAAATATAACACAACAATTAACATTTAATTGTGTGTGCATCTCTTTATTATATCTTTATTATAATTTTAATGTATTATTTTTATATTTTCGTTACGTTACGATCTCGATTTTTATTATTTATTATACGTAAATCGTAAATCATAAATATATTTAAATCAAATACAACTACATTTTGCATTTGAAATCGTTTATAATAAAAATCAAATTTGTTTTTTTTTTTGCTTCTCTCTCAATTTCATTCGTATTTTACCAAGAATTTGATGGAAATAATAAATAAATAGGCAGCAAATCAAAGCAAAGCAAAAAAATTAAATGTACTAATTAAATTAAATAAAAAAAATGTATAACCGGGACAAGTTTTTTGTTTGCTGTTTGTTTGTTTGTTTGATATTTTTTAATTTTTTTTTTTTTATCAGCATTTCACATTTCGTATATTATACAAATTTATTATCTCGCGTTTATCTTTGGGGTTTTTAAAGAAGCGAAGAAAAAGAACAATTAAAATTTATTTTTTTAAATGATAATAAAAAAAAAAAATCACAAACACACACAAAACAGAAGATTTTTTTTTTATTTACTGCAATGCGAAGTTATAAATTAAAATGATGATGAAATGAATTTTTTTCTTAAAAATGATAAGGCAAAAATCATCCATTTTTTGCTGGTGCTTTTGCAACCGCGAATAAGACACGCAAATTATCACGTTATTATTATTATTATTTATTAAAAAAAATTAAATAAAAATTTTGTTGGTTTTCAGATTAATTTTTATTTTATTTTATTTTATGTTTGTTTGTTTCTTTATTGTTTTGATCTCTCGCTTTGGTGGTTAATGAATATATATTGCGGTTATCTTTTAATATATAATTTGTCTGTTTAATGTATGGTTTATTTGGTTTGGTTTTTATGATCATATTTTTCCTTTTTGTTTGTTAAATTCTTTTATTAACGTTTATTGACTAGACATTGCTAGATTTTTTCCACAGACTCGGCAGATTTTTTTCTGCTTCTGCTATGGAAATTTTTGAGACTTTCTGATCGATTCAGAATCGAATCTCTTAATCGCTTAATTAAAACATTGTATTTTTTGAGAATTACTTCATCAATCCACTAAAAATCTTTACCATTTCCGTCAAAATTTACTTAAGAAATGATTAAGCGAAGTATTGGATTAGGTTTTCGTTGGGCAAATCATTTTATAATTGATCATTTTATAATTTATCATTTTATTATTATAATTGATTTTCTTACTTTTTTCATTGTATTTTTAGATAACAGAGTTTTTGATGCAGGTTTCTTGAGAATTACTTCATTAATCCACTTGAAATCTTTAGCATATCCATAAAATTAACTTCAATTTTACGGAAATGGTCAAGATTTCAAGTGGATTGATAAAACAATTCTCAAAAAATCTGCATCAGAAAATTAGTTATCTAACAGAAGCATAGAAAAAAGTCGGAAAAATCTATAATAAACTATTTTCTGAATATGTTTTCTAAATACCTACTTAACCAAAATGCCTGAATGTCTTTGAATTGTAAAGATTTCAACCGAATTGATGAAGGTATTCTCAAGAAATCTCGTTCAGAAACTCATTTATCTAAAAATACAATAGAAGAAGTAAGCAAAATCTACAAATCTGAAATGATTCGTCCAAGGAAACCTAATCCAATACTTGAAATAAACATTTCTTAAGTCTTAAGGATTGATGAAGTAATTCTCAATAAATCTTTATCAGAAACTCAGTTATCTAACAGAAGCATAGAAAAAAGTAGAAAAAAATCTATAATAATCTATAATAAAATTATTTCTGAATATGTTTTCTAAATACCTACTTAACAAAAATGCCTGAATGTCTTTGAATGGTCGGGATTTCAAGTGGATTTATAAAGCAATTTTCAAGAAATCTCTTTCAGAAAATCCGTTATCTAAAAATACATAGGCAAAAGTTGGGCAATTCTCAAATATGAAATGAATCGCTCAAGGAAACCTAATTGAATACTTCAAATAAACATTTCTAAAGGTAATTTTATGGATATGGCAACGATTTCAAGTGGATTGATGAAGGAATTCGCAAGAAATCTGGATTAGAAAATCAGTTATCTAAAGAAGCATAGGAAAAAGTAAGAAAGTCTTCAATTATAAAATGATTTGCCTAAGGAAAGCTAATCAAATACTTGAAATAAACATTTCTTAAGTTAATTTTATGGAAATGGTCAAGATTTCAAGTGGATTGATGAAGTAATTCTCGAGAAATCTGCATCAGAAACTCATTTATCTAAAAATACAATGGAGAAAATAAGAAAATGTACAAATCGGAAATGATTTGCCCAAGGAAAACTGATTCAATACTTGAAATAAACATTTCGCAAGGTAATTTTACGGAAATGGTCAAAATTTCAAGTGGATTTATAAAGCAGTTCTCAAGATATCTACTGAACTTAACCAAAATGGATCTCTGAATCTCTCGAAATCTGATCTTTATTATATAGAAATTTTGAACCCTCATATTTTAACAATTAACAATTAACAATTTACATTGGTTTTGTTTTTTTCCACAGAATAATAAACAACATTTTATGATTGATATTGTTGTGGCAATCGTTGCCATACCAACATTAATTTGTTTTGCCCTATTATTGGATAAAAATATGCGCAATAACAATAAATCAATAAATCATGAAACATTTGAGGATCGCTGGATAATATTCGGTTTAGGATTTGGTTTTTTAATTGTTAGCCTATGCATTGGCGGTTATGTAACCCATCGAATGGGTGTTTGTTTATGGACCGGACCATTAGATGAATTAAGTAGTAGCAATAGGGATAACGCATTTCCGAATTCCCATATTAATTCACAATTGGATATTTTACGAATGTTGGAGGAAATGTCACCGCCAGCCTATGAAATTGCATGTAAAATGAATGATGGTGATGTATATGATATTGAAGCAGGAGCAGCAGTAGCACCGCAGCAACCGCCGCCATCCTATGAAAGTCTTTTACTAACCAATGATAATTTGAATTTGAATCCATTAAAACAACAGAAAAAAACATCGGTTACAGAATATTTTATAATCAGTGAAACATCAACATATTTTTAAAATGTTGGGGAAATAAATTAGGTTAGGACAATGTTATTTATATGAATTACTACTATTTTTTTGAAGAAATAATCACGTAAAATATTTTATTTTATTTTTAGTAATAATAAAACAAACCAAAAATAAAATTTTTTTATACATATTTAATAATTTGAAATTGTGTAAGTGTTTTGTTTTTTAATTAAATTTACTTTATTATAGAAATCGTTAGCCAAAGGAAATCTAATTCAATATATTTGACAATCAAACCCACATTAAGTTAATTTTCATAACATAGTCAAGATTTCAAGTGGATTCATCGAAGAATTCTAAAGAAATCACTATCAGAAAATCTTTTAAGATAAAATTCTTTAGGGAAAAAGACAGGAAAATCTTGAAATACCTTCAAATAGAAGATCATTTGCCAAAGGAAACCTAATTCAATATTTTACATAAATCTCTCTTAAGCTAATTTTACTAATCATAAGAAATTAAAACGAAAAAATAATTGGAAAAATCTTGATATATCTTTGATTATCTTCAAAACATTTGAAAATGATATTCGCGCCCAGGGAAACCTAATCTAATTTATTTGGCGTAAACGCAGTAAACACTGGTACATGGGAACGATTAATGAGAATTTTCTAAAGAAATCATAGAAAATCTTTTGAATACTTGAATAATTTTATATAGGGAAAAAACAGGAAAATGATTGAAATCTCTTCAAAAAACCTAACTCAATTCAATTCATTAATTCATTTCACAAACATTTTCCCATTTGAATAATTTAAAAGAAGAGTGTAATATTGAAATTGCGAGTTTTACCAAAATAAGTTTGCTTATACGCTCCTTGGGACATCGCATTGGCAAATATGTTAATAAATTATACAAAACAAAGTGGTGAAACTTCTACAAAATTACTATCAAAATGCGATAAAGAAGAAGAATAGATAAGCTTATCAAATATGTGGACGACGGAACGGACGGAAATTGAGGAATTGAACATTTTTTCTAGCACTTTTCTGACGAGAACTTTTCTCTTGTAATAAAAATCACGGCCTGATCGACCTCATTGACAAAGTTCACAAATTTATAGGAGTCTTTGAATGTCTGAGTGTCTTTTTGAATGGTCAAGATTTCAGGTGGATTGTTGTAGGAAGAATTCTCAAGAAATCTCTGCCAGAAACTTTGTTATCTAAAAATGCAGAGGAAAATGTAGGGAAAATCTACAAATCTGAAATGATTCGTCCAAGGAAACCTGATTCGATGCTTGAAATAAACATTTCTTAAGTTAATTCTATGGATATGGTAAAGATTTCAAGTGGATTGATGAGGTAATTCTAAAGGAATCGCTATCAGAAACTCCTTTATCTAAAAAATACAATGGAAAAAGTAAGAAAATCTTCAAATATGAAATGATTCGCTCAAGGAAACCTAATCCAATACTTGAAGTTAAAATTTCTTAAGTTAATTTTACGGATATGGTAAAGATTTCAAGTGGATTGATAAAGCAATTCCCAAGAAATCTCTATATGTTTTCTAAATATCTACTTAACCAAAATGCCTTCAGTTGAAGATACGGGAGGGCTCAGAAAAAAAATAAACCAACACGTTGTTGTGAAGAACCGAATCGATGATGATGATGATGATGTTGATATATCCGAGCAACGAGTGACTGTGCTGTGATGCTGCTGATTTTGATTGTGATTTCATCATTCCAACATATTTAACATTATTATGGGAAATTTTTCTTCTTCAAGGAACCAACCGCCATCAGTTGAAAATTTGAATTACCCTCAACTAATTTTGGGTTTTTTTTTAAAATAAGATGCAGAAACTGGATCGTTAGTCAAAAACGTTAGTTGGGGTTCTACGATGAATGACGATATAAAATCATGAGAAAAGATCATGATCATGAAGAAAAGAATTAACATTTAACGAACGGCTTAGGCTAAATTATCAAACTGTTAGTTAGGAAATCAATAAACTTCTGTACCTAACAGAACAGCAATCATATGATGAATAGAAGCAAGCCATTCTGAAGATTGGATGGAATGGTATAAGTTCGAGGAATCCGACGGGGTTGTGGGATAGTGTCAAACGTCATAGCGTCAATTTACAAGAAGGGAGACTCGGTTTCGGAGTGAAATTTCGCAGAGGAGAATTTCATTGATTTCTTCCTTGATTTCATTGGTGCATGTAACAATGTGGAATCGCGGCCAAACAACGAATCAGCCAAAGAAAAATTATGTAACAAGGGGTTTTAAAGCCGCAAACGGAGAACTTACAATACACAATAAAAAAGTTATATCTGCCCACCCTTTATTATTATAATATGAGGTCATACAGAAAAAATATTATCAATTTTATTTTATTTTGTTTTTTTTTTATCAAATTATTATGAATATTTCATTATTATAATGAATCTTCTCGTTTTCATTATTATTATTATAATTGCACAACTGCATATATTTGCATATTTGCATATTTATAACGTGACTATGGATACAAAAAAAAAAATAAAAAATTCTGATATAGTATACTGATATATAAATCAAATAGAATACAGGAAGAATCATCCGGGGATGAGTTCAATTTAAATATATTTCGGTTCAATTCAGATCCAGATCCAGATAATGGTGCAAAGGTGCCAGTTAAAAGACGATGCAAGCACGAGCAAAATGTTAAGGATGTAGATATAAAAATTATTAGTTCATTAAAATGCATGTATGGATGGATTGGAGTTAATTTTCTATTGATGGGGAAAAAATCACCAGACAAGAGAGATTCTATTTAATAATTTTGATTCGACTGCGGATTGGTTTTTTAACATCCGGCAACAACCCATCCTTCTGTTATTGGTTTCTTAATTTGTGTCTGTAATTATAGCCGGGAAGATCAATCCACAAGAGGAAAAAAATAGCTTTATGTGAAAATTCATATTCGAAAATAAACGAAACCGTACGATCCAAAAATTTTTTGTAAGAATGTTTAGGTTGGGCGCTTTTATTAACTACACACGAACTGAGCGATGTCAAGAGGTAAGAGGTCAAGAGATAAAATAACCGATGGGAAATGGATGGATGGATGGAGGAATAGCAATAGTAAGATAGTAAGATCAAGAAAGAAGGGATCCGATAGGTTACGTTTTACGTGCAGAGAAAATCATTAGAAGAATGGAAATCCTTAGTAGTCTTTAACAGTTCAGAAACTGCTTTGGTTATCGCACTGTAAAGGTATAATAATACTAATACTAATAATACTAATAATAATAATTATAACTAAAATGATAAGGAAAAAAGAAAAATTTTTATTTTTTATATATATGAAAATAAATAATAAACGTACACTTAAACATGATCCAATTAAAATAAGACTGAATATAATTTTAAGAGAATGTTAAAAAGTGGAACTAAAACTATAAAAAAATTTTATATGCATAAATCTACTAATAATATTTTTCAAAATATCATCATCATGATGAAAAGTGGAGAATACCTTCAACAACAAAAACAACGTGAACGTATAAATTATATGCAATTTATTTAGTCTGTATTATAATATAACATCAATATTTTTATATATTGGGAGTATGAATTAATTCATGCGCGTTTTTTTTTGCGCAAAATTAAGGCTTTATTGTGAACAAATGGTTATACAATCAATGAATGATCAAAGTATTGCTGTCCATTGAAAGCTACAACATTTTTTTCCCATCTTTCACTGGCAGTTTGTGGATTTGTCCCCATCTCCAAAAAAGAACTTCTCCGGCTGGCTTGGTGAAGGTGCAGAACGAATCGAGCCCCGATTTTTGATACCCTGTTCTGTGAAGTGAAGTGAAGTGAAGCGTATTCCGGTGAGGGCATTCTGCATTGATTTGAACAAGTAGTAGTAATCAGAAGGGGCTGCTATGTCTGGGCGGTTATAAGGCGGGTGAGGTAGAACTTCCCACCCACTGTGCTTTCCAACCAAATAGTTTTTCCAAACCGGTTGTCTTGAAACATGTGACCGAATGTTATGATGTTGTCGGAAAATTATGGATTAGTGTCTATGGTTGCATATTCTGGTCGTTTCTGGCCGCAATCGATCGCTCTCTTCAAACGAATTTTATTGTGTGTTCGGTAGAGGTCCCCTTCTTTTATTTGATGGTCTGTCCCCGATTTCAACAGCTCATAATACAACGCACCCACCCTTCTGATCCCACCCACCAAATACAGAGCATTGTACCTTGGCGGCACCATGGATATTCGGCATTGCCGCGTGGATGTTGATGGTTGGCCGACGAACTTCACCGATACGATTTCTTGCACTTGGGGTTATCGTATAATGAATCCATTTCGATCATCACCATAGTGACAATAATCCGATGCAAAAAAATGACTTTTTGTGGCGTTGAAGCAACATTTATCCGACATACCGATTCGGCGTTCGATATCTTTTGGCTTTTTATTCGTACGGCACCCAATTTCTAAGCTTTTGGATGAATCTCGATGCTTGATGAAACGTTGCTGGAAATGGTTGCTTGATCAACTAGCGGAATGATTTTACAAGATCTTGTTGGTTGCGTTTGGCATGCATCTTCATCAATAAGCAATGCCTCCAATTCTTCATCGTCATTCATCTTTTTGGCAGGGTCCGGATCGTTCATCATCTTCTAAGTTGAAATCACCCTCACTTTTCACCAACCGTGTGAAAACCTGCACTTCTGGCACGTTCTTTCAGCTAGACCATAAATAAACCTCTACTAAAATACGATGACTTTCGGTAGCACTTTTCTTCTTCATGTTAAAGAAGTAATGAAGAAGAACTCCCCCGGCAAAAACACTTTTTCTTACAAAAACACGTTCGACGACTTGTTCCAATGAATAGAGAGAAAAAAATGTTGTTTACGCTTCAATCAAATGACATATATACTGAAAAAGACGCGCAATAACAGTCAGTAGCTTTCAAATGAATATAGTCACGGATGAACACGACGCGAAATAATACTAGTAAAACGTCCACTCTTAGAAAACCGCACGATTTAATGCATACTCCCAATATGTATACAGGAATGTTTATGAATCTTAACACTTGTGTGTTAAAATAAAATAAAATAAAACCCCCACATCTCCAAAAAAAAAATTCAACCAGCCACCCACAAACAAACAACCAACACTCTCAATGAATGTATATATTCTATTCTATTCTATTCTATCAATGCATATAGAATAGAAGAATCCTTATAACAAATATATTTTGTACATGTATAAAAAAAAAAAAGGAAAATTTATTAGACAAGACATACTTTAAATGACAATGCTCTATTATCATTATTATTATTATTATTATCATTATTATAATGTATTATATTATGGTGATAATTTACATGCTTTTCTATTCATATATTCTTATTTTAAAAATAGCACACGGCACACAGAACATCCTTATTATTATTAATATTAATACTATAGAAACTGGTATATTCCTCTATAGAAAAGAAAAGAAAAAATGATCTTAAAATATCAAATAATTGTTTGGACTTTTAGTTGTTATGAAACCGACTAAAGTCGAATGAAAATTTCCAATAGAAAACCATTGAAAAACATTTACCTATTGATTGTTAAAAACTCTCGTAATAACTCATCCTATTAAGTTGAATTTTAACAGACAGAGATACTAACAAATGAATTGGAAAAAAAAATATTGTAAAAATTTCAAAAAAACAATTAAAAGCACTGCTTATTTTGAGTATGAACCTCCAAAGTTTGAATGTAAACCATTAAAAAACTATAACTATTTAAAAATATAATAGAATTTCCATACGATTAAGTTGAATTTTTGGCAGAGACGCAAGTTCAAGAGATGCTCTCAAGACAGATCTCAAGCTTCTTATTGTAAAACATATACTTTAAATTAGTATTGAATCAATCAATGGATTTTTGGTGTATGCGAACTTTTTTTGGATATCGACCCTCCCTTTCAAGACAGAGAAGACAGATACACATGGAAATTGTTTTTAGAAATATTGAAAAAGAGATTTAATCATTGATGCGGAATTCTATTGGAAATTATCCAAGTTCAAAGTATAATAAAAACATTTCCAAAATTCAAAATTCATTGCAAAAACAATTTTAAAGGCAATTAATCCGCATCCGATTGTAAGTTGAATTTTGATAGAGAAATGCTAAAAAGAAATTGGAAAATATTTAATTAAAATTCCCAAATAGGTTGAAAAACTTAATTTTTAGTTATGAACTGCCAAAGTTTAATGAAAATTTCAATTTGAAAACCATTAAAGAAATATTAATATTGATTTTTAAATGCACTTCTCGATTTACGTTAAATTTTAACAGACACAATCTCATGTGATACAGAGAAAATCGATTGAATTGAATTGAATTTTAACATCGACATTTCTTTAGGACAGAAATATCCCAAATTGTTTAACAAATTACAAAACAGATCGAATAGTAGGATTTTTAAGGAATGAACCTCCAAATTCTGATCTAGATGATAAGTTCCAATATAAAACCATTTAAAAATCTATATTGATTTTAGGATTGAAAATCCTGAATTCTCATCTGATTACGGTCAACGGAAATTTGGCCGACGGAACATTTAAAAGACGGAACAATACGAAAATGTTACAACAGTTTTAAAAGTATTCATCAATTAAATTCTTTGCATCAACATAGAAACCATTCTTCTATCCCAATTCTCCCCAGGGAATGAAATGATATCAAATATCCTTATTTAATCATATTCAGTATAGTGGCTAATATACAAAAATATTACACCTTTCATAGTGTAAATTTTCCAAGGATTACCAAAAATATACATACATATTCATATAAATATTAATTATGCCAAAAGCAATGTTCGTTTTGTTTTTTTTTTTTGTCTTCTCCATAAACACTTTTTTCTACGTGTACAGTATCAAATAAAAAAACAAAACTTTTATTACAATTTTATAATATGAATATGAATGCGGTAACGTAACAGAATAAAAAATGAGAAAAAATGAGGAAAAATGGGAAAAAACAAAGAATTTTATAATACAATTATTTTTTAATAATAGTTTTTCATATAGTTTTAGTTTTTAGTTTTTAGTTTTCCATTCAACTAACTGCGATGAATGAAAGAGAAAGAATTTACACAGTCAGTTATTATATACAGAAGTTTTTCCAATAACCAACAGCTGATAAACATGAAAGTCCTACAGTTCTAGGCTTGCAAAATAGCATAAATGTTTAAAACCGTGAAAATTTCTTGTGTTTAACCTGCAGCTATAGCATGAAAACGGGTTGTCGCCGATGTTTATGTTATAAGAAAGAGTTAAAGATCGTTAAAATACCTTTCCAACAAGCTTATAATTATTAGATTCCGATAAGTGGTGACTGAGATATGGTAAATAACATCTGCACGTACTACCTTGAACTTCAACAAAATCGTTTTTTTCGGGCTAGCTCGAAACACAAGCGAGATAGACAAGCGGGGTCGCCATACATTTTTTGATTGCAAATGAGTAGGTGTAGAACCTGCCTGTTTCGGGTTGGCACCCTGTACTGGAACACCCTGCATAGTAAATTTAAACATTGTTTGTTTTATCCTGCAGTGATATAATTACATTAAACTAGTAATAATTTTGTTAATTAACTCCCAACACTCTTGTCAGCTGATACAAAACTATATACAAATATAAAAGAAACACTTTAATAAAGGAAAATGTTTAGAGTAGTTTATCAAAGGGGCACTAAACAAAAGGTCAAGGATTAATTGGGTTAAGTGTGAGAATTTTGTGAAATATCAACCAAATATGAATTGAATCGTTTATTACCCCCATTGAATTCCGTATAAAAGGTAGACACATCTCTAATAATAAATACCCTGTTGATGAATTGAGAAATACAAAACTAAAACTAAAAAAATAAAGGATGCAATTATACAGAAAATAATTTACATATTCAAAGTTTTGTCATTTTTTTTTTGGCCATAAAACAAAAATAGAATAATATTTTACAAAATATATATAGTTTATTATATATATATATATATAGATAGTTATTATATAGTTATACGACGATGGTGATGGTGATTGTGATGGTGGCAATGAGTAAATAACATTAACTATACCATATATATATATAGAAAATATACAGTACTTCAACTGTTTGATCAAATGTTTTTGCATCGTTGCGAGATCTATGGTCCAGATGTACTGTGTCTTTTTAGATAACATTTGAATTCTAATCTATGCTGTAATGTTGAACGTTATCTAAACAAACCAGTAAAGGTTATAGATCCTTAAACATCTGTACCAGATCTCTAAACAACTACGACAACATTTGATTGATAAACCGTTTTGAGTAACTGTACGTACATTATATATATATACATTCATTTTAACAACATATTACTGAAAGGGATGATATTCATTCATTATCATTTTGATGTTTTACCTAGATACCTAATAGAAATATATATTCCTTTACACGCAGTATAATATATAGTAAACCATAGAGTAAACTATAGAAATATATTGAGATTTTATACATTTAAATAAGTTTTAAATAATTTCATAGCATCGCTATACAGCTTCGATATACAACCTTTCACCATATACCATAAATAAATAAAGATATATACAATATACATAGAGTCGACCACACAATATAAATTGGATATGTACGTGTAAGATACATTATTGCACAAATAATAATAATATATGTTAGTTTGTATAGCAGAAACAGCAGCAGCAAAGAATGAATGAATTTAAAATGGATAAGAGGATTTTGTTATTTTGTTTCTGGTAATAACTACTTTTATATTCATATATATATATATGATATCTATGAATCTATTATATTCAAATAAACTGCAGAATACACTGTGGCTAACAGAAAGTACATTAAAAATTGTTTTGTTTTCCATTCAACTACACTAGTTAAATTAATCCTATATTTTTATATTTTTTTTTTGTACTTATAATTGGGGTACATATTAAAAAATATATGCCATATTTATTGTAAAAACACCTTAAAGACACCTTAAAGACGTAATGATTGTGATAGAAATCCATAGGGAAAACTTCAAATATGAAGTAAATCCTCAAATATGATGTGATTCGCACAAGGAAACCTAATCCAATACTTTGTATTAACATTTATTAGATTTATTTTGATGATATGGTAAAGATTTCAAGTGGATTGTTAAAAATGCAAAGGAAAAGGTAAAGAAAATCTTCAAATATGAAATGATTCGTACAAGGAAAACTAATTCAATACTTGGAATACACAATTTTGAAGTTAATTTTATGGATATGGTAAAGATTTCAAGCAAAACACTTCAAATATAAATAAAAATGTATATGGACAATAATTCTTATGAACATTGAATGGGGACGATGCTTCATGAATGGCAATTTAGAATTAAGATTTCACACAAAGTGTTTTATCTAACAACGTACTACGTTTATTTTTGACTGTATATTTTCATATGAGACGCATCTTCCTAATCTAAATTGACACTACTATCTTTGTCAATGCTATTTATCAACTGAATGGTTGAATTTCTTTAACAGATTTCATTTTGGGAAAATACAACAGGATAGTTTTTAATACGTCATGGCGTTATCTCAAGACATTGTGTGTGTGTGTGTGTGTGTGTGTGTGTGTGTGTGTGTGTGTGTATATATATAATTTTTTTAAGGGATAATAAAATAAAATTACTCACCCGAAAATAATCCTGCATGCTGAAATGCTCATCATTTTTTGTTTTACTGATCCAATGGATAGCATGTACTTTTTTCATGGATTTTATTAACCGCGTTTTAAATTCCATGATAAAATGTTTTAACTGGATGCCACCGCATTTAATCAATTTATTCAATTTTATTTTTCTGTTGAACAATTTCACAACAACAACAATAATGTTCCAATATGGCCAATGCTAATTGCTTTTATCACTGCGATTACTGAGCGGATTTTTTGGATGAACCATATTTCTCTGCATTCATCCAAATATTTCGACCACAAATATGTTGGTCGACATTGAATTTTGGAAAAAGCATCTGGTAATTTTTGGGATATTGTAAAACAAAATAATTAAAAATTTGAATTACATTTGCAAAAAAGCAAGAAAAAAAAACCATACCTTAACAAATAATAATGGCCGCCATTTCCCCTGACGACCATTGCAAAAAAAAATTTTTTTTCTACACTTGTTTAATGTAGTAAAAATCACCAATTGTATTATTAATCTGGATACCAGGATACCACCAGTCCATCAGTCCAATTTAATGGTAATAAATTTATTAGTGTTTAATAAATTTAATTAAATTAATTCATAATTAATTTTGTTTTTTGTTTTATTGTATATTCTATTTCTTTTTTTTTCTTTTTTTTTACAATATCTCCATCATTCATCAGCAGCAGCAGCAACAAAATGACGCTCGATTTTAATAACGTACGTACGAGTGTAGTGTAGAATGGAAACAAACCACACCCTTCTGGTGCAACACTTGAATCAAAAAAAAAAAAATTTGTTTGCACCCATGTGCGTAATGTATTTTCTATGCTATGCAACCATGTGCATAACATAGAAAATATTTCGTTCGGTTCGTTCGTTTGGTTCGATTTGGTGTTTGAATGATTTGGTGTATGTGCATGAGATAAAACACAGTTATTTTTTTCATTACGCGCACACACTCGTCTATCAAATTAACCAACGCATACAAAAATGCATTCGCTCTCGTCATTCTTTCATTCATTCGTCATATATTCATCATCATACAGACATACAGTAATCAAGTACAAAAAAAAACTAAAAAAGAAGCGTCGTCATACAAGGAACAAAAAAAAAATTCTTTTTTTTTTAATTTTATTAACAAAAAAAAATAAATTTAAATTAAATTAATTAAATTAATCGTAATTAATCGTAATTTAATTATTAAATTTTTAAATTATAATTAATAAAAAGTGATTGGATTGGATGTAAATGATGATGGATTGATGTGATGGGTAAAAAAAAGTGATTGATTTTTTTTTGGTAATTCTTCATATATGAAAAAAATGAAAAATGGCGGTGCGGCTTTTTTGTTAAAAATCCGGGAATTATTTGATCGTTCACCACTAATAGCTGCAGCTGCAACATTATATAATGTGAATATAATGGAATAAGGTTAGAGTTTTTTTTTAATGATAATTATTTTAATTAATATTTAGTAAATGTATATTAAATTTTTAATATCTATATACCTACTACTAAATGGTGATTTAGTAGGTGTATATGAGGGTGTGTGTGTTTGTGGGGATTCCTGTGTGTGAATTGATTTTTTTTTTTTTTTTTTGTAATTTTATTTAACGGCATATCGATTGGTGTGTGTGTGTGTGTGTGTATTGTATTTTATATATGCGAATGCTTTTGTTGGATGATTTTACAATGATTTTTATACATATAATTATAAGAAATTTTAATTTTTACATACGAATAAAAAAAAAACACAAGTTGATTAATAAATGGCAAAGATTTTTAGGCACAATAATTTTTTTGCTACGAAAATTCGTTAGTGATGTACTTAACTGTAGTTTTTTTTTTTTTTTTATTTTTGGGTATGAGAATAACATATCAATGGTTATATCGGGAAATTGTTTTTTCAGATCGCACTGTTTCCGTCCTTGGTATCCTTGCGTTCATATAGAAATCAATGGGGTTATTTCAGAAATATACTTGTTATATTTCTAAACAATTAGCATGCAATTTTAGATATATAGCTTTATTTAGAGGGTACCGAATAGAATATATAAAAGATTACCTTACTAGAATTTTTGTCAAATATATACTATTGCATCCATCTGATTCGTATAATGCGAATCGTTGGGAATAATAATGAAGAAAGCTTGTTCAACTTATAACCAATCGGGAACTTGGAAATTGGGAACTTGGAAATTTAATGAACAATAGAAAATTTTAGTATCATAGAAATTTTTGTGATCCTATCCCTTTCATCACCACCTCCAATAGGAATTCAAGCGATTATTTTCAAGGTGTCTTGTTGTATTTCTATTCAATTGACTTAACCTTTTGGATCTGAAGGTTTGAAATGGTTTTGTATTTGGGAGTTTATTCTGATTACACAGCTTTCATCCAGTTCTTCTACCTTACCCCCCATACAGAAATCCAAGGAATAGTCGAGATATTTCATTCTGTTTCTATAATCAATTGACTTTATATTTTTGAAATGGAAGTTTTTTTTAGCAAACATGGAAAGTGGTTTCGTATTTGAGAGGTATATTTCTAATGCCGTCGCTGCCAACCACATTCCATAGGAATCCAAGGGATTAATGAAGATATCCGGTTCTGTCCACAATTGCCTTGAAATTATCGATCTGTATGTCTGCTTACACTCATTCCCATAGAGATCCCATAGAATATTTAAGATATCTTGTTCTGTTACTAACAAATCAACTTAAAGTTGGGCAATTAGAGGTTATAGATGATGAACAAATTGAAAAGTTTTGTATTTTATAATTTTTTCCGATTCTAAACTGCTTCCACCCATTCCAATAGATCCAAATAGATATCCAAGGAAATTACTCAAAATAACTTGTTCCGTTTTCGTACCGATTTAGTTGAAGTTTTGGATCGGCAGGTGTGGGGAAACATGGAAAAGATTTATATTTGGGATTTTTTTTTCTGATCCCACCCTCACTTCTACCACTGCCTATATATATATATATATAGGAATCCAAGGCATTATTCAAGATATTTCAATCTGTTTTTCTTACTTATATTGACTTATTGTGGTTTTGGATCCAGAGGTATATGTTTCTGTATCGTTGAATTTATTCTAATTGCCATCGCACTTGGGGACCAACGTCGTTGATGAAGCATATATAATTTTTGATTTTGTAAACTTTTATCAATTCCTAATAAATTGCTCAATAAATTTATGCAAAAAACTCGCAGATAACATATAGTTATTTTCAACAAATTTATATATTCCACCGCACACGTCAATCACTGTTTGTAATATGGGATTCTATATGTATATAAAAGATATATATGAATGATGCAAATATATACACAATATGAATTTGATGTTTATATCACCGCACATACATATATAAAAATATATACAATTTCAATAGATATATATATATATATCAATGGTAGATAAATGCCAAAACTAATTATGTAAATAATTAAATTAAGTTATATGCTATAAATATATATATGATACATTAGTAGAATATTAATATTTTATATAATCATCATTAAACCATTAAGTATATATTAAACTATGTACATATATTTATTAATATATTTATCATATATCGTATATAAACAAAATTTATATATATGTAAAATACATATAGAGTAAATGTATATAATATATGAATTTTTAAGTTTGTTTTTGTTTTTGTTGATATATGATATGATATAATTTTATTAAAAATGACATATTACGGAAGTAATATTACGGCATACATGTTATATAGTTATATCAACGATAATATAATTATACGAAGATAGGAAAATTCAAACACTATGCTTCGTAAATCTAAAATCAGAGCTTTGAGATTTCTGATTGTAATGAAAAGAGATGGTAACAATCATTTTAATTTATTTATTTATATAGCTATCGAATATCATTTGGATGTTACGTTTTTTTTTGTTTTGTGCTTTTTTTGTTGGTGTTTTCTATTTTTTCGTATAAATACATTATATTTAAAATACGATCCATTTGTTGAGCAAAATTATTTTTTTTTTCTTTTTATCTATAAAATATTATGTATGCATATATATATATATATATATATATATATATATATATATATATATATAACTTGTCTTATTTTTAGCCAATAAAATAACTACTTATAAACGATATATAGATAAACTGTGATATTTATATATACAACAAATATTATATATACACCAAAATTATTGTTGGTTTTTTTGGTATATATAAAATAGAAGATAGAAAACTAAAAATTATTTTGGTAATAAAATTCAAATAATGTTTTTTTTTTTGTTTTCTGGTTTTTTTGTTGTCTATTTTTAGATCGTCGACTTATTTTTTCGTATATAACTTTAAAATAAAAATACAATCCATTTTTCTAGCAAAATTAAATATTTCTTTTCTTTTTGGATATAAATATAAAATCTATTTGATATATATACAGATAACCCTTCATTGAACGAGCTGTGTATTACATGACTTTTTAATTTTTTTTATATAGGAAACAACCTTTTTCAACGATTTTTTGTATTTTTTCATTCCTTGAAAAATCTGAAAATAAAGTGTTAACTGTATATCATATTTACTTACATCGCAACACTTATTTTGCTATTATTTTGTTTTATTTTTTGTTATTCTGTTTTGGTTTCATTTGTTGTTGGCTATTTTTAGCCAATAAAATAACTACTTATAAACGATATATATATAAAATGTGATATTTATATATATAGCAAAATTATTGTTGGTTTTTTGGTATATAGAAAAGTAAAAACTATATTGGTATGAAATATCAAATTATGTTTTTTTTTTATTTTCTGCTTTTTTTGTTGGTGTTTTTATTTCGTATATATTCGTATATACACCTTATATTTAAAATACGATCCATTTGTATTTTTTTTCAATAATTTTTTTTTCTTTTTCTATATAAATATAAAATATTATGTATGTATATATATATATATTATTCATTGCTCTTATAATTTTTTTATTTAGTTATATTTTTTATTATTCTGTTTTGGCTTTATTTGTTGTTGTTGCTGTTGTCTTATTTTTAGCTAATAAAATAACTACTTATAAATCACCTAAAAAAAACAAAATATTTATATATACAACAAATATTATATATACACCAAAATTATTGTTGGTTTTTTGATATATAGAAAAGTAAAAACTATTTTGGTATGATAAATCAAATGTTTTTTTTTCATGTTATACAGTTATCATGATACGCAATATATGATTTTTTCTTCTGGATATTTTTTTTTAATAAATTTTATATACACATATGTAACTAAACAAATTAAATATTTCCTTTTATGAGGATCTATATGAAATATGATTGTGAAAATATACTCCATCATTTACAAATATTATTTAGCCGATTTTAATACCATATTGAATGATTTTTTTTTTTGCAATCTAATTTATAACAGGATGAATTATTATTATTATTCTTATTATAGTGTTATTCTCATTATTAGCATTATAAACATTATTGATATTAATATTATTATCATCAATATTTAATTTCCTTTAATAAATTTATGCTAAATTAAAAAAGGAACGTAAATTTTTTCCATGTAACGAAAAAAAATGTATGAACATTTCAAACGTCTTGAAATGTGTTATTGTTAATCCAATTTTCAAAGGCCAGTATTCGTAGCTGTTATCGTTTCAAATATACAAGATTAGATCTTTTTTATATTGGATATTTTTATATATATCAAAAAACAAAAACAAAAACCAAATGCCAAGACAAAAAATGAAAAATAAAAGCAACAAATAAAATACAATAAATAAAACTGAATAACAAAAAATAAAACAAAATAATAGCAAAATAAGTGTTGCGATGTAAGTAAATATGATATACAGTTAACACTTTATTTTCAGATTTTTCAAGGGAATGAAAAAATACAAAAAATCGTTTTTGTAAATAAAAAAAATTAAAAAGTCATGTAATACACAGCTCGTTCAATGAAGGGTTATCTGTATATATATCAAATAGATTTTATATTTATATCCAAAAAGAAAAGAAATATTTAATTTTGCTATAAAAATGGATTGTATTTTTATTTTAAAGTTATATACGAAAAAATAAGTCGACGATCTAAAAATAGACAACAAAAAAACCAGAAAACAAAAAAAAAACATTATTTGATTTTTATTAACAAAATAATTTTTACTTTTCTATCTTCTATTTTATATATACCAAAAAACCAACAATAATTTTGGTGTATATATAATATTTGTTGTATATATATATATATATCGTTTATAAGTAGTTATTTTATTGGCTAAAAATAAGACAACAACAACAACAAATAAAACCAAAACAGAATAACAAAAAATATAACAAAATACAAAAATTATAACAACAATGAAGCATATCTAAGAATAAGAATATAAAAAAAAATCAACCTGGTACATGCATACATAATATTTTAATATATTTATAATAATATATTTATATACAAAAAGAAAAATAAAATTTAATTTGTACTACAAACAGGGCAGTTTTAGACCATTTATGCGCCTGGCTGAATTATTAAAATAAAGCGCCCTGAAATATGACAAGAAAAACCTATTAATTTATTTTTTGCGCTTCAAAATCAAAACATAAGGTATGTCCCACAAGGAGCTCTAGGAAAATCTGGCAAGCATAAGTTTAATTTATCAGTTCTCTGTCCGTAGTTCTTTGTTCCAGAAATTTTCTCTAGAACTCTAAGAATTTGCTTTATTATTTAAAATATCTGATCGTTTTCAGCGCCCCTAGGCAACGGCGTGTGGTTCGTTCGTACCAATATCTTGTATGTTGTGGCGGCCCTGACTACAAATGGATCGTATTTTAAATATAATGTATTTAATATATACGAAAAAATAGAAAACACCAACAAAAAAAGCACAAAACAAAAAAAAACGTAATATCCAAATGATATTGTGATGCATGCGATAGCTATATAAATAAATAAATTAAAATGATTGTTACCATCTCTTTTCATTTCAATCAGAAAGCTCAAAGCTCTGATTTGAAATTTACGAAGCATAATTTGTTAATTTTCGTATCTTTAAATAATTATATTATCGTTGGTTATATCATGTATTATAATTTATATAAAATTGTTTATGTATATATATCATTATAGAATAGATATATTATATGTATATCGTAATGGATGAGGGTGCGTATATATATAAATATATATATGGTAAAATATTTTTACCCTCACATACCTATTATATAAATAAATATTTATAATTTCACTATATATATATGTTACAAAAATATCTCAAAAAGGAAAGGGTTTAATGTGATTTTATGTATATCTATACATTATAATTTCTGTGTAATATTAAATAATAATAAAAAAAAAACTACTATAACTTTTCCAAAAATATATCATCAACAGATTCATACATATCATATTTAATTTGAGATATATAATTTGTATATATTTATTTTATCTATGCGGTGAAAGAGTTTTTTTGGAAAACAGAAAACTAACTCAAACTCATTCATTCGCATGCTTATGTTATATACAATCGACGACTGGGAAATAAAAATATAGATTTCCCCCAATCAACGGGCAATTTTCACTATGCCAAATTTTGCCAAAATGGTAAAAATCAACTTTTCAAAATATCTTGTTGAATATATTAGAGATATAAAGATTTCTTTCATAGAAACCCTATAATTTATATCCGTATATGAATGAAGTTTTGAATGAAAATGTTTGATGTTCACGGAATGTTATTATCTATATTTATACAGCGGTGGTCAGTTAAATAATTCACACCCATTTCTTGGAATGAATTCTTAAAAATATCTAATGGAAGCAGTGTGTGTTAAACTGACTAATAAGGGAGTTTATAGAAATGAAACAGTAATACACATAATTTCATAATTAATGTATTTTCTTCTTTATAACTCTGTTTTTTCTTTATAACTCTGTGGTGTAAATGTTAAAAATGCCAACCTAAAATTCTAACAGAATTTTGGGGTCGTGGGTTCGAATCCTATTGAATGCATAAAATATGTTTTGTGTTTTCGGTTATTTTTCGAATCTGAATTTTAACGCAGAGTTGTATATTCCGCTTGCGGTTGGTCGTTCGGCCAATTACCGACACCGTAAAAGACACAAATTAAGAAACTAACAACAGAAGGCTGTTGTTGGACGCTAAAACCAGATTGTTGGTTGTATTGCGAAAAATTAATTTAATTAACAAAAACAATTCTGAACATAAAACGTAAAAAATTCTTAAAGTTAAGTGGTCACTGGTAAATAGTCGCACGACAGTCCACGAACTTTGGCTTTATTTGCATCACAAAATGAAAAATTAAGAACATTATTGATTAACAGAGTAGTTGATTTAATATTTTGTTGTGGGAGACCTTTTATTTTACTTACTTGAACACATCGACGAGCATCGACTTTCCACCAAACGCTGGCGTTTCGATTTGATATGGCATTGCAAGCCAAGCCTCTTGCACGACTGCCCACAATGTTGGTCCAAATTTGTTGGTCGATTGAGACTAATCCCTTTATCGACATCTCCTCATAAATTCTCAATGGGGGTTCAAGCCCGGACTTTGTACCGGCAAATCCAATACATTAATTTGTAGTTCTAACATCCATCTTTTTATGCAACGACGAGCGGTGAGTTTGGATCGTTATCGTCCATATAAATTTCCTCTTAAGTGGCATATATTATCATCAGTATATTCAGGTTCCATTGCATATTCAAGTATGTTTTCATATACATATACTGATCCATTTTTCCTTCTATTCTGTGTATTGGACGAATACCATGCCAAGATTGCGCTCCCCAAACCCCGATACTATACCGCCAGCATGTTTTACTGTTTTTAATATCTATAATGGATTGATGCTTTGATTACTACGTAGACGTCTTACATACACTTTTCCATCCGATTGACATCGATTATATACTTCGATTCATCGGTCCATAACACATTTTTCCCAGAAACTTATCGGTTTTTTTGTATAACTATATAATTTATACTTGTAAAACTATAAAATATTTGGCGTATAATGAATCACTGTGTTATTAAACTGCGTCCACCACCGTATATTTGAATCTTTTTTTGAATTCAATGAATGAATCTATTTAATGTTTTTAATTGTTTATCGCATATATAATAACTATAAATAACATCATTATTATATTGATTAATATATAACAAATGTATTTTATCTTCTTTTGTTCTACTTTCAGAACTGTTTTTATTTGTAAAATTCTGGATACTGTATGATCTATATAAATAATTGTATAGTGTAAAAATATAATATTGAAATATGCTTTCAACTTTATTCATCATCATCGCATCGCAGGATTATTAATTGAAAAAGTCCCGAGCCACAGTATATTGAAGCAGTTTTGAAACGATTATTATACGAGCACTGCGGACCGATTTTAATAAAACAAAAATTCATGTGAGTAGATAATTTTTGCATTTATATATTATAAAAGACACATAATTTCGCGTTAATTTACGTATAAAATAGTTTAATTATTCGGGGTTAGTAAAATTTTGATATTTATTAAACATAAAATTATACGATTTGTATATATATATGGTGTGTTTTATTGCAAACATTAGAATGAATTGGCAAAAATCTCAGTCCCAGTCGATATAGTCTGTGAAACAAAAGAAGTAGTTCTTAAAGAAATCTAGTTATATAGAAAGGGTTCACGAAACTAATCGTGAAATCAGTTCGGTTTCATATTTTATAAAGTAGATAGCCGGGATATTAAAACTTAATTGGCAATAGTGTATTTATATAGAAACAGTGCACGAACGAAATCAATTTGTTTTTATATAACATATTTATGAATTAATGATATAAAAATTCTCCGTTTTTATTGTATCAAAATTACCTTTCGTGTGTTTTGTTGATTTTATTCATTCAATATAAATATATATACGGTTTCGTTCAATGCGGATTCATGATATTTTGAACTTGTTTTTGTTATTTGAAATAATACGATCGGTCGGTATGTGATTTTTTTTAAAGTATTATATTAAAAAAAGATTAAAAACTGTGAGGTGAAGTTAAAATTCTATAATATATAAAATTAACACGTTAAAAATGAAATGTAAGTATATTATGAATTCTATATATAAATCACTTTATAATTAATTTAATATTAATTTTTTATTATATTCTTAAATAAAAAACAACGAGAAACAAAAAGTACAATATATAATGGTTTTTCTTTTTGTGTAGTCTTATCTCTATATAGTCTTCGATTCTATGATATTTTTTGTAAATATAGTTTCATTTTACCGATTGGATACCGACGGTAATTCGTACCCGATATAACTTATACTTTTACTTTTTATTTATTTGTATAATGCGAATATATAATAAATAAGAAGACTACTTCTGCGAATGGCGAATTCTAAAGAAGGTCTTCATCAGGAATGTATATGTTCTAAATACAAAGTTCTTCAGAATGTCAGTGCTTCTAAAGGCATTCCGAAGACACGCTTTTAGAAGCGGACATGTTCAGGGAAAAATTTACAGAGTTTAAGTGTTTCTGAAGTCGTTTTTATAAACATATACAAATATATACGCATACAGAATGAGCCACTGTTTACAATCTCATTGTCAGTATACAATATCCAATAATGTATTGTACAAAAATTGTACAGGTTTTCTATACACATAATGGGCATTGAATAGAAAATCAATTATTTCAATTTCAATAAAACGGAAAAAATTCTCTCATATGCGCTTTCATATACATAAATATATATATGAATAAAACACGATCAAACGGTTTGTAATTTCTATACCGAACAGTATATATACAATACAATAAAACACACTATATATATAATAAATATATCAATAAAAACTATTATCTATATATTAAATTTTACAAAATATGCGATTTATGTGATTTTACAAAGTGCGTTATATATAAGTTATCGCACAACCATACATCATAGTGTTCTATCTGAGTCGTGTATACCCGCAGAGTACAAGATTTGTGTCCGTGAAAATCATTGAATTCAAATGTGTTTTTGATTTAGCCTTTTGTTAGGTGATTTTTAACATGAAATTAATTATTTTTTTTTGTTTAATATTTGCTTTGTACCTTTGGGTATGAATGGAGCGAATGAAATAAAATCGAATCTTTAATATATGGTATCGTATCAAAACAATATATATTGAAGAAATAAACAATAGAATTAAAAATTTCAATGGCCAAATAAATCATATAGATGAATCACATTTCGCGCGTTTGCTGGCTCCCTCAGAGTATTTGTTATATTTTTTATATATATATATATATGATTCATTTCAAATGCAAAAACATTGCGATACTGTGGGCGAATTTCATGACACGGATAGATGATAGAACACTGCGATTTGGTTGTGTAAAGAATCTTTCAGTTATGACACGGGATTTACGTAAAAAAATTTAAATATACTCACACAAAATTAAAATACACACACAAACCAAATAATTCGGGTTTACAATTTTTTATTTATTATATATTTATTATAGTTTTAAGATTATTTATATATTTAATTTATATATTTAAGTTTTATATAGAAAATAAGTATATTTAAGTTTTATATAGAAAATAAGTTACTTTTTATACGTATATTTGTGGATCAATTGCCGCGTATTCCGGCTGATCCGCATTTTAACTAAATATAATCGTTAATCTCTGAATAATGAATACTTCTCTATATGAATACTTCTAACTTAATACAATAAAAACACTTTATTACTTTCAAATTACTTTTTACTCTTAAACGGATAAATTATTTGAAATACTTTTTGGGATATCCAAAATCATATTAGAATGGATTGTGTTAGTATAAGTCAATGATTGATAAAATTGTTTATGATTTTGTAATAAAATTGTATGTATAAATTGTCTTGGCTGGGTGTGAAAAAAAATTTGTCCTGATGATGACCAAAACACGATATTCTGAAAGGTACCTTTTGAACCTTTTGAACGAACCGCGGATTTCCTCGGGAAAAAATTTCCAGTTTTCCAAATTATTTTCTATATAATTATTATACATATTCAAAGTGTTTCTTATATAACTTTTCATATTTCATATTTTGTATATCATTTGACAAAAAAAAAATCAAATCTGATTTTGTTTGTATTTAGTAGAAGAAAATTTGAAAATTATTTCAGAAAAGGATTTAACCGAAAGGGTGAAAAAGAACAATAAGATATATACATTAAATAAATATCCATTGAATATCTTTGACCCTTTTTAGCAAGATCCTTTAAAAATATATTTAGGAATTTTTCAAAATCTTTATATTTTATACTGGTAAATTTTATTTATCATTCTTATGGTGTGTCATATAAATTGAAGTCCGCGTAGT
Organism: Dilophus febrilis; assembly: GCA_958336335.1. Classification (NCBI taxonomy): domain Eukaryota; kingdom Metazoa; phylum Arthropoda; class Insecta; order Diptera; family Bibionidae; genus Dilophus; species Dilophus febrilis. The sequence goes on along the minus strand of OY284468.1, from coordinate 2,629,986 downwards.
TACAAGGAGGATTCTATTATAAATTTGAATATATCGCTGTATTTACTCTGTGTTATAATAATAATAATTGCGACAATGACTTTGTATTGATTTTCTTATAGAACGTTTTGAATGGAACAAATTCTCGTATTTCTCATTTGCATAGTTAGAAATTATCATATGAATTTATGTCTGCGATTTGGAAAAATTAGGAGATTTCTTTATATGAAAAGGAGAAAAGTTTAAATGTTTTTGAAATGAAAAGGTTTCAGTTACTAAAATTCCAAAACAGGAAAGGTTTATTTTAGATTTTAATGCCGCTATAAAATTGCTTTAGAATGGAACAAATAATTAGTATATATATGGTATATAGTCAGAAATTATATGATTATTGATAGTCTTTAATAGATGTTTGTTTTACCTTTTTATTCATAAGTTATTATAAGGACTATAATATCTCTTATTATAGTTCTTTCACAATCATTATTTGTTCAAACTACGAATTATCCAATTCAGCCCACCGTTAAAAAAACAAATGTTAAGTGATTTCAGAGCATCATCATGTTTTACCCTTTCAACAACAACACTATTTGTTGCGGTGTTTGATTTAAGATTGATTTTTTCGTTCAGATTCTTGTTCATCAGAATAAGAAACGTTTTGTTCATATAGATTTCTTCATTAATCCATTCATTTATATGTCGTTATTATTATCGCATGTAAATTACCTTCCATCGGATTAATTTCAGCAAATCAAATCTCGTTAACAAATGAGTTTCACCTATATATTCTATTCGCACTTTGCAAAATTAATTGATTTAGCGGTAACGGGTCGTCGCAGAAGTCCTATCAATTTTATGTGTTTTGTTGTAATGTTTTCCATGCTTTTTTTTTGTTAATGATTCCGCTTTGAGATTTTTCCAAGCAGCAGCTGCGTTAAATTAATGATCTTTTATTGTAAGTTTTTTTTTTTTGAAAAGATCTCCCGAAAAGACTGACTCAGATACAATATGAGGAGTTAGTATGGTTTTTTTTATATGATATTTTAATTATCGGACGTATCGGACGGATTTCGATCCATATAGGTTGAATTAGAGGTGTGCAATTTAGCGGAAAAAACATCGACATCGACATATCAATATCAAAAAAAAAACCTTTTATTTGTAATTTTTGCCAATTAATTTAAAATAATAAAACATTAAAAATCCAAAAAATCCGGATTATAGAAGTTATTGATTAGAAATTCGAACTGTGAAAGTTCATTGTGTAAATATTTTAACGATTCGGATTAATGCGGAAATCCGGACTATCGAAGGTTCGGATTACAGAGAACCGACTGTAGTTAATTGGAAAGATTTTCGGGTTCGGGCAATTGAACCAAGTTTTTATTGTATATTATAAGATCAATAAAATGAATTATTACAATTTTGTAATATCTTAAAATGTTTGATCTATAAATGAATAAGTGATTCTTATTTCTTGCACCGCCTCGCCTTTTGAACATTTTTCCGAATGAATCGACTTCTGAATATTTTCTTCTATACAAAAATTCATTAAAATTAATTGAGAGTATATTCAAATAATGAAAAGAAATATAGAAATTCAATGAAAATTTATGACTGCATAACTAAAAGAATATGAAATTTGTTTTCTGCTTTTTATAATTCATTTATTTTTATATGCTGATATGTACCTTATTCATTCATTATATATATCCTTTCGTTTATGGGTCATTAGGACACAGAACTTGAAATCCTCATATACAATAATGTAATAATACCATCATATAGAATATAATCGCATAGTATAATGTAAGAGAGTGCGACTTTGCTGTAAGATAATAAGATTAGAAAACAAAAAAAAGATAAATAAACAAATTGAAATTCATTTAATAATAATATATAATAACACATATTTATTTATTTTTATTTATATATTTATAACTTTTCATTATTTGTTCTTACAAACTATATATATATATGTTTAGTAGTGAAACTCGTTCTATTATATATTTTTATATTTCCTCATTCAAAAAATGATATATTTATTTATACAGAAACTACACAAAAAGAAACATAATATAAATAGATATATATAACTACACAATAAGTATAATTGGTATATATATAATAATATAAATATATAGTAGTTGATAAAACTAAAAAAAAAAACAACAATGAATAAACCAATAATAAGATATGTATATATATGAAAAATGATAAGAATTTTCTTAAATAAACTTATATAAATTACAAAATAATTATATATTCGCTATAAATAAACGACGACGACGACGAGAGTATAACTTAAATAACTTCTTCTTTTTTTCATATATATATATATATATATATATATATATATTTCACAATATCGTTATTTGTTATATTTTGTTATATAAAGAAACAGAAGAACAATAAATAAACTAAATATTAGTATATAAATTGAGTAAATATATAATAATTAAAAATAATATAAGAATATTTCTATCTATATCTATCTATATATATGTACAGTCCTGGCAAATAATTTAACAACTCTTTGTTTCAAGAACTCTTAAGAAATATTTTATATATCTTTTATATCCCTATTAATGAATGTTTTTTCAATTTGTAATTACGTTCTTAAACTATATTTGACCTATAGGACTACGCGTGAAGAGGGGGACTTTATATATTTACTATTTACTATGAAGAGGTGCACGATTTCATAAGGTGATATAAATTTAAATTTTAATTAATGTTATATTACATATTTAACCGTTTGTGTTTGTGTTTAAATAATAGGACAAATGTTTGACATTCACGACTGAATTTTTATTCTTATAAAATAATCTAAAAGATTGTTATATAGGTCCCGTTTTTTTGATCACCTTATTGATTTATTCATTTTACATTTTAAACTATATTTCGTTGATTAAATTAAATATTCGATCTATATCAGATCAGATTATCCTTTCTTATTTATTTAAACTAGTGAATATCAAATATACCTTAATATTATATTCATCCAGAACTTGTAACTTACATTGAATCTGCTGAAGTTAGTATATGAGTTAGTTACTTGCGGGAGCTTTTAAATCTTGTGCATTCAAAAATATTGTGTGAAAAATTTACCGATACTGTCAAAAGGAGGTGATATTCTAAAAGACACAGTATAAAAAATTATCTGCGTAGTTTATGCGGTAAAAATCTATTAGTATACACAGTGCGACAATTAATATTCCGGACTGGTCCTAGGAAATACATTAAAAACACGATTTTTGAAATTTTTTTTTTTTAATTTTTTCAAAATATTCTCCTCCTGATTCAATACAACAGCGTTACATCGATTTAATAATGATTCAAATGCGTGTTTCGCAGCTCATTTTGTGGTTTGTGGCCTCTAGTGCACGTGTAGATGCTATTTGAATGGTTTCAATATCCTCAAAAAAAAAAACATCCTTTCAATTTCATTTTAAGTTTTGGGAACTTTTTGGGAGAAGTCACATGATGCTAAATCAGGTGAATATGCGGTAACTTGATTTCGAGCCAAAAACTAACGAACAATATAACTGAAGTGTGACTTGCGGTGCATTATCGTGTAATAAACACCAGCTATCTGATTCACGATATTCAGGTCTAATACGACGAATCCCGCCCATCAAACGCTTCAAAACTTCGATATAATATGCGCCACTGACTGTTTGATCAGTTGGAACGAATTCTTTATGAATAATTCCCTTGCTATCGAAAAACGTTTCTCAGCATTGTCTTGATTTTCGATGGAACTTTTCTTGTTTTTTTAGCCTGTGTTTTAGCCATCTACGAAACGTTTATGTCACTCAAAAAACTTGTGTTTCACCCATACAATTATCGCCGCATTAACTTGATGCATCGATTTGAACGTTTCTGTTGCAGATTTATTACCAAGCTTTGCGTTAAATTTAATGACTGCTCCATTGTTCCATGTTAAAAAATTTCTACTTCAACTAAAATATTGTTTCACAAGAATTATCATAACTTTTTTATTTGTCAACCAAATGAAAAATGAAATTTTTACAGACGATATAGAGAAAACATCAAGCTTCAACGAAACGCTTGTTCCATCACATAGATCATCCCACACTGCACACTGGTTATTGAGGTATGCGATTTGAGTCCGGAATATTAATTGTCGCACTGTGTATACACCATACTAAATTTTCCAGAAAATCGAGTTTTCTAAATTTTGAATTTTTCAGAATTACTCCTTCTTTATTGTCCTTCAATTTTTTACATTACTTTCACAATTTCGAATGTTAAATTCAATATCATTTTCTGATATCAATTTCTTGAAATTCAATATTCTGCGTGTATTTTATTATTATTAGAATTTTCCTATTTGTGCTTTTTTAATTTTTATTTGTATATATTGCTTTTGCTTTTATGCACCTACAGCTACAACCAATTAAAAATTGGTTTTGCGGAGTGCATCAACAACGTTCCCTATTTATCGGACCTATTCATCCCCAAAGTCCGCCAGCCTGAAAGTTTGTTGGTCCACTTCAACCTTATCTTTCCACCTCACCTGCCGTCCATCCATCCTTGATCCTTGATATAGGACCTCACTGAGATACCAAAATCAATTCGCAAGAGGTCCCTCTGACATTTTTAGCACTAATAAAATATCTTTTGACAATTTTTTTTGCTTATACTTACCAATACTTCTTTAGAAAAATCGGAAATCTCTTGAGAAAAATCAATATTTTATTATTAGAATTTCAAAAATATAAATAATCAATTGTGCTTTAATTTTTATTTGTATTGCTTTTGCTTTTATGTACCTACAACCAATTGAAAATTGGTTTTGGCGTGCATCAACAACGTTCCCTATTCGTCCGTCAGTCGGAAACTCCAAGAGACATCGATAGTCCACTTTAACTTTATCTGCCTTTGGTCTTCTAATGCTCCTTAATCCACCTGCCGTCTAGCTTTTTTTATTTTTATTTGAATATGTTTTCTATATTATTTATATTACATTTGTGTTTTGAACTATATGCAGTTTAATATATATGGTACAATCTGTGGGTTATAGGACCTCGCTGAGATACCAAAATCAATTCGCAATGGGAACATACATTTTTAGCACTAATAAAATATCCTTTGACCATTTTTTTGCCTATACTTACCAATAATAATATTGTAATGTAATTCATTAGCGGCTAATTAATTTTCAGATGATATATTTATAAGACTTTTATTTAAAAGACGAAACCGCGAAAAAAAACTCATATTTTATCAGTGCAAATTTGAACCTCTTTCCATTATAAGGATATTCCTGAGGTCCCATATACAGTTGATAGATCACTGCCCCGCATATAAACTGTATATTCACCAATATGCAATATCATTTCTACCACAATTCTATTGTATCTTAATACAAAAAAAAAACCATTTCGTTGATATGTCTTATGAATATATGCAGATTTAAAAAATATAATTGCGAAATTATCTTAGAATTTACAAAACGAAAAATCATTATCTAAAAATATCAATACGAATAATAAAAAAAAAAAACAACTAATCAATCGGTGGTGGTAAATTTGTTTTTTCAAAATCGGCTAAATTATTACTATTATTATTATTATTTAAATTTCTTAAACTATTTTTTGGTGAACCTAATTTTCTATCGGTAATCGCAACAAATGGTAAACGTTGTTTTTTATTAACAAAACCATTATTACCACCACCATCTTTTGAATTAATTGCCGCTGTATTTAAATTACCCATACCAACGACAATTTTCGGTGATGCTACACGATGATAAATGAATTTATCAGATTTTGGTGATATTTTATATGTTTTTGATGGTCCACCAAATGGTCCTGATGCACCTGCTCCTCCTCCTCCTCCACCACCCATCAATAATAATTTATTGATTTTATTATTTTTATAACAATTTTCATCTTTGATATGTAAATGTTCATCTGGTAAATTATTTGTTAAAATTACATTATGATTTAATTCATTTGATGATAATGATGATGATGATGATGATGATGATACCGCACTCGGAGAATCTGTTTGGTTAATCGATTTTGTTGGACTGGTTGGTGATGGTAATACCAACGCTGCTACTGCTACTGGTGGACTACTAGTTGAACGCCGTTGTTCTTCAAATAGATTTTTTTCAACCCATTTTAAATTGTTATGATGATGATGATGATGATTTTTTTTCCTATCCACAGAACAATTTTCGTTTATTATTTGTCCTGAATGTGAATTTGAATGTTTATGATGATTATTATGATGATGTTGATGTTGATGTTGGAATCGATGATGAGTTAATGCTGGTGGATGATAAGAATTATAATGTTTTTGATGATGTTTATCTTTATTGCGATTGTGATTCGATTGATGATGATGATATTTTGGTAATTGATGATAATAATCAAAATTGTCAGTAAACGGTGCAATTGTTCCTTCTAATAAATTTAATAATTGTTTATTTCTACGATTATATTTTTTAATGTATGGTGGTAAATATTCATCATCATCATCATCATCATCATCATTTGCATCTGATGTTATTTCCTTATTGTGATTTAAAAATTTATTATTATAATTACGTGAACGTAATTTTTTTACATTATTATAAAATTTTCTATTGTTATTATTAAATGAATTTGTGAATTTTGGACGTGTGTTTTTAGTATAATAATAATAATTTAAAAAACCATCATCATCATCATCGTTGTTATTGACCGACGTTGTTGTTGTTGTTATTCCTTTATTATATTTACCATTTCGATGGACTGCCATTGATGATGATGATGATGAAGCGGATGATTGTAATCGTTTATTAATTTGTTTTAATTTATGTTTTTTCATTTGTACTTTATAATGTAATTGACGAAGACGTTTATTCATTTGATTACCTATTAAAAGATAGAATAAATAGAAAACGAAATAAAAATTTTATTAAAATTATATTTAAAACAATATACTTCAGTCGTCTACGTTCTATAGGGAATTTAACCCGTTTAAAAGATCCTAAAAAATTGATGTTTTTATAATTCAAATTTGTTTTCAATTGGATACTGAAGCAGAAAATATACACGTGCGATAATTAATATTCCGGACTCAAACCATATCTCCCGCGGGAATATCTATGTGATGGAACAAGCGTTTCGTTGAAGCTTGATGTTTTCTCTATCGTCTGTAAAAATTCCATTCCATTTGGTTGACAAATAAAACAGTTACGGCATTTCTTGTGAAACAATATTTTAGTTGAAGTAGACATTTTTTAACATGGAACAAAGAGCAGTCATTAAATTCAATGCAAAGCTTGGTAATAAATCTGCAACAGAAACGTTCAAATCGATGCAGCAAGTTAATGCGACGATAATTGTATGGGTAGAACACAAGTTTTTGAGTGGTATAAAGGTTTCGTGGATGGCTAAAACACGCAGGCTAAAAAAACAAGAAAAGTTCCATCGAAAATCAAGACAATGCTCGTAACATTCTTCGATAGCAAGGGAATTATCCATAAAAAATTCGTTCCAAGTGGTCAAACCAACAGTCCGTGGCTCATATTATATCGAAGTTTTGAAGCGTTTATCGGCAGGTGAATCAGATAGTTGGTGTTTGTTACACGATAATGCACCGCAAGTCACACTTCACTTATTGTTCATCAGTTTTTGGCTCGAAATCAAGTGTGTGCGTTAAATCATCCACCGCGTATTCACCTGATTTAGCACCATGTGACTTCTCCCAAAAAGTTCCCAAAACTTAAAATGAAATTGAAAAGATGTTTTTTTTTTAATAGACAATAGACAATAGCCATATGTGTAATATACGATTTTATCCCTTTCCTATATATACTGCGGAAATCTTTTCTAGACATCCCTTAAAGATAATTTTAAACCTTTAAAGCGATATATTTGTTAAAACTATCATCACAAAAGTGTAATTGCTCTAGAGTTTACAATAATTTGAGTGTTTGCGTTTTATTCGAAAGCAATAAAATGAAATGTGTCTTGAGGACGCATTCTGCAAAAAATAAAGGTTATATAAATGTTAAATAGGAGCGTATAGATAGACATGATATAAGGAAACTTCTCTAACTTCTATTGTATATAAGGACGAATGCTATGTATAACGATGAAATCCCATTAAACATTTTTTTTATTGTATTTTATTCAAATAATTTATTACTAACCCAAATAATTGGAAAATTGACGGTATCATAACACACGAATTCCACAACAAAAAAAATAATAAAAATAAGCAAAATTTTCGGAATCGGGAACTCAATCATCCGACACGACTGCATTGATGTATATGAATATTAATTTATTATATCAGAACGTTCGTGGTCTAAGAACTAAGACGCGACAATTATTGCTGCATTCAATAACAAATTCGTCTGATGTGGATATTTACGCTTTAACAGAAACTTGGTTATGTACTGGTATATTTGATTCGGAATTGTTTGATTCATCCTACCGCGTGTTTAGACGTGACCGCCATCATGATACTGCTATTACCAATAAAGGTGGTGGGGTATTAATTGCGGTTAAATCCTCGTTAGCGTCTACACTTGTTGATTTTACAAATTTGACACATTTTAATCAAAATTTAGAATGTATTTGTATTGGGATTCGTTCAAATTTTAATAATATATATATTTTTTGTTGCTACATTCCGCCTGCTGCTGATAGCTCCTTGTACAATACCTTGGTACAATATATCGAGTATGTTTCAAATAATATTTGTGGTGCGAATGATGAATTAATTATAGTTGGCGATTTTAACCTACCTCGTATTAATTGGGTCATGTCGGATGATACAGATTGCATGATCCCTTTTAATGTGGTTGGTGATAATGATGCTTTATTTTTGGATGATATGTCTGCACTAGGGTTAAGACAACTAAATGACATAAAAAATTTAAATGATAAAATGCTGGATTTATTATTTGTGTCTGAAATGTTGGATTGCCACCTACACCGTACAGGCAATTACATTGTTAATGAGGATGTTCATCACCCAACGCTATTATTGACATTACATTCAAATAAGAATATTTCTTTTAATGTTGATAATAGCACTATTTTTGAATTTGACTTCAGGCATGCAGACTTCAACAAATTAAATAATAAATTAGAATTTATTGACTGGAATTTTCTTAATAACTATTCTTTGGATAGTGCTTTGGTTTATTTTTATAATGTTTTATTTGAAAATTTTTTAACTTGTATTCCATTAAAACAATCCCATATTACATTATCCCGCTACCCATGGTACGACAGTGAACTTAAAAGTGTAAGAAACTTAAGAAATAAGTTTTGGAATTTGTATTGCATCTTTAAAAATGAATCGGATTGGATAAGGCATCGTAATGCGTGCGACCAATTTAATTTTCTTATTGCACAAAAATACTATTCTTATATTGAATCTGTTCAGTCGAATATGTGTCGTAATCCTGGTGGATTTTGGGCATTTATTAAAAACAAGCGATTGGCAAATTATTGCCCATCCTCAATTACATACAATAACGTTGTATGTACCGATGATAATTCAATATCAAACTTATTTGCAGAATATTTTGAATCATCCTTCGATAATGTCGGGTTTGATTCTGATGAATATGATACTCGTGATATTGCATCATTCGACTACCTCTCTGCGATAAATTTTTCAATTTCGTATTCGGATGTTTATGATTCAATAAATTCCTGTAAAAATAAGTATTCGTATGGACCGGATGGTGTTCCATCTGTGGTCCTTAAACAATGTATTGATTTTCTTTCAATGCCACTTACAATTTTGTACAATAAATCCTTGGATGCTGGGAGTTTCCCTAATCATTGGAAAACTTCATTCATTATTCCACTCTACAAGAAGGGAGGAAAAAACTTGGCAATAAATTATCGTCCAATAGCCCGGTTGTCTATTATTCCCAAGATCTTTGAAAGCATTATTACGAAGATCTTGTCATTTAACGTTAAATCCATTATTTGCCCAGAACAACATGGATTTACTCACGGTAGGTCCACAACCACAAATTTACTTGACTTCACAACATATTGCTTTGAACAATTTAATGTCGGCGCGCAGGTCGATTGCATTTTTACCGATTTATGCAAGGCTTTCGACAAAATGTCACACAGCATTCTACTGACTAAATTGCTTTCAATGGGCTTTAGTCACAAATTCGTATCTTGGATGCGGTCGTACTTGCATAATCGTTCGTGTAGGGTATTATTCAATCGTGTGCAATCAAGGGATTTCAATATTACTTCTGGTGTTCCGCAGGGTAGTCATTTGGGCCCAATTTTATTCGTACTCTTTATTAATGATTTGCCTAAGGTATTTAAACACTCTGCTTGTAAAATGTATGCTGATGATGTTAAAATTTACAAATCTGTCGTTACGCCTGATGATGCTTTGGCATTACAGGCTGATCTTTGTTCATTTTATGAATGGTGTTGTCGTAATCGTATGTCATTAAGCATTGACAAATGCAAGATTATGAATTTTACTCACAAAATTAAACCTGTGGTTTATTCTTATTACTTGAATGGTACCATTTTAAATATTACTGACAAATCTCTTGATTTGGGTGTTTACTTGGATTGTAAATTGACGTTTAAGCCCCATATCGATTATGTGGTTAACAGGGCAAATTCGGCACTTGGATTTATTATTCGTATGGGTGGTGAATTTTCTGATCCCTGGTGCCTCCGGACCTTGTTTTACTCATTTGTTCGATCAACTCTAGAATATGCTTGTCCAATTTGGTCGCCTTACTATTGTAATGCTAAAAATAGAATTGAATCGATTCAAAGAAGATTTATTAGATTTGCGCTACGGTCCCTTCCATGGTCCGAAACATCTGTTTTGCCATGTTATGCGCACAGACTTGCATTATTGAATATGCCTACACTTGAAAAACATAGACAATTTATTGGGTTGTCGTTAATATGTGGACTAATAAATAATAATGTAGATTGTATTTCTTTACTTGGCAGATTGACCTTCAAATTAAATTTTCGGAGTTTGCGAGTTGTTGAATTCTTCAACCTTGATTGTCATCATACCAATTATGGTCGTTTTAATCCCCTCAACTCCTTGCTCATGTCCTATAATTCCTTTAGCCATCTCTTGCTTGACAATAACGTAAATAATTCAGAATTTAAATTAAAATTTTATAGTTACACATTTTAATATTGTAAATTTTGTTATATTTCCGTGCTTGCTTTTTGACTATATTTATTATTCACGATATATTGTTACTATATTGATATTTTATTTATATTCTATACTTTTAATATTTATGATTTGGCCAAGGTTTGCACTATCAACTATGGTTGTTAATTTAAGGATGATTGTTATTTAAGTACGATGTTCGTACTTTTTCTTTTATTTTTTAAAATCATTTGTCTACATATCATCTTCCGTTTTGACGATATGGCAACATATTGATAGTGTTAACGATGGCTTACATTCATATTTAATTGTTGATCATTATGGTCTTTATATTTTATGATTGTCATTTAATATTTTATTTAAAATATTTATGTAAATACATTAGTACTTAATGTTACTTTATGAGAAATAAAATAAAATAAATTACCGTTTGTTCCACTCGCTCGCCCAGTTGTCTTAAGTTTTACGCACACGGAAACGACTACTTAAATTTTTTAACATAAACTTCTATTATTTTTATGTAGAGTTGGTTATGTTAGAAGATTAGTATATCATCCCCTCTCTTGCAAATTTTCCGAATTGCCCGACTTTATTTCTCGTGTATCTCAATGAATTTTGAAGATATTTGCTTGAAATATAAAGAGGTTTTGTACCAAAGTCAAAAAATTACAGATTTTTTCTGATCGCATCCTATCCAAAAGGTCCTATACACAGATCAAGTGGATCATTAGAGATATCTCGTTCTGTTTCTAACCAATTGGCTGGACATTTAACTAAACATGGACATTTACTAAACAAAATTTATATCAGGGAATTTTTTCTGATCTCATGGTTCATTAGTGATAAATTTACACCTTTTACGCTGGCCACCAGTTCGTGCATTCTATTACAGGTGTTTGCCTGGCAGCACTTTTTTTATTTAACGTTATATGTTCTTTTTAAATGGATATATAAAAGCATATACAATATATATATATATAGAGAATAGAATTTTATATATACTAATACTTGTTTTGGATATGGATGATGGAAATGCGTTTTGTTATAGTATATAAAAATGTATTTTGTTGTTACTCATATATACTCAATTAAATAATTTTCAATTTTCCACTTACCCCAATTTTTATGGTTCATTTGCCTTTCAGTTAATTTGTCTGATGCAGTATCAAAATTATTATATGATGATGTTGTTGTTGTTGTTGATGATTGTGGCAAAGATAGTAAAACATCATCTGCTTCTGTCGGTTGTATATTCTGTTGTTCATAATAATATTCTTGTGTATTTATTTTATCGATGTTTTTATAACTATTACCATTACTATCATTATTACTGCTCATATATATCGGATAATTTAATTTAGTTACATCTGGTGTTGTTGATGGTGATGGTGATTGTGTTAATGGTAAAGAACGTGGTGGTGGTGGTGATGATTGTGTTAATGTATCTAATAATGTAATTTCTTCCGTATTTGAAAATTTTCTATCAATAATTAAATTATCTTGATTTTTATTTTGAAAATGTTTTAAATCTACTTCATCTTCGTTTTCTGATTCATAAACATCATCATCCGCATCATCCGCATCATCATCCACAACATCATCTTCATCATCATTCGCAATATCTTCTAGTTTTATTATTACATTTTTGTTATGGTTTTTATTATTATTATTAGCATTGGACCTTATCGTTTTTGTTTGATAAAAATTATTATTATAGTTTTCTTCATTATTATTATTATTAAAATTTATCTTATCCAATTCACTATTCACACTTTCATGATCAATGTTTTCATCATCTTCAACGTCAACTTCATATACTATATTATTATTATTATTACCATCGATTGGTGGTGGTGATGGCGATGACTGTGTCATAAATACTGATGATGGTGATGTTATTGAATTTGTTGAGAATTTTTCTTTAAATAACTATATAAATAAATAGTTTTACATATGCGTTAATATATAATATATAGGAAGATATCAATTATATATGAGATTGCGGGTCTCATTGTCAGAGGTAACAATAATAATTAGACTGAAGAAAATCGCCCCCAACCAATATAAAAAAAAATCATTATATATATATATATATATACTTACGGATTGCCTATTGATTGTTGAACTTTCCTCGTCGTCGTTATCGTTGACACCTGAATAATATAAAATATAGAAATATTTATCATTGAAATTTTATCTGTATGGGATGTCTTTATCTATCTATATTCTATAGGAATTAGGAATTTATCTAGTTTAAAGATGCGATTGCTCAACAATCATTCGTTTCATTTCGGTGATTTATTTAAAACGTTCATTTTTATGTGAATAGTTTTTAAATTTAGGTTAGCTCTAGATAAATTAATAGATTGATAGATTGATAGATTGATAGATTGATAGATTGATAGATTGATAGATTGATAGATTGATAGATTGATAGATTGATAGATTGATAGATTGATAGATTGATGGATTGATGGATTGATGGATTGATGGATTGATGGATTGATGGATTGATGGATTGATGGATTGATAGATTGATAGATTGATAGATTGATAGATTGATAGATTGATAGATTGATAGATTGATAGATTGATAGATTGATAGATTGATAGATTGATAGATTGATAGATTGATTGATTGATTGATTGATAGATTGATAGATTGATAGATTGATAGATTGATAGATTGATAGATTGATAGATTGATAGATTGATAGAGATTGATAGATTGATAGATTGATAGATTAATAGATTGATAGATTGATAGATTGATATATTATTGATAGATGAATGTGAATGTGTCGAGGGTCTGTAGATCTCCGACAAGAAATTTTTCCATTACAAACATCGTCAAACATACATATACCATTGATAAAGGTATGACAAATTTTTTCGTTTTCCAAACCCCTAGATTAGCGACTCATCGCGATTCTTTCTTAAAATCAAATTAAAAGACAAATCTGCTATGAATAAAACTTGTAAGATAGTAAGATAGTTGATCTTACTTGTAAGATAGAAAAGATGGTTTTTCAGATATCCTTTAAGAAACTGAGCTCCGTCTTGTTCCCATTTTTCCATTTTCTTTTTCATTCCATAGATCAAAGAGCTTTATTCAAAAGACGAGATTAATATAGAATTTCGAAATGGATTACGTTTTGTATATATTCTTTACGAAATTGTATTTCTATATTAAACATATCCTTATAATTTATTTATACTCTTTTGATAAACGTCCGACTTTTTTTTTATCATATATTGCTGAAGAAAACTATTGGGATTTCTTATGAGATTTCCACGAATTTAAAAGTCTTCATGTATAAGACAAGGTTTAAATAAGGGTTGTATATCATCTGTTAAATTAAATTAACTTAACATCCGCAATTAACAAACAAAAAGTTAAAAAAAAAAACGGGTTTAAACAATTTAATATTTATATAATTTTTATTATAATTTCATTCAATCAACATCATATATATAAAAGAAAAGAAAACACTTTCATATTGTTATATGGACAAAAAAATAAAATTAGATTTCCTCAGATCGATATATTTCATGATTTAACAACAACAACTTGCATTGATTAATTTTTATATGATTGATTCGCACACCCTTTCAAAATCACTCAGCTGTTTTTTTTTTTTTTGCCATTCATTCATTCAATCATTAGTTATTTATTTATCGATGAATTTAAAAATGATGCAAAAAAAAAAAAAAATTGATTGAAACAAATAGGAAATTATCAAAAATTAAAATAAATGAATTGCTGGTTTTGTTTATGTGTGGGCTGTGTGTGTGCGTGTGTATTGAATTGTAAATAATGAAGAAAAATTGTTTTGGATAATGAAAATGAACGTGTTTTTATTATATGTATGTATATGCAATGCATATTGTTGAAATCCTTTACGATTTTATGTTTTGGTTTTTAGTAAATATCGCATCATTTAATATAAAATTGTGTTTTTTTTGCACGTAAATTTTTGGTTATTGTTTTTAATAAATCAAATGCACGCATAAATGGTTTTTTTTGTTTGATGAAAAGGATAATTCCCATTCCGTAAAATCCCATGCAATATCAACCAATATTTTTTTACTTTTTTACAGTGATTATATCAATTCAATAAGGATTTTTGGGTTATTTGAATTCCATATATATTCAACAAAAAATTTAATGAATATTTTATACGTATAAATGATTTTTCAATATTGAAATTATTATTTTATGATGATGAATATATATATTAATTATTTAAAGCACATATACAAAATGTAAAGGGACCTTTTATTTATTTTTTTTTGTTCAATTTACCCCAATTAGTGATGTATATGGGGGGGACAAAGAAAACAAAATAAAATAAAACAAAAGCAAACAAATGCCGAGATTTGTTTTGGATACTTTATGCATAATTTTATTATTTTATTTTATTATTAACAAAAGAAAAAAAAAACGGAGGTGTGGAGTAAAAAAAAATAATAATATTAATTTGTCTAAATGTGCATATACTCGTATCATTTTTTTTTTTTTGGATATGATTTTGTATGTATGATTAGAAATGACATAGAAAAAAATAGAGGGTAAATTATAAAATGTATATATATTTATATAGGACGAAGGATATGATGTGATATACCTTTTTCTTTTTATTTTTTGCTATGGTTTTTTGATGAAAATATTTTTTTTTAAAGTGGTTCTTTAATTGATTTGGTTGGGTTATATACATATATTGCTATATATACTATATATACTGAAATTTTCAATTTCAATTTAAAAGGGAAATTGCATATACATATATAGATATAAAAATAAAAGGACATATAATAAAATTACATTTAAGAATTTTTTTATTTTTTTTTTTGACAATGTCAATCGATGTATATTTATATATGTATGAGATAGATTTTTAGTTAATAATTTAAAAGCATTTGCCAACAACATTTTCAATTAAGGAATTTCAATTTTTGATGATGTGATTTACGTATATATGTTCGCACGTTCAGGAAAATGTATATAGAAATATATATTAAATACACGCCATCAGAGACTATTTTTTCTTTATTTTTACATAATATAAATCCATTAGTAGGTAGTATAAAGATTAAGTTATTACTAAATTATAATGATTTTGTAGTAACTCGTTTTTTTGTATATAATCATTATTTATTATATCCTTTTTTTATTTATATATATCCTTTTAATTTTTAATTTTGTAATTTTACTAAATTATGTAAGTTAGGTTTTGTATTGTACAAGAAAAAAGCTGTCTAATTTTATTATATTTAGATCTTCCTCACATAGACTTTGAACTCTCTGAAGTGATTGTCTTTCATTTTTCCCTAAAGTATTCTGAAGAAACTCGCCCGCAGAATTTTATCTATTTGATTTTCGTATTTTTGATATCAAATGTGTAGACATTTTTTTGCCATTTGATGGATTTCTTATGTATTGGTCTTTATCAATTTGTGTATGATGTCTTTTATTGTCTTTCAAAAAAATATTAATCAAAAAATCCTGGGTGTGCAATATGCCAATAAGGCCTTTTTTTCTCGAAAACAAATAGAGATATATAGAAGAAATGGTCATAGAAAATGAAATCTTCAAAGCATTCCGAGCGCCATGTAATGACAATCATTGTAGAACTCCTAGAGTTCGCACCTTCTCGGTTAAGAATTTGTTAATTTTGCCCTTAAAACTCCTTAACTAAAGGATTTTTCAAGTTTCATAATGATTGCCATTACACCGCCTTCAGAGAGCTTTATTAAATATATGATTCTTCTAAAACACTTTGTATAATATATATCAAAATTCAAAATTGAAAAGATAAATATAACACATTTCATTGTGCGATCTTATAATTAGTTATAACTTTTATATTATTGATATATTTGTTTTATTTTTTGTCTTTGAATCTGTTTTATATCCTTGCGATCAATTGTTTTTATATACATCTAAAATTTTAAATTCAATAATCCTATACCAGAAAATAGAATAATTGTCAGATTTAGACGATCTGAACGATAATAAATCTTTAAATTTAAATGCGTATATTTATTATTTTGAATAAAATTATTTATTGGATTAAGAAGAATCTTGATGAAAATCTTAGCAAAGAATTTATACAAAATTATCCTTTCATATACGAATTTTCTGAGACAATTATATCTATAAAAAATGTATAAGATGTATAAGAAAAATGTAAACCCCTTAAGATTTAAACCGTATAAGATCTTTCAGACACAGACATCTCTGCGCGAGCATGCGGATATAATCGAATCAATCTTCCAAAGCAAAGATTGTCTTTTAAGCGTATAGACCGCGATCCTTGAAATTTTTGCAACTAATCTTACCCTTCGCAATTAGATTTCTACCCTCCGTATAAAAATCAATGGAAAATTGTGTAATGAAAACCCAATAAACTCAACCGCAAAAAAATTTTGAATAATTAGAGACCGTATAGAAAGAAAAATTAGATTAAATTGATGGAAAAATAATCTTATATATAGGATCATTCTATAAAGGTTTAATGTTTTATCATTTGAATTATTTCCAGCTTTTAATTAAGAATACCATAAAATAAGAAAACTAAGATTTTTGACAATCAATAATTAAACAAACAGATTTTTGACAATCAATAATTAAACCAATAACCTCCACAGACAATCGCATTCTATCGTTGAAACTTACATAAGATATAAAGAAGAAAAAAAAATATTTATTTATTTGATTTTTTTTTCCTTATTTTTATCTTAATGTAAAAGTTTCAACGAATAGAAATTTACAGTTATTTTCGGATGTACAGCGGGTACCCCCGTACGGGATACCCGGGAATATATATACACAAACCACAACTGGCAGAAACGCCAGCGCGGTCCGTATATATATAAACCTTGGGGGGACATCGTTGCAAAGAACTATGGTATGTATGTTATTGTCTCAACATCGACAAACAACAACTGTCCAACATTCGAACAACCATGTCCCCCTAATTAAAAGCAAAATCTCACATGTACTTTTTCTTTTATACATGTGAGATTTTATTTATTCGAAAGAAAATCGGCGGCTTCGCTACCAATTCGACCATACTTTCATCTTAAGACCGGTGCACTTGATTTTTGAATACATATATACAATTTGAAATATATAAATAGAAAACTGCAATGTGTTGTATTTATATATGAAAAAAAAAAATGTTATACGGTTGAATGAAAGTTAATTTAATATTTGATCATATACAAATCGCTTTGAGATTTTAATTTTATCATTGCATATAGACAATTATAGTAATTACTTTTGTATCAACACTATATACAATTCTAAATACAGTAATTCTGGTTATGATACGTAGAATTTTATTGTGATATATAAATGATCGTATATCAATGCATACAATCAAATGGACCGCATTTTATTGTATAATATTTTTTTTTTCTAAAGACTCTATCTAACGATACATTACCGTATTTTTTTTTAATTTTGCGTATATTGAAATAGAAGTCTTCATTAGAATGCATAAGAATTTCTATATCAATTTGGTTGCTTTATTAAAAAAAATATTATATTAAATTGTATATGTGTTTTTGTGCATCGGTTCATAAATATTTTTATCTGTTCATATGCTAGTATCCTAGTATAGTATTATGGAAGCAAATTAAGTAATCTAATTATTGTAGAGTTAATCCTTTTTGTGCGGATTTGTTCATCCATCCATAAAGGTATGTGTTCATATAATACAAAATTAAAAAAAAAAAATCATTTTTCTTTGAGTGTCTCAAAATCTCCTGAAGGGAAATATCAAATTTTGTCATTAAACCGCAAATTAAAGCTAATTCAATTATCTATAATAATTAGTTACCTGCTAATCGAATGTTTTTCTTCAAAGATTTTCTCCTTTGAATTATACCCCCGTCTTATATGCGAATAATAAAATAAGAAAATTGTTGTTTAAACGTCTGGCATTCGCTTTTTTTTCTTCTGCTGTTGTTGTTTTCGTAATTAGTTAAGTAAAATGTCAACAGCATCGAACAATTATCTATAACTCTTTGTATATCTGAACTTTATCTTCTTGGCAAATTTAAGAATAATAAATGTTTCATATCATCCGTGTATAGGATCCTCAAACTCCTTAAAATGTAAAAGGATCCTTAAAATGTTGTAAGCATTTTTTATTTGGCTTTTTTATCAACAATATACCAGTCATAAAATCAATATAGATATAAAAATATTAAAATCAAACCAAATCTCTTTTCTTTTTGTTTTTATAATGAAATCTTTCTTTTAGAATAGAATTAGAAGAATAATATAAGATGCAGAAAAATTAAAGATACATAAATAAAAATCTTACACTAATTTGCTTTTGAATATATAATGTCACTTGAACTACTATAAATATATCTATAAAATGCAGTATAAAATAAAATCAATATAATATATAAATATGTATATATAGATTGAAAGAGATTTTCTTTTCTAATATATATATATGTATACATAATAAAGGTAATCCGAATGATGCGGTAAACTTATATAAAAATATTATATACCGCGAATGTACGAATATAAAAAAATTTAATAATAAGCATCATATCATCATATATGTATAATAGAATAAATTATTACATGTGAAAGATATAATCATAAAAGAATCATCTTTAAACCAATGCAGTGCAAAGAAATGATGAATTTTTATATTATATATATTATATTTTTTAAAAAAACAATCAAAATTTTAAATCTTTTTGCACATAATACCATTTTATATATGATTGATTTTGATTTCTATTCTATCTATTATACATTTTCCAATAGAAAAAAAATATCTCGTAATTGAGCTAATTACGTATGTTATGTAGGTACACAAACAATTTGTTTCAAAAAACTCTATTTGATTTTATTTTGTTATTATGTTAATATATTGTTAATATTTTTATGTAAAGGTACAAAAATATCTCATTGTTATAATGCTATATTAACCTATTTAATTCGTGACTACTGATAATTATTTTCTTCTGAATACTATATATTTACTATATATTTTATATGCTGAATAGAATTCAACCCAGTTTTTTTTTTGTTCGTTCCTATATTGCATTGCATGTATTCATATTCATTTTTACTGAGATTTTGTTTGTGTTTTTGATAGTTATTGTGTTTTTTTTTTTTTTTTTTTTTGATTACGGGGTGACTCCAGTTCATAAAAGACAGATAAATGATATGAGGTTAGTTCAAAATATAGGGCGAGTTTTGATCAAATTTTATTATTACCCTTGGCTATGGGTAATTCAAAATTTCTCAATATAGAATTTTCCAACGGAATAAAACGATAAAATTGAGTTTTTGATTGATTTTGATTTTAATTGTAAAAGAAATTAATTGCATTTTGTTTTGTATTGTCATATTACAAAATTGTAAATATTTTCATATTATACACAATTATTACCATATTTAAATCTTTATACGGAATTGCAATATTAAAACAATTGTAATGTAACGTTATATTTAGCAAAACCCATTTCATGTGTGTGTGTGTTTATCTTTAAATTCTTGTCTTGTGATATTCGTTTATTCTTTCCTTATGATTATTTTATTAACCTCTATAACCATATTGTTGGACAAAAGATATATAGACAATTTCTCTAATCTATATAAAGACCTTTCCATTTTTCACATTATTTTTCATAAATGCTATACTGAAGGACTTTAGATAATATAAGGACAGATTTGAATATATACAACTTATAGATAAAAACTGTGTTTTATTTTCTGACTAAATTTCTGGCTAAATTTCAATCACATAATCCTGAAGAATCCTTCTGCATTTGTTCAAATTCAAATGCATTGAAAAGGTTATAAACGGAGCTGGGAAATTGTTAGTCAGAGAATAATTTCCAAGAGAATACGATTTTCTGAACGTTACATGTCTTATTAGCTGATTCATTCAATAAAATCGCCGCCTAATTACAATCCGGGGTTTTTCTTTGCAAAAATTTAAAAATTCAATTAATTCTTAATATTTGATATATAATTATATAGAAGACTTGAAAATTGCTGTGTGTTATTAGTTCAAAAGATATAGCGGACGATTTCTATATACTATTCGAGTTCAGTGCAAAATTCAAAGAAATTTCCAATACTTTAAAAGTAAACCACCCATTATTTTACATTAAAGTATATACAAATATTTTATTCAGTACATTAAAATTGAGATAAATTTCACGTACACTACTTTAGATAATCGACTATATCTTTATATAATTGCACCGAATATATACGGGACGATTTTCTATTATTTACTTCTATGAATTTCCCAGAAATTGATTGAATTTTCAAATTATTCGACGAACGCAAAAATTGCAGAACAACCGAGGGGTTGTGATTCGATGAAAAATTCAAAATTTCCCGAAAAATTTGTTTGAAAAAGAAAATTTTTTTTATACTATAATTAATTTGCTTTTAGGGATGTACCTCTGTCCTATCCTTTTGATAATATATCAAAAAACGATTCGCCTATGTGGTAAAATTATTTAACTCTGTCTTAATGTCTTCAGCTTTGAAAATGCCAGAAAAACAAGACAAAATACTTCATGTCTTCCTATAAATATAATGAAATTCCTTTACAATATATGGATTCGAATTCACACGTTTTTTTTGTTTTTTTTAACATTTCTTTTGAAACAGGAAACCTTGTGTTGTTTAATTATTATATAATATACCATATAGATATAAATCATATATGTGTTTGTTATTTTTTCGTATTTATGTGCGTACAATTTACAATACAACAAAGTATCATATATAATTTTCGTATAATTTGTAAATAGCTTCGGAAATTTGTATCGCGCGAACAAACATTCAAGCATTATTTTGTTGAATGCGGACATATAATTAATGATTTATTTCAATTATAGAATTATAGAATAGAATTTTTCATTTCATTTCATTACATACGAGACGAGAATGTACTATGTAACATATAGTTTGTTTTTTTTTCTATCATATCTCCCCCCCAATCCAATCCCAATATATTATTTTATTTTTTATATACTAGTATATAGTTGAAATTATAATTAATTTTCAATCATGTTGTACGATTTAATTGAATTAAATGTATATTTTAATATGTATGAATAAAAAAAAAAGAAAAATAAATATCATATTATATTTTATAAAATAATTGAATTAAAAAAAAAAAAATAAATAAATAAAACAGGAGGGTTTTTTTATACGTGATATAGTGTATAAATACACAGAATTTTTTATTATTTATTCTATAAAATATTCATATATATAATTGATTTATATAAAATACGTACGTAAACATACATATATATAGAGATAAAATGACCGATTGATATTCAGATTAAATTAACACGTAACTTTTATTATTATTATTTCACTATATATATATTTTTATCTATTATGTGATGAATGACAAATCACTTTGCGATTCGATGTTTAAAAAGAAATTCTCTTACAATTAGTGTTTATCTTCATAACGTTTAATTATTCGTGATGGTAACTTAAAGATTTTCTTAAAGGGTATATGTTGTATATTTTAACACAAAACAAAAATCCAATGGAAGAAAAATATGGAATAATGACGAACTTTTTTGTATTTATATCACAAAACATTTCTTCCAAAAGAAGTGTCCGAAAGAGAGGAGATTTTTAGAAATGTTATCTTTAATCAGAAATGTTTTTATAGTAAAATAACTATTTAGAAAGTTCTATATCTCGTAAATTATGTTATTCTGAAGGGATGTTTTTATATAATTATAGAAAAATCTTTACAATCCGAATCTTCAGAATCTTGCGAAATTATTCTTTAACTAGACCTTTTTTTTTTACTCTAACCTTTTTCATTTACTTGACATTTTTTCTTTACTCGCGGATATTTTTCTATAATAATAAAATTAATTTTTCGCTATACAACCAACAATCTGGTTTTAGCGTCCAACAACAGCCTTCTGTTGTTAGTTTCTTAATTTGTGCCTTTTACGGTGTCGGTAATTAGCCGTACGACCAACCCGCAAGCGGAAAATACAACTCTGTGTTAAAATTTAGATTCGAAAAATAACCGAAAACATAAAACATATTTTATACATTCAGTAGGATTCGAACCCACGACCCCAAAATTTCGTTAGAATTTTAGTTTGGCATTTTTAACATTTACACCACAGAGGAATTTTTCTATATGGTAATTAAACTATCGGCAATAATATTTTTACTACTGATTTTACTGCTGATTTAATTTTTTATACTAATGAAAAAATTTATAGAATCCCTTCTAATATAAAGGAGTTTCTAGCACTAAAAAAATATCCATTGAATGAAATGTATTTTCTATATTCTGTGAATGACAAAACTACTGCGTGATTCTATTAATTAAGAAAAAATAAGGAGTGATTCTCAAAAAAATGTCCATTGAATAAAAAATAGATTCAGAAAGGATTTTATAGAAACATATTTTCCAGATTATATTAGGAAGAGATTCTTATTGCGGGTTTTCTATCACTTGCGAAAATTTTCTAAATTGAAAGAAAAATAATAAGAATTGCGATTCTTGATTGATAGATAATCGACCAGAAATTTGTTTGTTGTATATTGAAAGAATATGAAAAATTATTTCGTAAAAGGATTCGTGTATTATGGATTTTCAATCACTATACCAAAAAAATTGTTTATTGAATGGAATTGCGTATTCTTGTTAGAAAGAATTCTTGTTGAAAGGGTATTCAGAATAATCCGAATAGTTCTGATTACAGAATTTATTAGTTCATTTACTAATAAAGAAAAAAGAAATCTTCTAATCGATTGATTGTTGTATATAGAATTTTCTGTAATCAGAAAAATGTCAACTGATACAAGATACAAGAATAAAAACAGAAAGGATTCGTGATCATAAAACCCAATATTTACATAATTCATTCTATTTATTGAATTTATTTATACATATATTACCTAAATTTCTGTATACAAAATGCCTAAGTATTTTCTATCTGAAATTATAAAACCGCACGGACGAGGATATTCTACAATATATAAATTGTATTATAATAAACATAGTCAGATAAAAATTGCTTCAAATAGTCATTGTTTTGTATCCCTAACCCCCACCCTTAAGCTATATGTAAATAAATATCCAGGGGGATTAAGACTTGAATATCATCATGAAAATTTTCTGTATCTATGCGTTTGGTTATATTTTTACCCCAAAATATATACTGAAATTTTCTATACAATAAAATTTCCTTTAAGCCGCCCACATCCACACACACGCACAAAATGAATGAATTTTAATTGCACATAAATTTCGAAAAAGAGTTATAATAAGCTATCTATCTATACACATTTAATCCAAACTTTATATTATATATAAATATAAAAGCTGTAAAAGCATACATCGGATCGACGGTGGCAATATATTGTTATTATTGTTAAAACATTTAAATAATAAGAAGAAAAAAAAAAGAAAAGGATATTTGATATGGATATAAATAGACTGAAATATATTTATATTTATATTTAGCCTTATTTCCTTATACTTATTTTGCGTATATATTATATAAAACTGAATCTAAATTTATGCAAGCTTTTATAGATATATGGAAAATGGAAAAATATATCAAATAAAAACGTAATGTATTGATTATTTATTTATATATAAAATATATTTTTATAAGTATACAGGGTGTTTTCAAATGTACATCAGTCATAATGGCGATGAACTTAAAGTTATCTTCTATAAATTATATGAGCTTCTCAAATTACCTACATAATATTCCAAAGACTTGCTCCTTGAGGAAAACTCTACACGAATAGTTTTTAACCTTTTTATACTCGCGACCAACCAAAAAGTTTGTAAGTTGGAAGAATTAGGAAAAAAATCTTTAGTTTTCTTATTGAATTTTTCATTAGGATATCCTTCAGTCAAACTTATTACTACCCCCAGATGATCATGACCGTTAAGTTAAAAATCACTTGTCAACACAACCACCTCTATATGACTACGATAACTAACATATCCTGTATATGTAAAAAATATTAAAATATAAGGATATATACCTGCATATTTTTTTTTTTATTGAAATGTTCTATATATGTAAATATATAACTAGAGCATTATACTAAACTCATCGGTCGTTATATTGTTTATATTATTATTATTATAAATAATATATAGGACATTATTATATATAGAGATATGGTTTCGGTTCGTTTGACTTATAAAAATAACCCTCAAACCAGAAAACACACACACAAAAAAAAAAAAGCATTCAAAACCAAAGAAATGAAATATAATAATAATGATTTTGGCGAATGGTATATACAAATAAATAAATAAAAGAAAAAATATTGAAATGTAAATATAATAATAATAATTTATTCATCGTCGTATATAGAATTTTGATATCGTTTTATTATTATTATTATTATTATTATTATTATTATGATGATTATTTTTGTAACACACAGCACATAATAATCAAAATAATAGGAAATTGCTTGTATATTACATGAATATGAATTATATTATCACGTTACGTTCCCTCTTTTTGATTTTCGATTTCTTTTTTTCGGGTTTTTTTTTATATGTGTATATAACATTTTATTTGCAATTATTGCTGATGCTTTATTTTATACAGAAATAAATCAATAAAACAATCAATTCTATATTATTATATATATGTTAAATTGTGTACTTCAAATGTAAAGTATATATAAATAAATATCGAATATTGTTGCAGTGGCGGAATTGGACATTTTTTTTGTTTGTCATATTCCATCAAAAGGAAAGGATATTTCAAAAGAATAAAATTCATAAAGTCAAATTAATTGTGATACTTAAAAAAATTGTTTTTTTTTTTTTTTTTCAAACAAAGTTTTCCAAATTTAGAATTTTTCGAATAAAAACACCTCTAGAGGGATTTTCATTTTCCTGGAATACTTGGAAAATTCAATAATTTTTTGTGAAATTCATAGAAGAACCTTTGAAAATCTCCCCCAAATAAAGATATCCAGTCGATTTTCCCATAAATGTACGTAAAAGTTGTTCCAATTTTTTATGAACTGAATAAAAATAATTTGTAAAGTTTTGCGGTTCACTTTTACAGTATCGCAAATTTCTTTGAATTTTCATACGGAACTCGCGAATGAAATATCGGTGGTTATATCCTTTGAAACCAAAAGGGCGATTTTCAATTTTTCTTTAACCTGAAATATTATATGAAATATTCTTCCATATGAAAGTTTTTTTTTTATAAATGAGCTATAATTTTAGACATTTGACATTTTCATCTTGAAAATCTATTAACAATTTCCCATAATCGCCTATGGACTATTGTGTATAGATCCTTAACAATACTTTACAATACAATACTTTTTATTATACATTCACCAATCATTAGATTTGTTCTAATTTAAATTTTTCCTTTATATATTTGGATATCAGTTATGTATATAGTATATATGTATAATTTAATTTGTAATATGCGATGTAATTGAAATTCTTTATGTATACGAATTCAATTAAAAAAACATTAATAAATGATTGATGTTTTATATTACAATATAAAAAAAAATTTATATGTTAATTTGTTTTATTTTTTTTTTAATTAAATCATTTGAAATGAAATTGAAAAAAGGAAATTCTCAAAAAAAAATTTCAATGGGTTCTCGGGGGGGGGTTGTAAATATATAAGAAGTCTCTTGTCTTTCGTAATTCGGCAAATTTTTGTTTTATCTATTTCACATTCAAATGATGTCCTTCTTTAACATTTCCTATATATATACACAACTCAAATACGCAAACAGATTTCATTTACATACTGTTCAATAAATCGACAATACTCAATGGCAATTCGGAATCGTTTATTTATTAATGGCGTTGAAAAAACAATCCAATGCTATTTATTCAGTTAAAATTTTTCCAGTTTTATCATGACAAACTTTCATATGATGAACGTGCAAATTCTTGATTTCAAATTAATATGTTGTTCGCTGAGTGAAATAAAGAATGAAATATCTCTCTATTGAATATTCGAAACAAACACTTGACTCCTACATTTCAATAAGATGTTGATCTACCACAAACCGCTAAAGCAACTAAGAACTGATTGGAAGTTAAAGAAATGGGGTTAGAAATTTACTTTTAGAAATGGGCATCTTCAAGTCATGATTTAAGTCCGATAGAATCGTTGTGGGCATTAATAAAACAAAGTAAATACATGATATGAAAGTTACAATTTAAGGAGTGAAGCGAATTCCAAGGAAAAATCATTGAAATGATGAATACAAAAACACCGGATGAATAGTGGTTAGAGTAGTATATGATAAAAAGGATACCTCGTATATTAAGTCGTATTATATTACAATATATAAGGGATATATTTGAAATAGAATTATATGATTATATATACATTTCGGCTTATTTTTATGGAAAAAAAAATAATTTGTATATATTTACCTATAAAACAGTTCAGTTTTTTTATTTTTGGGTTTTGGGCATGTTATATAAATAAACAAAATAAATAAATACACATATACTTATATTTATAATAGTTTCCTTTTTATGTATATAATACATGACCTATTAATAAATTGATAGCTTATTGATAGTATTATACTTATGATATCGATATAGAAACTATAATATGGTTTAGATATCTATATATAGTATTGTAATATTACGAGGTAAACACACACACAAGTTTTTTGATATATATTTTTTGTTGATTGATTGATGGTTTAATATATATTTAATATTATATTCTATCTATATATAGACAGATGGATATTTATAAATAAATATTTACTAATATAATTTTGTTTATTTTATAATAATACGATAGATATTAGTATATTCAAAACCAAAAATGTCTGTCTGTTTATGAACACTTTATATATGTACATATATATTTCTGGTAAAAAGGTATATCTAATACACAGTGCGACAATTAATATTCCGGACTCAAATCGCATATCTCAATAACCAGGACGGGACGATCTATGTGATGGAACAAGCGTTTCGTTGAAGCTTGATGTTTTCTCTATCGTCTATAAAAATTTCATTGCATTTGGTTGACAAATAAAAAAGGTATGATATTTCTTGTGAAACAAAATTTTAGTTGAAGTAGAAATTTTTTAACATGGAACAAAGAACAGTCATTAATTTCAACGCAAAGATTGGTAAATGTGAAACAGAAACATTCAAATCGATGCAGTAATTTAATGACGATAATTGTATGGGTAGAACACAAGTGGTATTTGAGTGGTATAAATGTTTCGTGTTTGTTACACGATAATGCACCGCAAGTCACACTTCACTTATATTGTTCGTCAGTTTTTGGCTCGAAATCAAGTCTGTGTGTGTTAAATCATCCACTGCGTATTCACCTGATTTAGCACCATGTGACTTCTCCTTGTTCCCAAAACTTGAAATGAAATTGAAAGGATGTTTTTTTTTTGAGAATATTGAAACCATTCAAACAGCACCTACACGCGCACTAGAGGCCGCAAACCACCAAATGAGCTGCGGAACACTATTTGAATCATTATTAAATTGATGTAACGCAGTTGTATTGAATCAGGAGGAGAATATTTTGAATAAATAAAAAAAAATAATTTAAAAAATCGTGTTTTTATTGTATTTCCTAGGACCAGTACGGAATATTAATTGTCGCACGGTGTATATTTAATATCTATTTGATGATTATTATTTGTATATTTCCCATCCCGTCCCTTTTAAAGCGATACATTTATTTTGTATCAAATATATCCTTTTTTATTTGATATATATATATAAAAATAAAAATATAAGCTTTAAATAAAATACACAATTTACAAAATTTTATTTGTATCGCCATATTAAATAATTAAAAGTAAAAGTTTTAATTTATGTTATGTCTCTATATATCTATCTATGTTATCTATATCTATATAATATCAAACTTTTTATGTCTTTAATAATAGATGACTTATTTGTATATATACATAAATTTTAATTAAAACATTTATTTATATATTGAGTTTATGTATATACATATATAACATAAATTGAATATATATATATAATATTATTATTCAATTTGTTGTTATTTGTCCTTTATTTCGTCGAATAATTGATCAATTTAAAATGGAATTGGAAATGACAAAATGCAAAATGAAATGAAGTTGAAGAAAATTTGTTGAAAATTTGCTCATTTTGATTGAGTTATTATATAATGATGAGGTAGATTTCCTAAAAATTATATGACTATTTTAACAAATTTCTGATCGTAATATTTTCTCTTTACTATTTCATGCAGTTGGGTTTGTTATACTGGATCTCTGTTTGATTGAAATTTTATATCACTATATATGGAAAATCTTTCTTACAGTACTTTTCTGAATAAATTTCGTTCAGTATATTGAAACTTCTATATATATATGAATAGAATCACTCAAAATCTGTTTTCTGAAGGACTTTCCTTCAAAAGAAAATTTTCTATCAACAGTAAAGCATGTTCCGTAATTCTATAAAGACCAATTTCCATTAAATCCAATAAAGACCAAGAAAAAACAAGTCTATTTAGTGAAAATCATTCCCAGCCGTTCCCAGCTAAATGAAATACTTTCAGTTGAAAATTTTCTACTAAAAGAAAATTACTCACTATATATACATTTTGAAATTAAGTTTTGTAGAAAAAATGTTCTATTCAATATCGAAAATCATTTTTAAATCCAAATTTAAACAATTTTCTATCAATAGAATCAATCTTTTTAAGACAAAATCATTTACAATCTCGTTTTATGAATAAGGAATTTCTTTCGCAGTATAGGAAAATTTTCAATTTTTTCATATAGAAAATCATACAAAATCCTTTCGGATTTCTCTCCGTATATATAGAAAGATTATTTCTATCTATATAGAAATCATGCATGTTTAGATCTTTTATGAATATATGAATTCACTTTTATCATCGATTGTGATTGTGTCTATTGATGATAGAAAATCATTTACAAAATCCTTTCTCCGGATTAATTTGCTTTGGTAGAAAATTTTCATTTAATAAAAATTCATTCAAAACCTTTTTGGTTTTTTAACGAATTTTGTTCAGTATAGGAAAATTTTCTATATGAATAGAAAATCATTCAAAATCCACTTCAAGGAAGGAAAATTTTTTTTTTTGTATAGAAAATGTTGTCTGAAGTAGAATTCTTTTTCTTTCAATACAAAAGCGCATTCACAATCCAATTTTTGAATGCGAATTTCCATCATTAGAAATATTTCTATATATTAATAGGCAAACACTAAAAAAATGCTTTTCTGAACAAAATTTTTCTGAACAAATCTTCACTATATAGAACATTTTCAATTTCAATGATGAAAATCATTTACAAAAACACTTTACGAAACTTTAATCCTTTAACTTTCTATATTAATATAGGAAATCATATCCAAAATCATTTTCTTAACTAAATAACGAATTCCGTATATAGAAATAAATACAAATGCATTTACAATCTCGTTCTGATGGAATTTCTTTCAGTAGAAAATTTTCTCTTTAATATATAGAAAATTATTCACAATTAAGGATAAAGGATTTTAAAATAATATCCATATATTTTTTCATATTAATTTCTTCATTCATTCGTTTTGTATTACGAAAATTTTCATATAACCAATTTCATTTTCCTATCTGACTTCGATTTCCTATCCGACTATTGGCGACTATTGGAATAATTTTCATATGAATGTTGAATACATTAAATGCGATATCTGCGTTAAATTACATTTCACAAATTCATACACACTCTAATAATGCCACATATATATTTTCTTTACTTGAAAAATCACCAATTTCCATGTCATCTAAATCAAAACTTTTTAAACCGACTTAAGAATTACAATGAGGTAAAATAATTTCCTTGTATAATTGCTTTATGTTATTAAACTTGATTTGATCTTGCTGAATATTAATTTTTGTTATTAAACCATATATACGAATTTTTAAATCAATTCATATTAAATAAATTATAATATAGGAAACAAAAGAGGAAAAGGATCCAAAGAACAGAACACTGAAAACTGTATTTATATATATAGGAATGTTATATTCATAATAAAATTCTTTTAGTTTTTAAATTTATCAAAAAAATTACTATGTCATGTTCGTATAAACTTTTCTATAAATTATCTATTATTATTATTATATATGCGGTGGTAATTATCCAAAAATAGAATTTTTATATTATATCGATTTAGAAAACACAAAAAAACACACAATAAAACAAAACACAATAAAACTAAAACAAAAGTCAGCAAAACTTTTACCATAAAAACAAAACGCAACCTCCTCAATAATTGTACACCTTTTACAAACAATAATATAATATATAATATTCCATAAAATTTATCATATACAATATACAGAATATATACTAGATATAGATAGAGTTTTTGGTATATCAAAGTTAGAATTTTATGTATATTTAAATATGTAATTTATGTAATTTATTTAATTTATCGATTTTCAAATAAAAAACGTTGTCATATAATATACAAAAAAAAAAAATAATAAATATAATAGAGGTTTGAATTTCTTTAAAAAAAAAACCCTCCATAAAACTATATATTATAATTTATAAATCCGAACCTTCTGTACCTCCTCCTGTACGGTCTGTACCACCTCCAGTGCCTGTCACCAATAATACATTATTAAATGTTAAATGTATTATCAATATCCAATAGATCCAAATTGTTTTATGATTATTTATCATCCATAAATAATAATTATATTTATTCATTGTTGATGATGAATTTTAAAAATATTTGAAAATTTTACATTCGATAAATGCTTTAATTTATTAAAATCTATAAAAAAACTGTTATTTTGTTGATAAAAAACACAATTTTTATTTGACTTTTCCATGAAAACAAACCGCACCACCCACCGCAAATAACATAAAAATAATGTACAATTTGTTTTAATATATTTTTTAATACAGAACATAAAATACACAAAAGATTGAACTATGACAAAAACACAAGCACTTTATTATTTAAAATTGTGAAATAAAAATTTTAGTTATATAAAACATTTTCGTTTTAATCATAAACACTAAAAACGCATTTCACTTTAATTCAATAGCAAACAATAGAAAAATCTTAATTTTGTATTATAGGAATAAAATTCAAATAAATATTTATTTTTTTTTTTTTTTTGTTTAACGAATTTTCACATTTATAAAACGAAAAACAATTTTAATTTTATTCGACGACGACGATAATTCAATGTTTAAGCGGCAAACTCTAAACGTACACTGATTTTATAAAAATTTTCACTTTTCTATAAATGTTGTCTGTTGTCGTTGTGTTTATATCGTCCTTCGTGTCGTCGTATAACTCAATATAACCATCATATACCGTCGTCTACTATATTATGTGTTGTATATATTCATCATCATCAAATTCTATATATGGGAATATGTTTTGGTATATATACAATATACATATATCGAATTTTCTTTTTGATATTGCAATTTCTTATACATATTTGTAAAGGGTGATTTTTTAAAAGCTATAGGAAAGTTTAAAGGGGCTTTAACAAAACCCCACAAAAAATAGTCTAAAGACGTTAAATCGCACGATCTAGGCGGCCCCGATTGACCGGTCCCGAACGTGAAATAAAATGTTCACCAAACTCGCCTCTCAATCCAAAGTCCATTGTTGCGCGTGCTGTGTGGCATGTGGCACCGTCTTGTTGAAACCACATGTCATGCAAGTCAAACTCTTGCATTTTGGGCCAAAAAAAGTTGAATATGATCTCACGGTAGCGCTCACCATTCACAGTTACATTACGATTCGCATCATCTTTGAAGAAGTACGGTCCAATGATGCCACACCAGCCCATAAACCGCACCAAACTGTGACTTTTTCTGGATGCATTCTGGTAGCTGTTGCAATGCTTCTGGTTGATATTCACTCCACAATCGACAATTCTGCTTATTTACGTACCCATTGAGCCCAAAATGAGCTTCGTCGCTGAACACAATTTTTCGGTAAAAAACAGTGGATCTTCGGCCAACTTTCCAAGAGCCCATTCACCAAAAATTTTACGTTGCGGTAGGTCGTTCGGCTTCAATTCTTGCACCAGCTTGAAATTTTGAAAGGCATCACACCTAAATCCTTCCGCAAAATTTTCCACGTTGTTGGATAACAGAGGTCCAATTGCTGCGAACGGCGACGAATCGAAAATTCATGGTCATCATTAACACTGGCCGATACAGCTGCGATATTTTCTTCGGTTCGCACTCTACGTAAGCGTGTTGTGTTGCCAAAATGATAATAGCTAAAAAATCACCCTTTATAACAAAGTCCCTTTTTTTTTTTTGGTGTGTGGGGGTAGAAATTTTTATATAACTTTATCTATTATCTATATGTATAAATAAATATATGCTTATTTTATTATATCACAGATACAAAATCACAAAATAACTAATTCTAAATACCCATAACTTTTGTTTTTTTTATAGTTATTTTATTTATATATGAATTTTTAACTGATTTAACTCATTTTCAAACCGCAAATCTGTATATAAATTTAAAAACAAAAAAACTTTATTGTCTGTATATTAGATAATAAACATATATACTGATAATAAGTTTTTGGTTTTAAACTCAATAAAATCATGAATTCTATTTGTGTATTGTATATTCGACTCACAATCAATATAAAACATATTTCGATTGTATTAAAATTTTTATTTTTAAATTATATTCATACAATTTTATCCCCTGATTCTGATTCGGATTTTTTTTAAAATAAGGAACTAACAAATTTCTTTCAAAAGAAAGGTTTCTTTTACAATCTTATACTGTTCTTCTATGGAATTGTTTCCTATATTAACAGGAAATCATACACAATTCTTTTTTCTAAACGAATTTCTCGAATCAGTTATAGAGACATTTCTATATTAAACGGCAATCATTTGAAAAGACTTATAAAATTACTTCACCATAGAACGTATTTTCTACTAAATCATTCAAAAACACTTTTCTAAGGATATACTACCCCTGTACAAACTCATTTACAATCTCATTTTGAATGAATTTTGATTTTAATATGGAAAATTGTCTATCATCCCTTTTCTGAAACGGGATTTCATTCAGTTTCAGAAAATTGTCTATATATTCATATAGAAAATTATATTCACAATACATTTCTTTAAAATGAATTTCCCATATCAGTAGAAACACCTTTCTACATATTATATTAGATTAGGCAATGATTTAAAGGGCTTTTCTGAACAAATTTGCTTCATACTATATATAGAACATTTTCAATTAAATTAAAATCATTCAAAAACGATTTTTGAACCAATTTTCTTTAGTACACAAAATTTTCTTCTATTAATAAATATAGAAAAGTATCCAAAATCCGCCTTTTCTTAACCATATATACCTTTCTTAAGAGTTCAGTAGAAATTAAAAACAAAATTATTTACTAAAATATCGCGTTAGGAAAAAAGAATTTCCTTTAAAAAAAGGAATTTATCAAAAAAATCCTTCACAATTTATTTCTTTCAGTAGAAAGTTTTCTATTGATTGAAAATCTTCCACAGTACTTTTCCGAATAAATTTTGTTCAGTTTTAGAAAGTTTTCAATATTGATTGATTGAAAATCATATTTTTACAATTCTTTTCTTAAGGAATTTATGTATTTCAGTAACACATTAATACAAAATCATTTAAAATCTCGTTCGGAATGAATTTCCTTTAATATGAAAAATTGGTCTATTAATATAAGAGAATAAGACTGTCCTTTTCTAAAAGCATTTCATTTAGTAGAATATTTACTAGTCATAGAAATTCATTCACAATCCTTTTCTAAACGAATTTCCATTAGTAGAAAAATGTCTATCAAGGATTTAAAAGACTTTTCTGACCAAATTTTCTTCACTAGACCATTTTTTTCTGTTAAAAGAAAATCATTAAAGGTCCAGTTCTTCAGGGGAGAAAGGCATCCCCAAGTTCCATTTCTGGAAAGAAATTTTGCCATTGGTAGAAAACTATCTATATGTTAATGGAGAATCGTTCACTATCGTTTTACCTTCAATAGATAATTTTCTATAAATACAAAATCATTTACAATATCATAGTTCTAATGGAATTTTCTTAAGTACAAATATATCTACATTCCGTATCTAAGAAATATCAATAATACCGGATGCGAGAATTAAGGATCTTTAAAAAAAAATGGTAAATTTTTCCATATTATTTTCTTTCAAATATCCATTCATCAGATAATTTGATAGTCAATTTGATAGTCGATAGTTTGATAATCAGACAGTCTTTTCAGTTTGACCATATTTTATCGGAATACGGGCGGGATACGAATTAAGAATCAATATATTTGATTTATTTATTATATTGAATATTTTTGGAATTATTGTAATAAAAATCCTTAATTTGAAATACTTACAATATTTTTTCTAAAACCTTTACCTGGACTCTCTACTACAAAATTTCAATTTTTAGTGTTTATTTGCCAAACATTAACTCAATATCGTGTCTGTATATACTATAGTATACGAACAAATATGATTAATTAGTTGAAGTAATTCAACTAATATAGTAGAATGATTTATCAATGGGAAAAAAAAAAAAATATGTCAAGTTATCTTCATCGTAATTTGTTAAAGTATATTTCCATTTCCTAGACTACACATTCACATTCAACAATATGATGATTCCTTTATTTTTATCTATATCTATCTACATATCTATGAACGCATTTACCATATGGTATTATAATAAAAATGATTTCATTTCATTTCGTTCAAACCCAAATAAATCCCTGTGTAAATGAAAATATATGGAATTAAAAATACTCAAATACAATATATAATTTGATGAAGAGGTTTAATTATATACCTCTATAACTATATATATATTGACGCGCAAACCTCGATGTTTTTCGCATCTTCACAACTCTCGCAAAAATTTAACAATATAATACATATATATGATAAATTAAAAAGCTTATACAGTAGAAGAAATTAAATAACAAATTAACCTGAGGCAATTTTCAAAATATATTTAATGATAAATTATATTATATATGTTTAAGTACCTATAATACATATATGTATATATAAAAGCAAAGAATTTTTATTTTTTGTATATAATATAAAATGTTCTTTAAATGGGTTTTCTTTGTACCAAAAAGTATTTTTGCTCTTTATATAATATTTTCTATAAAATATTTTTGTAATATAAATACACAAAAACACACCCAAACAGTATAAAGGTATATATAAAACATTCTTATTATATATATATATATATATATATATATATATTGAAAGTTTCAAATTTTATTATATTTATATTTTTTGTCATCGCATATAAAACATAATAATAATAATAATAAAAGGAATATATACGAAAAAAAATTGTATAATAATAAAAATATCTCAAATATATACCTATCCTATATCCGTATATATAGGCAATCGCAGGCAATTTATTTTTTAACACATAAAATTTCGTTTCCTCTTTTTTAATACATATTTTTAAAAACCAAAAAGTTATAATAAAGGAGGTAGTTTTTTGAAAGGTATATATAAAATAATAATAATAACAATTCACAATATCGTGAAATTTTTTAACTTTCATATATACTTATGTATGTATTGTATATATACAAAACAATACATTATTATTATTATTGTTTGGATATATTGAAAGGATACATATTCGCGAAATTTCAATTTATACCAAGAATATATAAACAATGTATGTATATAATATTTAATATACATGGATGAAGAAGGGATTCAGATTGGTTTTATATTTATATATAGTATATTATTCTATTATTCGCCGCATTTCTATATATATGGTATTTATTATATATGTACGTATACAATATGCGATATGAAGAAAAACAAATGATTGTGTATGTATGAGCATTTTGGATTATTTATACGCGCTTATACATTAATCCATAAAATTATTGGCACTTTAAATACATACGACGATTGTGTAAAATATATATATACTTATCATTCTAGAATCTAAAACAAATTTTTTGAATTAAACCATCCATAATATAGCAATTTAAAATTTGATCTTTGTATTTTTTCTTTCCAAATTCTATTATGAAAAGAAAATAAACATTTTTATATAAAAACCAAAAGAATTTCCTTTACATAGATTTTCCAATTTGATATATGCACTCGTTGATCTTTCCACCACGATAAAAAAGTCGTACCTTTATAGGTATATCTTCTACAATTATCATCGTCGATAAACTTCGAATGATGTGTCGCATATTACTGCGAGTTCATTAGTTCATATTAAATAAAATTGTTATGGAAACCCAATGATATTATTCCTTCGTTCGTTCGTTCTTGTCTCCTAAAAATGGATCATTTCTGTTCGTATAGTCATTATCAATTTATATAGTCTGAATAGTTTGATGACAAAAAATGCTCAGTGTAAAGGTTATATGAAAAACTCAACTATAGCTCTATGGTATATATAAGGTAATTCCAATTGTATTTTTCTTAATTTTTAATATAATTGATTATTTTGGTCTAATAGCATCCTTACCCAAATCTTCGAATTTTACTGTAGAAAAGGTTTTTAGAAAAGGAAAACTGTTCCTACGAATAATTCAGTAAGTACATACCTAAGGGATTTTTATTGAAATTTTCTTTTTTTCTTCTACCGGCTCCCTTGCATATTTGCCGATTTTCCCGACTATCCCGACTTTTTTTTTGTTTCTGGAAAAATATTAGAATGTAAAATTTTTATATTAGAAATTTTAGATGTATTTAAAGTACCAATTGTGAAAAACTATCTTACATAACATTTTCTACTTTGATACAGTTCAAACGCAAAGCAAATTCATTAACGCTCCGGTGTGTATACAAATCAAAACGATTATTAAGATATCTATCGGTCAGTTTTAAACCAATATACTTGCAATTTATTGGTGATATTTTTGTCATGCGTTACAGGAAAGAGTTCAAAGGAAAATGATACAGGTAGTATAAGGTGCCAGTTGAAGATATTCTTATAATTTAGGACACGAGAAAACCCTTTTACCATAAGTCATATTATGTATGACAAGTTTCTTGAGTTATTTTTAGTCTATATGATCCTGCCCAAAAATGTGTATATATTTGTTATATTAATCGTCACTATATACGCAATATAAGACTTTCATTAAATTGTCCAGATAATTTGAATGTTTAGAGCAGTGATTCTTAACTGGGGGCCGTATTAAGTTTACCTGGGGGCTGCCAAATTGTATAAAATGTCTTCAGAATATCAAGAAGAAAATTGACGTATGACTAAAATAAAAAAAAAATGGAGTACTTAGCTATGATGAACATAAAAACTAAGAAACGGAATCGATTGCAATTAAATGCCTTATAAAGGGGCTATATTTAATAAAGGAGCCCTAAAAAAGTTTGAAATATTTGGGGGGCCGCGAGTATGTTAGAGAGTAGGTTAAAAACCACTGGTTTAGAGAGTTGTTGTTATAAGTTTCTTATTTATATATATATTTTGAGGATTGATGGAATATCATCGAATATTTTGTTTTGTAATTGTCGATATAGGCGCAATAATACTTTAGTATAAAGGTATATATGTAAATTTGTTATCCTGTGAATTGCATTATAAAAGTGAGTTGATAAAATTACGTATGACCTAATCACAAATTTATGTATACATTCCAAACGATCATAGCTCATAGAATTTCAAACCTTATACCGCCTATATGTATTATACAGAATTCAGATGCTTTGCGTTTTTATTCAAAATTTGTTCATCGTCGTCGTAATGTAATGAACCATTTGTTGATGTTAAATTCTAATTAAAATTTTAAGACTTTATTTATCTATTTATATTTTGTCCTGATAATTTTGTTGTACACAATCACACAACGTTAAATATATATATATATATATATATATATATATATATATATTTATAGAAATAATCATATAAATAAATGTATAATATATAAAAAAATATTATATACCATCACATAGAGAGGTTAAAAGAATTTATTTATAAACTCTGTTTTATATACCTCTAATATAATAATAATAATACAATATAAAGGATGAATGTTTTGAGTATATATAAAATAAAGTTTCGTGATTTAAACAAAAAAATAAAAGAAAACAAAAATGAAAAGTAAAAATAAAAACGAATATGTTCTTCATTAATATACAAATAATTTTTCATTCAAATAAAGCGCACAAATGTAAAAAAAAATTAAAAAAACCATATATAATCGTTCACATGTGAAATAACAATAATATAACAAAAAACAATCGAAATGAAAATGTAATATTTGAAATGAAATAATCATAATAATAATAATAAAGTTACTTATTCGCTTTTCTTAATATATATTTAGTTTATACACTGTTTAGTTGGTATATTTTATTACAATTTTCATTCACCTATATATTAATAACAATATAATAGAGGTATATCCCCTTTCATTCACCTATATAATATACAATTTCAGTTGTTATATATATTTTATATAGCATATATATATACATTGATATGGTGCACGATGTTTTATATGCATATATGATATCATTTTCATTATTGATATTATTGACTTTTTTTAAATTCGAATTCGAATTCGGATCAATTTATTCGCCAATTCAGAACCCTGATTGATACTAGGTTTTTATTAAGGTCAAATGATCAGCAAGAAATTGTTTTATTGCGTGAAGCTAACCATATCATTGCGAAAAGCATTATTGAACAGGCAGTCATAATATATAGACGGTTATAGGAAATTATTGTTTCGAATTATTGTCTGAATGTAATATTGAAATTCCTTATAACCACATTGGACCAATAACTAACTTAAAAATACTTGTTTTTTTTCTTGCATTCGTTTACTCTTACTTAATTGAATTGTATAAGATCGGTATTCCTATTTTCTATTGTAAACGAAAGCCGTTTTAAAACGAAATGATATAAAATCTTTGTTTGAACTGAAAAAGTCAATGGTTGAACTGGAAAACATCTTCGTTTGAACTGAAAATATATGAAGTTATTCGGAAAATGTTATAAATAGGATAGCGCGAATTTATCCTTGCCCGTATAAAAATCTAATGATTTGAATAGTTTTTTGCAGCACACGCAGTGCATATAACAGAAATCACATCAAAAAAATTTAATACATTTAAAATCTCTTTTAGACTCAATTGAATTTTTTATTTAAATTACAATAAGTGTTAAGTTTCTTGTTATAAAACACTCTGTTCTATACCATATATATATATATATATATATTGGGGGAATGAAAAATTTACCCCCAAAAGGAAAATTGAATAATTGCTATAATAAACTATTATAAATAATATATACCAATTTTTTTTTTTACCAAAAAAAGTACAACTTTAATATATATACAATCCAACCATATGCGTATTTGTTCATATAATTCATTTGTATATACGTATAATATATATAGAAAAATTATATATCCTTAAACACAGCAAAACATATATAGCCTTTTATTATTTATAGACGCACGCACGCATGGGAAAAATTATCGCATGGTATATAAACATCATATCATATATATGAACTGTATATATATAGAGAAAATTTATATTAAAATTTATTGACATTTAATGTTTCTACTATTATATATAAAAAAATATGATGGAATTATATACGCAATAATTATATTCTATATACATATATTTAAAAACCTTAAATTTACGATGACAATGAAATATTTTGTTTTTTGTTTTATTTAATTGCTTTACATAATAATTTGGATTTAATTTTAAGTTAAATGGATGATGGAAATTTATATATAATGATTACAACACACACACAGTTATTGTATATTTAAATATAAAAATATTTATATGCGAGGGGGGGTTAAAAATATATATAAATAATATTTATTTCGTTTACAACCGACGATCAAAAGTTTTAATGTTCGACAATAACGCAGACTTATTTGGTAATTATAACCGCGACCGCACGGAGAAAATATTCAACTCTTTTTCGTGAAAATTCTAAAATAACAGAAAAAAAAAACAATATTTTTTATATTTCTTCAATATATTGTATTGGAACAAACGACCCTAAAATGTTGTTAGAGTTTTAGTTTTGCGTTTTTAGTTTTTATGGTGGTGTATAGATTTTTTATCAACTTTTACACCGCACAGAGAGCCACAAACACCAAAATATATGTGCATAATGAAGGATAGATAATCAAGGATTTTTAATTCATATGTTAAACATATATATATATATATATATAATTCCTTATTAAATATAATTAAATATAATTTGTTGATGGATATGATCATAAAGCATACGACTTTTTTACTTTGCGTTTCCTATGAGACTATCCTTATACTGAAAAGTTTCCCTATATTAATGATATATAGAGGTTGTATATCAAAATATTTTTGTTACATTTGACAAAAATATCCATTTCGTTTAATACAGCGACGTATAATAAATAAACTCCCATATATACTTAAAAAAAATATTTATTGTTAAATATATAAAATTAATCATAATTTAAAATACTTGGATAACAAACTGAAATATACCTTTATTTTTAAACGTTTATTCATTAAATATATATCAATAAAAGATTTGATCCATTGAACGGTAAAGTATCTCTTCGTCTATCTTTCGTGGAATTGTAATTGTTAAACTGTTTCCGAACGATATATCTTTTGATCCGCAATTATCAAATCAATTTCTGTTGCGTTCATTAGAACTGAATTATGTATTTTGAAGAACTAACACTGCATTAATCGAAATAACTGCTGTATATAGTCTGAATCAGTCAAATGTTTGCAGTTAATCCGGGCGATTTCAATATAAAGAACTTCCTAGTTACGGCATTGTGAATAGTGTTTAAGGAACAAATTTTGTAATGTGAAATTTGGCATTGTTATGTTGAACAAATTATTTTGTTTGTGCGTTTATTCGATTCACCTAATCCGATTCATTTTGCATCACTGATTTGCACAAATATTCAATACTTGACTTTGCTTAAAATACAATAAAAAATATCGCAGTGATAGTTTTAAAAGGTATCAACAATTCATAGACCGTATCAAAAACGTTTTCGATCTCAATATTTCCCCGTGGCTGCAATTGATCAACTCGCATCGCAAGCTTAAACAACTAAAGATTATTTATACGTTTAAGACTTTCTGTTAAATCCCTTTTTTATCTTCAGTCACGGTTTGATGTAAAAAAGGCTTTTTTTTTTAAACAAAATTTCAAAACTGTCAGTCGACTTTCTGTCAGTTGATTTGCGACCTATTTTGTACAAAACGCGTACGTTTCTCGTATAAATCTTATGAATAATTAGAATTAGGAATTTGCATGATGAATGGATCGCACCTTCATATATGATGAAAATGATATTATATTAAAATTTAATTGATACGCGTCGACATATACAAATTTTCATTTCAATTATTCCATCATTCATTAATATATATTTTATATGTATATTATGTATGTCACATTAAAAAAAAATTAAAAAATCAAACTCATCGCCGTTTTGATATACCTATTTTGTAAAGCTATTAAACTATATATAAAATGAATTTTCATTTATTCAATCATTCATCATCGTATAATATAATCCATTTCATTTTCATTTTATATATAAAAACACAATTTGATTTCTATTTTATTTATATCTGTCTATTATATCTATCGTCTGCGGTTGCTGAATCCTATAAATATATCCTTTTCCTATATACTATATATACCAGATTGGAAAAAAAAAAATAACTAAAATGAATGCGGTATATATTGAAATGAAATGATATATATAAATTAATATTTTATTTAATTTTAAGTGCATTAAATCAAA
This sequence comes from Dilophus febrilis, assembly GCA_958336335.1. Classification (NCBI taxonomy): domain Eukaryota; kingdom Metazoa; phylum Arthropoda; class Insecta; order Diptera; family Bibionidae; genus Dilophus; species Dilophus febrilis. The sequence continues at coordinate 2,586,948 of OY284468.1, read as the reverse complement.
CTTGATATATAAATATTTATATATGTATGCATATGAATGGATATTGGATAATTTCATACATTTACGATTTTTAAATTGAACATATCATCATAATATAGTCGATCGCATAAGATATATGGTATATATAAAATCGATATCCAATGAAATTAATTTTTTTAAATAAATAATTAATTTGATTTGACAAAGGTATTTAATATATATACAAGAATTCAATAAGTCTAATATTTACGTTCACTTATTTTTAATGAATCATCTGCGAGATCGTTGGTTACAAAACATTTTTCGCTTCATTTTTTTGAATGGATTTAATATTGGCTTTTTATTCTATATATTGACATTTACTATTACATTTTCTAATGAGAATCCGTGAAATGCTATATTGATAAGGTAATGAATTAATAACTAAATCAATCGAGAAAAAAAGATGAATATAACCTTTCCAAGCACCGTATATAGATATATTAAAATAATATTGCGATATAATTTGGTTGGCTAAATCGACGATCCCCAATTGATTGATTGATTTGTTGCTTTCGCTATATTTGATAATAAAAACGAACGAACGAGCTTTGTATATGTACATTTTTTTATTAAATTTAATATTTAATTTAAAAAAATTAAATTCTGATTACTAACTCTAATCTTATTTGCCGCTATGTATATATGGTATATAATAAATGAGAAAAAATGCATAAACCATATGATAAAATTTAATAAAACTTTATCTTCATATTTATGGAAGATATATATATTTAGAAGATATGATTTTTCTCGCTTTATGGTATTAAATTATAATCTCGGGTCGTTTATGTTATTTTAATTTATATCTCTATATAGTTATCCACTTTGTGATGCATATATACCTACGTGCGAGATTTATCTATATATCGATCGATTGTATACTTTTACGAATTTAAATTTAATAAAATTATATACTACTGTGTACAAATATGAGTAAGGCTTTTCAATTTAAACTTCCTTGGTTTATCTATATGAAACGTTCAGAATGGTGTGCAGAAGACCTTTGGTGAGAAGTCGATGTCCAGATAGCAAGTGTTTTCGATTGGTGGCACAAATTGTTCAAAGAAGGTCGTGAACGCGTTGAAGACGAACCACATCAAAGACGACCAAGAACCTCTACAGCGATGATGAGCTGCACGCCAACAAACAAATCAAAGAATTGTTGCTGCTGCAAATCGTCGATTGGCTACTAGAGAGCTTTCTGAGATTGTTGTAATTTCAAATGGGTCAGTGAACACCATTTTGAAAGACATTTTGTGCCTGCAAAAAAGTCAAATGTCGATTGGTGCCAAAAACACTCAATTTTTTCGAAAAACATCGTCGCATGGAAGGGTCTGTGAAACGATCATGCTTTCTGACTATCGGTTAATGATCATGAAAAGGACCACCGTATTCGCCAGATTTCCAGCTCCGTGTGCGATTTCTGGCTATTCAGCAAACTCAAAAGACCACTTCGGGGTCAAAAGACCGTTTTGATTCGATTGAAAAGATAAAAACCGATACGATAAGAGGGAACTGATGGCCATTCCGGAAGACGAGTATAAACAATGTTTTGAAAATTGGAAAAGTCGTTGGCATATTTGCAATGCATCAGGCGGTGTTCATTTTGGTGGGTAATGATTTAGATTTAGAAGAATAAATAATGCTTTCAAAAGTTATAAATTACTCATATTTGTACACAGTAGTACATACAATAATAATAATAATAATAAATTCTCATCATGTTTGAATATCAATTTACTATTTATAAAAAAAACTTCTACTATACTATACATATTTGAAAATGTTCAGTCATGTATTTTGTTTAAATAAATATTGAATTCTGAATATATAGTTTCTAATTAATTATATAGAAAATGTTTGATACAAAAATTAAATTTTGATGCGGTTTTGTTTTTTGGTTTATTGCTAATCTAAAAATTCACTTTTCTTTATCATTTTCCAATAAATCTTTAATAAGAAACTGTTCTTTTTTTTTCTGTGTGATTGCGAATGAGGTTCCGAATGTTAAGTATATCTCGGTTCCGATCAGTTTTCCATTATAGAAAATGTTTTCTTTTTTTTTTTGTGAAGGCTAAGGAAATTCTGTATGTTTTCTGTGAATACACAAACTCTGTATTCACAAAACGTTTGTGATTTTAAATATATAGAAATTAAATCAAATTGACAATCTTTTCTAATCAAAATTATCCATTATAGAAATTATTTTTTATGTAAATTGGAATTCCGAAAATTGTTCCTTATAGAAAATGTTTTATGTATAAATGGAAATTTTGATTAATTCTTAACTATTTCTGATAAATTTTTCTGTAAAGAATAGACATTTATTAAATTCAATATATGCTTTCGATTTTTAAAGGAAAATGTTTTTATATGAATAAAAATTAACAAATTTTTGTATCTTGTATTTTTTGTGCGAACTTTCCTTTTTTTCCCACAAAAAAATTTAGTTTTTCCTTAAAAAAATCATTTAAATATCGCGTGTTAATGAAAATAATAACTTTTTTGATTGTTTTCCGCATTTAATTCTTCATTAGAAAATGTTTTTTTATTATACGAATCTAAATGAAATTCTTATTCTTATTCTTATTCTTAATATTTCCGCCACCCACCAAATGTTCATTAAAATATGTTTGATGTTTAATTACCAAAAAATAAAATAACTTTATTGAAAGTGAATAAAATACAAATTTATTTATACTCTAAATTAAGTACGCAGTGATTGAAAAAATCAGTCATTGCGATCTTCCAATACAGATGAAATTTAAATAACATATACAAAAAAGAAGAAATGTTTTATTTAACATAAATAAAAGCAAAAAAAAAAATAAGAAACGACTTTTTCTCGTACCAAGTACTTAATGAAATTCAAATTTATATTTATTTTTTTTTTTATTTTTTTTTTGCAATGTAATTTAATATACAAAAAATTTAAAAGAACCACTTATCTTCTTTATTTTATTTTTATTTTGTTTTTACTTTTTCTGTCAGTTGATTTTTTAAAAAACAAAATCAAAAACATTAAACTTTTCAAGAACATATACTCTTGCTTGATATATATAGTGAAAATTTTATGGAAAAGTATATACAGTACATATAAGAATTTTATTTATTTTTGCTTGTTTGTTACTCACATTCACGCATATATATAATAAAAGCGAAAAAAAGCGACAAATAAAAATATATATATTACATACATTTCTTTTTGAATATATCAAATTTCAGTTAAAAAAAAGAAAAATAAAAATTCCGTCACAATGTTTTATATTTTTATTATTATTTTAAGTGCTCCCCACACACAAATAAATATATATACAAAAAAAAAAAATAAAGAAACCAAACGTTGAATGTGAATGAATTTTTATTTTTTTTTGACTGAAAATGTTTTCAATTTACGTGCGTGTTTGGAATTTTACTTTTACGTTATTCATTTAACCAAAAAAATAAATATATTTTTTTTATTATATCTTTATTTAAAAAAAAAGTTGGATTTATCCATCAGGAAAATTTTTATTATATACAGTGAACGCGTGATATAAGGAACAATAATTGATTGCAAGAGATCGTTCTCTATTTCGAAGTTTCCATATATTATGAAGGTTCCATAAAAATGGTTAAAATAGCCTTATATAGCTATAGAGATATCTATATCAAACGTCGGTAAAAAGGTTAAAATCAAATGGTATATATTCAATTTAAGCAATTATTTTGAACAACAATGGAAAAACAATTGTATATTATTTGGTTAGAACCACAAACCGCAATGAACCGAACCGCAATGTGTATAAAATCCAGCACATACCCAGCCAATAAAATAAAACAATACAGCTATGTGAATCGATTGATTGTGAGATATATATCGCATAATTTCATTCAAAAATACTTTCAAACACGTATAATTTATATAATTTCGAATACCAATACACGTGAATAAAATACACCACAATCGTTCCTCATATATCGAGATTTTGATTGATTTTGCGTTCCTTATTATTTAAAGGCTATAATACAAAATTTGTGGAAGCGTTCCCTATTTCGAGGTTTCCTTATTATTCAAGGGTTCCTTAAATCGCGAGTCTACACTGTACATGCATATAAGTAAATGATTTTCACTTGTATTTTTCCTGTATAATTTTTACTTACATCTATACCAAAATTCAAATTCAAATGTTATATATATCGTCAAACGAAACGTGTAATATAACATTTAATATAATAAATATATAAAGAACTGATTTTATATACATACATTTTTGTGTGTTAATTTAATGTTTCAATTATACCATACATATGAGTATTTTGTAACAAACATAACCATATATAGTAAAAGAAAATAGTTTTTTTTTTTGCCTTTGAAAAGTTTTAAAAAAAAGAAAAATAGAATTTTCTATTACCAAATTAAAAAATGTGTATATAAAAATTGCATATTTGTAATATAATAACTATAATAATAACTTTCAGAGGGTAACACCTCCAGTATACAGTATTTTGCGTGGATTTTGTGTGCTTGTTGCGATAATAAATAAATGTAATGTGCCTTCAGTTATTTTTAGTAAATTCTCCCTAACTATTCAGGTATTTAAAAAAAAAAATTCCACTTCACCAAACTTTAGCTATGTATACGTACATACGTATATAAATAAAAAGGTAAACATACAAAATCATAAGAGTGAAGTGTTTAATTGAAATTTTTATCCTCTTTAAATATCGCAGTCGTTTTTTTTTATTATTGTATATATTCCTTTATAAATATGTATAGTATAACATATATATGCATTTATAATTGTGCTTGCAGTAATGTAATTAATTTGGAAACTTTTTTTTTTAAGAATATAATCTCTATAATATAATATATTTTTGTATATATGAAAATTATATAAATCTCTCTTATGTATATTATATATGTTTATGTATATCTTATCTTTACGTTGATATATAAAAGAAAATTTGTATTTTATAATTATATTAAAGAAAAAAAACAAAAATTTTAATTATATATGTGTAGGATAGGTATACGAGTATATTTTTCCATAAATCATAAACATTTTTTTATCCTCGTATACATTGTTTTGAATTTAATACGTCGTGGTATTTATTTATATACGAATTTTCATCACAAGTACGATAAAGTATAATTCAACGCAGAATGATTCAAATTTGAATGAATTAATTTCAAATTTCCTAAACAAAAAATGATTCACAGTTTCTTTTAAAAACAAAAGAAACATTGTACTTTCAAATCGTACAATACAAAGAATAATTCAATCAACTTTCATTAAATCCTCCCCATATGGTTCATGAACTCCTATACAAATTCCAAAAAGGTAATAATGTTATTGTATGACGATGATTGTTATATGTGAAATTGAAATTTGATTGGCATTTTTACAATATAAATTTATATAATGAAAAGTAAAAAAATAGATTTTCATTTGCTAGTTATGGTTTAATAACAATTTTGTAATAGTAATGTTTAGTAAAAGAAATTTTTTCCAACTGGACCTATTCATCGCCCACATCCACCCGTCGGAAAATCCAAGAGCTTGCAGTTCCGCTCCTTCGGTGTCCCAGCTAATCCGCGCGGTCTTCCAACACCCCTTGATCCACATAGTTTGCCGTCAAGCATTTTTGACGGTACACGGCACCAAATGACCAACCCACCTCAAGCGACCAATCTTGATGTACCGTACAATGACGAATTCGTCATTCATTCATTCATTTGTTTTATAGATTACATTGTTATTTCGTCTACGCCATTCCATTTACCGTTGCCAAGATGAGGCGCAGTATTTTCTTTTTGAACCTCCGTAAGACGCCATCCATTGTCGTAACATATAACATGCAAATAAATAATAGAATGATGAAAAAAAAATCCTTATAATAGAAATACAATACCACTCGTATTTCTTTCACTTTTCTGTTTAACATAAATTGGAAATGATGATGTATTATCATATGAAACAAAATCCCCGTTTTTATATTATTGTTTTGTCACAAGATTTAACAGATCCATTATAATGAATTATATATACACCCTTATTGCGTGATCCTATTTATAGCAAACCACAAAACATTCTGTGTCTTCTGTTCATATAACGATTTGGTTTTTCAAGTTTGTATGCGATATAATGATCGAGATAACCTGCGGTGTAATCCATATACATATATTTATAAGGACTTAAGATTGTTAAGATTTTATCAATTTTTCATCATCAATGACAATCTGGATGGAATGTAGAGTTTTTTGTTTGTAGTAAACATTTTGTACAAATAGCAAACAGCATTTCTTGAAGTATTTTTCGGGTTTTATGCGGATGTCTTTCATTTACTAAATATACTTTTATTTTTCACCATTTTTGAATTTTTCTCATATAACTTAATATATAGACATTTATTAATCGCTGTTTGAACGGCATTCAATGATTCTTCTATTTCTACATTTATTTTTGTTTTTTTTAACCACCTTCCAATCAGTAATGTTTGAAATTCGATGTCTTAAAAATTATTCACAGTATTCTATCACAATTCTATCGTTTTTCATCATTTCTAAATCACCATTTTGAAAGTTTTTTTAACCACTTAAATCAATGTGACTTTCCAAAAGCATACCCTCATACCGTAAGCATTTGATCCGATTTTCCAAACATTTTCTTCAAATGTTATAATGCAGAAAATCAAATCTGTTCGCATATCCGTTTATATATAGTGACAAACTTAAGTCATAATGAATCGCTATTAAGTTGAAAATCTTTGCTATATAATTATCAAAACAAGATAATAAAGCCAATAAGGCAGTTTGACGATAACTATGCATTTACAGATATAGGGACATCAATGGAGCACAATTCCGTTTTTGCAATTTATATATGAATTTACTATGAAAGTTCTTGTGCTAATTCAAGCGAAATCTAAGTGAAAGTTTTCCTTGTCAAGTCAAGTGAAAGTTGTATTCATTTCCTTTTATTTATTTATTTTTTTCACCATTTACATACAGTATATATATAAAATATTTTATGTATAATTGAATAATTTTTATCTCATATGAGATATGAGATTACTTGAAGGCTTATTGTAACGTATAGTTACTCTAAATACATTTATATTAATATATATGTTGTGTGTATTAATATCTAATAAATAATTTACCATATTTTATCGTATTATTTTGTTAGCGCATATAAATTGAATTTTGTTTCATAATTGGATTATACTAGTATATTTGATATAGAATAGATGATATGGCTGTAGATAAATTGATAGAAAATTTGATAGATATATATACATATTGATTGATAGGAAAATGTAAAAGGAATAATCTGAAAACGAATACTTTTCTGTAACAAAAAAATGAATGTAACTCATTTTCATACATATTTTTCCCATTTTTTTTTATTATATTTGAAATAAAATTAAATTGTTGTGTGTTTTCATAAAAAAAAAAAGTGAATCAGAATGAGAAAAAATAAACCTCCCTCCCATCCCCTCTTTTGAATATTACCAAACAAAATATGAAATGTATCCAAAATATTTCCGTAATTTGCATCTTATTCATTAGAATCCCTTTTATTCAGAATATAGCTACCCGATGAAATATTCATATTTAAATTATTTATTATTATTATTTCTATTATGAATATGAAAAAAAAAGTTGTAGAATATTAAAGAAACATATATTTTAATAAATAAACAAAACACAGCTTTATTGCTTTATATATATGTTACCATAATCTATATATATTTATATTGTTATATTATTAACTTTATATATTTATGAATACGTAAAATTGTTTTACCCACCGCAAATGTTTAAAATTTAATGAATAAATTTCATATAAGGATGCATATGATATTTTTGTATATTCTTCATTTGTAATCCCATATTTTAAAACTAGAGGATATATGCGCGCGGCAAACATTTAAAAAGGATTAAAAAAAAAAATGATCATTTGTTGTATATATATTGGGACCTGGCATTAATAATGTCGATTTTTTGGCTTGAAAATGGCATTTATTTATATAACAAAATGATTGAGTACATTAACCAATATATTGCCCATCGTTAGCTATGACTTCCTCCCATGTTTTAGGAAGTTTGTTGATTCCTCGTTTGAAGAACTCCTCATCTTTTGTCACCCATCCAATCCATTCATCGATCCATTTTCGCACTTCTTCTTCAGCATTTCGAAAGCGTACATCTGTCAGGCTGACCTGCATTGATCTGAACAAATGGTAATCAGAAAGCAAGGCAAGGTCTGGAGAGTACTGGAGGGGGTGATCAAGATCAAGATCCCAACCGAGCCTCTTTATTTTTTCCTTAACGATGTTTGCACGATGTGGTCTGGCATTGTCATCGTGCATTAAAATTTTTTGGTGTTTTCGAGCTATCAATGGCGGTTTTTTATTCAATTTATTTACCAATTCGCCCAGCGTTGTCGTCGGTAGCGATCAGATGTAACCGTTTCATTCGGTTTTATCAGCTCATAATACACGACACCCTTCTGATCCCACCAAATCAGCACAGCATAAGCTTCTGTTTAGGATTGTCTTAATACACCCACTTTTCATCGCCAGTGACAATTCGACTTAAAAAACTTAGTTTTTTTGCTCGGCAAGATGTTTATGGCATGCATCGATTCGTGCATTTTGCACACTCTAGTTACGCCAACCGTTATCTAAATCGACATTTTTAATGCAAGGTCCCAATATATACATATATAAAATGATTCCATCCTCGAAAATTTCCCCTAAAAAATATTATAATAATTATATGCGGTAATGTACCAAAAAAACCACAAAAATATATTTGTGTTATTTAAAAAAAGTATATATAAATGGCAATTTCATATATTCCAAAGAAAAACAATAACAGAAATGAATAAAAAAAGATTTAATTTTCGCATTGCTACGGCATTATACAAATAAATTATAAAAAATTACATGGAATTTAGTTTTGAATTGACGATTTTTCAATTACCTTACAATTCAAAATATCATTTTCTTCGTTGTATTTGAAACGGAAACATTTCAGCGGTAATTTTTTTTTTTTTATTTTTTTGATGTTCTTGTGCTATATTTCTAACAATTTATTTGGGATTCGTTAGTTCTTTAATTATTTACCTTTTAATTATAAGATTCAAAAGACATTCTAATTGATGTGATTTTTGCATCTCTGCGTGAGATTTTTTCTTTATTGTCACTGTATACTAGGGTAACTATTTTTCACCGATGGCGTCGGATTTAGCTCTTCCACACAAATTATCTTCATACAACCTTAGAAACGCTAAATATAAAATTTTAGCAAAATCGGTTAATATTTAGAGGTCGCGCAAAGTCGATTTGTAGCTTAAGTACCCGATTTTTTCAAGCATTCTCAGCTATATCTCCAGAACGGGTAAGTTTATAGCTTAGGTTAGTACTAAGTGGTAATATTATTTTATTAAAATGCAACTTTTCTCCATACATCACATCATTGAGAAGCGACTCCAAAACAAGATGTCCATACAATTTTTGATTTTTTGAAATTTTCAAAAATTTGGGATTTAAAGCTTAACGAGACACCCGGTGTTGTTCAAATGTATGAAAGACTTACTATATTTTTATAAAACACGAAACTTTTTCATGGACGCCGTTATCAAAAAGTGAAAGGCAAAAAAGTTTTAGAGCAAATATTTAGTTTTTTTGAAATATTCACATTTTTCAAAAACGGGAATAGAAAACACATAGTTTTGGCAATTCTATATGTCCGGGTTTTCCACAATAACCTATATTTTATCGGGAAGAGCTATATTATGTGTTAAAACTTCAGATAAGGTACTCAGGGATGATGAAACAAATCAAAGTAATGACATGAACGCTAAACAAAATTAACACCCACAATAATAATTAATGAAATAATTACCAAAGGAATAGTTAATTAAACGCATCTTCAACATCAAATTATTATATTAACAATACATTTGATAATTCATGATTTTTAATTTTAATAACAATGTTTAAATAATATTGTTAATGGAAATAATAAATGAAAAAAAATTACATTTCCAATTATAATTTACATAATGATATTTGTTGTCGTTTATTTTTACGACAACAAATATCATTATGTAAATTGTAAATTGTACGCATTTATCAGGGTTCTCGTGGTGGTAGTGGTGCTCGATTAATTGAAGTAGAAATTGTTTTTGATCTTCCTGGTGAGTCAATATGCTATTAAAATTTGTTAATAAACTTATTCCGCCTTCGGTTGGATCATTAACAACAATACATTTTTTAACTATATTTTGAATGGCTATATAATCTTCATTACATTCCTAATTTTGTAATTTAACATTAAGAAAAGACGGCCACCTATTTTACACTATAATATTAAAAAAATCTAGTGTTTGCGATGATAAAAAAATCGCTAATTTGAATAACAATGCATTATGTACAGTATTTTTAACTGTGAAACCTTATTATTATTCAACTAACATTATTATTTATAATATACACCGTTCTATCAGCTTACTATCAGGCCATATGTAGAGAGAATGTTGTATATTGATTTGATGTTGAAGATGCGTTTAATTAACTATTCCTTTAGTAATTATTTCATGAGTTATTATTGTGGGTGTTAATTTTGTTTAGCGTTGATGTCATTACTTTGATTTGTTTCATCATCCCTGAGTACCTTATCTGGAGTTTTAACACATAATATAGCTCTTCCCGATAAAATATAGGTTATTGTGGAAAACCCGGACATATAGAATTGCCAAAACTGTGTGTTTTCTATTCCCGTTTTTGAAAAATGTGAATATTTCAAAAAAAACTAAATATTTGCTCTAAAACTTTTTTGCCTTTCACTTTTTGATAACGGCGTCCATGAAAAAGTTTCGTGTTTTATAAAAATATAGTAAGTCTTTCATACATTTGAACAACACCGGGTGTCTCGTTAAGCTTTAAATCCCAAATTTTTGAAAATTTCAAAAAATCAAAAATTGTATGGACATCTTGTTTTGGAGTCGCTTCTCAATGACGTGATGTATGGAGAAAAGTTGCATTTTAATAAAATAATATTACCACTTAGTACTAACCTAAGCTATAAACTTACCCGTTCTGGAGATATAGCTGAGAATGCTTGAAAAAATCGGGTACTTAAGCTACAAATCGACTTTGCGCGACCTCTAAATATTAACCGATTTTGCTAAAATTTTATATTTAGCGTTTCTAAGGTTGTATGAAGATAATTTGTGTGGAAGAGCTAAATCCGCCACCATGAATTCACTTCCATACAAAAAATGGGCAACCTACTGTATACGTTTCGAACAATTCTTTTAGACAATTTTCAAAGCCACGTAATACACATCCATTACGAATTATACACTATCATAATTTGCAATATTGTAATGATTATAATCTATAGATAGATACAAGATAAAGGAAATTACAGATTATATAGGACATATAAAGTGTGTATTTGGAAACCATCCAAGTATAAGTCAGGATCGTTGCAATAGTATAAGTCAGGATCTATTTATATATACTTCATTTGCGCGTCAAATCTCTTAACTTATATATGTTTAAATATTTAAATTGTGACCGTTTTTTATTGTATATACAAAAAATTACCTTATAATATTCACTATACTGAATCTATCAATGCCGAAAATAAATGAACCCAAGACGTTCTTCTAATCATCATCATCATCATCATCATCATCACATAGAAAATAAAGTCATAAAACTAGACAAAACTATAACGAAAATGAAAAAAAAAAATCTCACTATTATATACATTTCAATTTGAAAAAGGAAGCAAAATAAAAACAACCAAACAAGGACAAAAGAAATTTTAATGTGAAAATAGCAAAAAAAATTATTTTGCTATATAATAATCCAACGTCACACGAATAAAAATAAATTTTATTATTTTATTTTGCATTTTATTTGCATACTTACTTTATAAAAAATTAAAATAAAAAAAGTATAACTACAAAAAGGCATGCAAATGTGCATTATTATATTATATTATATGGGCGGCGAGCTGCGTGAAATTATTAGCCAGATTTCCAAGAGGATATGCGATATTTTGAAAGGCACCTCAGCCTGTTTTTAAATGATTTATAACAAAAAACTATGGCACTGCCAATGCATTGAATTAAATTTCCCGGAAAATTGACTTATTTAAATTTTCTATTGGTTTTTCAATTTTTTTTTTTAACTACAACCCGGGGTTTTGATTAAAGTTTAGTTTTTCTTCGCATGCATAATATTTAAAAATTCAATAAATTCTTAACTCATTCATAAAAAAAATAATTAATTTTTCGCTATACAACCAACAATCTGGTTTTAGCGTCCAACAACAGCCTTCTGTTGTTAGTTACCTAATTTGTGGATTTTACGGTGTCGGTAATTAGCCGTACGACCAACTGCAAGCGGAATATACAACTCTGTGTTAAAATTCAGATTCGAAATATAACCGACTCATTCATATATAGAAGAAAATTTGAAAATCGTCCTATTTGGTTCCCAAAAAGATCTAGTGACCGATTTTCCATCTTTCCATTGATTTTAAGTGCAAATTTAAAGAAATTTATGACCATTGACCATTCTTTATTTGAATCAATGTAGCAACGATTTGCTTCTATGTATTTTATTCTATGAAGAAATTGTGTCATGAACTGCCGTCATCAAATGTAACATCCTATCGACTAAAACCTCGCCTAAAAAATATCCTATCCTTTTTGGTAATATGGCAAAATTTGCCGCTTCTCGACCCCGTATTATACATAAATTATATAATATTCAACATGATGTATCCGTGCATATATCATATATTTATTAAAAAGCGGATAAAACAAGATTCAGTTCTTAAACTAATTTACATTATTTTTTTTCGAGTTTTTTTTTTGCAATTCATGTTTTTGTGGGAAAAAAACACACAAAAAGGAACGTATATGCACTAGTAGAATATTTTAATAATTCTTTTAATAAACATTTCACTATATATGCGATGTATGAAAGCACAAACGCTTTTCAATTTAACAATATCATTTTTATTGTTTTTTTGTACATTCACAAAAAAAAAATAACATAACTATTTGTTATATACATATACTATCATAAAGAAAAGGAGTACAATAAATAAAAAGGATATGTGCTATAATATTTTTTAGTTCTATTATAATATAAAATATAATACAAAAAATCTTTACCATACATATAAACGAAATGAAGATTTCGTTTTGTTAAAATCTTGATATGTATATAGCATCTTCTTATAGCTTGTCTTTTTGTATATGCACAATCCATGGATGATGGTTATATTGTGTTCAAATCATTCAAATCATATATATGTAAAAGCGTATAATACTATATGTTATATATAGGAAAAACTCTGAATTTATGTGAACAGTTAAAATACAAAAAAAGGAAAATGAAATTCATTTCAATTTCTTAAAGATTCGTCTTTTTTTCTGTGGTTTTTCTTTGTATATCCTTTTTTTTTTTTTTGCTTTTTCATTTTTTATTTATATGTTACGCACATTTTTATTTATTAGAATATAGAAGGTTTTATTTGAATTGTTTGTTATACAATTCATCGTTATTTTTATTATTATTATCATTTTTTTTTTTAAAGTATATATAAATCTTTCAAATTTGATACATAGCTGCTTGCTTGATACCCTAAAACCCCTAAATACCACTTATTACCCCTAAATACTATACATTTATACCTGTTACTATTTCCAGCAAAAATTTAGTATTTGGATGGTGGTCTAACTTCAACCTTTATCGAGTTACCGGGTGTTGAAAATTCATTAATTTATATTATAATTTCTTAACCATTCAGACCAGAATAACAAATCGATGCTTGATTTATCCCTTTTAAGACCTGAAAACTAAAAACGAAATTCGCGTACTGACGTTTTTTTTTTCAAAAAAATATTAGTATTACATCAATTTTATAATTGACTACAAAAGTATAAAACAGACCCACTGATTTTCGGTTTTAAAACCCGCATAAATTTGAAAAATAAGGGAATGCATTCGTATATTTTATTCTCAGATAACACAATCATGTATCCGTGGTCTAAAAAGGGTTATAGATACCAATGAATTTCCTTTAACAATGTTTCTGCTCTAGGTCTATTTCTTTCGTTTTATAATTAAACGAGAAATTACATACAATTTACTATCATTTTTGTGATAATACGCACTCAAACATTCGCATTTTCTTTACATCATTTGGGAAAGGCGCTAACCACCAACTTGTGGATTTTCATATATATAAAAGACAATTTTGCCATAATTTGTTCAAAAAATATATTTGCGATTTTCTTTCAAAAAGTTTCTTGTTTCTTGAAAACTTATCACATTTATAGTACAGTACTGTTTTGGTTTAACACAAATGAGATTTATAATTAACCGCACATTAGTTCGTATCTGCGTTCATATAATACATTATTCAATTAGTAAATACTGATATTTGTACACAGTAGTACATGTTATTGGAATAGTGCAAAAAAACCGCAATTTCCAAACAAATGATTTATTTGGTATACACAAAACCTAAATGGTGTTGTACATGATTTCAACAAGATTCAAACATTGGGTTTATCTATACTAATGGAAAACTGTTACATATGCGAATTTTATTTCTTCCATGTCAGCACGGGGTAATTTTTTGCATTACCGAACTTATCTGTGATTTGGTAAGATCCGCAATACTGGTATATATATTTTTCAGGTCCATTCAGAATGGAAATCTATTAAAAATAGTATAATAATTAAAACTATCGTATACAGAAGAAACAAAAAAAGCTTTTTAAAAAATGTTTAACAGAAACAATTCATATATTTTTGATAATAATCATGTTTATATTTATATATGTAATTATTACATTAATATCTGTCTATATAATACCAAACAAATATATATATATATTAATATATACAAATATTGATTTTATAATGTAATGTGTGTCCTCCTCCTCCTCCTT
Source organism: Dilophus febrilis (assembly GCA_958336335.1). NCBI lineage: Eukaryota > Metazoa > Arthropoda > Insecta > Diptera > Bibionidae > Dilophus > Dilophus febrilis. The sequence continues at coordinate 2,571,946 of OY284468.1, read as the reverse complement.
ACCTTTTCCGCATACATTGTACAATATATAAATACCATTGATAAAGTCAAAAACTATATATAACTTTATTTGTATCTGTAGTATAATATATGTAAAACTATAGATCATTATTTTTATGAAAAGAAACAAAAAAAAAAGAAAGATTCTTTTATCAAAAATATATATTCAATTCATACACAACATTGTCTATTCTTAATGTTCATATATACAATATAATAAGCAGTTTGTATGCTGTATGGATATTCCAAGTTGAATATAATATTATATGCCAGCTATTATAGTATTTTATATATGCTTTACAATAAATGACCTGTATGCTGTATATATATATATATAATATTGATAATATCATAATATGAACTCTATCTATTATACATACATATATTTATATCAATAGAGGTATAAATACTTTCTATATATATTTCAATATATTAATATATATGTTCTTCATCATATATATACCAAAACATTATATAAAGTAATGAATTTTCTCTTGAATGTAAATACAATATACAATACAATAAAATATTGAATGAAAATAAGAAGAAAATTTGTCTTCAGGCAATTTTTAAGGTCATTTAATCAAGAATGGGTCATCATCATTATTATATATGTATAAATAAAGGAATAAATATACATTTATATATGTTTGAATAATACAATAAACATATTTATTTGAAATACATTTTTATGTATATAGAGTGATGATAGGATATATAAGATATATTCAATTCGAATGATATATAACATAAATAAGATACATTTCAATTTATAAAATTTATGGTGAAATACATTTATTGAATGAATATATAAAGGACATTTCAGATTTTGAATAATTGCAAAAACAGTAAAAGACATTTTATTTTGCATTTAGTGATCATTATTTGAATTCCAAATTGCTGGTTATTATTTTCACAAACAATCGCGTGAGTGAAATTCTTCGTAAATACCACAAATGATTACAATTTGTTTTGGATTAACACATTATTTTCCATAAAAAAAAATCCATAAATCAAAGATATAGATTGAGTTTAGAACAAATTCCGTTGCAAAAAACCTTTTCAGCGCGATTGCTCAAACTTAAGGTTTTCGGTGAAAAATCCATTTTTTCATAAGGGGTTAGTATAGCAAAATTTTGGGAAATCTTTCCCGGGCCGCATAACTCAAAAACCAATGTCTGAATCGTTCTGAAACCAATTTATTCGAATTAAGCGTCCCGTAAAACATAAGTATGCAAATTTTCTGCCCGATTGCACAAACTTAAAGTTTTCGGTGAAAAATCCATTTTTTCATAAGGGGTTAGTATAGCAAAATTTTGGGAAATCTTTGCGGGGCCATAACTCAAAAAGTAATTTCTGAAACGGTCTGAAACCAATTTATTCGGATTCAGCATCCCTTAAAACATACATATGCAAGTTTTCAGCCCGATTGCACAAACTTAAAGTTTTCGGTGAAAAACCCATTTTTTCATAAGGGGGTACCCTTTCAAAATTTTGCGAAATCTTTCCCGGGCTATAACTCAAAAACCAATGTCTGAATCGTTCTGAAACCAATTTATTCGAATTTAGCATCCCTTAAAACATATGTATGCAAATTTTCAGCCCGATTGCACAAACTAAAAGTTTTCGGCGAAAAATTCATTTTTTCATAAGGGGTTAGTATAGCAAAATTTTGGAAAATCTTTGCGGGGCCATAACTCAAAAAGTAATTTCTGAAACGGTCTGAAACCAATTTATTCGGATTCAGCATCCCTTAAAACATACATATGCAAGTTTTCAGCCCGATTGCTCACACTTAAGGTTTTCGGTGAAAAATCCATTTTTTCATAAGGGGGTACCCTTTCAAAATTTTGCGAAATCTTTCCCGGGCTATAACTCAAAAACCAATGTCTGAATCGTTCTGAAATCAATTTATTCGGATTTAGCATCCCTTAAAACATATGTATGCAAATTTTCAGCCCGATTGCACAAACTAAAAGTTTTCGGCGAAAAATTCATTTTTTCATAAGGGGTTAGTATAGCAAAATTTTGGGAAATCTTTGCGGGGCCATAACTCAAAAACCAATGGCGGAATCGGTCTGAAACCAATTTATTCGGATTCAGCATCCCTTAAAACATACATATGCAAGTTTTCAGCCCGATTGCTCAAACTTAAGGTTTTCGGTGAAAAATCCATTTTTTCATAAGGGGTTAGTATTGCAAAATTTTGGGAAATCTTTGCCGGGCCATAACTCAAAAACCAATGTCTGAATCGGTCTGAAACTAATTTATTCGGATTTAGCATACTTTAAAACATAAGTATGTAAATTTTCAGCCCGATAGAACAAACTTAAAGTTTTCGGTGAAAAATCCATTTTTTCATAAGGGGTTAGTATAGCAAAATTTTGGGAAATCTTTGCCGGGCTATAACTCAAAAACCAATGTCTGAATCGTTCTGAAACCAATTTATTCGGATTCAGCATCCCTTAAAACATATATATGCAAGTTTTCAGCCCGATTGCACAAACTTAAGGTTTTCGGTGAAAAAATACAATTAAATACATTTAAAATTTCACATTTTTTCATCAATTGTTAAAGTTTTCTATAATATATTGCGCGTTTTCTATTCACACACGCGAATGCATAAAATATGTTTTGTGTTTTCGGTTATTTTGTTCGAATCTGAATTTTAACACAGAGTTGTTTGAATTTTCCGCTTGCGGGTTCGTCGTACGGCTAATTACAGACACCGCGTAAAAGGTACAAATTAAGAATGGCTAACAACAGAAAGCTGTTAAAACCAGATTGTTGGTTGTATAGCGAATCGAATTTTATTTATTTTTAATGGTTTGTTTTCTGCTCCCCTATATACAACGGCACCTGGTTCATTCCCACCAAAATATCTTGTATGTATGTATTGGCGGCCCTGTGCTGTACTTAACCCCAAAGAGTTAAGTATTTTTATTTATTTATGTAAAAAACCAAATCAAATTAGAAAAATAAATTGTATATTTACTACTGATGTAGCATATATAGGTATATATAGTATACAGAACAAATAAATAATAAACATATATAACTCTCGCAAGTACTCAAATAATACAATTCACACAAATTTTGAAATTTCTATATATATATACAATATATAATTTTATCATACAGATATTGTATAATATTTACATTATTATTTTAACAATCAAAACATCACACACGTAATAATAATAATAATAATAATAATAATATGTAAAAACGATGATATACAATTATATTATAAATATATATATTGGAATTTGGAACGTGTATTAGAGGAGCATCAGCCGCAATATATATAGAAGATGAAAATATTTTAAAAGGAAATTATATATAAATGTTATATTTACTTAACGCATATATAAAATCATCTCGTACTCGTATATTTTCTTGCTATATACATATAGAATTAGAATAAGAATTTTATTTTATATATTCCCTATATATATTATAATTTATATATAATCTATTTTTATATATATATTAGGTTGTCTAAAAAGTATTGATAATTTTTTTTACAACATTCAAACGATTATTTTATATATTTCAAATGAACTGTAATAAACCAAATATGCGCCGTTTTGATCGATGACGCTTTGCCATTTTTCTGGTAAAGACATTATCCCATCACTGTAGAACTTCTGTGTTTTCTGGGCAAAAAACTGATCCAAGTGCATTTTGCAGTCCTCTGCGGAATTTAATTTTAAACCATTAAGGGAGTTCTGCAGAGACCGGAACAAATGATAATCTGAAGGTGCAAGGTCCTGGCTATATATGGTGGATGCATTAAAACTTCCCAGCCAAACTCTCTCAGTTTCTGCCGAGTCATCAAAGATGTGTGTGGTCTGGCGTTGTCATGATGGAACACAACACCCTTACGATTGATTAATTCTGGACGTTTTTTTTTTAATCTCGTGCTTCAATCTTGTTAATTGTTGACAATATAGAGATCGGAATCAATGGTTTGACCGGGTGCTAGTAATTCATAATGAACGATTGCTTTCCAATCCCACCAAACAGACAGCATTACCTTTCTTGGTGTAAATCCAAGTTCTGCTACTGTTTTAGGAGCTTCACCCTTCTTGGACCACGATCTTTTTCATACATTATTATCGTATGTGATCCATTTTTCATCACCTGTAATCATTCGCTTTAAAAATGACTCGATTTCGTTCCTTTTAAACAGCGTTTCGCAAATGGAAATTCGATTCATTAAATTGTTTTGTGTTAATTCATGTGGTACCCAAACATCGAGCTTTTTCTTGTATTCAGCCTTTGTAAAATGGTTTAAAACTGTTTGGTGATGGATGTTTAGTTCTTTAGCGATATCGCATGACTGCTTACTGCTTTCGATTTTCTTCAATTTTTGATATGATTTCATCGACTTTTTCAGTGATCCATATGGTCCCGAACCAGAACGAGGTGCATCTTTGACATCAAAATTACCAGGAACGAAATCGAGCAAACCATCTATAATAGGCTGTTAATTTTTTTGATAAAGTTCCTTCACCGCGTAAACTGCAATAAATTTGTTCATGTGCCTGCGTCGTTGCATTTTCACCTTTTTCATAATAAAATTGTAAAATGTATCGAATTTTTTCACTAATTTCGCTCATCTTTAATGCACTAAAATTTTTAAATGACTAAACAAATTTTTTTTTTTTTTTATCTACGAAATGTCATCTTTCGAACATATGTTAGTGTTACCTGATCAGATTAGTACTACTTGAAATATTCAATTATAATGACATTTATTTATAAAAATTATCAATACTTTTTCGACAACCTAATATATACAGAACATATAGAAGTTACATTATAATACTCGTATGTTGATGATGATGATGATGACGATTATTATATTTACAGACAAATATATATAATAATGTAAATATGGTAAAATATATATATTGTATAAAATAAATTCCCATCACAATATTATTTATATATACTCGACGTACTTGTACGAGTACCAGAAAAAAAAAAATAACATCCTTATATATGCATTTATTACAATAAATAACAAATAACACAGATTTTGTTAATTCAATGCACGATATTTGATATACTGCTATATATGTATTATATATACATTTGTCGTTCATCTTTGCTAGATATGCGTATATTTATATGTTTTGTTATGTTATTTTATGTATATAGTATATAGAGTAAAATACTTGAATCAAAATATTTTTAAAGAAAATTTTAATCGAATTTTCTTTTCATTGCTTTTTCATTTATATTATATATTTTATATATGATATATAAATTCCAATATATGTATACATTTATTTGTTAAAGATAATAATAATAATATATATATCGTTTATTTAGTATGCGAACACGAACTCAAAATGAATGTTATTTGATCATATTTTAAAAAAAAATATCCTTTTTATATTTTATTTGATTTTATTTGAAATTGGTTTAACTTTATAACATTTTTATAATAATCACAGATCAGCATATTTTGAATATAGATATTTGAATATATTTAATGCAGATATATAACCATTAAAATTGGTGAACTGATTAGGAAGTTACAATAATTTTAATACATGGTTTATTTTCAGAAAATTTATCATTCAAAAATATATGTTTTATTTTGATTTAAAATTGGAAAATCTCCAGAAAATTCATATCAAAACCATTAAAATGATGTAAGAAGACTCGAATTAATTTTTTATTATCTTTTTAAATATGCAATAAAATTTTGTGGTCCTTTTGGAAAATGTCTGAGTATTGACCAATTTTAACAAATGATTGCATTTTTTAATAAGATTTTCTTATAAAAGCATTACCGATTATATTTTTTCCTTAAAGATCATAAAATTACCTTTCTTTTGATGGTATAACCATTAAAAACGGTTAACTGGTTATAGGAAGTTAGAATAATTTTAATACATGGTTTATTTTCAGAAAATTTATCATTCAAAAATATGTTTTATCTTATCGAAAAATCTCCGTAAATGTTTCCGTGTGAAGAGCCACCTTAATAATGCCCAACTCCAACATACATTTTATTTAGTCAGATTACACAGATTATATTAAAATCAAAATTGAGTGTTTTTTGTTATGACACTGTCCTTTTCATAAACAAAAAACATCGTATCCTTTTCACATCTATAAAATAACATAATTTTACTATTAAATATATATATATATAAATATATAATGACTTTAATTATAAATCTAAATACCAATTTTTAATTATTTATACTACATTCTACATCAGTATATAATCTTATTTGTTAAAGTCATAAAACCTTTATTTATTTCTTTAGATAGTATAAGTGTGATGAAGCCTTTTTCATTTATATATTGTATATATAGAAAGGATTAAAAAAAGAAAACATCATTTTGTCATTTCAAATATATACCAATTTATATAAATGTCATCGTCGTCGTCGTCGTTGTTCTGTTATTTGGTTATATGCATATATATACTATTATTTAATATCGCAGATTAAAATTATATATAATAATAATAATAATAATAAAGAGGATATCGCTCCATTTAAATGTAATTCATTTCTATATATATATACGTTTTATAGGGATACATTTAAAGGATACATTTTCTTGTATACAATCTTATACATATGATATGATGGTATATATATCCTTAAGTTTATTTATGTATATATAAACATATAAATAAATACAAATAAAAGTAAATGAAATATTTTCATTGTATATACATACATAATACTATAAATAATATAATAAATTCTTTTCATGTTTAAAAAGATATGGATATATATACGAGTATTGTATAAATTTATTATATATATAACGATCGTTTATTCCCCATACATATACAGACAGGACCGCCGCTACATACAAGACATTGGTGCGAACGAACCAGGCGCTGTTGCCTAGGGGCGCTGAAAACGATCAGATATTTTAAATTCGCAAATTCAAAGCAAATTCTTAGAGTTCTAGAGAAAATTTCTGGAACAAGGAACTACGGACAGAGAACTGATAAATTAAACTTATGCTTGCCAGATTTTTGCCTAGAGCTCCTTGTGGGACATACCTTATGTTTTGATTTTGAAGCGAAAAAACATTAATTAATAGGTTTGTGATCTTGTGATGTTTCAGGGGGCTTTATTCTATTAATTGAGCCAGGCGCATAAATGGGCTAAAACGGGTCTGTATACAGATCAGAATAAAATATAACTTTATCCTTATTTTTCATTTGTCTATATAAAGATATGTTTTACAAAATGTTATTAATATTATGAAATGTATCATGTAGTTGTTTTTTTTCTTTTTGGAATCATAGTTGTTTCTATTATTGGAATCATTTATTCTGAAATATATAGACCTTCGCATCTATATCTATATGTATCTATATAAAAGATGGCCAGTCGCATTGAGTTTTTGCGAAGATCCGCAATTAAGTTCTTAAGTTCTTAAGTCTGAAAATGTATCAATAATTTTTAAAGCATTTAAAAGGCCAAATTCTTGAGTATACTTGGAAAAATTGTCAGTAGTTTCAATAAGCACATGCATTTTATAAACGATGATATGGAATGAATAATGAAATTTTCAAATTAATTCAAGTCCATTAACATTTAACGAGTTCATTAACTTCTCTTATGATTCAAGAACATCTCAAACGGCACATTTACATAATTCTGTATCTATATCAACTTTTTTCGACCAAACAGCTAGAGTTGGCAATTAATTTTTTTCTAAGAACATCAAGACTTTGTCTGCCAGGGCTAGGAATTCCGTCCCTTCTTATGAATGTAGTTCAATCTAAACTAAACTAAGCATTTCTTTCTATCTAAAGAATATCGCATTCACTTAAAATAAATCCACTTAATTTAGTTTTTCAAATTATTCAATTAAATTCTTGTATGTAAACTTTCCTCAAATATCAGTTACGTTTCTGGCATGGGTAAAATCAACGGCTATCCAGAGTTCTTTGCCTTTCCCTTTGGTTTCCTTTTCCTTTCCCTTTTTTTGCCTGAGTAAAATCAACGGATGTCCAGAGTTCTTTTCCATTCCGCATTTGGTTAAATATAAGCTATATAACGCTTTATTTCTTTTATTTTTAATATACAAAATTTATCGTTTTTATGATTACTTTTTTAATTCTTCTATAAAGTTAATTCAAGTTACAATGTCCTGAGTGGGATATTTTTTATAATAATTATGGTTTTATAGACGGTTCTTAAATCTCCTCTATTTATAGTATATGGTGACACAATGATACTGTTCTTATACAAATAATCTATTGTGATGTCCTATCGTTTCTTCTAAACTTAATTCTTTTACAAACTTCTTTTATCCTATATCAAAAATGTTTCTTATTTACCATTTCTACTGTACGGTTTTTCATATTATACAAAATCTACCGTCGTTTTCTTTACTTTTCGTTATCCAATACATCAATTTTAGATTTTTATCATGTATTTATTACAGGAAAAATGTACTTTCTTAATACTCTCAGTGTGCGTCTTCAGATTATCCAGCAAAAAAATTTAAACATTGTCCAATTGAAGATCATTTATTTTGGATTTTTTTTTAGATTTTACCATAATAATAGAATTCAATCTTTCCCATATATTAATAAATTCAACCTTTATACTGACTGTAACAAATCCAAACCTTTTATCCATATGTCAAATTCGCAAAATTATTCGTATCAAATTCAAACGTTTAACCCACAAATTTTGTAATTAATTTATCTGTTTTTCATGACAAAGTCAACTTTATTATATCAAACCTTTTCTACTCTCAAATCGCTTTCGATATAAAATTCAACTTTTCCGTTTCAACCATTCAACCTCTTTCCTATCTATATAAAGTTTAATCTCTCCCATATCAAATTTTCCACCTCTTTCCTACATATATAACAAATCCAAACTTAACAATAAGCTTATCAAATTCAAAAGATTTTCATTCAGTTCTTTGTTATCAAATTCAAATTCAACCTTCGCTTGTCCCCATATAATTGATTTAACATTTCTCATCATCATAATCATCATAATCATAAATAGTTCAAGATAACTTTATTTAAACTTTATATTTAGATTAATTTATGATTAAGTATTGGGTTCGGTTCATGAGAGCAGGTACTTTTAATAATATGCGCTGTGTGTGAAAATATTTCACGATATTGTCAAAACCAGGTGATATTCTGAAAGGTATAAATTGCTAATTAATGGTAAGCGCAACTTTATTAAATTTGCCGGCAAATCGATTTTTCCAAAATTTTGAATGTTTTCGAATTACATCCATTTATAGTTTTTCTCCATAAGATTTATTTGCTAGTTCAAATCACCTTGTTACATAACATATTCTTTTATTTGTTTTTTAATTTCTATAAATGTAATTGGAATGCAGTAATGTATATTATAATAAATAAATGATTTTATAGTATTTATATTGATCCGCATTCGTTTGCCCCTGTCTGGTGATTGAACACAAAATTATTTTCTTTATTAATCAAACCGCAAACTTAAGAGGTTTCGAATTTTTCACATATTTCCCACATATATACATATTTCCATTCTATAATAAATTTTGAAAAATTGCAAAAATGCAAATCCTTTATATATTTTCCTTTAATATATATTATATGATGGTATATACACGAGTATAGTAAATTTTTTAAGAAGATAAAAGTAAAATATATTATGTGAAAAATGCATATGTTATTTGTATAATAATATATTGAATTTTTATTTTTTTAAACTATACTATATAAGATTTTCATAACAAATATCTGCAGTACACATCAAAGTATATATATGGGAATTGTGAATATCTATGTATATGCAATGCAAATAATAAAGATCATCATAACATATCCTTATTATACATATATCCTTCCTTATATAGTGAATCTGAAAAATGAGAAAAACCTGCTTTTATTTATTTATTTATTTATTTATATACTGGTTGATGTTTCCGTTTATTTACCCAAATGAAAAATATGTGAAAAGCATTTTGTTTTTTTTTTAAATTTTATATATATACGACGATGTATGTATATAGGGAATAAAAAAAAAAGGATTATTTTTCCTGGTACATTAATTTTCCTTTTACAAAAAAATTTCCATTATTATTATATGTTGTAATATATAAATAATATGTGCGAAATGCATTTATTGTTGCGGTGGTCTCCAGTATATTATATATATATAGTATAGATTCACTTTGTAAATTCCCTAAATATACAGCGGTGGTCAATTAAATAATTCACCCCCATTTCTTGGAATGAATTCTTAAAAATATCTAATGGAAGCAGTGTGCGTTAAACTGACTAATAAGAGAGTTTATAGAAATGAAACAGTAATATACATAATTTCATAATTGTAAATGTAAATAAATATCTATATTTTCAAATTAACAAAAACAATTCTGAACATAAAACGTAAAAAATTTTTAAAGTTAAGTGGTCACTGGTAAATAGTCGCACGACAGTCCACAAACTTTGGCTTAATTTGCATCACAAAATGAAAAATTAATAAAATTATTGATTAACAGAGTAGTTGTTTTAATATTTTGTTGCGGGAAACCTTTCATTTTAATTACTTGAACACATCGACGAGCATCGACTTTCCACCAAACGTTTGCGTTTCGATTTGATATGGCATTGCAAGCCAAGCCTTTAGCACGACTGCCTACAATTTTGGTCCAAATTTGTTGGTCGATTTTTACTAATCTCTTTTTTGACATCTACCACCCACAAATTCTCAATGGGGTTCAAGCACGGACTTTTGTGCGGGCCAATTCAATACACTAATTTGTTGTTCTGTAACATCCATCATTTTATGCAACGAGTTTTATGAGCTGTGAGTTTTGATCGTTATCGTCCATATAAATTTCCTCTTAAGTGGCATATATTATCATCAGTATATTCAGGTTCCATTGCATATTCAAGTATGTTTTTATACATATATATACTGATTCATTTTTCCTTCTATTCTGTGTATTGGACGAATACCATGCCAAGATAGCACTCCTCAAACCACGATACTACCGCCAGCATATTTTACTGTTTTTAATGTGTATAATGGATTGATGCTTTGATTACGTACGTATACGTCTTACATACACTTTTCCATTCGATTCACATCGATTATATACTTCGATTCATCGGTCCATAACACATTTTTCCCAGAAACTTATCGGTTTTTTTGTATAAATAATTTGTACTTGTAAAACTATAAAATATTTGGCGTAATAAATCAATGTGTTATTTAACTGACCACGACTGTATATCTAAATAAATATATGAATTTATTTCTTATTTTATTATATTATATATACAATACAGGGAAAAAACTATAATCATCTGCTTATATAGTTTACGAATCTGAATTTGTTTACTGACTTTTTTATTAGAATATAAGATTTACTGTACATTTTTTAAAAACAATTTGAATTTGGAAATGTTTGGAAATGTGAATTAAATTTTAATATATGAATGAAGGTTGAATTTGTTTTGGTAAAGATCGAATTTGTAAGGAAGTTATTTGAAAGGAAATTGAATTTTTGATAAGGTTGAAATTTTTATACAAAAGGGTTTTTATTTTATTTTATATATACGAAAAGGGTTGAATTTGTCATGGAAAATGTTACATTACATGATGTAGTAGAAATATTTGAATTTAATATATAGATAAAGTTGAATTTGTCATGTGAATGAGATTGTATTGTATTTGAAAAAGTTTCCTGCTTTTGATTCCTGCCGAATACAATTTTAATCCATTTTGTTCAATCATCAATTTCGAATACATGGAAAATTCAATATATGGAGAAGTTTAAATATCTGTTGAAAAAGGAAAAGGTTGAAATTTTATATTGAATAAAGAAAAGATTGTATTTGTTTTGAAAACGGTTGGAGTTTGTTATACGTAAATAGTTTTAATGATTGATGTAGAAAGGATTGAATTTGATAAATGGAAAAGATTGAAATTTTTTGAACACCTTATAAATTGCATTTATTTAAAAATAATATCTGCATATAATCGAATCATTTGAGAAACGATTAACCATATAGAATTATATCTACTTTACAAATTCCCATATATTCATAATTCCTTCAGAATCTATGTTTTTTTTTGATAATACAGAAAATATTTTGGATATGGGCGAGTCATATATAAGAAGAAAATGAAAATCTGTTTATGTCTTGATAATGAATAACTTGTCTGTCATTCATTTTATATTTATATAAATTGCATTCATATCGTGTATTATATATATATAGTATATATTAAAATGTGATTTGACTATAAAATTGCGCTTTATTTTAAATCTATGAATATATATTCTCATATGATCGATATATAGATAGAATTATATTATAGTGTGATATTTTCTTATTCATATTTAGGAAATGTTTATGTTTTTTTTGCTATATTTTCCAATATTATCTATATTTGTCGATATAGACAATCACTCATTTCATCTGCATATAACAACATCATGTATATAGAGGTAATTTATATATAATGCGGATTTATGTATATAAAATGTAAACTAAATATGTATATAGATATATAAATAAGTACTTAAATTTGATTTCCTTTTCCATATACTATATATATTTGAATATATGCATGTTTCAAAAAACATATATAATGAATGTAAAATAATATAATATATGAGAAAATGCGATTCAATTCTTCAGAGTAAATTTGTGTATGCTGAAGTGAATTTTGATTGAAATTTACAATATATAAAATGATTTTCTTGCCAAATTATACTTTGTATACTTTGTACATAGATAGAGGAATCCTTTTTGATTTTGTATATATTGAACAAAATAATTATTTTGTAAACGGAAGTTTACGTAAATGATTTTGGTAAAATATTTTCTATGTTATTATTATTATTATTATTATTATAATTAATTTTGGATAGGATTTCGTTTACCTTTTTCATCTATATAAATAAATATATGGTAGTTATAACAATCATTGTAATGTATCCTTTATTCCTAAGAATTTGTTTTCTTTTTTATTGTTCTTTTGTTTGCGTTATTTCGCACCCTCTCGCAAAAATATTTCTATATTCAAAGATATATTCAAAGACATAATAAATTCATTGTCTTTTGTTGTAAACATTTATATATATAGTATAGTTTTTCCTATATGCGGTCTTGGGATAAAGACCGCATATAGGAAAAACTATACTATAGAAAGATAGGTATTTTGATTGATTAACTTATCATGTAATATTACTATTTGTATTAGTAACTTTTTTGGTTTATGCGACAAAATTAAAGAATTTTCTTTTTTACTATGATTGTAGAAATGGAATTTCTTTATAGTGTTGCTTCTTAAGTTAATTATATAAATTAATTTTATGTTCTTGATATAAAAAAAAAACAAAATTGTGATTTTAGTATTTTTTATATTAACGCCAATATGAATGCATATAATATCCCTTTATTTATTGCATATGTTTATTCATAATTCATTTAGTATAATAAGCTCCGAAATATACTCTTAATGGTCTCCCTTCTTAGGCTAGTCCATTCAAATTTTTTCCAATATTTTCCATTATTTTACACAAATTTCTTATTAAAAATTATATATACAAAAAGTCATTTCAAAAAGAATTTCCGTATACATTTAAAAGTCGCGGGAAAATTCAGTGGAAATTCTTTTCCATTCTGATTAAGTTCGCCCGCAAGGCTCAGGGGTTTTTCGGTTCATGCAGTTCAGAAAACGATTTCCATGAAACTCTATAAGAAATACATTTTATTTCGCGAAGATATTGTTCATTTCACATCACTCATTGGAATAATCAAAAACTATATACAATCAAAAACTCGCTAATTTTATATTGTAAAGTATAACAAAATATCATTTAGAATTTTTCCATTCATTTCACATTACAAGTTCTTTTCTTTTGTGTTTTTTTTTTTTTTTGATTTATTATACAATTAAAATCGATTTTTTTTTTCTTTTAAATTATAATAAATGTTATTGTTTTGTTTTATGAAGGACGTTCAAAACGATCAATAAACTTATTTATTTTATTTATTACGGAACTAATAAAGACTATTATTTTTTTTTATGTTTTCTTGGTTTTTTTTTGTTCTCAATTATTAAATTTACATTTTCATATTTCATATTTCATTAAATGATATTATACATAATAGTTTGAAAATTATTACAACATCAATTTGTATTTTATTATATAAAGGGTGACTTTTTAAAAGCTATAGGAAAGTTTTTCCAAAAAAAAGCACATACAATTCAGAAAAATGCATGAAATCTTTATTAATCATGCAAATCTTGACATTGACTGCGCCTCAAATGATCCATCTGCTTAGTCCAATTTTGGAATACTCTTTCCAACATTTAGGCCGGTATCTCACGAATAAATGCTTCAATGCCTTCCACTGTCTTAAATGCTTCAATGTCCTCCAATGCGTCAATTGAAGCGGGCTTGTCTGTATATAGACATGAGCTTTAACATTTTGATAATAAAATTGATAATAAAATTCAATAATTTGGACCTCGGACGCATTTTGATAATAATATTCAATAATTTGCAAGCGTTGTTCGTTTGTAAGACGATTTATGGTTAAATTATAGTCCAAACTGAAGGTGTTTGACAGTGAAACATATGAAACAGTGAAATGAAACGTGCGTCAGCTGTTTAAACCATAGTGTTGCCAAAAACATAATAGCTAAAAAATCACCCTTTATATTATATGATGGGAGGGTGGGTTTTTTTTTTTTTTGAATATTAAACAAAAACTATTAATTTTTTTAAATTATATATGGAATATGTATGTATATTGAGGAAAATAGAAGGAAATTAAGTTCTATTTCGATATGCGGTTTTATTATTTAGAAAAAATTCATATTTAAGTTTGTATACGCTTTTTAGTATATATAAAGTTTATAGAGTGTTATACATATAGCATTAATAAAACATTTTGAATAATATATTGAAACATATACTATACGATTTTATACTATATTAATAAATTACATGGTAAAAATGAGGACGGTATTAATTTGCATATATTCAAAGTGAGTGTGTTCTTCTATATATATATAATACCTTTACCTTACCTGCACATATACTTAACTATAATCGTGGATTACCATTTGTAAAATTATACAAAATTACATAAAATATATATAGTCCATAAAAAAATATATATTAGGTATAGGTATATTATCCTATATTGCAATATATCCCATTATTATTATTTTCTATATTATATATGATTATATATATGTAAATAGTATAGAAAATCGTGTAAAATATATATATACACATTTATATCCTGCATCTATTATTATATGGTATATACATACATAAGGTTTAATAGGGAAAAAAAATGAATGAAAATTACATTCATTGAAAATGAAGAAGAAAATAACAATTTTTATGGTATGCCACCATGCAAAATGACATATAAATATATATTGTATATAGGACAACTAACTATATATAGTACATACTTACCTATATACATATATATTATGTATTTAAATATATGCTTTGCTAGCATAAAAAATCAATTCATTTTTTTTTCTTTTTATGCTGTTTCCTTAAATTGCACATATATATTATGTATTTGTATATAAAAGGCATCATATCATAAAAAGAAATTGGGGTAGTTATACGATATATGGTGGTGGTGGTGTAATCAACGCATATATAAAAAAAAAATATACAGGGTGTGATTTGCAAACATACATCAACTCTGTGACGAATTATTCTATTATATGAATTCTTTTAATTTCGAAATTTACTTGATTTACTGACGTTTGATTTTGATTTATATCCGTCTTTATAATTCCAAGTTATTTTCTTATATTTTGTAGCTTTTACAACTGACGTGGGATGGTGGTTTTAGGCTTAGCTTCCTGTTAATTCTTTAGAACATTGTTGTATATAGAATTTCTGAATCAAATGCTAAAGAAAAATTCCAACGAAGATTGTACAGAATTTTGTTTTAGAAAATTTTACAGAATTTTGTTTTAGAAACTTAAAAAGAACTTTCTCAAAACTTAGAAAAAGAATTTCCAAAGAAAATTTAACAGAATTTTCTTTAGAAAACGATGCAAGTAACGTTCCTTTTTAAACCTACCCCGCGGTCTTCCCACACTCCTAGATCCGCCCGGCTTGCTGTCCAGCATTTTTGACGGTATACGGTTTTTGACGCCATCCATTCGTACCGCCCATGACCAAACCACCTCGCTGGCGACCAATATTAATGAACCGAACGCGATGTCGAACTAGTGTTTGATATATAGCTTTAGTTTCAATGTTTTACTCAATGTCTTCGAGAAGAACATCTTTCGCAAAAACCGGTAAAGGCCTTGTTTTCCGAAGCAATCCAGGATTGAACTTCCTCCGCTATATCGTTTTCGCTGTTTATGCTGCTTCCAAGGTAGCTAAACCTGTCCACCGTTTCATATTTGTTCTGACCAATTGATACGCTTTGATGTTGTGCCATAAACCTACTGTTCATTGGTGCAAATCATTTAGAATTTTCAAATTAACCATTTTGATTTTCCCTAGACAAAATTATTCAGAATTTCATTTTAGAAAACCACACAGAATTTACTATGGTTATTTATCCTTTGTCAATAGTTTAAATTTTAGAAATGTAGAAATCATATAAAACTCTTTAAATTATATCCACAACCCAACAAATTATCAAAATAAGTGTCTATATCGGCCGAATATGGATATGTCGAGGGGGGCAGGCAGGCTTTTCTGTTTGCATATAGTTTAATTGGTTTCACATGATCTGAAAATTCTCTATATCTTCTTCAACTTCAACCAATAGTGTGAATCTTTGAAAATTCAGTTGTTATTTAACGACCGTCATATTACATGATGACTTAAATTTTATCCGTTCATTCACACAAAAATACGTCAAAAAAATTAAATTAAAAAAAAAATGTAAACAAATTTGGAACGTTATGACACACATCTGTCATAACATGTCTATTTGTGAGTAGTTTATCTACAATTTTAACGATTTCAATTTGAAGTCATTTCTAAAAGTGAATGATAAAATTTCTATCTGGAATGTAATCAATAGTAAAATCTGTATAGTTATCTAATGAAAATTCTGTAGTATGTTCTAAGGTAAATTCTGTACAATTTCCGAAAGCAAATTCCAAAGGTAGTATTCCAAAATAAATTCCGTATCCTTTTCCAAATGAAAATTCTTTCTAATTCTTACTAAAACATCCTGCAATAAATGGTATATAAAAATATATATATACATTATATAATATCTTATTTTACACGTTAAAAGATACCTCACAAAATCTTATATAGTTGAACAATATTATACATGTATACATTTTGTTTGAATCCTGATTTTAATCAAATGTAATATACCTATGTATGTACTAAATATATATATATATATATATATGATAATCTTCCTTATCAGAATATTCTATATATAGTATACTATATGTGCAGAATAAAATATATGCAATGTCAATATATACTGTTTTTTTTTATATATATTTTATCTTCTATTTTCTTCGCGCTATAAAGATATACCAATATGTAAAAAAAAGAAAGAAATTCACACTCATCATATCTAAATGTTGTATATGTATACCATAGATACATAAACATTAAACATATATACAGGCAGGTATATTTTTATTTATATAACATACATATCCTTTTCCTTATACAATATATACCATACATTTTTTTTGTATATATAAAATAAAGATGAAATTGAAGTGTCGTCGTAGAGATCTGCAGAAATCGTACATATGTAGATGTTTTTTTTATTTACTTTTATATACATACAGCGGTAGTCAGTTAAATAACACACCCATTTCTTGGAATGAATTCTTAAAAATTTAGAATGGAAGCAGTGTGCGTTAAACTGACTAATAAGGGAGTTTATAGAAATGAAACAGTAATATACATAATTTCATAATTGTAAATGTAAATAAATATCTATATTTTCAAATTAACAAAAACAATTCTGAACATAATATGTAAAAAATTCTTAAAGTTAAGTGGTCACTGGTAAATAGTCGCACGACAGTCCACGAACTTTGTCTTTTGCATCACAAAATAAAAAATTAATAAAATTATTGATTAACAGAGTAGTTGATTTAATATTTTGTTGCAGGAAACCTTTCATTTTAATTACTTGAACACATCGACGAGCATCGACTTTCCACCAAACGTTTGCGTTTTGATCTGATATGGCATTGTAAGCCAATCCGCTTGCACGACTGCCCACAATTTTGGTCAAAATTTGTTGGTCGATTTTTACTAATTTTTGATTTTTTTTGACATCTTCCACCCACAAATTCTCAATGGGGTTCAAGCACGGACTTTTGTGCGGGCCAATTCAATATCCTAATTTGTTGTTCTAACACCCATCTTTTTATGCAACGACGAGCGGTGAGTTTGGATCGTTATCGTCCATATAAATTTCCTCTTAAGTGGCATATATTATCATCAGTATATTCAGGTTCCATTGCAGATTCAAGTATGTTTTTATACACTGATCCATTTTTCCTTCTATTCTGTGTATTGGACGAATACCATGCCAAGATAGCACTCCTCAAACCACGATACTACCGCCAGCATATTTTACTGTTTTTAATGTGTATAATGGATTTATGCTTTGATTACGTACGTAGGCGTCTTACATACACATTTCCATCCGATTCACATCGATTATATACTTCAATTCATCGGTCCATAACACATTTTTCCAGAAACTTATCGGTTTTTTTTGTATATATAATTTGTACTTGATATATTTGGCGTAATAAATCATTGTGTTATTTAACTGTCCACCACTGTACATATATTTTCATATATAGACGAGATTTATTTTACATATAGTTAGTTAGTTTTGATGATAGATTTAAAAATGAAATATAAATTCACGCATTCAGTTTGAAGAAATGGAAATATTAAAAAAAAAATTGTTTTATTTGCATCAGTATTTACTTGAAATAATAAATATGAAATGTTGATTTGCTCGCAAAACTTATATTTCTTCTAAAAAATATTCAAAAACAAATAATTGCAATAGCGTTTTGTAAATTTATAACTGAGGTATAGAAAAGAACCCTACGATTCCAATAAAATATATATATAATAATCATATACCCACCCGAACGCCCGAACCGAATCTTTTTAGCCAAATATTGAATTTTTTGTCTGAAGAAGTATTTGTCGTCTTTTGAGGTGATTGCCTTGTCAATTTCTTATACTTTTTTCATAAGAAGTTTTATTAGGTTTCTGATATAGTGAATCAATTTTTTATCGGTGAATTCTTACGATTTGTTAATATCTACACAGTCTGTAAATGAATTTCCTCGTCTATTGACATTTAATACGAATTGTGATTAGGATATTGACTATATTTTATCTTCGTTCATTTGGTTGTTGTAATTATCTTCTGCCCTGTTGTTTATACTATCCTGTTTGCGATGTACGCGTTTTCACAATATTAAAATTAATGTTTCATCTTTTAATTGCCTAAACCGAATCCGAATTTATATATAGGTTAAATTTATGGCAATGATTCTTAAAACAGCCGCTGCCAAACTATACAAAATTTCCTTCACAAATATATATAATAGTAATAATAATAAAATTGATGTATTTTGAACCGAATATCAAATATTGAAAAGTGAATTAACAATCAAACCTAGACGTTTTTCTTATTACTTTGTTGTTAGTATATAAAGATTTGTTTGTGAGCTCACTATAAAAAAAATAAAACCAGTCAGAATATTCTGATCGCAGTTTTCCCGCGCTTTATCTTGACCAGGAAAACCTATAATAATTGGTATATGGAGATCGCATCCATCCATAAAAGACATCTTATCCTTATTGTTGATAATGTTTTAATGTTACTTACTTGTAAATTGATATCTCAAAGTAATTTTCCAAAAATAATCAATTCAAAAACAATTCTATAGCCAGAAATCATAATTTATCGATAAAAATCCTATTTGTGTGTGTATCATAAAGTAAAAGTATAATGGAAAACCACAATTTTTCTTTAAAGTTGAATTGTGGCGTTTAGTGTTATTTAGAATTTAGTTTGATTCTCACCAAAACGGAATCTTTCGGAATATTTGGCAGAGCAATCGAATATTTGATGGTTTATTTAAGATAAAACAAAAAACACATTGCCGAAACGATTTATTGAGGAATTCTCAAAAAATCTCACACTAAATAATTTCAATTTTAAGAAAGGGATAAAGCACGTATTCTATATTATTTAAAACCCCTGGGGCAGTGAAAACTCTTTGTAAATTGATGATTACTTCTATCGAATTTCTTTTAACTAATTGCTTTATAAACCGCGGTATATAATTGCTCTTTTCTTAAAATCATAATCATAAATACACGAAATCCAAGTTTCTTAAAATCAATAATACATTGAAAATACACACGAGCGTGTGATGACGAGAAAGGATTGGTTAATATTCAGACATAATAATATATATAATGATAGAAAATCTAATATAACTTTGTAACTGCACGGTTAACTAATCTATAGACAACTCCTTGAACTGTCAATAGAAAATTAATATTTGTATCTGCTCTCTATAAGAATAAACGTATCTTAGATAGTTTTTCACAAGAAAATCGTATGAAAATTTGAAATAATTGAGTTTTTGATTCCATATTTAGCATAATCACAACAAATAAGTCATCTTGTTTATGCCTTTTACGCGTCTTCCGTAAGAATTTCCCTAGAAAATTCCCTTTTCAACAATATTTAAAACACCCTATCCATTTAATCCATTTAAGAAATATTTCTATAACTTTACAACCAGACATCTGATCTTAAAGAATAGATAACTGATTTAAAGGTAGGATTCATGAATAGAAAGAATCTTTTTGTCTCTATTGATTCATCAGGAAATCTTATCGTTCTGTACGGCGCGGAACCAGAGAACGTGGACACAATTAACAAAAATACATTAAACAAATTACATTAAAAAAGAATTATCTTTTTTTAGATGTTATTATAATTTATATTATATATAAAAAAAACCAAAAAAGGAATACAAAATTTAAACTATGTTATAAACAAAATAATTTTTTCCATAATGATCGTGCTGAAACTCCATCCGTTTTTGATGACGAGACCTCTTCGAAATTGACTAATGCATCCCAAATTGCTGTATCAAATGTTTCTTTAACACCAATCTAACAACAAAACCAAAAAAAAAAAAAAACAAACAAACAAACAATAAGATTAATATCCTGCATAAAAAACAAAACCACCCTTTTTTATACAAAGAAGTGATGGTGAAGGACGCGTCTTTGTATTTTTTATTTACATTAAATAACGATGATGTTTCTAAATATTTAGCACCAATTTTATTTGCAAATGTCCAGGCATCATCAGTTGTTATTGGTTTTTCACCATATTTCTGAATAAAATAAACATAAAAGGATTTATTTAATCATTACTAACTCTCTATACAGATCATATTGTAAGTTATCACCAAAAAACAAAATAAATACTTACATTTAACTTTGAGATTACTTGTGGATCATTTCGTAAATCCGATTGTGTACCAACTAAAATAATTGATGCATATGTTTTTCGAAATTTTGGTTCCCATTTTAATTTTATCGATTGAAATGTTTCTGGTTGGGCAATTGAAAAACACAATAGAAATACATTACTATCCGGATAGGATAATTCACGTAATGGATCTAATGTATCCTGACCGGCTGTATCACATAATGTTACCTGAACCGGTGATTCATTTACGGTAACTTCAACTATAAATGTGAATGTAAATAAATATAGAGCATTTGTTTGATTATAATAAAAGAAAAAATGTTATATAATTAATTAAATGAGGAAACTTTTTCCATTTTCCTTTTTAAATTCGTAAGTTCTATAAGCACAAAGAACTTTTTATTGTTTGGTGGATTTTGTCAAAAAATTTACTTGTATCAGAGATTTCTTTCCTTCAGAACGTTATCGTCAATCAATTCACACACAAATAAACAGAATTTGAATTGGTTTCAGTAGGTTCAAAACGTCGTGACGGCTTTTGAAATGTAGATTTCCGGATAAAAAAATTGTTAAGAACATTTCCAAATACGTCTGACCCTCATCAACGAGAGAACATTACGAAATATTTTGTGAAAAACATTTGTATAAAACTTGTAGATGAGGGATTGTCTGACCATTTTGGTTTGAGTTGGATCATTAGGAGACTTTAAATATGACCACGCAAGGTTTTAGTAGCCTCTATATATAGAAGATGTCGAAAAATAGTGTTTAGCTGCTAAAATATCTCAATATCTTTTGAACACGTTACCGCAATACAGTCTTATAATTAAACAAACGATTGCGAAATTGTTTATAAAACAATAATCTTTTATGAATTTTCATATGCGTCGCAGCTAATCTGGATACTTTCCTTACAAAACCTGGGGCGTAAAGAATAAAATATGCAAACAAAAACCGCAATATTTCTAATTCTTTTAAACAACCCCTACCCGAGGTAAACCGGTAATTTTCCCATTTTCCTTATAGTTTCCAGTTAAGTGTGAAAATGATTACATAAATTTAAGACCATTTCGTGCTGTATTGCATTGCATTGCATTTTTTTGTTTTGTGGCTTATCTAACCTCTATCTATAAATATTGAATAAAATTCACTCTAATTCTTTTGTATATACAATATATACAAAAAATAAATTTAAATCAAATTATGATTATGAATATGCATTGCATGTGATTGTGGTATTTAAAATTTAAAATCATATGGAAAACAAAACAAAAAATTAAAATAAATCCGAATGTCTATTCTATTTCTGAATTTATTAAATAATAATAAGTGCGTATTTTATCCGTTGTTTGTTTGTTTGTTTTAGCTTTAAATCTCATTAACGATTCATATTCGTAATCTATAAAGGGAAAATATTAATCAAAAGGTTTATTCTTATAAAAAAAAATGGTTAATTTTTCTAGCCGAAGAGAACCGCAAATACGCGGAGGATTTCAAAACATTTCTGACTGTCATGTGATAATTCTAAATGTGGAAAACTCACTAAAATTTATTTATACAGTGCAGATTTTTGTATAGTTTTTCCAATTGCTTACTATAACATGCGCATACGCATAACATGCGCCTCTTTATTTAGTTTTTCAACCCTAAATTGGTCTAAATCAATGGGAAATTGAAAAAAAAAACGATGTACGATCAATAATCGTATTTGTTATCAAAACGCATCCAAAATCGTTCGTTACTGACCGAAAAAAAAAACCATTTGTATGAATGTACAAATGAATTTATTAAACAAAGTTCTTTGAATCGATAGTTCACCTCCAAGCATTTAGAAAGCTATAGATGTGAAGAAAACTAAAAATTAACCGTAGATTGATCCTTAAATTTAAAGCAACCAATCTTACCCTTCAGGTAAGATATCCTAACTTTATATGTACAATTTAAGCTCAATCAGCCAAAAAATCGCTTTTAAAAAAATTTTATTATCGGACTATTTGTAAAAATCTCTTTATATTTTCTGTATGAGATTTTTTTCGGTTGTTTATCTCTCGAAAATGTTCATCCCTTTTTGTCCGCAAAACCCGTACCCTCACAACATTTACTTGAAATAGATAATAATAAGGTTACATTAAATATTTCTTAAATCATTTCATTCACACACAATTAATACACATCGCATAACAAATCGACCAGTTTATAAGTTTAATTTTGCATTGAACTGTATTTGCGTCCACAAGTAAATGTACGACGATATGATTCGAATCTATTTATGTAGAACACGTTTCTTATGTGATCTGCGGTTCTGTTTGAAAACAATTCAATATGTGAGGATGGTCATTCAGTGATGGGGTCATTACTTGATTGATTAATAGTTCAAAAGAAAGATAATCCACTAATCTCCTCAATGTATAACGATAATGAACCTGGATTTTTTTATTCTTTAAATATATTCCCTATACCGGGTAGAAACAGCCCTCTACAAAATAGTGTCCAGCGTCAAGATTTTTACATATTCTACTACATAACCAAAAGATAAATCCTATAATTAATTTATATAACAATTATATTGATAATATTATTCTATATACATACATTTATAAATATCCGATGCCGTTGGTATATGCTCTTTAATAAAACGATTTTCTAAATATGAACATATTAAATTGGTTTTTCCAATAGCACCATCACCAACCAGCACACATTTTATTATTCCTTTGGGATTATTATTTTTATTATTTTTATCTAAAAAAAAAACAAATTATTTGTTATATAAATTATTGAAATATTTATTAATTATAATGGAATTTGGAGTGAAGGAGAGATTGATAGAGATTGATAGAGATTGATAGATTGATAGAGATTGATAGATTGATAGATTGATAGATTGATTGATAGAGATTGATAGATTGATGGACTGATGGATTGACGGATGAATATATAAATGGATGGGATGGGTGGATGAGTGGAGAAATGGATGCGAATGAATGGAAAAATGCTGGATTCAATGGTCTGGATTGAATTTTATGGAATTTAAATGAAACTTACCAATTTTTTCTTTTTTTCTTGTCTTTTTCATTAGTCTTTTCTCGTTTCGTTTCGAGATAACCGAACATTGTGTTAATTTTTCATCACATTTCTACAATGTGAATAAATAAAAAACAAAAACAAATTAAAAATCAAAATATCCTTATCAGGAGTTTAAATATTATAATTATACTTACATTACGACGATTATATTTTGAGTATTTATTTTTTAAATGTATCACAGTATTTTCATTAATTTCATCATAATCATCATCATCATCCTGGACCTCCTCATGATGATGATGATGATGATGATCTGCTATCAAATCATTATTATCTTGATTATGATTAACAATCGGTTCATCATTATTATTACCACCATTTGGATCATTCCGTAAATTATTATTATGATTTGAATGTTTTAATTTAAAATAATTATTTGGTTGGATTGGATTCGAATGAATACCAAATATAAATGGACCTTGGGTATTTTCTACACTATTTGAAGAAGAGTGATTTTGTAATGAAATCGATTGGGGTGGCGGTAGTGGTGGTGGTGGTGAATGTGGTGAATGTGGTGAATGTGGTGCTGTTGCTATTGATTGATGCTGACTATTATTATTATTATTGGTGGCAGATGAAAAATTTTGTTTTGATAATTGTTTTGTTGTCATGAATACAGGTGATTGTTGTAATGAATCTATTGGCGATGCTGCTGATGATGATGATGATGATGATGATTTTTTTAATGATGATGATCCTTTCCATTTTAGAAAATCATTATTATTTTTACTATCCCCATTTATATTATTATTATGATTATGATTATGATTTTTATTGATACTAGAACTATTTTGACGTTGAAAAAAATTACGATTATTTGTATTTGAAACATTTATACCGGAATCATCATCATCATTTTCATAAATATTATCTATATCATAATCATCAGGTGTGCCAATCCCTCCGCCGCCGCCGTTGATTATTGATGAATTTTCATTATTATTATTATTTTGATTAATTGTTAATTGATTGTTGTTGTTGTTTTGTGTATTATCGGAAAATTTAAAATCACTTTGTTTTGTTTGTAAAACACTACCATATGGAAATCCAAAATGTGATGATTCATGATCATGATATTGTTTTTTAATAATATCAAAATCATTATGACCACAAAATGGTGTTGTTATCGTTGATGGGTTTGGTGTCTTATTATTATTATTATTAATTGTATTACTATTGTAAAATGTGGATGGGCTTCCGAAACCATTACCATTATTTTGTTGTACTACATTAATTTTTTTTCTAGTTAATAATTGAACATTTTGTGGTTGTTGAATATTAAAATAATTATCATAATTTTTAATGGTTGTGGTGTTGTTGTTGGTGGTGGTGTTGGTGGTGGTGGTGTCGATGGTAGCCATTGGGGGTTTTGTTGCCGATGGCATCATCATCATCATTCGCCGTGGTGCCGTAATATCACTGATAAAATGATGTTGATGATTTCTATTACGTTCTAATAATGGTCGAGTTGATCGATTAAAATGATGATCTCTATCGCTCATTATCTCTGTACTATTCATAATTAAATGGTGTTGTTGTTGTTGTTGTTGTAGATTGTTATTGTTTTGTTGTGGAGGCATTTATTTTATTGTTTGTAATTACTTTGATTTATTAGATCAGTCCCATTCCCGTATCCATTCGCATATATAAGCCGCAGCAATCAAACTTTGTTACGTATACGAAAAATGATAATTTTCAGTCAGCCAAGAAGAAAAAAAACCTATAAATGAATGAAATAAAAATAAAAACAAACGTTAGTTTTATTGAGTTTTAAGCCATTTCTACAAAACACGTAATTTTGGGTGACAATTCAATCATTTAAGGCAACCAAAGACGGTAAACAAAATCCCTTAAAAACCTTGTATATCATACAAATAAAATCTTCATACTCTTTATAACTCTTTAAAGTTTAAAATTTGATTACCCGCACCTTTTGTACTGTAAGATGTTCAAATCATAGTTGTGGAGTTAGCCCTTAATTTTACATTTTCGACTCCCCTCAAATATCATCGACTCCCCGACTCCATCTTCGCCTCAAACAATTCCAGTACAAACATTGAAAGATATATGACACGGGCAATCTTATTTTTTTAAACACGTACGGTTAGTATGTAACTTATTATTATTATTGCGGTTAGTTTTGGAATATTTTACTTGATTTCTATCTATACGTTTCGTTTGTTATGTAAAAATGCTTTTAAAAAAATCCGCTAAAGTTTAAGTGACTCGTTCGTTCGTGATTGTTTTCACATTTCCTCGGAAACTATAATCTATCGATTTTTAATATAATGTTTGTTCTTATGGGGTTCTTATGGCTGCTTAAGTTCAAAGATTATTGTTTTAGTCAAACGATCTCCAAATCTACCACCTCTTACCTCTTGAAACATGTTTCCAAGTTTTTTCAAAATTGTTTTTAACTCTTACATATGATTTTTAATTTATAGAATTTTAAAGTAACAAATACTTCAAAATTTTGGGATATAAAGTTTCAAATTTCAAATGTTTTGTTGATTCCATCGTTTCCACGCATCTATTTCTTATTTCCTATAAACAAAACCAAAGAATATCTCGATCCCTAGTTCTGTTTTCTATATAACCAATTCAATTGAATTATATGTTTTATACATTGATAAAGGTTTGTGTTGAAAAATGGAAAACCTTTTCAATTGGAGAATGTTTGTGTTAATTCCGCAACGTTTTTAAATCATACATTTGGATTTGGATTTTTATCCATGTACGTTTCATGAGTTTTATCGCTAAAAATTCATTAGTTTTATCGACCACAAAAGAGGCGACCGCAAATGTTTGAATGACTCGCGTGTGTTTGTCTCCACTTTTCCAGTAGGAAACTATATATCATTACTAAGTAATTTGGTTGACCGCGGTTTTCACAACAACAACATAACCATTTATGCGGAAAACACAACAAGAGCTTCAGCCGACTTCAAAGTGACAGAATAGTAAAACATATGAAGCGTATATGCAACCAAACACAATACAAAGTTAAAGCCGACGCTGAGGTTGAAGCAACCGTCGAGTAGATCTATTTTCTACTTAATGTACACAAAAAAAACAAATAACATAATAAAAAAAATACATTTTACAATCTCTGCAAAGCCAACGCTGACGTTGTATTGTGTTTCGCACGCAACTTTTTGCAGTGATGTCAAAGCTGCGAGGCTGAAGTCGAAGTTTGTTGTGTTTTGCGCATTTTCATTACAAATCTGACGCGCATAAAGTTCTCAATCGATTGAAATAATTTAATATCATAAGGGGGTTTTTAATTGGCTTGAATATATTTTTAATCTGTTGGGCTTGGGGGCGGCAAGGAAAAACTCTGTGCTTTCCCAATACTGATGATTGATCAGAGTTGCATGCATGTATTCTATTCTCTATATTTGTTGACCTGAAAGAGTTATTCGTTTTAATTTTTTTTTCTATATATTTAATTAAACCAAATTTCGTTTTTCACATACCTTTTAATACACAAAATGAATAAAGTATTTATAAAGAAAAAAATAATATTTATTTTATGATATCATCAATTTTTATTATTTACTTTAATATGTACATATAAATTGATCGTCTGTTTGCATTTCTTTATATTATTTGGTTCAATTTTTATTAAAAAAACGCCTAATTTTAAGGGTAAACTTAAAAAAAATGTCATGTAAGTTAAGTATACCAAAATATAGAAGAAAGACGACATATTAAATCAAGTGTATATGATGATAAATAAATATTTATTTATTTAGAGAACCAAAAAAAAAACTCAAAATGTGATAACAAGAAGCGTATTTGTAATATTTGATTTGATTATATTATTGATTTATATTGATATATAGAGATAATTAACATCTATCTATTTGTGTTATTGTTGATTTAATGGTATATACGGTTTTTTTTTGAGTACGCAACTTGCCATATAAAAGTAGATTTTTTTTTTCAGATTGAGATCAATAAATTGTTTATTGATCGCGATTTAATATAAAAAAAAAAATAAAATATTTGAGTGTTTTTAATAGTTAAAAATCTGTAAATTATCTCAATCTGTAACAATCCTTTTTTTTTATAATCATCATCATCTGTTTTAATCCGATATATGATGAGAGTTAAATTGGGAATGTTAAACGTTTGTGAGGTGAAAGATTTTATCTGTATATAGGGGTTTATTTTTTTTCAGTAATACAACTCCAATATGGAGTGGAGTTACTCTAGCCAGCAGGGCCGCTACTACATACAAGATATTGGTGCGAATGAACCAGTCCAGCCGTTGTCAAGGGACGCTGAAAACAAACGATTAGATATTTTTTAAATAATAGAAAATTTCTGTTCTAAAGAAAATTATTGAAACAAAACTTACACAAAAGACAGTAGATAGATTAAAAACTAAGACTTACCGCAGATATTTCCAAAATTCCCACATCAAATCAAGGGTTTTTGTGGGACTTTTAGAGAAATTGCGTGACCTCTGGTAATCCTAATTTACCAATCCATTTACCAAATAACTAACTGATCCTTTTCAGTGATATATTTTAAATAAATAACAAAATGAACAACAAGCGGTCAGCTAATGTGGTAAATATTTCATTCAAACGCAGTCACAAATACACGAACAAATGATAGAATTTAAAATCGTCTTAAAACCGCGTTTATGCATTTACCGAGCGCCCATTTTCCGGGCGTTTATATTTTATTATTTGATCCAGGCCTATAATTCACTTCACTATATATAAAGGCGATTCCTATAAAATTCAATGTATTTTGTTTCCTCTTTTTTTTTTTTTTTTTTTTTTGTATCCCTTGAACTCTAATCGCTCTCTATAATTATTAATTTTCTAATTTTTACCTTACCATATTTAATGATAAAAATATTTAAAAATTACAATTTTTTATTAATGTTTTTCAAAATTATATGAATCACACTCGCGCCGACGAAATCGCTCGCTCGATATAAAAGATTATAAAATTAAAAATCAAATTTTGAAGTACTTTTACGTTTTTTTTTTAGTTGTTGATTATAAAATAAAATATGAAGTACATATAAAATATAATATTTAATTATATATATACTTTATCATTATGGAAATGTTTTTGCTTTTTTGTTTTTATATTCTCTAACGTCATTTATACTTTTTTTCTTTTTTTGTTTTACCTATTTGCGATACAATAAATTTACTAAAAAATACAAAATAATAAAATTGTATTGTAGCCAAAAAAATAATGTTTGTTAATTTCATTTTTGTTATTTTTATTTTGTATGGTTTTTATATGAGCGATAAGATAAATTAGATAAAAAATAAAATAACGCAAGCATGATATTTAGTAATGGAACAAAAATAAATAAAAAAAAAAAAAAGAAAGTGTTTATTTGCGTTATTTTTTTCTAATCAGCTGTTGTTGTTGCACGATGCGTTTTGATTAAAATATATTTATTAAGAACTTTGTATAGGTAATTTTTAGTATAAATATTTATTAGAGTTAATTCGTTGCTGCACATCACAAAATCCCCTCGATGCAGTAGACTCTCGGTTTCGAGGCAACTAGTTCTTTTCCAGCTTGTTGCCTCGAAAATCGAAAAGTTTCCGCACCACTGAACCACACAATATAATTCAAAAATATGCAATATACAGTACGTATCAAGTAATCAATTAATTCTCAAAAAAGTGATTGGGTTGAGGAGCGTTTTGTTTCGTTTGAGATTGCACTTTCCTATTGCACATGAATACGTTATATTAAGAAAGTTCTACAATTTATAGAGCGCCCTTTAACTTTGAATCTTGCGGATCTTGATATTTTGTGTTTGTGCGGGCTAAACCCGCCGGAGATATACTTCAGT
Source organism: Dilophus febrilis (assembly GCA_958336335.1). Classification (NCBI taxonomy): domain Eukaryota; kingdom Metazoa; phylum Arthropoda; class Insecta; order Diptera; family Bibionidae; genus Dilophus; species Dilophus febrilis. The sequence continues at coordinate 2,541,507 of OY284468.1, read as the reverse complement.
CGATTAATATCTGAAATTTATCAATCAACTGAATAATTCATCGCCATTATAGTCTCTATAATCAGATAATTATCTATATATTATTTGTTTCTATTTCTATAAATTAAACCATCCGTGAATGTATATAATAATCTATATTTGGGAATTTTTTAAACTATATATAGATCCATATTTAAATTTGTTTTAAACTATCTATATATATTAGATTTAATAGGCGTATGACACATTTGGTTCACACATTGCGATTATATATTACATGCAAGGCCTATTCGCTGCTGGGTGCTGGGATTTATTAAGCGGTGTTGTTTGGACTTTTCGGATCCGCATGCATGTATATTGAAGGGTTTTTATTGTGCATTGATAAGATCTGGGTTATGCGAATATGAAAATCGGTGGTATGGAATCCATACTATGATGTCCATTCTGATGCTGTGATGAATCGATGCAGAGAAATTATTTATTAGATATGCTCTTCGTATAAGTTGGGGTGATCCGAAGATTCTAAACTTCTCCCGTATTTGCATATAGGTGCGCTGTCAACTTATCGATCTGCCGACATTAAGACACACAGGTGATGAGGGGAAACTGCATGTATAAACTTTTCATCCACCCATATATAGGCGGTCATATACCGTCACCGAATCATAATTGAACCATAATTTATAGCTCATCTTCGTACATATATCACAACAACTCATTTTGTCGATCGTTTTTTTAATGATCAATTAAAAGAATTACTTAATATATAGTTATCCGAATATGGATGTTGGTATTTTGTTTAGTCTCAAAATTCCTTAAAAATTATATATCCCTTATTGCCCTGTCCATAGCTCCACTCTGAGAAATCAAATCCAAAATATTACAAATGTAAGGCTGAACAAAGATATTCCACAGTTATGGCGTTGAATGCAGATGAATTCAATTATATAAGATACAAAATTTGTTAAAATTTCTGTTGTTAAAATGAAAACGATCTTCTTATCCATCTAATAATCTAATTCTCTAATCAATCATTCACAATCATATATCTGTAATGATCTCTGAATCTATCTATAAGAATTTGTCCATTTACTTATAAATAATACGATCAAACTATATCACTTCTTTATTCCTGAATGTAATTTATCTATCTATCTATCTATCTATCCATCCATCTATCAATCCAATAATCTATCAATTTGTAAATCCATCAATCCATCAATTTTCCTATATGTATATCTACGTTTATTCTGTCTATAGTCAATCATTCATCAACCTCAAAATTATCAATATTACTTATATTTTTTTTAAATAACTTTAACAAACTCACTTTTAAAATAATAAAAAAACAAAAACACACACACACCCAAAATTTGATGTGATGAAATTTAATTTACAAAAACCAAAAACAAAAAATATATTGAAGATTCTTATGTAAATTAATTCAATTAAAACAAAAAAAAAAAACAATTTCAATTAAATATCACATCTGCACTTCTGCATTTGCTGTATTTCTGTGTCACTCTCTTCTATACTATTATACTATATAATAATAATAATAAATATTTCAATAATAATAATTATTCAATTAAATTCAAGTCACGTTAAGCGACGTTTTTTTTAATATACTTCTTCTCTGTATATCTGTCTATCTATCAACAAATAAAAAAACTCTATATTTAAAATTGCAGCTCACCAGCACACAGAGTACATATTTTTTTATTTAATTATGCACATAGATTAAAGAAAAAAAATGCAAAAATTAATCAAATGAATAAAAAAATACCTACACTATTTAATAAGACAAAACACTATACTGCCATAAAATAGATAATAATATTAATTAAATTACAATAGTCTCACTTTACTCTATCTATCTATCTATCTATGAATACATAATCAAAATTCATTCATTTATTCACAAATTTATTCAAGGATGCATTTTAATTAATAATTATATATAAAGAAAATAACAAAAAAATTGCTGTTTTGTTGTTTATTTTTTATCATGCAAACGAAACGAAAACGATATAATAAATGCATAAATATAACAAAAAAAAAAAAAACATATTATCAATGTCGTATTGTAAATTTTTTTATTTAATTCCATATATATAATATTGTAATAAAATTATCGAAATAATATGTCCTTTTTTGTGTGGTGTGGGTTTTTTTTTTTGGAATTTTCAAGGATACTATATACGGAATAAACAAATAAATGAAAAAAATATACTAAATTTATGTTAAATAAATCGAACAAATTTTGATCAATTGCTGCTGCTGCCCCTTTATGGCAATTTAAGATAAAAATTATATTGTTGGGATTAGGAAAATTTCAGAAAAAAATCTTCATATATATAGAGATAAAAATGGAACTTTATATGGACCGTAAACTTGGGGTGAACAATATTCAATCCTCCAACAATAAATGGTTATAAAACCAAAGCAATCCACTTCACTCCATCATGGGATGGGGTGAAGTGGATCGGTGTTTCAGTGCCCTTTTATTTCTGCGGTTTCATAAAACTAAAGATTTTTTTTTCTTTGTATTTATACAACTTAGAAGGGCATAAGAACCCAAAATTGTCTTTTCCTGAAGCGATTTTCCGGAAACATTAGAAGTCACAACTAAGAAAAATGCAAAATTCACTTAACCCCACCACTTCATCCCACGGTTACGGTACATCATTTCATCATCAAATATCTATATATATATAATAGTAATTCTCGCAACCGCAGTCAGCTCTGTAAAAGGATTTCCATATCCTATATTGGCATTATATTATTGTAGATAATTTTATGAAATTTCTGTTTAGGAAATAGAGCTAATCAAGCAAACCAAATATATATATATAGAGAACAAATTCCAAAACGAAAATGTATAATAGGAATTTCCATTAAAATCTTAACGCAATTGTTATGCGGTATAGATGATAAGTATGAAGTTCTTTTCTGCATAAAGAAATCCTGGAAGTTTTCTTTCAGAAAATCAAGTCAAGTTTTTTTTATAGAAAAACTAATTTCTGTGTGTAAAGAAAACCTTTGAAGAAGAAATTTTTCTTTGGAGAAATCCAAGAAAGTTTTCCTATACAACAAAAAATCATCATTCATTAAAATGTACCATATTTTTGAAATTCGATTTAGCCAATGAACCCTGTGAGTTTTTCCAACAAAAAATAATAATAGAGGTTTTTCATTCTTTCTATATAACATCCTATATAGAGAAATGTTCATAGAAAATCTGTTTTTAGAAGGTTTCCTATACCTATTATATATCAGGTGTTTGAATAAAGAATAACAATTGTTAAAATGAAAACAAGACCATTTTTTTTGAGTTGAAAAATAAATAAATATTTTAATTAAAGTAATTTCCATTTCTGTCAATTTGTGGGTACCGCACTCCAACACAGAATTGTTCGTCTTTTGAAGCGCAAACCAATCAGACACCGCAATTTTTGACTTTCTGGTCCCACTCCCACCAGACACACAGCATTCTTGTCTGTCTTGATGCCCAAACGATCAGGTGTGTTGATGGTTGTCATCGATTATTAACCCATATGATTTTTTTCCATTTAGGATTCTACGATTTTTTTTTTGATCGCCAAGTAACAACAATTCAATGTAAAACTGATTTTTCGTTTTGTACCTTTAAATCAAAATTTCACAAGCGTTTTTTTGGTTTCGGTTTTCCATCTGTCTTTCATTTAATTTGATTGTGGAACCTCACAATGTTCCTCACTTTTGAATCCCATGACTTTTAAATGCCGGGTTGTTGTTGTCATCTATTTGGGTTATGGCAAAATGTGAAATTCACACTCCTCTCCGGATATAGACAACAAACTGATAAACAATTTTTCTACCGAAATGTTCCTATAGATATACATCAGAGATGCATTTCAGAGAAATGCAAAATCTCTGTTTTAAGAGTTCCTAATAGACAATCTTTGTTGAAATGTTGATAAAGTGATAAAAAACAATATTGAATAATAGATAAAAAGAAAAAAACATTATAAATTTTACAAGGATGTTATTAATTTGATTGATAGCTTAGTAATTTATAGATAAATGTATTATCATGGGATTGTGCGATACCCCAAAACGATACAAAAACTTTCATTCATAAATAGGGTATTTTTTTTTCTTGATTGAACTTCTATTAATTTCCTATAATTAAATGTTGGCATTCCACGATCGATTTTTCTATATAAATTTCCAATTTCCAAATAAATAAATTAACTTAGGCATTGCACAATTTCTTTTTTGTTCCTATTATGTATAGAATAACAATTCAATTATATCAAATCTTCATCAAATCATTTATAGTATAAATACACAATTATTTTCTCTATGTTTAATATACAATGATTAATTTCCTTTTGGATAGAACCACAATATGGAACTAACATAAGTTTAAATTTAGTATATCTAATTTATGAGGAAAATCTAATTACAAATATTTCCCACGAAAAATAATATATCATTACTTTCTCACATATACAATTAGAATAAAAATATAGAATATACAGTACCCACAGAACATTAGTCGCGATCATTAGTCGTCGAGAGAACAGAAACATAATAAAATTATTTATTGTATTGAATATTATTACATAAACTTGCATTTTCCAAAATATAGAAACATATCTATATTAATATATATATATCAAAATTCATTATTTTGACTAACAAATACAGGGTGCGTTGACGTTAAATTAAAGAGTCAAACCACAAAATGATTCTTCCCTTCCCTTTCCTTATTTACATATTAACTTCAATTTTAATTTTTTAAATATTTAACACTGTAAATTTGACATAAACAATTTGAACACTGAAAGAAACTTGAAAAAAACAAACATTATCTTAGTAGATCTAACCTTAGACACCTAACCTTAGATCCTTAGCTAAAAGATTTGCATTTTCATTCAATATCTACGGCCTTCTAGACGCCGTAATTCAGTTATCGCAACAGTAGAGATTTAATTCACGAAACGATGTCTTTTATATGTCTTGGACTTGGATGATTATTGATTAAACACCATTTGGATAATGCCATAGAGGACGAAAAAAGGGCCCGTTTTTTTTTATCAAATTTGGTCTCACTTTTCCGCAAAAAAGGTTTCATCTACCGGTTCATCTACCTACAATATATATAATAGTATATAACATAAAAGAAATAACATTTTTAACATATTGATATATGACTGGAATAAAAAAATTGAAGGGAGAGTTAAGTCCTTGTCCTTACAGTTCTGTCGTTCTATTCCTTCACGGGATTTGTTTTTTTGTTCGTTAATACGGCAGAATCGGTTTAGCGCCCGTAAAACCTCGGAAATTTATTGCCATGAGCCCGTAACGAAATCACTTAATCAGGTGATGAACCTTAGATACATTGAATAAACTTAAGTGATATCTGAAAAAGGATCCTTTCCTATTCAAAAAATAAAATGTATTTTCCTCAATATCTTAAAACCTATATGTATTATATTTCAAGGTTCGGCAATATTCCGATTACCTATACAATGTTTTGCCTTTAGCTATTTTCATCTCCAAAACACAATACTGCAATTTTGTTTAATTAAACTAACGCATTTTACCACCAGATTCACCCTGTCTATATTTCTATATATAAAAACTATTTATATATGAGTATGAAGGCGACCACAATTGTCGATGATGAGGGGGATATCAATCAACATTCTATATATACTATATTATTCTTTTTTTTTGTGCATTGAAATGCACGCAAAACATTTTCAAAAAAAAAAAAAATACAAAAAAAAAAGAACATGCCAATTACATATATTATTATAAGAAATGTACGACGACATATGTGAGAATTTAAAAAAAAACAAAATTACAGGTAGTTTTAGGTATAGAAAAATACAGGTATATACAATACAATATATGACATATATTTTATACGTTTTACCGCCACCTCAATAAGTATATATAATAATAAGGTAAAATACACAATGGAAGAAATTTTCAAATTGTAGTTTTCGTAATTTTGTTCCTTTTTTAACGGTGTCTTCTCCGTATACCATTAGCTGTATCACATGGGAAAAATATGTAAACTCTTTGTATGAAACCTATCTAAAACACAAAACACCCATTTTAATATGTCTTCAATAGTAGGATTCATAAAAAAAACCTCATGACTCCAAAACATTTTTGTTAGAAATTTAAATTATCGTTTTTTTTTTTGGTTTTTATCAACCACAGAGTTTGGTGACTTTTATTAGATTATTTATTAGACTATAAACCACAACATAGAGGGATCGAACTATCGCACAAGGGCTAAATCCCACGTGTTTTTTTGTTGTCCCAATTCATACGGAAACAAACAAAACAAATTTCTATATATATATTGTATAATATCATCAAACAGTTACTATAAAAAAAAACAATGCACAAGGTATTTTACCCTTTTTTTATATATACTATATTTATTTAACGCATTTTTTGATTGACTGAGTTTTTTTTTATAAGTATATAGTTATTATAATGAAAAAAAAATGGCCAGGTGGACATTTAAATTGGAAAAACTATGTATAGAGTATAAGTATCTAATATATTATTATTATTATTATTATTATTAAACCGTTACAAAAAGTACTGCGGGGCATTATTAGCCTTTGTCTCTTACGTTTTTATTTGGAAACCTCCCGGTTTTAAAATGTTTAATTTGAAGACTTGAATATAGGAGGAAATATTGCGTGAGTTTATCCTTTCGTCCGCCGGTAACTTGCAGGAGTATAGTTCTTAAAGATGAAAATAGAATGTGGGCTTCTTCTGCGTCAACTTCTTGTTAAAACAACCTCCAACCTTTATACTTTTTTTTTTTAAGTTTTGTTTGAAATACAATGAAATACTATGTGTGAACTTTTCCCAGCGTTGACTTGAAACAACGCATAAAATATATATTTGTTTTTATTTGAATTTTCTGAAGATTTTCACACAATTTATTCGGGTGATTTCATATGAAAAGTAGAGTTCAACTTCCATACAATTTTTCCAATGGTGGAAATTCGTTCATCTATACCCATATAGATTCGAATAGACTCTATATTCTATTCTATATAGATCGGAAGGTATATGATTAAAATTATACAGTTTGGGGTGTATGGTTACTTATTTATGATACTTATTTTGGATAAACTTAAGGATAATATTCAGTTATTTCGTTGGGGGTTTTCGAGACGAAACTGTTAGAGACTGCAATATTTCTGATGTTGATTAATTTTAAATGTAAATGTATCCATAGACTTTGCGGAACATTTGCTTTCTTCCGCATTGCATATTTCCATATATAATTATTATCTATATATATCGCTGTTTTGAATTACATGCATCGCAATTTGTTTGTCATGAAAGAAAATACCCCACCAAAAAAAATAAAAAATAAAAGGACAATTACAAACCAAAACGGACATTTAACCACAATATATATATATTATGTGTCGTTTGTATCCCTTTCAAATATGATATATACTACTGTGTACAAATATGAGTATAAGACTTTATTTATAACCTTTAAAATCTTTATTTATTCTTCTAAATCTAAATCATCACGCTCAAAATGATCCCCAGTCTGATGCAATGCAACTGTATGCCAACGCTTTTTCCAATTTTCAAAACATTGTTTATACTCGTTCGTTCCCGGAATGGTCATCAGTTCGGCCTCTTCGATTCGGCTTTTATCTCTTCTATCACGTGTCAAAACGGTGTCCCCGAAGTGGTCCCTTAAGCCTAGCAAAAAGCCAGAAGTCACGATCCAAGTCGCATATCCGCAGTCGTTATGATGCGTCTCATTTTGACGTTTTGATAGTCGGAAGCTTGAAAAGTTTCACACTCTGCAACGCGATGCCGATTTTCAACATGAAATTGAGCATTTTTGCCACCAATTACGATTTGACTTTTCTGCGTCACAAAAACGGTCTTTCAAAATGGTGTTGACTGACCCATTTGAAATTCAGCAACAATATCAGCAAGCTCTCTCTCTAGTAGTCAATCGACGATTTGCAGCAGCACCAATTCTTTGATTTGTTTGTTGTGCAGCAGCTCATCGCAGTAGAGGTTTTTATAGTGGTCTTTGATGTGGTTCGTCTTCAACGCGTTCACAACCTTATTTCAACAATTTGTGCCAATCGAAAACAATTGCTATCTGGACATCGACTTCTCACCAAAGGCCTTCTTCTGCATCATTCTAAACGTTTCGGCGACCGATATTTCATTTCGCGAACAAAATTTAATTCTACTTCTTTTTGTTGAATAATTTCAAACATTATCCAAAAATAAACAACTTTTCTTTGTTCACACACACACACACACACACGTAACTACTACACAGCAATGAACCAATATTGACGTAAAATTTGTCACAACAAATGTTAATAACAGTAATATCAACGTAAAAATAAAAGTATTTGTCGAAATAGACAAACCAGGGAAGTTTAAATTGAAAAGTCTTATTCATATTTGTACACAGTAGTATATATATATATATATCATTATTTAAATGAAGTTGAGTTTCAAAGAGATACATAATAACTATATATTTATAAAAAAATAGTCGGATGTCAAAATGAAACCTTTTCTTTTCTTTTTCGTTTTTTTTTTTTGAATATATAATACACACATCCGGTGGGATTAGAAAAAATTAAATAATATGATGATATTTTTTTGCTTTATATAATTATTTATATCAAATATAAGGATTAAGGACCTATTAAATTTTTGTGAATGTCTTTGTCAAATAATTGTTACACATATGGAAAAATAATATCACAGCTCGGTCGCATTAATTGTTTTTACCACGTTTTGGAGGTAATCCACAAACAAAATAATTCCTTTTGCATTCCATAGTCAAAAAAAAACTGACGCTAAACAACCACTGGACTGATTGATTTTGTATATATGAATAAATGGAAAAATGGGATTCAAATAATTCAATAAATTTCGCTATTTCTCTCAAAAAGATTTGTTTTGATCTGAAAAAGGGCTAGTTTGGTATGGAGAAAAGGCCTAGCTTGGTTTGGAAAAAGGGTTCGTCTATGGTTTGATCATTTTTAACCGACTAAATCCTACATATATATATATATATATATATATTATGACAACTCATCAATATTTAGTTTTATTTTTATCAACTTTATTCATACACTACGGCAGAATCGGTTTAACCCGGCCGGAGTCCTTAAAATCTCGTAATTCTATATTGACTATAATAATGAGTCCGCCGCCAAACGAATCAATAACTTAAAATGCACAGATAATGAACCGCCCAAGATCGAAGAAGATTGAATACATTTAAGTGATTTTGGATGAGATGACAAAACATTAATAATAATAATATTGGATTCATTTATGAAATAAATTTTTTTAAATAAAAGCAAACATTTCAGAGAAAAAATAAAACTTAATCTACAAAAGTAAGTAAGGAAAAAATAACTCATATGTTTTCAAACACTTTGGGTGGTCTTTATAGATAGGATGAAATGATTAATTTAAATGATTGATAGTCATAATAGAAGAAGGTGAATAAATACTATAGCTCTGCGGAAGACAATTCCATAATCTTGATGTTCTTGGAACAAAAAATGCGAATTTTCCAAATCTATGTTGATTCAAAATCATTTAATAGATACTCGACGATGTATGGATGAGAATTGCTATTTGAGAATTTCTTGAATTAATGCAAGCAAAGTTAATAAAAGGTACATGCATTAATATGAAAAAAAATCCATTATAGAGCAGAATCTCTTTGATCCAATAATTCAGTGGGATTTGTTTTAGTTTCATTTCTGATTGCAGTGAGAGAGCGCATGATTTTCAATCCTGTCGCTAAACTGTAGTGTAGTAATTGGCGAACTGACCCATATCTGTAAGAATTGTATTCTAGAAGAAGTGTTCTTATAAATGCTTTATGAACGTTTCAGAATTAAGAAATCCCTCTTGGATCTTTTTTGGAAATCCAAAGCCGTCTTCCTAAAAAGCTTCAATAATTATATAATTGCTCAATGCGTACAAAGCCATTCCCAAATTTATTGAGTCCATAGACTTAGTATGGAATAAGAGTACTATTTTTATATAATGATTGGATCAACATTTTTTGTATGGCGAACAAACATGCCTTTGTTTTAGATGGATTAAATCCTACTAGGTTTTTATCGCTTTCCTCAATTAGATATTAGGATAGTATAGGTTTTTTTTCTGACACAAATTAACCGGCGACTCATATCACAAACTCATAATTTAAAGCATTGCAAGACACAGACATTCAGATATTTATATTTTAGTGTTGGATAATTTTAGGTTATTGTAGGAAATTGTAATAAAATCTTATAGTTCAGTTGCGATAATCAAAACATCGCGATCGGTCTATAAATATTAATAGTCGCGTTCCATTCAATTCGTACCAGGAGACTAGGTAGGAGTAGATAAGAGTAGAAAGCATTTACTCTTTTCTACGCTGAACTGCTCCGTAATATAGCAAAGAGTATAGTTCGGAATAGAAAACATCTATACTCTTTCTTACCTATACTCTTACCTACTCCTGGGTAATTGAATGGAACGCGGCTAATATGAGATTTTTTTCTAAATGTTTTTTAGTATTTTTATTTAGAACATGATGATGATGATTGTGTGATTTTTGAGTTTATGCATTTTTCGTCTTCTGTTCGTTTTGTGAAAAAAAACATAAAATTAGATTTAAAATAATAAATAACGAACAACACACACACATATATAATGAAATCATTTCCCCGCATTCATATAAATACAATTAAATAAATTATCAGAACAAAAATAAAAAAAAAAACAACAAAACCAATTCCGTAATTATAATTTTTTTTTTTTTTAATTGATTTCGTTTTTTTTTTAATAAATCGCAACAGAACCGACAATTTTTTTTTTGTTTTCTTTTTCAATTTTCAATATATTCAATATTTGGGGCGATTCACCGAGAACCGCATATATTAATATACAAATTAAAATATAAAAAATCAACACTTCATTAATGAAAAAAATTATCTATTTTTTAATGTGATTATTTTTTTTTTTTTGTGTGTTGGTTGTTTTTTTTTGTTTAAAAAATATGATAAAAGAAATTCAGAATATAAACTTCTTCTTTTTTTTATGTTTGTCGTTCAATTCGTTTATTTTCTCCTTCCGTGTTCCAATCCCAATTTTTGCTTTTACACTTGAAAATATATATGAAATAATAATGGGAGCAAGTCTAGCAAAGGTCGCGTTCTATTAAAAATGTTTGTTCTATTTTTTTTTTTGTATCTCTTGTAAATCACCCACCCATATGGATCATAACAAAAGACGAAGGATTTTGGTAGTCATTTATTAGTCATTCAATATAAAGAATAAATAATAATAATAATAATAATAGTAGAAGAAACGCCCAAAAAAATGATGTTTGTATTTTGAAAGAAATTGAAAATGAAGATGATTAGAAATTCTGATCATCGGATATTTTTTTTTACTTATAGAATAAGTATTTCGTAGTCAGGTAATGGGATAGGTTAGCCACACGACTCGTCCCCTCGAAATCGTTCTCGAAGATTTTTTTTTAACTTTATACCCGAATTAGGACACCATTTCAGTTTTCTCTAGCTCTTCAATTCTCTACATTTTCGTATGGAAATTGAACCCTAAAAAACATTTAATTTTTACATAAAACGTTCACTTTTTGGGAATGATAGTGTTGATTGCTGCAGTTTGCAGTTTTGGGTTATGTCACAGGCCATTCATTCTAGAGTGGGTCTCTGGAAATTTTGCAGAATTTTGTATGTCTTTTGACGACCTTTTGTATGTGTGTGGCTGGTATGACTTAATGAGTTTTTTAAGATATTTGCTATATAGAGTTTTGGTAACAAATGCAAAATGCAAATAACAAAATTTTTCCTTATCCCACCCAGAAGCGCATATACAAATTTGCCGGAATTTGATGAAAAATGGAAAAAACTTTTATATCGAAAATTTTATATCTGATCACATCCCATCCAGGAGCTCCATTCAATACAGAAGATCACAAAGGGATTATTAAAGATATCTCATTCTGTTTCTATAATCAATTGACTTGAACTTTTCTGTACTGCGTATATAGGGTTTTTATAGGTGATGAAGAATGGAAAAACATCATTTATATAGAAGATTCTATCCCATATGCCATCCAGTACTCATCCAGGGTTCAAGAATTTAAATTATAGATAGAGATAGAGATCTAAGATCCACTTTATTAAAGATATATCTCATTGAGATTCTAAAAAACAATTGACTTGAAATTATTTCCGATTTGAAGGTTTGATGAAAAAAAATGTGAAAAACTTTAATTTCGTGGAGATTTTCTTCGGATTCCTCACCAACCATTCATGGACATAGGAGAGTTTCCATAGATATCCAAAGGATTATAAAAAATATCTCGTTCTGTTTCTAACCATAATTCACTTGAAATTTTCACTGAAATAATTCACTGAAGGTTTGATGAAAAAAAAAATGGCAAAAAATTTTACTTTGGGGAGTTTTTTTTTCGGATCTTATTTTTTCCATCTAATACTTCCATCTAAGAGATATCAACGCGTCTTTTTGGAAATGATTTTGAATGTCTTATTGTGGCACATCATTTTCTATTAAAATTTTATCAGGAATTCATTTGGTGATGAATTTAAAGTCCCATATTTCGCCTTTGGACAATTACCTTTATATACGTGCTTTGTATTTCATAGTGGTTTGCCTCATAACGTTTATTTTTTTCTGTATATTTTTCATTTATTTTCGCATATTCGATTGCCGATTATTTGCTTATCGCACCACAATATTTCTATTTTTTTTCTTCTTATACAATTTGTTATTGTAATTTTCTTTGAATTTTATTTTTTTAAATATATTTATTTATTTATGTGTATGTAATGTATAATGAAACGCGTATATCATTCCCGATGACTTTTATCGGACACAATTTCAAAAACATATTTATAAATTTTATATTTATTATAATATTGTAATAATAGTAATAATAATAATATAATAGACTTGACTTTGAATTGTATATATAATACTATATAATTTTGAAATCTAAAATTGTATTATGTCAGATTTATTTTGAAAAGTTTATTTTTGAAATCTTTATTGAGAAAATTTTGTTTGATTGCCCAAAATGATTTGAATATGTAGTCAAAAATAGTATAATGTATATAGTGAAAATTATTATATTGAGAAAATTACAAGACTATCTATCATTCTAATATTTATTCACCGCAAACATTTGACATTTCATCAACTATATTATTGCTTTATAGTTGGGCAATTATTACAAAAAACAAAAACAATGATGTTGGAGCTCTTGTTACTGTTCCATTTGCAAGACTGCTTTGGGATGTATATGAAAATATATATGAAATTTCCCTGTAATAATTACACTTAGAACTGCATACCAAGAAATTAACCGCTAAGAATTGATTAGAATCCATTTTTCATTCAGAACGTCCAGTAAGTCAATTGGTTAGAAATTGCAAACGAGACTATATCTCTATGGATCTGTATGTGGGAATGGAAACCGATAGAGATTCTTCTTCATTTCATTTCAACACGTGCGTATTCTTCTTCATCATTTCTTCATTTCGTAATATAATTTGCTATATTTCGTCAATTTCAGTTAGAAATCACAAACGAGATATATCTGGAAGGATCTGCATGTAGACATGGAAACGCAAAAAGATATTCGTCTTTACCTCAAAGCGCGAATTCTTCTTCATTTCGTAATATAGATTTGATTTATCAATAATCAGCTGTGAGATATCAATATTGAGAAATTAAACGTTTACAAAAAAAAAAAATGTATATATAATACAATAAGTCCTTTTGCGTATTTTGAGTTTGATATTTCTCTTTCCATTTCCATCCATATATACAAATTCAATGGATGATCATTATAGAATTGTCTCTGTTTGCTTACTAACCAATTCCAGGCGGAAATCCATGCTATAGAACTTTGCATCGGATGGATCAAGGATACCGGGGGGGAGGTATAAAAACCAGCGGATCTATATCTTTTATCGGATAGCAAAGCGGCACTCATGACCGTGAAATCCCGAGAGGTAAGGCCGAAGCTCGTGCTGGACTGTCTGGGGATACTGAAAGAGGTGTCCCGGGGGTAAATAAAGTCACACTAATGTGTCGATACCTGGACATAGTTGAATAGAGGGTAACGAGATGAGGGCAGATGCAATCGCCAGAAAGAGCTCTGCTGACTCGGACACTCAACCTAGACCATTCGAGGTAGGTTTAGCTAAGGCTATAACTATATTAGAGCAAAGATGAAGGAAATACTGCGCTACGGGAGTCACAGAAATATTGGAATGACACCGCGGATGGCGGCAGGCATACACAAGCTATTTATTAATGCATACACAAGATGACTGACGGAATAAATCCTCATCCTAAATAAGACAAACACTAGATTGGTGGTGGATGGATATTTAAACGGTCACTATATAATCTAAGAGCTCATCTATATACAGGATGAAAATCATTAGCTATGTTACGTGCAGCCACACGGAAGAAGAAATTGCGGAGCACATTCTCTGTGAATGTGAGGCTTTAGCAGGCAGGGAGAAGACTTAGGATCATTGGTTCATCATTTCCATTGCCTGCGAGGAAGTTATGTCGATACCCATCAATAAGTTGGCCAGATTTTAGGTCCCCTGGGGTCAAGTGTTTAGGGGACGGACGACCCAGCCCGACCCAGACTATAATTCCAATAATTCCAAATACTAACCAATTAAATTTCTGTGTAGGTTTGGTGTTTGGACTGGCAGCGATTTTTTTATTTTCCTATATCCACTTCACTGCATGTATTCTTGAAACATTTCCGTCAAACCAACTCTTCCATTTGAATATGCATTTGAACAGTCATTCACGCAATCAACCAAACGAACATCAATTAGTCAGTTACAGAGCGTTACAGTCAGCATATTATATTATAGTATTACTTTATATATGTTACATGTTTTTTTTTTTTATTCACTTGGTTAAATAATAATTTAATAATTAACAAAAAACAGAAAAAAATGATAAAATGATGATTAAGAAAATGACCCTCATATACATATACATATAAAATATTTCACATAACGTCGACAGACCTCCGCGGTAAATTACATTTTATCTTCTTCTTCGTTTTTTTTATTTTTACCTTTATTATTGTTATAAATAACAAACAAAAAAATCATTTCATATATAATAAAGAAATTCTTTAATGTACCTACAAAAAAAAAAAAAGGTTCACAAATAAGAAAAAATAAAGGTAAAAAAAATATCGACAACGTATACGAAGATGTTCATCTTTCATCGCATTGCAACAACAATCAACATCACGATGTGATCGTCATCATCATAAAATAAAATTTAGAGAGCTTCTATTTATAATAATAATAATAATAAAAATATTAAAAGTTAAGAACAAGGAACTATAATAGATCAATAAGTTCATGAATCATATGAAACATGATTTGTTGAAAGATCTATCTATCTATCTATCTATCTATTTTTTAATAAATGGATATTGTCTGTTGTACTTTTTTAACCCGAATTTTTGGATCTTCATTTCACTTCACTACGATTTTAATCATATTTTGTTGAATGGAATGGATGCACACGTTGTCTTTTTGTCGATTAGAGATAATCAGAATTATTATTATTATTATTATTTATACTGACTGAGTTTTGGTTATTAAGTTTCCGAAAGATCCGTTGACCACCGCCCCCTTGATCTGATGTCTTTTTTGCTATAAAACCTTCTAATTTATTTGGTATTCATACGTTCATGTTCAGTTCTCTGCTCAGGAACGGGGATCGATTTAATGATGGTGGATATGAATATAACTTCCGATGGCAATGAAAACAATGTGCTAATATATGTTTTTGAATCTTATATACCTGCTATGGACATTCACATAACACACAGAGAATATGAATCGCAATTTATCCGAGCAGTGAAAGCTCAACAGTATCTTATTTTTTCTAGACTTTCACCTGTGCGTATGGACGTAGAGATCTTATATCGATCGATTCTATGGTGACCAGATAAATATCCAATCACTAGTCTAGTGTTTGATTTGTTTTGGCAAATGGTTTTGGTAGGACAACCCTTTTGAATATTCAGGAATAAAGAGTTTTGAGTACCTCCATTCAGATTCATTTCGGTGTCATTTCACTTCTACTGAGATTTCCCCGTAACCGTAGTTTCCCTATTCTTATCCTAATCGTTGTTTTACAATTATTTTAATGACAGAAAGATATGGGTTTATATAGTACCCGATCAAACAAACCAATTTTTTTTTGCGATGAAGCCGCGCGTCCCCGAACATATGTTGATTTTTTTATTCCTTCGTATAAAATATTGGTATAAATTTTAAATCTAATTTTGTTTTATGTCCGTAAACCTTCCGTAATAGGAAATACAACGGAGGAGTTCTTATGGAAGTCCAATACTCCCATATTGTGTGTGATTAGACGCCACACGTACTTTCTGTTATACATTCTTTCTGTTATTCTTCATCCGCATATATCCATAGGGACAATCTGATCCTATCCTGGTCTATTCTGGTCTGGTAGATTCTAGTTTAGTTTTGTATTTACTAATACCTCAGGGGCTTGACTTTCCCCTATTAAGATCATTTTACTCGACATTATCAAAGAGACTGAGAGCGAGATTTTGTTTTTCGCATCCCAAAACCAATCAACCAATCAACCTTTCAAATATCACCTACGACACACGAGGTCCCCCCCAATTCAAAATGTATATAATGATAAAAACACTCTTTATATTCTCAAGATATTTCACCTGGATCTATGAAATATAAATGCATCAACATCATCAACCATCAACCATCATCACCATTACAGAAACCACTAATCATGCATAATAATATAAAAATAGCCTTTCTTCAGATTATTTTTTTAAAATGTAAAATAATGATATATCAATAAAATATATTTATTATTATCATCGTCGTCGTCGTCGTCATTGCCATCAGTCCATAGTCCATAGTCCATACCATATATAAAATATAATCAACAACTGACAACATCCCAAAAATGTATCCATTTTCAAGGTGTTTTATTAATTTTTTTTCGTTTTTCTTTATAAACAAAACACAGAAAAGACATTCACAATTTTTTTTTTGGATTCTTAAGGGCAAAACTAGTTTTTCATTATTATTATTATTATTATTATTATTATTGAACCAAAAAAAAAACGAACGAAGAAAACAGAAAATTAAAAAAACGATTACAAAAATTTTTGGTTTTTGTTTATTCATCTTTTGCCGCTGCAACACCAACAACAGCAGCCAGCAGCAGCAGCAGATCAATTATTCATCATCTGCATCTCACTGTTAAAATATTTTCAAAGATTTTTTTTTTATAGATGCATTTGTCCATGAGGAGTATGTGGATGTATGTTTGTGCTTTGTGTTTGTGTTGATGTTTGATGTTGTTTGTATATACATTTAAATATATGTAAATTAAAGGTATTGTAAAATTTGATGTGTAAAATTTGATGAGTAATGACTGCGGATAATATAAGAAAAGAATGGATAATGAACATTTTATCATTCGCAATTTTGATTTGCGATGATTGACGCGGTTACGTCAATTCGGTTACGTAGTATAAATCAATCCGAAAGATTTTATATTTTTAATCATATCTCTATATCTATTATATAAATAATCCCTCTAATAACTCATCCAAATAATCCGGATCGTTTTTGAAAAGGGTTTAAATTAAATCATTTGTGGGTGATTGTGAGTTATAATTAATAAAAAATAGGGTTTTTTTGCTATAGTATGTGATTTTTATCGTTAATAAGATTCTAAAATAATAATAAAGATACCTCATTTCCTCATTTATCTCCATGAATCCCTTCTTTCGCGGTTCTCCCTCTTTTGCAAAGGTAAATTCAGGACCTACGGACATTTTTTCTTTTCTTTCTCACAGTTTTGTAATAACTCACAGAGAGAATATCTCACAGAGATTTAAAGATATGTTTGCTTGAAATTTTTGCTATATAGAGGTTTTTTTAGAAGGTATCATAGGTAAAAAAATTACATTCTCCGAAATAGAGTCTGAATCCAGATACCACCCAGCAGGAGCTTCCGCATACAAATCCTAATAAGCTTATTAGAGATATTTTGTTTACTATAGTTTCGAATCGCAATTGACTTGAAATTTTCCATATATGAAGAGGTTTTTGTAAAAAAAATAGAATCACTTTTATATTGGAGTATTTTCTGTTTTCTGATCTCACCCCACTCGGCCAGAAACTCCCATCCAAAGGTCCAAGGGTTTTTTTTTTAGATATCTCATTCAGTTTCTAAACCAATTGAATTTAAATTTTTGGTATTTAGGGTTTTTAGGGTAATGAAAAAAAGAAGAAAAAAACAATTTATATAGAAGATTTACGAGTCTGAGGAGGAAAATCCAACCTCAGACTCGTTCAGGATCAAAGAAGACCTTTTAAAATAGAATGAGATCTTAAAAACATCTCAAATAATTATTTTCTAAAACAATTGACTTGAAATTGTTCCATCCGTAGGTTTAATGAAAAATAGAAAAACTTTTTCCATCAAATCCACCTTTTCCCCATCTTTTGCAATCCATAGCAAATTATTATAGAGATATCTCATTCTGTTTACTGTTAACCAATTAGAAATTTTGTATGTGGAAATTTGATGAAAAAAAAAAAACTTTTATATCCGAGAGTTTTTATTTTCTGATTCTGAATCTCACACCCACCGGTCAGGATCAGCTACCTTACAAATCCCAATCCCAAATCATAGATGATTAAAGATTCAGTCATTCAATCATTCAAACCATGCATAATTGATGTTTTGTAATTTTGTAGCTGCGCGTGGGTTAATTGAGGTAAAAAACAGAAACATTTTAATATCGTTAAGGTTTTTTTCTTTTCTGATCCCATCCCATCCAGGTTATTAGGCGCTTCCACATATATATATATAGAAAAGAAATCCATAAGTAGTAAATTATTAAAGATATATTTTGTGTTATTTTTTTTCTATAATCACACAATTGACGTGAAATTTTACTGGTGAAAGTTTTCAGGAAAAAAAAAACAGCTATAAAAATCATTAAATAACATGGAATCGTTTTCTCATCATCCACTTTTTCCACCCACATATTCAAATATACAGAATTAGAATTATAAATTATAGCACCGGGCTGGGTCGTCCGTCCCCTAAACAACACTTGACCCTGAGGGGGTCATTATGTGGGTGTTACTGCCCTAAATTATCCCATATTCATCCATTATTCATTCATTCATTCATTCATTATATTGGCCTTGCCCAAAAACCTGGCCAACTTAATGATGTATGGTATGGTATGGACATAACTTCCTCGCAGGCAATGGAAATGATGAGAAATAAAATGATCCTAAGTCTTTTCCCTGCTCCCCACTCTCTGCTCTCTGCCTCACATTCACAGAGAATGTGCTCTGCAGTTTCTTTTGCTCCGAGTGGTGGCACACAGTTTACTACACGTATCGCAGCTAACGATTTTCATTTTGTATTTTGTAGATGAGCTGTTAGATTATATATAGTGACCGCGGTTAAATATCCAACCACCACCAATCTAGTGTTTGTCTTATTTGGGAGGAGGATTTGTTTCGTCAATCCTCATGTGTATGCATTAATAAAGAGCTTAATAGAATGCCTGCAGTCATCCGCGGTGTCATTCCAATATTTCTGTTACTCCCGTAGCGCAGTATTTCCTTCATCTTCTAATTAGCTTCTCTTATCATTCGAGAAATTCACAAAAGGCTCATTCATATTCTGTATCTATTAGTTTTTTGCGAACAAACGCAGATTTAGAAATTCGTATTTTTCCCAAGAACAGCAAGATTATATGGAATAATCTCCCTGAACTAGTATTTCCCCCTACTTTTGATTATCAGTTATTTAAATTAAACATTTCATCTTATCTAAAAACTGATTCACCTTGGAAACTGATGCAACTTGGACAATTGTTTGAAAACATATGAGTGATTTTTTCTTATTTTGTTTTAGTCAAAGTTTTTCTTTTTCATATCATATGTTTGCTTTATTTTCAAAATTTCATAAATTAATCCACATATTATAATAGATTTGCCACCCCCCAAAATCACTTAAGTGTATTCAATGCATCTATAAGGTTCATCACCTGATTAAGTGATTTCGTTACGGGCTCACGGCAATAGAATTCCGAGGTTTTACGGGCGGGGCTAAACCGATTCTGCCGTAGTAACGAACAAAAAAAAAAAAAAAAAAATCTTTGCTCTAATATAGTTATAGCCTTAGCTAAACCTACTGGTCGAATGGTCGTCTAGGTTCCCGAGTGCCCGAGTCAGCAGAGTCAGCTTTCTGGTGATTTCTAGCATCTGCTCTCATCTCGTTACCCTCCATTCAACTATGTCCAGGTATCGACACATTAGTGTGACTTTATTTACCCCCGGGACACCTCTTTCAGTATCCCCAGAAGACAGTCGAGCACGAGCTTCGACCCTATCTCCCGGGATTTCACGGTCATAAGTGCCGTTTTGCTATCCGATAAAATATATAAATCCGCTGGTTTTTATACCCCCCCCCCCCTCCTATCCTTGATCCATATCTGTTGTGCAAAATTCTATAGCATCCAGATTTCCGCCTGGAATACGGAGTGCTCCAGAGCAATCCAGAGTCAAGAGTCAGAGCCCCAAGTTCCATTTATGGATTAGCCCCGAATATACTCCGGAGAGTCAGAACATAGTCGTTGGTCTTAGGTCAGGTTGGAGATCCATCCGTATAGAATTTTAGGGCTGTGAACCTTTTCTGTGAACCTAATCTTATTCCAATCGTCCAATCTTCTTCTTTGGGATTGGGAAACACAACCGAGAAGTTTTTTTTTCTTCCTAGAGTCATACGAAGTCTAGGAATGTCCTCTCTCAGCAGCATTTCATCAGAATTACATCATTTCTGATTTCATCAAGTAGCCAGCCATTCTGGTTGGTATATACAAATAATCCAAATTTATATTAAAATTTAATGTGACCAATTGATGTCCCATTTCTCATTTGATCACACAATTCAACGTGTGCTTCCCATTTAAGATGTTTGTTTACCTTGCCGTTTGTGTGTGTGTTTTTTTATTTTTTTAAATATATTTTTATTGCAACTATCAGAGCGATCAATAAATAAAAAATAATGAAAATATACCGTTCGCGAAAGTTTAAGTGAATAATTATGATCGTATTTAGTATATGAAAATGAGAAATTAATATTCAAAAAAAAAAAAAATTTGTTTTAAATTTACCTGTTGGTTTTTTTATTATTATCTTAATTAAATAAAATTCTTGCGTATTTTTTATTTCAACTATAATTTTTATATAACTTTAATTTAAATTTAAATTAACTATAAAACAAAATTAATTATAATATTGCGACAATTTAATTTGGCACTTTTAAACACTTTCGGCACTTTCGTATTATTATATGGAAACTTATAATTTTTTATTATTAAAATTCATTAAAAAAATAATAAAAAAAAAATAAAATCTTTTATTTTGGTTGTTGTTTATTTACGATGATTTATTTTTAATTTTTTTCAATCGAGCACATTTTAAATAAATTAATACTATAACAAATAAACGGCCACAATATTTTTTTTCTTTTTTTTTTTTATTTATAATATTATTATTATATTAATAAAATAAAACAAACACACTCACAAACTCGCAAACTCGCAAACAAGTAAAATAAAAAAAAAAAAAATTTATAATTATATTTATTATAAAATGCGAGAAAGAATGAAACGAAAATAAAATAACTAAAACTCGTAACGATTTTAAGAAAAAAATCATTCACGTATATATGTAAGAAAAACACACTTTTTTTTTTCTATAAACACTAAATTAATTAATTATAATTAACAACTTCTTCTTCTTTTTCTCTGGGTCGACGGACGGTCCTTCGCTTGGGATAATAATAACCAAAATTAAAAAAAAAAAAAGTAAAACAAAATTAAAATTAAATTAATTCGACTCTAACTATAATATAATCGAACCGCGCAACGATTTAAAAGCACCAAACATTTTTATAAGACTAAAAATAAATTAATGTATTTTTAAAAAAAAAAACCTCAGTCTTCCGACCTGTTGATTATTTTTATTCATATTTTTTTTCTTTTTCTTTTTTTTTTTTCTTTTTTTTCTTAGATAATAAAAAATCATTTTTTCAATCAACAAACACAAACGTAATATACAAAAGGAATATATAAGAAGATGATGATGATGATGATGATGAAGAAATTCGTATATAAATTTTAATATTTGAAAAGATGGGAATATTTTTTTTTGTTCAGGTAAAAATATAAATATAAAGTCGAGCTCTCTTTGTATAAAGGTAAAGGTAATTTTAATCATTATCGTATTTATAAGAAGGTATATATTTTAAAATATATATGCAATATTCATTCATTCATTCATTCATTCATTCGTCATCGCCATGTGTCATTAACGCATTATAATAATAATAATAAAATACCAGGTATACCGGTTAATGTCCGCCGACAGCTCACACATGGTGGAAAAAACGGTTAATTTCATGTAGAAAAACCGCGACGCGTTGCAGAGTGTGAAACTTTTTAAGCTTTCGACTATCAAGACGTCAAAATGAGACGCATCATAACTGGAGGGATATGCGACTTGGATCGTGACTTCTAGACTTTTCGCCCAGGCTTAAGGGACCCGCTACAGGACACCGTTTTGACACGTGATAGAAGAGATAAAAGCCGAATCGAACAACCAATTGTTTTGATCCAATATATTATCATCAACACAAAATTTATTAGCATCGCCACACCGTTTCTCATGCATATATATCTGCTTCCTTGGTGCCAGATGCCAGATGTTGTTTCAAAGGCGAGTACATTAAGTTTAAGTCAAATGGAAGACTTAATGGAAGATGAACATTCATCGGTTGTGCACGGAGGCGATCCAATGCTATCACATCATTTATTAAACTTACCGCACTCGCCATCAATCAATCAACATCATCATCACATAATAATTGTAATTCATTACAACATGGTGGCGATCCTTTACTATCATCATCTCATCATGAACCTCAACACCATCATCATCATCATCATCATCACGAACTGACGGTCATTCCGGAACGAACGAGTATAAACAACAAGTTTTGAAAATTGGAAAAAGCGTTGGCATATAGTTGGGGATTGCATCAGGCGGGGATCATTTTGGTGGGTAATGATTTAGATTTAGAAGAATAAATAAAGATTTCACTAACAGTTATAAATAAAGTCTTACTCATATTTGTACACATAGTATAGTATATGGCGATACAAGCAAGGATTTATTAGTAAACCGAAATGGCTGAATTTTTTTTTTGGTTTTTTGTTTAAAGCTGTGATATTTCTGTCCAAAAATTAGTTGACAGCAATAGAGTAGAACTCTTATCGAGCAACAACATTGTTAAAAAAAAAAGTATTGAAAATATCGAATTTGGTGTCTGTAGAACGTGAAATGCGGACAGCATTACTTTATTGTTTACGTTTGCGGAAAACTGCGGCAAAAACACATCCAGAATGCTTGTTTGAAAAGCTTATGGCGATAACAGTTTATCAGAAAGAGCATGCAGACAACCGGTTTCACCGATTTTAAAGTAATGATTTTGATGTGGTAATGACAAAGAGCGCCCTGGACAGTCGGAAAGGACAGGCGAAGGATACCGGGCTAGGAGTTGCTAGTTGACAAACCGTTTTGCGATCGCAATGGGAAAGCAATATGGTAAGGAGTGGAATTGACTGACGAAGGCAACAAGAAAATCGAAAAACCATTTGTGAAATGCAACTTTAACGATACAAAAGGAATCGAATTTTTTGGATCGAATCGTGACTGGTGACTGGAAACGTGGATTTATTTTGAGAATCCGAAACGCAAAAAAGCCAAATCGATCCGGGAAACAGGAACAGGATAATGCGTTTTGGGTTTGGTGGAATCAGAAAGGTTCTTCTAAAAGCTGGTGAAACTGGTAATACTCTAGTTCGCTACCGACTACCGAAATGTTTAATTTACAAAAACGATCAGAATATCAAAAGACTATCAACAAACACAAGGTAATTTTCCTATACATATGATATAATGCACCATCACACAAAACAAAATACCGGTTAAGGAAACGTGTTAGAGGCGCTTGGAACTGGAAAGTTTTCGCATGCATGCGGCTTATTCACCATATAGACTTGACTTGGTTTCAGATTACCATTTGTTTTTTTTTTTTATCAATGGACCATGCCTCTTTCAGGACCAGCACTTGAAAACGTGTGAAGAACTCGAAAATTGGGTCTCTTAAATTGGGTTTTTATCAAAGGAATAATAATTTTTTTTTTTTTTGGCGTGGTATCCACAAATTGCCTGAAAACGATAAACATTAACCGGTATACCTGGTAAATATATCACAAGTAAATACACAATCAGCCGTTGTCGTCGTCATCGTTTATCATCATACCGATGAAACATGTTTATATATAGAAAAAATAGAAAAGGTAACAAACACAAATGCAATTTGAATTCAAAAAATTAATTTAATATTAAGTTTAATAAAGGTATGCATTTTGTTGTGTACTAACTAACCGAACACAGAATATAACAGAATAACCATATATAGTATATCGAGAACAGGTAAGCAAATGCATACCTTTATATATATATATATATATATGATTATTTATTATTATTATTATTATTATTATTATTATTATTGTTACCTTTATATTTTACCTGGGTCTGTATATGTATGTACGAGATTGGCTTCATTGAGCACACATTTTATAAATATATATGCATATGGCTTTTCATATATGTGTATATGAAAATTGGGCGATTTCCTTATGATCGAAATACGTTTAAAAAAAAAAATTTAATTTCTTGATATATCTATCTATATACAATACATATAGATATACGCGCACGCAGGTAAATCTATCCATCGCAGTATAGGTAGAGATCTTAATGGCTTTATTATTATATATTGATAGTGGTATAATTTTTTTTCAATTAAATTCATTTACAGTCTGATTTGAAATTATTAAGGTTTTGGAATTAATAATATTGGAACCTTGCCAAATAATGTCGATTTTTTAGCTTGAAACTGGCATTTTAAAATTTGTATAACAAAATGATTGAGTACATTAACCAATATATTGCCCATCGTTAGCTATATGACTACTTCCTGACCATCTTTTAGAAAGTTTGTTGATTCCTCGTTTGAAGAACTCCCCATCTTTTGTCACCCACCCAATCCATTCATCGACCCATTTTCGCATGTCTTCTTCAGCATTTCGAAAGCCGACATCTGTCAGGGTGACCTGCATTGATATGAACAAATGGTAATCAGATTAGGAGCAAGGTCTGAAGAGTACGGGGGGTGATCAATATCAAGATCCCAACCGACCCTCTTTATTTGTTCCTTAACGATGTTTGCACGATGTGGTCTGGCACGCATTGTCATCGTGCATTAAAACTTTGTGGTGTTTTCGAACTATCAATATGATTGTTTTTCGATTTCAATTTCTTTACCAATTCACCCACCAGTTGTCGTAGCGGTAGCGATCAGATGTTACCGTTTCATTCGGTTTTAACAACTGGCTCATAATACACAACCTTCTGATCCCACCAAATGCACAGCATAAACAATCAATTATTAAAAAAAAAAATCATTGAAAATCATTGGAAAATTCCCCGATTTTGAATCAATCAATGGTTCTGAAAAAAGACAATAAATCGCATCTAATAAAAGTTAAAGATAAATATTAAATGGAGAAGTTTCCGTTTCTTTGTCCCGGATTGATTTAAAATTGAGAACTTTCCAAGATTTTCCAAAATTTTCCATATATAGTTTATTATAAGAAAATATTTTCATCCATTCAATTCTATTCAATTCAATACAATTTTTCAGTGGAATATTGTGTCAAGAATTTAATAAGTGTTTTGAAAAGTATTTACCTGTGATAATTTGAACAAGATCTCCCAAAGAATTGTAATTCATATTGAACAATAAGATCTGTCTATCTACGTTAAATCTCTATCTGCATGTTGGGTTTTTCTTTTAAACGGATTAAGAATTCAGAATTTTCCAAGATAGATTTTCAATTGGTTTTTTTTTTAAAGTGCAGTCTTTTGAATATATGAAATAAATCCGTTTCTGTGAGTTCAACTTCCCAACAATTCTTTAACCACAAAAATATACTATATTTTTCATGATTTTTGTAATGGATTGAATAATAGTGTAGATAATATAAGATCTATATGTTGTTAAATATATGTCGCATTAGAGCGGGGGTTTCCTTTATAAATCAAAGGATTTATAAGAAACCTATACATTATTATTTTGGTTTAAAGAATTCTTGAGAAATCATACACAATTGCGATTAGAGGTGACATTTTTTTTGATATAACGCAAATGTTTGGAAAAATAATACAATTCTAAATCAATAATAATATATCCGTCCAAGGAAACTTTATATTTCTCTAATAATAATAATCCAACTAGAGAGAATCTGCGTTCAATAATATAAGAATAATTACAATATATGTACGGGTAAAATGTGTTCAAAATGATTGGGGATTGGGGATTTTTTGTTTGGCCAAACCGCAATCATAAATTGATTTTCATATAAAAAATACTAATCGTTTTCAATATTTTACATTTCAGATCATACATATATATTGCAATAATGGATTGATATGTTGCGATATCGATCGCTGCTAAAAATATTGAATGAACAGTTTCGTTTTTCAACGGATTGATTGAGCGAATCAAGAAACTTTCCAATTTTATATGAAATATATCACATAATCATTAATTTCGGATTGTGATTTTCAAAGCAGATGAAAGGAAACATCATCATGACATTCAAGCATATCAAGAAAATATATACCAGAGGTTTTTTTGCTAGAAAAAAAAAAATTAATAAACAATTAGTCGGAGCTCTGTTAATAAACGAGCTATAGCTGTAGCTATTATTATTATTATTAAATATACAAAAAAAAATTGAACATGCCAAAACGCAATTCCAAAATAATAGAATTAAGTAGGATTTCATGATCTATATTGTTCGTTTAAGTTAATTTGGAACGTTTAAGTTAATTTGGAAATTGAAAATTGGATGAAAATTAGATGAAATTGATTATTATATTGTTTATTAACTAATTATTATGTTAATTTAAGTTTAATTTTTATATTTTAACAAATCAAATGCAAAAAAAAACATAGAAAATAATGTAAATATAATTATTTTTAAGTATTTATTTATTTATTTATTTTATTTAAAAACAGACATCAAACGATTAAATTTTATTAAAAATAATTATAGAAATTTACATATGGAAAACTTTGAAAAATAAATCAATATTTAAAAAAAAAACTTAAATCAATTTGTGTATTTTATTATTTAAAAACAAAAAAAAAAACCCTATAAAAATTAAAAGAAAATCATTAAGGAGATGCGGTAAAAATATCTTGAGAAACAAAAATTCTAAATGTAATAAATTGAATTTATGCAATCCTAATCATGAAAATCATGAAAACGAAGCAAAAAAAAACCACTAAAAATCAAAATATTTCGATGAAAACCTCCCATATTGATAAGATTTCATATAACAAAATTTATAAAATACCAGGCACACATAAATTGAAGGAACAAACATTTGAAATTTTTAAATTTATTTCTTTATTTTATTTATTTTAAATTTCATACAAAAACCAAATCATTAAAAATGTTAATATTCATATTATACAAATGTTAACGCTTTTTCAAATGTTTTAAAATACTAAAAACAAATGTTAACGCTTTACAAATGTTTTAAAATTCTATACAAATGTTAAAATTTTTTTCAATATTTTTTCATACAAATTTTTCAATGTATATGAAAAAAAAATTAAATTTTAAACTTTTGCTCTTTGAATTTATGCGATCCTAATCGAAACTGATGAAAACGAAGCAAAAAAACCACTAAAAATAAAATAATTTTATCGAAAAATCAACCAAATTTCATATAAAAATATTTTTAAAATATCAGGCAAACATAACAAGAAATAGGTAAAAATTTTTTTATAAATTTCTCATACAAATTTTTTCATATATGAAAAAATTAAATTTTTAATATTTTGCTCTTTGAATTTATGCGATCCTAATCCAAAAATTATGAAAACTAACCAAAAAAACCACTAAAAATCAAAATATTTGGATGAAAACTCACCGAGATTTCATATAACAAAATTTTTAAAATACCAGGCACACATAAATTGAAAGAACAAACATTTGAAATTTTTATTATTTCTTTATTTTTATAAATTTCAAACAAAAACCAAAAACCTTTTAAAAATGATAATATTCAATATACAAATGTTTTATAATACTATCCAAATGTTAAGGTTTTACAAATGTTTTATAATTCTATACAAATGTTTTATAATACTATCCAAATGTTAAGGTTTTACAAATGTTTTATAATTCTATACAAATGTTTCATAATTCCATACAAATGTTAATGCATTACAAATGTTAACGCTTTACAAATGTTTTAAAATTATATACAAATGTTTTACGATTTCATTAAATAAATCATTATAAAGTTTAAATTATTTTCAGAATTGGTTGGAGGAGGAGGGGTTTGGTTTTTTTATTTTTCTAAATAAAATTAATACAATTAATTTAGAATGTTTTATTTTTACTTATTTATATAATAAATATTAATATATAAATTATTTACACAATTTTCTACTAAGTTTTCTGCTTTATATTTATGTATTTTTAATACATAACAATTTATAATAACAAAAATAGTAAGTACCCTTTTAAATATTTTTTTATAGTTTTTACGTTATTTTTTTTTCGTTTTAAAAAAAAGGTATCACAGCAAATTGATAAATAAAAAAAAAAAAATCAAACAATTATACATCATTAATCATAAAAAAAGCCTCCCAAATATTATGTTAAATGACGATTTAAATTTTTACCATGTTGTATCACCTTAGATGTATAAACATCATAACCCAATGATACAATATTATCATATAAAACACGATATTTTGTTGGTAACCAATAAAAACTAATTATTTGTGCTGGTGGCCATACAATCCATTCGGCTGCATATAATTTCCATGCTTTTGCTTTGATTTCATTGAGAATTTCCGCGGGGGTTGATCGTTCCAATGCACCCAATGTTAAAAAAAACGTTGTTATAACCAATGGTGAACAAATAAATTGATCATAAATTACTTTACGCATAACAACACTAAATGTACGTCCAATTAAACGTTTATCCAAAAATTGATACCAATAATGACAAATAATACCAACAGTTGCACCAGCACATGACATATTTTTAGTTCTTAATGCACTGTACACTTCCAATTCACCTTTATGCATTTCATAGTGTTGTTCCATTGTATCACCAACAGCTGATAAACTTACCGATATACAAACATTTGTACCAAGTAAATATTTTTTACTAAATGCTATTTGTGATATGTTACGGAGTCGTTTAATTATTGTTGTTGTTCGATGATTTGTATTTGTATTCGTTTGAAATAATAATTTTATTAATTTATATGGTGGTAATTTCATAATTTTGGTTTTTTTTTTTTTGTTTTTGCAGTAACAACAAAAATGTAACAAAACACCAACAAACAAAAATTTCTAAGGGTTTTTTTTACTAATTTTATTACACAAACTGCCTGATCTCTGTAAATAAAACAAAACAAAATTATAAATATTTAATTAAATTTAATAACATAACAATACAAAAACTTACCTATCGATCTACAAAATAGAAGAAGAAACAGCAGTAGCTGGAGTGGTGTGATGAAATCGCAGGAGGATTTAAAATCGCATTTAAAACAAACGAAAATAATTTTTTAAATGAAAATCTTTTCTTTTTGATGCACCACCCGAAAAATTACATTTTGTTTTTATTATTTAATTTAATTTAATTTTTCATTTCGTTGGTTTTCGTTGGTCCGTCCGTACGCGAAGAAAGAAAAAGAGCCGAAACAAAAAAGACGTAAAAAAAAAAAAAAATTACATAAGCACGTGCTTTTTGGATGCTTGGTTTTAATTTTTTTTCTGTTTTTCTATTGGTGGGTCGCACAAATCGCAAATAAATTTTTTTTTTCGTATGTTTGATTTGTTGTTGTTGTTGTTTGTTTATATTTTTTTTTTTTTTTTTTTGGCCATTTTGGATTTGACATTTCCCAATTCACCAATCTCCATTTTTGTTTTTTTTTGTAGCGGGATTCTTGTATTTCTAAAACAAAAAAATAACAAAAACCTTTGAAATGTATTTATTTATATATGAAAAATCTCTATAAAAAAATACCATGGAATAAAACCACTCAAAAAGCTGTTGAATTTGCTTGTATTTTTAAATTTGAATGGTTTTTAAACCTTTGTATTTTGAAATTTGAATGGTTTTTTTTTTTTATTAATATTAATGAAAGAAGCCGCCTATAATTTTTGTTTTGTTCAATTAAAAAAGTGACTGTAGTTTAGCGAAAAAAAAAAAAAAACAATTTTAATATTTTGTTTTTAAATGATGGATTAAAAAAAAGAAAACAAAAAAAAAAAAAGTGCTTGTTAAAAAAACAAATAACCAATTAATTAATTAAATAAAATAATCAAAAAAAGATAAGAAGAACAAAAAAAAAAAAAAACGCCAAACACATCATTAAAAAAAAAGAAAAACAGAAAAAAAAGAGATCAAACCCTTCAAAAGAAAGAAAAAATGATTCATAACAATTAAAAAAAACTATTATTAAAAAGAAAATCTCGGTTTTTTTTGTTTGTTTTGGTTTGGTTTTTAGTTTTTTTTTCTATAATTAATTTATTTTTACTTACTTATTTAAAATCAATCGATAAAATGATGATGGGTAGTACTGCTGCTGGGACTGCTACGACTTCTGAATCATCCCGAACAAGATCATCAAATTTTTCATCTCAATCGGCAGCAGCAGCAGCAGCAGCAGAAGCCGGTACAGGATCTACATCAAATAATCGTACCGGAACAGGATTAGGATCAGGATCATTTCGATCAACAACATCAGCAACAACATCATCATCATCGTCAAAAGCTGAATATTTAATTGAACAATTAAATGCAACAAATGCAAAAAAAGTAGCTTTATTAATTGTTATCGGTTTTATTATATTTCATGGTCTTATCCATTTAAAATATGGTAACTATATAAATGATTATAATAATTTCAATTTCTGGTAAACTTAACTTACTTTTTTTTTACTGTATTGGTAATAAAATTTCAATATAATTTTAGGTACCGATTCATGTAAATGGTTACTATCCGATGGACGTTTTAAAGGTGATCGTGAATGGCAACCATACGGTTGTATGATGCATAAATATACATTAACGTAAGTATATATTCTAATTTATAGCTCAACTCTTTGTTGATTCATATTAGTTGCGTTCCATTCAATTACCGGGAGTAGGTCGGAATAGATAAAAGAGTAGAAAGCATCTACTCTTTTCTACGCCGAACTACTTCGTAATATAGCAAAGATAGTATTTCGGAATAGAAAACATCTATACTCTTTTCTACTCTTACCTACTCCTGGTAATTGAATGGAACGCGGCTATTTATACATAATTTATACTTGAATCCCTTTCCCCTTTCGATTTTAGTGATACAAGACGATGCATACAATATTTAGCATTTTGGGATAATCATAATCATTTTATATTTATCGGTGATGTACGTCAACGTTTATTATACGAAGCATTTATAAAACATTTACAACCATCTGAAAATGATGATGATGATGATGAAGATTCCGTTGTTGATGATTCCATTGTTGATGATGGAAAAAATTCCAAATCAAATGCTGCCAATGACGATGCCAAATTGTTAAAAAATAAAAATTTAGAATTTGTTGATTATAAATTGAGATTACGTGTTAATTATTTGTATGCAAATGAAATTGGACCAGAATTATTAAATTCATTTGAACAATGGCAAAAAGATGATTATACACCATCGACAATCATTTTAAGTGTAACGTATAATGATTTTATAAAAATGGGTAATCTAACCGATGATCTATTAAAACAATATACATTAAATGTTACAAAATTGTTGCGGCCCATTGAACAATTAATTGAAAAAAAATCAAAAATCTTATGGAAATTACAAGATCCAATTGATGAAATGAAGGTAAATAAAATGATGCCGACAAATGGATTAATGGATGGATTATGGAAAAATGTTAAAAATACGGATATTGATAAATTGAATCAAGTCATTCATGATGTATTTGATACGACAAATATACGAATTTGGTCATCATCGAAATTGATTGCAAATGGATTGATGATGGATATGGACAGGCATGGATGGAAATTAAGTAAATTGGCATTACAACATGATATACAAATTCTATTGAATATGTACTGTAATGATTATATGAATTATAATGATGGTTCGTGTTGTAGCAGTGCTGAATCGTATACAATTTTACAAATAATTACCTATGGGATTTTTGGTGTTTTGTAAGTAAATTTTTTTTTGTTTTGGTTGCTAATGTCCACGGGGACTGTCTATTTAATGAGGTGATGCGACTTTGAAGTGTTTATCTATCGTACAAAATGTAGAATTGTTTTTTGTTGTGTTCATGGAAAACTCTAAACTGGAATTCATCCAGTTAAAAGGGAGTTAACGCTTTAGTTTTGTGGCCTAATCGTCATCGTATTTTTAGTAGAGGTTTATGCTTATGGTCTAGCCATGCTCTATAGCTATAGAAAGAACGTGCCAGAAGTGCAGGTTTTCACACGGTTGGTGAAAAGTGGCGGCGATTTCAACTTAGAAGATGATGAACGATCCGGTTTGAAGCTTTGAAAAGATGATGAAGATGAAGAATTGAAGGCATTGCTTGATGATGAAGATAAGTGCCAAATGTAAAAAGCTCTTGCAAAATCATTGGGAATTGATCAATCAACCATTTCCAGAAGACGTTTAAAAGCATCGGGATTCATCCAAAAGCCTGGAAATTGGGTGGCGTATTAAAGCCCACAAAAGATATCGAACGCCGATTCTGCATGTACCAGAAATGTTGCTTCAACGCCACAAAAACAAGTCATTTTTGCATCCTATTATTGTCACTATGGTGATGATCGAAATGGATTCATTACACGATAACCCCAAGCGCAAGAAATCGTATCAGGTGAAGCTCGCCGGCCAACCATCAACATCTACGCGGCAAAGCAGGAAATATCCATGGTGCCGCCAAGGTAAAATGCTCTCTGTATTTGGTGGATGAGATCAGAAGGGGGGTGGGTGCGTTGTATTATGAGCTGTTGAAATCGGGGTCAGACGATCAAACAAAAGAAGGGGACCGACCTCTACCGAACACACAATAAAATTCGTTTGAAGAGAGCGATCGATTGCGGCCAGAAACGACCAGAATATGCGCAACCATAGACACGAATCCATAATTTTCCGACAACATGACAACGCTCTCGGTCGCATATGTTTCAAGACGACCGGTTTGGAAAAAAAACTATTTGGAAAAAACACAGTGGGTGGGAAGTTCTACCTTAGCCCGGCTTATAGCCGCTCAGACATAGCCCCTACTTCAGATTACTACTATTTGTTCAGATCAATGCAGAATGACCTTACCGCGGAATACCGGCTTCACACTTCACAGAACAGGGGTTATGAAAAATCGGGGCTCGATTCGTTTTGTCACCTTCACCTTCACCAACCAAGCCGCCGGAGAAGTTCTTTTTTGGGGAGGACAAATCCACAAACGGCCAGTGAAAGACAGAGAGTTAGATAATTGATATTGTATTATTTTTACCAACCACCCCAATTTAAGTGACGGTTATAGAAAAAAAGGGTGAAAAGAAATTGAAAAGGTGCAAGAAAAAATTATTCTAAAGTTCATTTAAAACTATAAAAAGTACTTACGTTGTTTTTGGATCATGATTTCGTTCGAATTTGGATTGATTTCTTAGTTGATTCCTTTTTCTGTTTGATATTTTTCTTCTTAACGCTGATTTATTTCAATCTGGTCATTGATTTGTCCAGTTCTCTGTTGATTCTTTCCATTATTTCTAACAGTTCACTTCGTTCTTCCACTTTTTAATTGATTTTTATTTTCCTTTGATGACTGAATATTTACATGCTAATGCGGGCTGTATCTCTATTGATTCACTTCTTATTGTATAAAATATCTGATTTATTCGTTGGTCGACGGGGTTATTCATCAATGATTGACTGATATGATTTATGAATATTCTGTTTGATTTCTTCCACTTCTTTTTTCTTCTTAAAGCTTTGCTTCGCTGCAGATTGATTTATTTGTTCGTTTCTTTGCTGATTCTTTTCCATTTCGGTGTATTGATTATTAAGGTATTGATACGTTTATCTCTCTGTCGACTGATTTTAGGCTTTGTTGATTTTGTCCTCTTGACTTTGATTTATTCCTCTTTTCTGATTGATTCCATCCCCATTTTGTTTTTTCTGGCTGATCTTCCTCTTTGCATATTGATTTTATTTTATTTTACTTTACTGCGATTCTTTTACTGATTTTTGTTGACTGATTCATTTGTTCAGTTGTTCATAACCGAATCTCCATTTATTTTTATTTGTGCAGTTTAATGGCGGATTTGCTGGATTTAATCCCTGTTTTGTTTTTACTTTGTCTGATGTCTGGTTCCTCATTGCTATATATTATTATTGGGACCCTGCATTACTAATGTCGATTTTTTAACTTGAAACTGACATTTTGAAATTTGTATAACAAAATGATTGAGTACATTAACCAATATATTGCCCATCGTTAGCTATGCATGACTTCCTGACCATCTTTTAGAAAGTTTGTTGATTTCTCGTTTGAAGAACTCCTTATCTTTTGTCACCCACACAATCCATTCATCGACCCATTTTCGTACTTCTTCTTCAGCATTTCGAAAGCGTACATCTGTACATCTGGCTGACCTGCAGTGATCTGAACAAATGGTCAAATCAGAAGGCAAAGCAAGGTCTGGAGAGTACTGGAGGGGGGGGGGGGGGGGGGGGGGGGGGGGTGATCAAGATCAAGATCCCAACCGAGCCTCTTTATTTTTTCCTTAACGATGTTTGCACGATGTGGTCTCGCACGCATTATTATCGTACATTAAAACTTTGTGGTGTTTTCGAGCTATCAATGGTGGTCGTTTTTCGTTCAATTTCTTTTCCAATTCGCCCAGTTGCCGTCGTCAGTAGTGATCAGATGTAACCGTTTCATTCGGTTTTAACAGCGGTAACTAATACACGACACCCTTCTGATCCCACCAAAAACGGCACAGCATAAACAACTTCTGGCAATGAATATCGCGTTTTGATTGTGAAGTTGAAGTTGATGGTTGGCCGGGATCAACATATGTTGACGTTTTACGTTTAGGGTTGTCGTCCCTAACACACCCACTTTTCATCATCGCCAGTGACAATTCGACTCGGCAAGATGTTTATGGCATGCTTCATGATTCGTGCCTTCGAGTTGATTTTCATTCATGTTGGATGTGGTTCCTAGCGATTTTCCTAGCTTTCTGATCTTTCCCATTGAACGTCGCAAACGTCTAGATGAATGGTAGAGGCATCTACACATTCAACTCTCTAGTACAAGCTCTTGTTGCGTTCTCACGACACGAATTTTCATTCAACAATGCCTGCAATACTTCGTCTTCAAATTTTTTGTTTTTGGCTGACCTGGCCGTTCTTCCACTTCAAAATCACCACTTCTGAAGCGGCGTGCAAACCACCGTTCATAAGTTTTTTTTCATTGATTCCTCTACCATTTGATTTATTTCTACTTTTAATGCCTAATTTCTCTGATAACTGATTGATAACTTAGCTTAGTGATTGATTTATTGCTATGTTGAAGACCCACGATTTATTCTTTATACGAATTGATTTGGCCTTTTTGGCCAATCGAATTGTTTACTTGGATGTCGTCGAATTTATTATGGATGTCGTTCCGCATTATTCTGACGGATTAATTCCTTAGTGTTTGATATTGGGAATTTATTTCTCTATTGATTGATTAACAATTTTTGTTAATGTTTCTATGGAATTTTTAATGTCTTTGCTTTATTCCTCCCGTCAATCTTCTGCCATCATTTCATTTCTTTAAATATCCACTGTATATTTGACAATTTAATCATATTTTATTTATCACACAGTGTTATTTTAGCAATTGGAATAATGATCCGTAAATGGATATTAACAATGCGTGGTCATACATTTTATATGCCATTAAATCATCAAGAAGATGAAAGAATAAATGGATCATCATCATCATCATCACATCACAATAGACCATTGGATAATCATCAAAATATGTACGATGATGATCATGATAATGGCGGTGGTGCTGCTACCACCACTTCTGCTAATTCCATTCATCGTAATAATAATAATAATAATCGTAATAACACTTCATCATCGATTTCAAATAAATTAACCGATTTAACGGCACCGATTTATGCCCTATCATCATTAGCCATCATAATGGCATATTTTTATGTATGCGATCGTACAAATTTTTTCATGAAAGAAAATAAATACTATTCAGAATTTAGTTTTTGGATACCGGTGGGTTATGTATTTGTATTGGGCATATTCTTTACGGATGAAAGTCGTTTTACAAAAATATTACATCGTGATCAAACGGATGAATTAAAGGGTTGGATGCAATTGGTAATTTTAATTTATCATATGACTGGAGCGGATCGTATATTACCCATTTATATGCATGTTAAAGTTTTAATAAGTGCCTATTTATTTCTATCCGGTTACGGTCATTTCACATATATGTGGCAAACGGGTAACGCTGGTATTGTACGTTTTCTTCAGATAATGTTTCGTTTAAATTTTATGACAATCATTTTATGTTTATGCATGAATCGACCATATCAATTTTATTATTTTGTACCATTGATATCATTTTGGTATGCATGTATTTATTTTGTAATTACCGTACCACCGCATATAACCTCTAAAATGAATAACCCATATACAAATATAACGGCTGAACATCATCATCATCATCATCAATTGCCACCAACAAATCCATATCAATATTTATATTTATGTTTAAAATTCATTGGATTATTAAGTTGTATAACGGTATTCTATATGTCTGAAGTGTTTTTCGAACGGATATTTGTAACCCGGCCATGGAAAGCACTATTTGTGACGACCGACGATGATATTCATGAATGGTGGTATCGTTGGAAATTAGATCGTTATACAATAACATATGGTATGATATTTGCGGCTACCTTTCATATTCTACAAAAATATAATTTTATTGATGATAATCATCATGGTAATTTATTTCCAAAACGTATTTCGGTAATGACAACCATTTTGGCCATTGTCGGCATTAGTTTTTATACAATATTTTCATTTTGTTGTCGTAATCGTCAAGATTGTGAAGAGATTCATTCATACATTGTATTCATCCCATTGATTGGTTATATTGTTTTACGTAATTTATCGGGTATTTTACGTACACGATTTTCTGCATTTTTTGCATGGTTTGGTCGTATTTCATTGGAACTGTTCATATGTCAATATCATATATGGTTGGCGGCGGATCGTCATGGTGTATTAGTTCTATTACCAGGATTTCCAAATTTAAATGTACTCATATCATTGTTTATATTCGTTTGTGCTTCCCATGAAGTACATCGGCTGACACAAATTTTATTACCATATGCGGTGCCAAATGATTGGCGTCGTGCTGTTCGAAATTTTATTATATTTTTAGTAATATTAATACCAATCGGGCGGTATGATGGAATGTTTTAAAATTAAATATAATTTAATTCATTCATCCAACCATGGATCAATTACCATATATGGATCGATCCATGGATGGATAAGAGCCAAAAAAAGATTTGATATTCAAATTGTTTTGAATTTTTTTTTAGTTATTAGACGTTTTTTTTTTTTTTTTTTGATTGAATTTCAAATCAATCAAAAAAGGTTAATGTAAATAGAATTGAATTTTTTTTTTTTTATTTATTTATTGTTAAATATTATAATAATAATAGAAATAATTTTTTTATAAAAACAAAACGCGCAATGCTTTGATTAACATATAAAATCAATGGAATCAATGGAATTTTAATAAATGATTCAAGAAGTGAAGAAGTAGAAGAAGAAGAAGAATATTTTAAGAAAACAAAAAATTTTAAGTGTATCCAAAAACGTCCAAAAACGTTAGGATTCCTTTCATAAATGGACCTTGATCCAAATCCCAAAGAGGGGTTTTTTTCGTGTTTTCAAAAGATTCTTCGTTCCTTTTCCTTTTCCTGTTTTTACGGACTGATGCAAGATATAGAGAATACAAAAGGATAAGGAAAGGATGAGGAAAACGAAAACGTATTGTTAGATGATCTCAGGAAGATAAATATAGACAATTTTTTTTTGTTAGTATATAAAAGTTTTGCTTGGTTTGTTTTTTTTCTTATAAACTCAGGGCAGTTTTTTTTAGATAACAGACGGTACGGTCTTGAACTGAAGAACTGAAGGAGGAAGTGAAATGAGAAGGAGGAGGAGGAGGGGGAGGAGAGAGAGGAAGAGGAGGACTTGAAGTGAATGATATTTTTATTACCCAGGAATTGTTTTTTTTTTTTGTTAAACTTTTCTCGATGCCGTTTTTCACGATCTCCCGAGCGAGTTCGGGAACCAAAAACAAAAAAAAAAAAAACTATTAATGCTATTGAATTCATTTACTGTTCCTTTGAGAGTTCCAGTAAAATGGTAAAAATACTTGTTAAGAACTTGTTGGCGATCGAGTCATCGGTCGTCGTAATCGTCGTCATCATCGTCGTCGAGGTTAGGGGAAGGAAATATTCGAACCACCGCCGGGCAGTGACAATAAAATATTGTTATTGTTAAACCGGTTAAATACCCTGGTATTTTTGTTGAGTTTTATGAAAGACAATTCGTAAATTTCTTTAAGTTTAACTCTGCACGAAGAATATAGTATCTTAAAGGATAAAATTTGCTTTTTTTCTATCAGCAAAAACATCCAAGCATCCAATCAAGCATCCAAGATTTGACAAGACCAAGATCCGAGAGATTAATTCCGAGAAAAGAGAAACAAAAAAAATTTTGATTTCATATTCATTGAATGAATGGCGATCGACTGACCGACCGACCGACCGACCGACCGACCGACGAACGAGACGAATTTTTTCTCCATGGAAATTATCAATTTTCAATTAAAATTTCCATTCAAAGCTGACCCATTCAAAGCTGACACACATTTCTTATAGAAGATTGTAAAGAAGAAGATCGTGAAGAAGGAGAAAGGACGAAGATGATAAATGAAAATGAAAATAATTCAATAGTCAAGAGGAAAAATCCTAAAAACAATAAGAAATTTTCATAGAGGTAAAAATTCACAGTTTAAACTCATAAAAAAACCCCTAATAAAACCCCCATAAACGCGGAACAAACAAATCCCGAATTGTAGCTAATAATTTTGCTAACCTGGCCCAAAAATTGGCTTAGAATTTGGTTAAAAATAATATAATTATAATATTGAAATTAGAGAAATAAAAGAGTGTTGCTTCCCTTACTTAAGAATTATACCCCCTTACGTATATCCGTCGATTCTATTGTGCCAATAAGCCAATCCAATGTCAAAGACCATTCCGGACCCGCGTATTCCGATCAGTCGATCACTCGTTGAGCCTATGTTGAGCACATTCCAGTGCCACGGTGGGGGGGGGGGGGGGGGGGGGGGGGGCGGAGTTCATTTTTTTTTTAAGTGAATGTCAAAAAGATTTTGTCAAAAACACCCTTTTTTTTATCTGAGTCCTTCTTGTTCAGGGAACTCCGCGAAACCGCATTCGTCGTTAAATTTCAACATTTAGCAGTCCTCTGACTTTAATGAACTGAGAGATTCCTGAGATACGGACACATTTCGTAGTTATAAAAAACTTATAATAAAAACAGTAAAACTTAAAAACACTAAACAATTGAAATGGATGGTGGAAACATTAGCCGCGTTCCATTCAATTACCATCAGGAGTAGGTAAGAGTAAGTAAGAGTAAGTAAGAGTAGATGTTGTCTACTCCGAACTATACTCTTTGCTATATGATGACTGATCAACCACATAGGACGCGTACGACGGACGACGGCAGCCGTCCAACAGCCGTGGACGCAAATATCACAAAATCACAATGAACCGCGACGTATTTATATTTATTCATAAGTTGCGATGAAACTTGTTTTTTATTCTATTTTTCCCTTTTTGTTTTTCCCACCGATCCGCTCCGTATAATTTAGAAAATAGAAATCATACAGCAGCGGTAAGCCGCGTTTGAAATGGGTGAGTGAGTATATATTGATTTCAATGTTTTCTAAAAATAAAGAGAGAGAGAGAGCCGCGTCGTCCGTCGTACCGTCGTCCTATGTGGTTGATCAGTTACGGAATAGTTCGGCGTAGAAAAGAGTAGATGTTTTCTACTTTTATCTATTCCTACCTAGTCTCCTGGTACGAATTGAATGGAACGCAACTATTTCCATTAAACACAAACAAAAAGAAATCCCATTATACAAAATAAAAACGGAAGTTAGAAGAATTCAAACAACATAGCGAGTGTGAATTCTTCTTTGATTCTCTTAGTTAATTAGTCCGCCAGCGATTTGGGAGATTTTCGACGGACGGACGGAC
Organism: Dilophus febrilis; assembly: GCA_958336335.1. Taxonomy (NCBI): domain Eukaryota; kingdom Metazoa; phylum Arthropoda; class Insecta; order Diptera; family Bibionidae; genus Dilophus; species Dilophus febrilis. The sequence goes on along the minus strand of OY284468.1, from coordinate 2,500,714 downwards.
GGCAATTAAAAACAGATTTAATTATAATTAATTTACTTAATTTATGTTACTTTAAAAATCGCTTAATAAATACCTGTGATTAATTGGATTTTTTTTTGTTTCCTTCCTTCCTTCCTTTACGTTTTTTGTTTTGTTGGTTTAACAAACAATTCAGGGGGTTAATTCGGAGAAATTTCATTCACAATTTGATTTCTGATGAGTTCTGATGATGATTTACGAAACGAATTGGCAGTTTTGATGTTGTGTCGATAATTTTAATGATATATAATGAAAACGTTTCTATATAAAATTTCTATTTTACACATTTTTTATCTTTTTCCATCAAAACAAAAATATTGCAATCAAACGAATGAGGCTCCAATTTTATGAATTCTAATTGATACTAAAGTTAAACAATGAAATCACCATCCATCCATCCATTGTTTAAGAGATCGCGCATCAAAAATTCGTTGTGTAGGCCAAAACGAATATTTTAATACAAAACAAACTGTCAAAAGGATAATTGGGAAAAAATAAAACAAACAAAAATCAAAATCAATTCCACGGTTTGATTAAAATATTAAAATATTTTGTTAATTGTGAAAACGGCTAATAAAATACCTGCCAAAATTTCCAGTTTCTTGATTAAATTTCACTTGATTTTTGTAATCCAAAGTTGCGTTCAATCCTTAAAATATTCCCTCAAAGTTATCCCTTTCCAAAAAATTACCTTCTCCAAAGATCTCTTTCTGTCTTTTTTTTTAAATTGTTTTATCTTTTCATCATTAAATTATTCCATTTTTGCCTCCGCAATCTTCGCCAAAATACAAAATTTTGTGATTTGTGTACGTATTTTTTTTTTTTTTTCTGTTTCTGTTAACTGCAAAATAAAATTAATTATAAATAATATCAATAAATAAATGAATGAATGTGAATATAATAAATGAAAATTTAAAAATTTAAAAAATTATCTTATAGATAATTATGTTATCTTATAGATAAAAATTTTATCTTTTTTTTTTTTTGAATTATTAGTTTTTAAAAATTAGTACGAAAAAAGTATTATTAGAAATATTTTATTATTATTTTATTTTGTTTTATTCAATAGATCTTTAATCTTTAAGATTTTGTTAATTATTTTTTTGTACTTATAATTTTAATTTTATTTTTAAATTTACTTTGCCCGTAGATTAATTTTATTTTTTACAATTTGCTGCCTTTTTTTTTTTGCACTAATCGCAAATTAAAAATTAAATTACAAAAGAAACAATCAATAAATTTATATATAAAAGAAAAAAGAAAAAGAAAAAACGCAAAGTTCCTCTTTTTAATAATAATAATTATTTAATCTTAATCAATCTTAATTAATCATTAATCAAAAAAATAGATTCAATTTTTATTATGTACATTTTTTTTTTATTTTTTTTTGGTTTATAATAACCCGAAAATACAAAAAAAAAAAAAAACAAATATCACAATTAATTAATTAATTAACGAATTAATTAATTAATATATAAAATAATAAATTAAATTTGCACAATTTTTTACAATAAAATGAAAAAAAAAATAAATCAGCTTTTTTGCGTTGTTTTTTTGATTTTTTTCTTTACTTAATTTCCTAATTTGAATATTTTTGGTGGCCAATCGACAATGAACAAAACGACGACGATGATTAGGACGGCAAAAATCATACCGATTGATTCAATGAACAACAATAGTAAAACAAAAAATAAATTAAACGATTTGGTAACAATCAATAATAATAATAATAATAAATGCAAGAAAAAAAATTATAATCCTTTCGATCATCAAACAATCAATCAATCAATCAATCAATCAATTATTTAATCCTTGATCCTCCCTGATGATGAATTATTATCGTCGTCCAATAAATGATGATGATGATGTTTCATCTAAAATTTTACGTATATAATATTTATGATTTGTTAATGCGGCTAATAAACCATTTTTTGTAATAAAATCCCCAGCGAAATCTTCTTTCTTATTCAATTGATCGGCATTTCCGGTTCGATCACCACCATCGCCACCATCGCCACCATCGCCACCATCACCACCACCACCATTATAATGTATATCTTCATTTAAAAGTGTTGTCATTTTACCACCTAATGCATTTAAAATTGCATTACCAGCACAAATATCCCATTTTTTAATGCGTGTCGTATGTATATAAACTGTTGCATTATTAAATATAACTTGTAAAACTTTATAACCTAAAATTATAATTGTTGTGGATGGAACGGGAAACAGAAAAAAATTAAAATTGATAATTGATTTGTTTTTTTTTTGTTACATAAATTCTAGGGTTTCAACGGAAATAATCTGAAATATTGGCAGACCTTATAGTTCTCAATATATAGGGATATGAGACGAAAAGAGATTGTTGTTAAAGTTTAAAAGTAAACTGATTGAACTGGAATGGAACTGAGAGGAGGATCCGCGCGCCAGGGAAAGATGAAAATTACCAGATGAGCTCTTAAGAGAGATAAGAAAAGATGGTTAAAATTTGAAAATAATCCCTGGACTGCATTTCAAGTGATGATCCTCCAAAGATGGATGAAAATCTCAATACAAAAATATTTTTTTTTTCCAAAATCAGTTGATGATTTTTTAAAAATGCTATGCTTTAACGGATTCAGCTGAAAATTGGCATATAAGCTCTCAATAGAGATAAGAATAGATGGTAAAAGTTTGATAATAATCCCTTGACTGCATTTCAAACGATGATCCTCCAAAGATGGATGAAAATCCCGAGTCAAAAACCATAGAAAAAATAGAGATTTTATTTCAATAAGTTGATGATTTTTATAAATTCAAGGTTTCAATGGATTAAGCTGGAAATTACTAGATGAGCTCTTAATAGATGTAAGTCAACGTTTAAAAATAATCCATTAACTAGAAATCATGCGACGGCCCTCCCAAAAACCGATGAACATTTGCCAATAGAACAAAAAATACCATAGAAAAGATCTTTTTAACAAACTTGTTAACAATCACAGTTGATGATCTTAAAAAAATACTAGGCTGTAACGGATCAAGTTGAAAATTGGAAGATAAACTCTTAATGGATATAAGAAAAGAGGGGTAAAGTTTGATAACAATCCCTTAACCGTATTTGAAGTTGTGTGATCCCCCCAAGGAAAGATGAAAACTTTCCTTTAAGAAAAAATATCGAGATTTTTTTTTAAAATCAGTTGATGATTTTTATAAATTCAAGGTTTCAACGGATTAAGCTGAAAATTGGCATATAAGCTCTCAATAGAGATAAGAAAAGATGGTTAAAATTTGAAAATAATCCATTGACTGCGTTTCAAACGATGATCCCCCAAAGATGGATGAAAATTCCGAGTCAAAAACCATAGAAAAAATAGAGATTTTATTTCAATAAGTTGATGATTTTTATAAATTCAAGGTTTCAATGGATTAAGCTGAAAATTACCAGATGAGCTCTTAATAGAGATAAGAAAAGATGGTCCAAGTTTGAAAATAATCCCTTGACTGCATTTCAAGTGATGATCCTCCAAAGATGGATGAAAATCCCGATATAAAAAACATAGAAAAAATAGAGATTTTTATAACAATCCGTTGATGATTTTTATAAATTCAAGGTTTCAATGGATTAAGCTGAAAATTGGCATATAAGCTTTCAATTGGGATAAGAATAGATGCTTAAAGTTTGAAAATAATCCATTGAATAGATTTCGAGTTATGATGCCCCAAGGAAAGATGAAAATTTTCCTATACCAAAAAAAAAAAAAACTATAGAGATTTTTTTTTCACAATCCCTGCCTTGACCTGCCCTTGAAACTGCCGAAAAGAAAACTGAAAATTACTGACTAATAATCTCTTAATAATAGACAATAGATAAAACAACCCCCCCCCCCTCCTCAAGTGATGAAGTTCCTCAAGTGATCCGATCATCAAAAACAAAAAAAAACGAAAACATAAAAAAAAAAACAATAAAATCATACATACCTGCACCACCGGCCGTTATTAAATTAACATTTTCTCCAAATATTTTCTTTGTATATTCTTTACCTTCACCGGTATGCGATCGAGATACAATAACAATTGGATTTTTTACATTTCCAGTGCCAGCCGCTGCAGCAGCAGCAACAGCAGCATCCTCTACCTCATTCATTAAATTATTAACAGAATCACCACCACCATTAGCTGAAGCCAAATCACCACCACCATCATAATCATTTTTTTTTATTTTTAATAAATCCTCGGATGTTGTTTTACCAACCCATGCCCATGTTGTTTTACTGGTAAATGGATTATGAATGACACCGATTACGGGACGACCTTTAACAGCAACGCACACCATTGTCGTTACATATTGATATAATTTTTCGGTATACTCTTGGGTGGCATCCAATGGATCAATCCAAACGGTAACATCATCAATGTTAACATTTTCTTCGGGTATCACCGCCTTATCATATAAAACGGTTGGATCCAAATCAAATAGATTTACATCAGGGCAATTTTTTTTTGCCGCTAATCCATCCTCTTCCGAAATGATCCGTAATTTTGGAAATATACGATGTAATCCTTGTTTCATTACACAATGCGATAATAGATCAGCATCGGTTACCGGATCATTTGCACCCTCCAGCGTTTTACCCTTACTCTGGGCATGTACATTTTGATTGCCATTTGATATTGTGAGTATTTCAAGACCACCACGTTGGGCGGCCATTATCGAACCAATTAATAATTTTCGTAAATTTATTTCATTTGGATTTTTAAAAAAACTATAATGTATGGAATTATGATAGGAATTTTCGGCACCGTTAATTTTGCCGTTGCCATTACTGAAACTACCAGCTGAACCACTTCCACCAACAACACCAACACCACCAACACCACCACCACCACCACCATCATCATTTATTTGTGAAAAATAATAAAATATTATTAATATTAAAATTAATAAAATTAACATTCCACATTTATTTAATTTTACCGAACCACCAAAATTCATTTTATGGGGGGGGGGTTTTTAAGATTCCGTTTGTTTTTTTTTTTTTGTGTTTAAAATTTTCTTATTTAAATTTTATGTGTTATTACACAATGAAAGAGAAAATAAAACTGTAAATTTTAAAACTTTATCTATATTGGAGTTTTTAATTAATTAATTTAATATTTAAATTAAAACAAAAATTATTAATTTCACTTTTATTTTTCTTTATTTTTGTTTTTTTTTTACTGTTATTTTTATTTGTTTTTGTGTTGTGTTGTTGTTTTTTTTTTTTACAGCCAAGCAAAAGATAAATTTTTTTTTAAAACGTTGCCATTTTGGTTTTTTTTATGTTATTCATTACACTGTTATAGAAATTTTTTTTTGGATTGTTAAATATTGAAATATTGATTAGAGTTTAAAAAAAAAAATTATATAATTTCGTTTCACTAAATAATTAATAAATAAATTAATTAAATAATAATAATAATTAACAATTAAATTAATTACAATATAATAATGTTAAAATTTAATAAATTATATCAAAAAATCTATTACAATCTATTACATTTATTTTTTGCATGTAAAAAAAAAAACACCTTAAAATGTTGACATTTACACCATTTTTCTTTTTGTTTTTTTTTTAAAAAAGAAATTTTCAATTCAAACCCCCCCAAAAAGAAATGCTGTTTTTTTTTGTGTCATTCATTTCCATATTTTTATTTTATTTTTTTTTTTAATCGCATTTGTTTGGGTTTTATTTTGCTTCTTTTTTTTTTTTTGTATACTTTTTATAATTATAATATAAAGATTAATTATAATTACAGTATAAACATAACAATTAAAATTAAATTACCAACAACAACAACAACAATAATTGAATTTTTAAAATTTTAACAAAATGAGTAATCCCGAATTTGATGTAAAATTAATTGAATGTATAAAAGTGCGGCCACCAATTTATGATGCACGTTTACCAAGCTCAGAACGTTCAAGAGGCATTCGAGATCGTTTATGGAATGATATATATTTAGAATTTTCCGGTAAGGATATAGGATATAGTAACAATTTGGATTAATATTTAATTTAATTTAATTAATTTTTCTGAATATATTCTAATAAAAACAACAAACCACAAAGGCGAACATAAATTGGAAAAAATTCGTAATAGATGGAAAAATTTACGTGATATGTATAGTCGTGTAAAAGGCGGTAAACATTCAAAGTCATGGAGACATTGGAAACAAATTGATGAGTTTTTAGGACCAGCCATTGGGTATTTATTATTATTTCAAATAACAGAAGTAGTTGAAGTAGTTGGTCATTGATTAATTTATTCGTTTACATTTTTTTGTTTTTTTGATAGTCAAACAATGGAATATCAACAACCACAACAACAACAACAACAACATAAATCAAAAACTGTTGAAGTATTTTTAAATAATAATAATACACATTCGGCAACCGATGATCTGATACAATATGATGAAGAAGAGGTAATTGAAGAGGATGAAGATTATTTTGGTGATAATACAGAATTGGTAGACGATGAAGGTAATATTATAAAAAATGAATTACCAATGGATGCCGATGATGCTGATGATTATGACAGTATGTTAAATAATGGTTTAAGTATGTCAGTTAAAGAACACAATCATCATCAACAACAAATACAACTACAACAACAACAACAACAAACAATTCAAAAACATGAGGATGTTGATGATGATGGCGGTGTTGGCGATTGTGAGATTATAGAAAATACAAGAATATTGGTAAATAAAAATGGATCGGGTAGTACACAAGCATCACGACAAAAATCAAAAACAAAAGTTGTTAATAGTTTACAAAAAGTGGATATTAGCGATTTTGATGAGGTTGATCATTATTGTGCCGCATTAGCTTGTAGTTTACGTGAATTGGATGTTAAAGATCGTTTAGAATTACAAATTAGTTTTATGCAACAAATTTACGATAAAGTTTATAAATAATAATAATAATTTTTTTTCTATTTTTCTTTTTATTATTATTTTTCATTATTTTTCGATCACTTTTAATATACAAAAAAAAAAACGTAACGTAATATTAATTATAAATATTTAAGGATTTAAGGATGGATATAATTCCAAATAATAATAATAAATGGCAAAACTCCATAAGTATATTTTATTTTTTTGTTTGTTAATAATTAATTTTTATACTATATTTAAGAGGGTTTGTTAATGCGAGGGATGGATGGCGAGGCCATTGAAATATTCAACAGTGTCTAAACAATTTTTCTGGTGATATTATTCAAAAGATAAATTAGTAAATTCCAGTTTCGTACTTTACATTATAAGATATAATTTTCTATTTGTTTAATCTATCCATAAACTATATATTGGGACAATCTTGATATATAGAGAATAGGAAATTCAAATCGTTATTAACCGCATATTTAAAAGTTAAGTCTGATCTAATTTCAACGCGAATTGAAGAGCATTTAATGGTAATAGAAAATTTAATGTAAATATATATATATATATAAAGCAAATTGTGTAATAGAGTTGTTATAGTAACGGCAATATAATAAGATATGTTTGGGTCCTCATGGTAATACAGTAAACAAAACCGCGTAAAACAAACTTATAAAGTTATAAAAAAAAAAACAATCTGTAAATGGATAAATTACAGAATTTTGTTTTTAATCCAGAAATTAAATTAAATGACAACATCAGCAGTAGTATTAATAATAAAAATTCCTCCTCTTCTGCATCTGCATCTGCACCTGAAACTGCATCAACTACTGAAAGGAATTCTTTGGACAGTTTAAAAACCATTGAATATTATAATGCAAATTTATTTTTACAAATTTTATTATTTATAAATGTTTATTTTTTTCCCGTATGGTGGATTTCAATCATTTATTCAATATGGAATCAGGTATGTGTTTTAGTTTTTATTTTTTTTTAGTAATTATTTTGTATTTAGAAAGAATTGAATGACAGCAGAGAGGTTTTTTGTATGGAGTCGATAGCCAAATTTTCTATTTCATATCCACTTTATTAACTATACCAATAAAAAAACTCAAAGACATTGCGACTTCAACTCTGCACAGCTTCGAATAAGACAGAAAATTTGATAGATTGGAAAGAAATTATTAAAGAATCTTTTAAAAAAATTTTTTAAAGTTAATTTAAGTGAGGTCTTACTAAGTGAGATATTGTAACATATATTTATATAAATCATTAAGAATTAAAACTCTGTAAAATATTGGAGTATATTTTCTTGGAGGACGGATTGATTCAGAATAGAGAATTTTCCAAGATTTTCACTACCTTATTCATATGAAAAATCAGTCACCTAATCAATTTCTGAATTCGTTAACCAAAAATACATTTTTCAAATTTTATACCACTTCCTTATAATACCATAAAGATAAAATATCAAACTAGAGGTTTCCTTTTGGACAGCGATTGCCCCAAACCCAAAATTGATATAGTTTTCCAAGATCCAAGTAGATTTCCATGATGATGATGATGATGATGATGTTTATAATTAAGGTGTATTTTTCATATGGAAAAATTTGCCCACACCCTCAATTTGAATGCGAATGCGGCTTGCAAATTCCTTGAAAATTCGCGCGTTAACCGCAAACGTTTTGCAAAATATTTACCATCTTACTTACTTACTTACTTAAACGCGCGCTTACAACCTACAATTATTGGTTGGTTGCCGTCCATCAACGCAGCTTCCTCCAACCAACCGGGCCTATTTACCGCCAACGTCCACCAGCCGCAAACGGTGAGGGCTCGAAATAAGTTTCCGCCTTCCACTTCATCTTTCCACCTATCCCGCGATCTGCCCACACTATCCGGCGTGATCCACCAGGCTTGCTGTCCAGCATTTTTAACGGTATATATACGATCGCCATCCATTTGTACCATATATGACCAAACCAAACCAAACCACCTCGCAGGTGCGACCAATCTTAATGAATCGAACGATCTTATATAATGTCGCGGGTTCGGTGTACAATTTATTATATAATTCAAAATCGTACCGCCTATATGCCACCTTTGTCCCCTTATTTCCTTTTGTCGGTCCTTTTCTTTTCCTTTTTTTAATTTTTTTGGTTTTCGAACCCTCCAAGTCGCTGTTCGTTAGCCAGCCCGTGTCATGGACCACGTTTCCGAACGTTGTGCATGACACGTAGGCTAACGTTTTTTTTTTTTTGCTTAATGTGTCTTCGAGAAGAGCATATCTCAATCGCAAACCGTAAAACCGTTTTGTTTCCTGAAGCAATCCGGGATTGAACTTATTCTCCATCAGCTCTATATATCGCATTTTTACTGTTTATGCCACTGTTTCCAAAAGTTAGCTAATATAAACCTGTCCGCCGTTTCATATTTTTGTTCTGACCATAATACCAAAATACGCTTTGATGTTGTGCCATATAAACGAAACTACACTTTTGGGTGCGTTGGGGTGCGATCATATACTTATGGTTTTCTCTTCGCGTTTACCCTTCCCTTCCATCCATTTCCGAAGCTTATCACGTTCACGAACAGTAAGAACCGCGTGCTTCTTTAACGCTTCTTAAATTTACCATCTTTCATGCTTTATATTATTCATTATAAAGATATATAATTTCTGTAAAATATATTGGACTAGGGTTTTTGCGTTTGTATAGAGATTGAGATTCAGAAAATTGAGAATTTTACAAAAATTTTAGCTATATTTTTTCATTGTATTATTATATTTTACAGCTCAAAACAACTTTCTAAATTGTGATTTCTTGAAAATGCATCAACCGCAATCGCGTTTAGCCATCGCAATAACAGATTGCGGTTGGGGTTGATTCATTTTCAAGAAATCATACAAAACTATTTTAACTATTTATATAATTATATAATTGTTTTATGAATGCGATCTCTGTAAAATATTATAGAAGGTTTCCATATACGGACGGATGTGAGTTAGAATAGAGAATTATTCAAGAATTTTTCATGAATGTTTCACAGTATTTTTGCGATTTTTCAAAATTTCATACACCAAACGTTTTGAAAATTTAACCAAAAGAAACTTATTTAAAGAATGATCTCTGTAAAATATTATAGAAGGTTTCCATATACGAACGGATTGATTCAGAATAGAGAATTTTTCAAGATTATTTTCATGAATTTTTCACAGTATTTTTTTATGTTTCCCAAAACACTTTTGCGATGCGATTTTTCAATGTTTCGTCAACCATACGTTTTGGAAATTTAACTTATTTAAAGCGAATGATCTTAATAAAATATTGGAATAGATTTCTTTGGACGGAATTGATTCAGTATTGAGAGTTTTTCGCAGATGTTCATAATTTTAAGTGAATTCTCTATAGGAAAAATTTTACTAAAAATCAAATTCCGAGTGCGATTTCTTGAAAATTTTTTCAATCAATCGTTTTGAAAATTTATTCCAGATCCAGATTATAATTTTTTAAAGTATGATCTCTGTAAAATATTCGTCCATTTTCTTTCCTGTTGCGGACGAATTGCCGCCATTTTGAAAGGTTTATTTTAAGATTCATTTAAAAAACTATCAATTTCTTGTTTAACCGATGGCATTTTTTTAAACATATTTTTTTATAGTTTACGTTAATAAATCAAATTGAAAAAATACTATTAATATTTTGTATGATTACGATGACACCAATTGAATGTATTCGATTGTATTTGGGATATTCGGGGAATTTACGGCAACGTGTAAGTTTATAATTTATTTATTTATGGTCAATTTCCATCATTCTCTATAATATTATAATATTTTCTCTATTATTGTATATTCTATATAGATTCCAGATTTTATAAGTTTTTGGATGTTATCAACTTTAATACAATTTCCAATTCATATTTATTTAATGTGTACAGAATTCATAACAACAATAAACAGTTGCAAGGATCAATTATTTGGAATAAAAATAAATAATATTTTACTTGAATCAATTTCAATTGGATTGCTAATTGTACAAATTTATAAAAGTTTTTTTGTCATAAAATTACATCAACAAATACAATTTGAAAAATTTCATTTACAAAAATTACTTTTAAACAAAAAAAACTAAAACATAAAAAATAAATTATTATTATATGTATTATAAAAAATTGGCGAGGTTTTGGTGAACTTCTGTGCAGATGCTGTGCTGATTTACTAATCCTCTATATATAATATAGCAGCTTTTTGCCGTTCATCTACTGATTATACTGTACTGATATCTGAACAATAAAAACATTCATCATTTATTTTAAATTGGTATAAAATTGATTGATTTGATTTAAATGTGATTTCATTAAGGGAATATATAATTTTAATTCTTGTATATTTTCATCATGATATTGATTGACACCAATCAATTGTGATCGTAATGGAATCCATCGATAAATTATCTATAAATATAAATGATAAATAATTAAATTAAAATAATAACATTTTTTTTTTAAATCTATAAAATATACTTTAAATGTTTCCTGAATTAACCATCCATGGTGTTGTTTCAGTGTTAAATCATAGGCATCTTTTAAGTGAACTTTTAAATTCTCTTCAATTTTTGGATCATTTAAAATGTTTGAAAAAAAACGTTCAATTAATTCTAATGCCCGATTTAACCATAATAGGGATTCTTTTGATGTACTTTCGGGTCGTTTTATATCCATCAAAATCATATCCTCTAAATATTGATATTCATCGGGATGTTCACCATAACATTTATTTAATTTCTAAATATATAATTAATAAAATGAATTATGCGGGTTTATTATAAAAGAATTAAGATTTATTCGTTAATGCGAATTATTATTAAATATAGGATTTGTTATACCTCAATATTTCCATTCATATCCGTAACAACTGGTGAAAACATTTTACCAAATTTTTCTGGAAATTTTCAAAAAAAATTAATAAATTTTAACCATCATGAAGCATCAAGATTAATTTTTTTGTGTGTTGCATTCCAGAAAAATAGAGTAATTCTTCTAACGTCTACAAAAAATTCCTCTGAAGTCTACATTAAAACTTTCCAAATGTTAGAGTCGCTGGGTATTATAGAGAAATTATATATATTGGAGGATCAAAGTCAAGGAGTAATTATATGACACTACCTGGTGCCTGCGGTGATAGAGTACCATATGTCCTTGCGATATTATACCCGCGGGTGGAATTGGAAAAATTAGATGGAAATTAGATTGGCATTTTTCAACCGCAAAAAATACTGAAATATGCAGTTTAAATCTGTTTAAAAAAAAAAGCCCAATTATGCTATACGTACGACGAACGATGGATGAAGGCTGATAAAAAGACTGTATAATTTTTGCGTATTCCTATACCAGCTGATACAGATATTGAGACTGTTTAAGGAATGTTGCGCTGTTGCGTGATCTAATTTGTACATATACAGACTACGCAGAATACCATTGATACGAATCATATGCAGTCGATTGAGTTTATAGTTGAGACCGTTTGAAATGGGAAATTGTCTCAGTTTACTGGTATTATTTCGCGTCGTCTTCATCCGTGACTATATTCATTTGAAAGCTACTGACTGTTATTGCGCGTCTTTTTCAGTATATATGCCATTTGATTGAAGCGTAAACAACATTTTTTTCTCTATTTTTCTCTAAAAGTGGTACCGAAAGTCATCGTATTTTAGTAGAGGTTTATGGTCTAGCCATGATCTAGCTGAAAGAACGTGTCATAAGTGCAGGTTTTCACGGTTTAAAAGTGGCGATTTCATCTTAGAAGACGATGAATGACCCGTACCCGGCCAAAAGATGATAAAGATGAAGAATTGGAGACATTGCTGGATGAAGATGCGTGCCAAACGCAACAAGATCTTGCAAAATCATTGGGGGAGTTGATCAAGCAAACATTTCCAGACGTTTAAAAGCATCGGGATTCATCCAAAAAAACCTTGGAAATTGGGTGCCGTATGAATTAAAGCATAAAGATATCGAACGCTGATTCTGTATGTCGGAAATGTTGTTTCAACGCCACAAAAACAAGTCATTTTTGCATCGGATTGCCACTGGTAATGAAAAATGGATTCATTACTATTACCCCAAAGCGCAAGAAGTCGTATCGCTGAAGCTGGACCAACCATCAACATCCACGCGGCAAAGCACGGAATATCCATGGTGCCAAGGTAATGCTCTGTATTTGGTGGGTGGTATCAGAAGGGGGTGTGCGTTGTATTATGAGCTGTTGAAATCCGGTCAGACGATCAAACAAAAGAAGGGGACCTCTACCGAACACACAATAAAATTCGTTTGAAGAGAGCGATCGATTGCGGCCAGAAACGACCAGAATATGCAACCATAGACACGAATCCATAATTTTCCGACAACATAACAACGCTGCTCGGTCACATGTTTCAAGACGACCGGTTTGGAAAAACTATTTGGAAAACACTCAGTGGGTGGGAAGTTCTACCTCACCCGCCTTATAGCCCAGAAATAGCAGCCCTTTCTGATTACTACTGCTTGTTCAGATCAATACAGAATGCCCTCACCGCACTTCAGAACAGGATATCAAAATTGGTTAAATTGGCTCGATTCGTTTTGTCACCTTCACCACCAAGCCGGAGAAGTTCTTTTTTGGGGATGGACAAATCCACAAACTGCCAGTGAAAGATGGGTAAATGTTGTAGCTTCCAAAATGGACAATAATACTTTGATCATTCACATTGATTGTATAACCATTTTTTCACAATCAAGCCTTAATTTTCGCAAAAAAAACCACATGAATTAATGCATACTCCCAATATAGGAGTTATAATAATATAATATATATATATGGAAACTAACATACATCGTCTAGATATTAGCGTAGTAAACCATATCGTTAATGATTATTCAGATACTATGCAATAATAACATAGATGATATATGACCATTATTAAGTCTGACAACTTTTCAATTCATTGAATCCCATCATTCTCCGCATTCTTATAAAAAATTATTGTTATACTGCAGCGACTAAATTTTTCAACAACCCAATCATGATTTTGGAATGTTAATCAACATTTTAACTATATCAATTGACCCGCGCAGCAATTGAAAGAAAACCGCTAAGGAGATCCACAATTATATTCACACTATACAACTTTAAACTATAGAGAACTCTTCCCATATCGCGGATTTCGCGGAGTGTGTTGGCTGCGATCCGTTCAGGTAGATTTTAAAGCCCAAAAAATATAAAATGTCTGAAAGCAAATCATCAAGGATCAAGTCTTTAACGTATTTTAAATTCTAATGCTAAAATTGTAATTTTTTGCTTTTAATAGAAAAATGTACATTAAATTTTTTTTGCCGTTTTCCGTCATCATTTCATTTCCGCAGATCATCCGAAAATGAATGGCCAATGAATCGTATTTGGTAATGCGGTTCCATCATTTATACAATAAGGTATAAAGAACCAATATGCAAGTATTTGAACCAATATAAATGAAAGGTAAAGAACCTAGAAGAACCAAAAGAAGAACCAAGGTATAGAGAACCAATATATAAATGAATCCGTCAAAATTAATCTCGTATAGTGGAAGGGGGGGATTACGGATTTCTGGCTACCAAAAAAAAAAACAGAGATTCAAAACAATTTTATTTCAAAACTATAGCTCTTTTTTGAATGGAAAAACTGCGATAAAATTTTATTTTCAGTTAGTATATATTTCAAATAATTCGAAGGGCTAAAAAAATTCAAAATATAGGACTTACCAATACAAGAAACAACATCACGAGATGCTTCTAAAAATCCATTTGTTGGTATTTTTCCATTTTCTTCTAATTTTGGATAATGTTTTAATTGTTTTATGATAATTTTTGGTGATTCATTTTCCATTTTTTTTTTTATTTTTTTTGTATTATAACACAAATAATTAATGCACTTATACACGGGCGGAACTCAACAACAAACGAACAATTTATAATAATATTTAAAAATTAAATACACCGCACAAAAATAAAACAATCACAAAACTAAAAAGCTCTTATACTTTAAAAATACGAATACTATATTTAAATATTTAGAAAAATAACTCTTTGACTGGTCATTAAAAAAACAAAAAAACACAACGCGCGGGCGAATTGTTTGATGGAAAGGAATCCGATTTCGTGGTCGTTTCATTCAATATTAAATTATTTTTTTTATTATCTCAAAATTTCCGTACACGAAAATCACAAAATCCTTTTCTTTTACTAATTCATTTTATTTTTTATATTATAATTTTATTATCTCATCATTTAATGTTTTTTTAATGAGTCTTTGATTTTTTTTTTGTATTAAAATTAAACGAAATTACGAACGCTACAAAATTTATTATAAATACAAATACGTAAAATATTTGGGATGCGATAAAAAACAAAAAAGAATATAAAAAATAAAATAAAATAAAATTACGTTTATCTTATCGCAGAATAAAAATTAAAAAAAAATTATATTATAATAAATATAGATAGATTTTTTTGTCAAAATATTTTTTTATAATTTTTTTTGGTATGGTCCCATAACAAATAAATAAATAATAAATCTGATAATCTTTTATAAGTACAACAAATTATAAGTTTTATATATACATAAATAAAATTATGCAATTATTATATTATAATGTAAAAAATACAATCTAAAAATCGTCGTCATCGTCGTCATTCCCTATCGTCTATATAAAGACATTTATTATTTTATGTTTATTATGAGATCATTTGCAATATATATGAAGAAGAAATTTGATATACATCAAAACTCATTATAATGAAATTTTTGTATTTTGCAAAAACCAATAAAACCGCAGATATACAAAAGGTAATTTTAATATTGGGACCTTGCATTAAAAATGTCGATTTTTGTATTATATACATCATTTCGTTGAAGTGTAAACAACAAACACATGCCTGAAAAAGTTGTCACATGCGGGGAAGTTAAATAACTTATTTCTTTGCAATTTGTAGAAAACCGCTGCTGATAGTTATCGATTGTGTTGGTAGAACATGCTTACGGTGAACATGCTACAACTGAAAAAAAATATACTTGTGAACGGTGGTTTGTGCACGCTTCAGAAGTGGTGATTTTAAAGTGGAAGGCAAAGAAAGAACGGCCAGGTCAACCAAAAACAAAAAATATGAAGACGAAGAATTGCAGGCATTGTTTGATGATGAAATTCGTGTCGTGTCGAACGCAACAAGAGCTTTCACTAGAGAGTTGAATGTGTTGAATGTGCCTCTACCATTCATCTAGACGTTTGCGACGTTCAATGGGAAAGATCAGAAAGCTAGGAGGAAAATGGGTCCCACATCCCACATGAATGAAAATCAACTCAAAGCATGAATCATGAAGCATACGATAAACAACTTCCCGAGCACAATCAAAAAACATAGTTTTTTCAGTTGAATTGTCACTGGCGTTGAAAAGTGGGTGTATTACGAAAGCATCATATGTTGATCCCGGCCAACCATCAACTTCACAATCACAAAACGCCAAATTCATTGCCAGAAGCTGTTTATGCTGTGCTGTTTTAGTGGGATCAGAAGGATGTCGTGTATTATGAGCCAGCTGTTAAAACCGAATGACCGAACGGTTACATCTGAGCGTTACCGACGACGACGACAACTGGGCGAATTGGCAAAGAAATTGAACGAAAAACGATCATATTGATAGTTCGAAAACATCACAAAGTTTTAATGCACGATAACAATGCGTGCCAGATCATATCGTGCAAAAATATCATTAAGGCAAAAAATAAACAGGCTCGGTTGGGATATTGATCTTGATCACCCCCTCCAGTACTCTCCAGACCTTGCCTTGCCCTGCCTTCTGATTTCACCATTTGTTCAGATCAATGCAGGTCAGTCTGACAAATGTACGCTTTCGCTGAATGCTGAAGAAGAAGTGCGTCGTAAATTGGTCGATGAATGGATTGGGTGGGTGACAAAAGATGAGGACTCGTTCTTCAAACGAGGCCATCAACAAACTTCCTAAAAGATGGTTGGTCATGAAGTCATAGCTAACGATGGGCAATTAATGTACTCAATCATTTTGTTATACAAATTTCAAAATGCCAGTTTCAAGCCAAAAAATCGACATTTTTTAATGCAGGTTCCCAATATATGATGAATGTTTTGTTAAAAAAAAAAAAAAAACAATAGAAATATTACAAGACACGCGACTTAAATTACTTCTTTTATACATTATTCATTTATTGTAATATAATAATAATATTAATAGAAATCTTGGAAAATTTATCATATACATATATACAAAACTTAAACTATATAAAAATTTTGCCAATAAATTACAGGGAAAACTCTATATAAATTCTTGGTTAATCCGTTCAAGTCAAGGAAACTCTATCCAATTTTTTTCAGATCCTTTTAAATGTGTTTTATAAATATCTATGCGGGTAATCAATTTTTAAAATATGATTCGTTAATATGAAATTTTCAAAAAAAATCGCACTCACTCAGAAATTGATTTGAAGAACACTTGGAAAATCTCCAGGAAAATTCTCTATTCTCTAAGTTAATCCGTTCAACCAGGAAACTTGCTATAGTCCGACATTTTACAAAGATCATATTCTGAATCAGAATTGTATATGGTATATATCTAGTAATGATTTTTCAAAACAATCCGTTAAAGAAAATGTTCAAGATGTGGTGTTGCACTCATCAGAAATTGATATGGTAAAATATTAGTTTCATATCCATATAAAATACAGTGAAAAATCGGGGGGAAATCTTGGCAAAAAATTTTCTATAATCTTATCCAAATCCGTTCAAGCAGGAAACTATTGTGAAAATTCACAATTCTAAATGAATCCTTCAGAGAGCGAACGAACCAACTATACACAATTTTTTACGTAGATTATATCATCAAAATGTGTATTTTGTAATATCTGGTAAAGTGTTTCGTTAAAACGATTCGTTAACGTTAACGGTTAAGATAAGTTTTTATATAAAACATTAGATGAAAAATTGTTAATATGTACCTTCAAAAAATACCTTCTCTATTCTTTCTTTCTGAATCAATCCAAGCAAGTGTTCAAGCAAGTGGACTTAGTCCGATATTTTGTCAAAGACAACCCCGTCGTCGCAATTATAATTGATAAATATCCGGTTAAGTTTTTGTGTGTAAAACGATCGATCGGTCTGCAAGAAATCACAATCAAAAATTGATTTGTTAAAATGTTTCATGACCGTATAAAAATCGTGAAAATCTTGGAAAATTCTCTTAATTCTGAATCAATCCGCGTCCAAGGAAACCTCTAGTCCCATATATGTTTTACAGAGATCATCTTATAAATGTATTTTAAACGTCTGGATAAATTTTCATAAGGATTGGTATGCAAATTTTCAAACAAAGTTGTGCTCAGAAATTGGTTTTTTTAAATTTTTTTAAATATAAAAAGTATTATGAAAAAATCGTCCATATCTTGGACATAACTCTCTTATAATTCTAGAATCAATCCGCGTCCAAGGAAACCTCTAGTCCAATATATTTACATTACAGAGATCGGAGAGCATCTTATAAATGTGTATTAATGTATTTCTTTTGTATATGTTATACCTTTGCGATAATTTAATTTTCAAAACGATTTTTTAATTTGATAATTTCAATCGGATATATTACAAACAAAAAAAAAAAATTGATTTGGCAACATTTTTCTTCCATTCCATTATCAATATCTATAAGCTCTATAAGTCGATAAGTCTATAAGTCTATAAAGTCCACTATAAAAAACACTTTATTTAAAATTCTATTCCAAATCATCACCATCACAATCATCATCATTTATTCCAATATTTCCATGTGAATCAATTACAAAAATTAACATATTTTTAATTGTCACCTCAATTGGTATAAAAAATTCATAAACATTTCGATTCATCAGTACCGAATAATATTGTGTTAATGCTGATTTTCGTTCACGGCATTCAATTAATCGTAAGGGAAATCGATCATCCAGACCACTATCACTACAAGATTTTATCATACGATTTTCTCTATCAATTACTATTTTATTTCCTTGATCCTTAATAGTCATCGAATTGTTTTCATATCCACAGTTATTATTAAACCATTTATGATGAGCCAATGTTATAATACAATTTTCAGTAAAATAAATTGAATCATAAATTTGTAAATTACGATAATTATTCAAATAGGTCAATGTATTTGGTTTTTTTTTAATAATTGTTGTTGTCATTTTCTTATTCGTTGCTGTTGTTGATGATGATTTTACTGTATTGTTTTTTATTGATTTATCAATTTTTCTATCGGGTAAATTTTCTGTAATATTATCAATGGTAAACATTTGATTGATACAATCAAAATCACCACCCATAATACCATTTTTACTATGACCTAAATCAAATACATGACCTAATTCATGACAAACTGATCCTAATGTTGTTGCAAAACAACCACCAATTGTTCGTCGATAATTACTATCATCCATTGATGTGCTCATATCAATTAATTGGGTATTCTCAAATGTGGATAAAACTTCGGTAATTTTACATGGCCATGTATACAAACAACCTGTACCGAATATAGCAAAATCACCACCACCTAATGCTGCATTAGCTAATGTATTTTTTCGTATATTATCATATGAATAATTACCATTGGAGATACCCAAATATTTTGTACATCCAATGAATCCAATAAATTTTAATTTATCACTTGGATTTAATTTTATTTGTTCAGCACAAATTTCATTTGCAAAATGTTTCCATAATTCATATTCTGTTAATTTATGTTGTGCTTCAATCATTTCCAATTTACTATGAAATATTTCACAATCACCATCAATTTGAAATGTTTTCCGATGACCAAATAAATTTTGTTCATATAATTTTTCAGCCATAATACATTGAATTAATTCAATGGCTAATGTTATTTTTTTACATGCAATCGTTGCATTGGATGATGACGAAAAATTTGATTCATTATCAAAAGATTCGGAATGATGGATTGATGAATTATCACTGAATGAAGAAGGACATTGAAAATTACCATCATGTCCGGCACATATTATATAAAATAATTTTAATTTAAAATTTTCCTGATGGCATTGATTTTCAATTGTCGAATAATTAAGTATTAATTCCTCCGTACAATTACAATAAATTAATTGTAAATGATTTTTGTTTGGTAATAAACGAATTAAAATTTTAAATGTTCCATCAATTTGTGATACGGGAAAAATTATCATCATTGATTCATTGTCCGCTTCTTCATTGGTCGGATTTGTACAATTATTGTTTCGGTTTTCTTTATGTTGAATTTTTATTTGATTTTCATTACAGCAACGATTACGTACAATTCCTTTGATCAACACAATTGGATATTTTAAAATATCATTATTTTGAAAATTTTTTATTATTATTTTATGATCGACGTCGACGAAATTATTACACATAATTATTATTATAATATCACAATATATTTTTTTTTTTTATTATTAATATTCTTATAAATTCGGTCAAGTTAAGTAACTATAATATAATATATTCTTTGTTGAGTCAAAGTGTCTTTGAACTGCTTTGACTAAAAATAGAATTTTTTTGTTTATTATATATTTTTGGTATATAGAGGTTTTGAATATAAACAATAACAACAAAACAGAACAGATGTAATATGAAAATATATAGAAATGGTAAAAACAATAAATGCAAGAAACACGTTTTGAAATACACACGACGGTGTTTTGATTTTATATTTATCGATCGAACGAAGTTGTGGTAATAAGTAATATAATACATAAATTCTAAACGATTGCATTGAAATCTATTGGTTATTTATACCAAAATACCAGAAATTAAATTAAATATGGTAAAATTTATTTTTAAATATAACCAAAATACAATGAAAAAAAAACTGTGAAAATCTTGTGGAAAATTCTCTCTATTCTATTCTGAATCAATCGCTTCCTATAAGGAAACTTATAGTTCGGTATTTTACAGAAATCATTCTTTACATAATGAGTTATAAAAGCATCTGGTAAAGATTTCAAAACATTTGTCTTGTAATAATATAGTTATTTCAAAAAGTAATCGAATACAAACATTCGGATTTTGGTAAAAAATTTTCATATTTAAAAAAATATAAGACACACACTATAAAATATCGTGAAAATCTTGGAAAATTCTCAATTCTAGAATCAATCGCGCGTCCAAGGAAACCTCTAGTCCAATATATTTTACAGAGATCATCTTCTATAGATTTTAAGGATTTTTTTTTTCATTTTCATTACACCACGGCGGCCAACTTTCCAATCAAACCATGATATTTTGGGGAAAATTTTCCATTTAAAAACTACTATGAAAAAAAATCATAAATATCTTGGAAAACTCTCAATTCTCAATCAATCTATCCAAGGAAACCTTTTACAGAGATTATCTATACTATTGATTTTAAGAATTTTTTTGATTTTCATTACGACTGTTCAACGAAGAATTTTCCAAACAAAACCATGATATTTTGGGGAAAATTTTCCGTATAAAAAAGACATAGTGGAAAAAAAATTATAAATATCTTGGAAAATTCTTCAATTCTAAAATCTAGAATACGACCAAGAAAACCTAGTCCGGTATTTTACAAAGATCATCTTCAATAGATTTTAAGGATTATTTTTTAATATTTTCTTTACGATTGGCAACGCGAATTTTCCAATCGCACTAAGAAATTGATTTGTTAAGTTTCATATAAAAATAAAAATTCAATGAAAAAATACAGTAAAAAATCTTGGAAAGCTCTTAATTCTGAATCAATCCGTTTAAGGACGAAACCTCTCTCTCTCTCTCTGTATAGTTCAATTTTATCAATCAATGATTAACAATAATGATTATTTTCAACAATAATAATAATTATAGAAAACACTATATATTGAGAATTGAATACAATTAATTTTACCCGCACGCAGTAATCTATATATTAAATTATAATCACCGTTTATAAATTTTTAAGTATATTTCAAAAAATCATCAAAAACAAAAAAAAAAAAACAAACAAAATTTCGAAACTTTTTTGATTCCAAAATTTAAACACTTCCCACCTCTTCCCATCAAAATTTTGTTTATCTATCTAGTATTGAGATAAATTTCAATTTCAATTTCAAATCTGAATGACCATGTCCATCAATGATTGTGATAAAGAAAAAATTCTATCTGAAGTGTTAAATGCAAAATTACAATTGGATGATATTACAAAATATTTAGAAAAATTAAAATCAAATGAAATTGAAAGTGAAAGTGTAGATAATAGTTTATCAATGCTTACGGCTGTCATCGATAATCAAAATGAAGCAAATAAATTATTTAAACAAAAATTATATGAACTTGGTAATTGTGAATTTTTATTAAATCAACGGAAAATGATGGATTTTGATGGCCAGAACCAGACCAGACGAACCATAAAAACAAATTCAATGCGTGATGTTGATTATTCCATTATTTCGAATGATTTGAATAATAATAATAATAATAGAACAACAAAAAATATTAAAACATCAACAAAAATTTATGATCAATCAACAGATAATAGTTTAAATTTAAGGTATGGTGCATTTAAAAGCTATATTGTTGATTTCAAATTGAGATTTTATTGTATTCTAATGATTTTTTAATTATTCAAAGTGATTTATTAAATGCTCATGGATGGAATGGACGTATTAAATATGCATCTGAAGTATAATTTATCAATTCAAATATAAGAATTTAATTTTTTTTTCTATTGTTTCGTATATAACAAAAAAAAAATTATTATTAATAAAGGTAATTGAACGATCCCGACATCAAGAATATTTGAATTCAATTGAACCAGAACAAAATATTTATCGTGATGTTAATAAAATGTTGGGTGTTACAATAACAACTGTTATATTATTAGCTAAAGAAATTTATGATATCCCATTGGAATATTATGTTTGGACAGAAGTCTATTTAAAAATGATTCGTGATCCTTTTGGTAATATACCACAAAATATAAGTAATCTTTTGGCACATATTCAGAGCGTTAAAAAATACATGAATATTGAATGGACCGATGATGATCCAGAACATCAACAGTATATGAAAAATATTCAATTAAATTATATGACACCAGAAGAAACAGAACAATGGGATGAATCCGGACGGTTGATGATAAATCCACGAATAAATGTACAAAGGCAAAAACCACATTTTGTTAGAAAATTAAATTTTGATGTATCAACAACCGGGTAATTTTTTTTTTTTTTTTGATTTTTCTTTATCCTTATATATGATTATTTTGAGGATTTGTTTGATGTATATATCTATTAAATGGATTTCACTATAAAATAAAGGGTGATTTTTTAGCTATTATCTTTTTGGCAACACTGCGGTTTCAACAACTGGCGACGACGACGTTTCGTGTTTTGTTTTGTTACTGTCAAACATCTTCAGTTTTTGGTGTATAATTTAACCATCCATGAATCGTCTTACAAACGAAACAACGCTTATTGTAAATTATTGAATTTTATTATCAAAATGCGTGCTCTGAATAAGAAAGTTCATCGCGCGGTTCTTCCATTTTATGGTCAGTTTAATTGTCGACCCACTGAAGCGGCTATTCGGGCTATTGTGACTAAATTTCGCATCAAATTTACATTGTTGGACATTAAACCACCAACCACCGCTTACGTAGAGTGCGCGAACTGAAGAAAATATCGCAGCTGTATTGGCCAGTGTTAATGATGACCATCAATTATCGATTCGTCGCCGTTCGCAGTAATTGGGCCTTTGTTACTCAACAACGGGGAAAATTCTGCGGAAGGATTTAGGTGTGATGCCTATCAAAATACAGCTGGTGCAAGAATTAAAGCCGAACGACCTACCGCAACGTAAAATTTTTGGTGAATGGGCTCTTGGCCGTAGTTGGCCGAAGATGCACTTTTTTACCCAAAAAATTGTGTTCATCGACGAAGCTCATTTTTGGCTTAATGGGTACGTAAATAAGCAGAATTGTCGATTTTGGAGTGAATATCAGCCAGAAGTATCGCAAGAGCTACCAGAATGCATCCAGAAAAAGTCACAGTTTGGTGTGGTTTATGCGGGCTGGTGTGGCATCATTGGACCGTACTTCTTCAAAGATGATGCGAATCGCAACGTAACTGTGAATTGTCACCGCGCGACCGTGAGATGATATCCAACAACTTTTTTTTTGCCCAAAATCCAAGAGCTTGACTTGCATGACATCGTGTGGTTTCAATAAGACGGTGCCACATGCCACACAGCACGCGCAACAATGGACTTATTGAGAGGCGATTTCGGTGAACATTTTATTTCACGTTCGGGACCGGTCGGGATTGGCCGCCTAGATCGTGCGATTTACTAAACGCCTTTAGACTATTTTTTGTGGGGCTATGTCTATAAAGCTCATGTCTATACAGACAAGCCCACTTCAATTGACGCATTGGAAGACAACAATGAACATTGAAGCATTTATTCGTGAGATACCGGCTGAAATGTTGTTGGAAAGAGTATGCCAAAATTGGACTAAGCGGACGAAGGACCATTTGAGGCGCAGTCAAGTCAGTCAACATTTGCGCATGAAATAATCTTCAAACATCATGAAATTATATGAACCGTACCGTATCGATGATTCAAATAAAGATTTCATGCATTTTTCTGAATTTTATGTGTTTTTTTTGAAAAACTTTCCTATAACTTTTATTAAAAAATCACCCTTTATATATATAGAAATTCATCATATTTTTTTAAAAATATGCCAACACCAAAAGCATCATCAACTTTAAATACCGTTGAATCACAAAAAATGCCACAATTTCAACAACAACAACAAATTCCTGAACAATCAAACGCGAAAACGGATCAAGTAATTTGTTTTTTAATTAAAATTATTTCAATAACTATGTGAATCGAACTAATCATCGCATTCCAATCTTTTATATATATATATATTATTTATAGAGATTTTGTCATTGTAATAATGATGATAAAAAATAAATATTGAATGGTTGGATGCAAAAAAAAAAATAGAAAGAAGAAAAAAGAAAAAGTGGAAATCAAGGAATAAGGAAAAATTAATAATAGTTGCGTTCCATTCAATTGCCAGGAGTAGGTAGGAGTACATAAGAATAGAAAACATCTACTCTTTTCTACGCCGAACTACTCCGTAATATAGCAAAGAGTAGTTCGGAGTAGAAAACATCTACTCCTTTCTACTCTTACCTACTCCTGGTACTTGAATAGAACGCGGCTAATTATAATTATAACTAACCTGAATAATTCATATGCTCTGATATCTATATAGTTAGCAGGCGCAGAGTACGCGTTCTCTGTATGGTGAGACGATATCCGCAGATCCGGAAAACCGCCAATCAACAACACATTGGAAAATTATAAAATATCTATAATGAAATTAGAAAAAAATAAAGAAAATTCAATTATAGAAATAATAAAAATTTTTCATATATAAATAATTTGGAAAATCTTTTTTTTTTTTGAGGAAAATTTCTCAATTCTAAGGAGATTTGTTTGAATGAAGAAACCGTTTGAAGGTTCGATTTTTTACAGAAATAATCTTTAATTCTTCATAAATTTGACCAAGGAAACAGCTCTCTTGTCCAATATATTTTACAGAGAACTATCGTCTTCAAATTAATCATATATAAATATCTATCTGATAATTATTTTCAAAATTGGATTGGTTAATGGAATCTTAAGATATTCCACCCAGTATTTGGTATTGGTATTTGGTATCCAATACTTTAAAAATAGAGAAAAATATACAATAAAAAATTGTTGGAAAATTCTCAATTTTAAACCAATCTGACCAAGGAAACCTGCCTCGATATTTTTACAGAGATCATCTTCGGTACGTATATTATTAAGAAATGGTTCAATTTCAAAAACGGATTGGTTAACGAATTTTTATAATAACTTAAGAAAACGAAATTTTCATATAAAAAAAAAAAAAATACAAATAATGAAAAGATCTTATGGAAAATTCTTGACAAAATTCTCAATTTTTAAACCCCAATTTCGTTCAAGGAAATCACAATTGTAATATGTATATTTTACAGACAGAAATCATTTTGTCTGGTGTGAAGTTTTCAAAAAAGGATTGGTTGGTTGACAAGGATTTCAAACAAAATTTCGCATTATCCTAGTCACAAATTGAATTGCGGTCAATTTTTTTCTCAAATAAAATAAAATATACTGTAAAAAAATCAAGATAATATTTGCGAAATTCTCAATTCTGATTCCCTCCATCCAAAAAAAAAAACCTAGTCCAATATTTTACGCAGAGATCATCTTACATGACTGTATTTTAAATGCCTGCGTTAATGATTTTCAAATAAGGATTGGTTGGTTGACAAGGATTTCAAACAAAATCTCGCATTATCCTAGTCACAAATTGAATTGGGAAAAAGTTTTATTGATAAAAAATACCCTTGTTTAAAAATCTTCTTGTTTAAACAAATTTTGGAAAATTCATAATTCTGAATGTATTCGTTCATCATCGCAAGGCTGCAAGGCAAAACCTCGTAAAATATTTTACAAAAAGGCATTTACATTTTACATATATGAATGATAAATATCTGGTTAACTTTTCTTTGGATGTTTGGATGTCGAATTTTCAAGAAATCGCAATCAGAAATTGCTTTATTTTCATATATACAAATTACTGTAAAAAAAAATCAAGAAAATCTTGGAAAATTCTCAATTTTTCACTCCAATCCGTTCAAAGAAACCTCGTCCAATATTATACAGAGATCATCTTCTAAGTATTTTAAATACCTGGTAAAGTTTTCAAAGCGATTAATAAGCAAATTTTCAAGAAATAGCAATCGGAAATTGATTTGAAAAAAAGTTTTAATGGAAATTTGGAAAATTCTCAATTCCTCATCAATTCGTCCAAGGAAACCTACTCCAATATTTTACATATAGATTTATATAAGCATTGATGAATTATAAATGTCTATGCGGTCAAAAATGGCTTCCCTGAGGAACACCCGATCCCAATCCCGAAAGACGTTCGAATCACAACCATTAGAGTGCGTACAAATTGCTTTCTATACCCACGAAATAAGAAATTAACCATAGTTATAAGCATTGATGAATGAATGACTGGAAAGGAATATACCAACTCTCTCAAGCTTATCAATAAGGCGATGTCATGACAAACCCTAACCCTATAAAAAGCCTTCTGAAAATCCACATCCTTTTTGCCTTCCAGATTCTTCAATATTCCCTTGATCGAGTAGTTATATGGACAAAGTCCAGCAAATTAGTAACTGCTGTCGAGCGCCCCCAAATCATGAAACCGCGTGTTGGGAAATTGATCTAAACGTTCTTGCCAACGCAATATCGCAACCAGATTGACTCAATTTACAATTTACCAATCGTTGTCAAAGAGAATTGCCCCCCCCCCCAATTGTAGTTGGAAATGTCACCACGTGAACCTGCCACTTATGATTTGCTGTTATATAAAATGATGTCTTCCACTGTTCCGGAACGGTGCCAGTTTGTATAGGGATAAATTGAAAATGTGGAACAATGGATTAACCAACCCACGATTCCGCACATTTCCTTAGGAACAATGGATGCATCCCATCTGGTCCAGAACCCTTTTTAATGCTAATTTTGTTCAATTTAGTCAATATCCGCTCACGTGATATACAAAATGACCCTACATTAACCATATCTGTCCCATACAGACTTCAGGACAAAACACCCTCAGATAAATTCCTACTCAGATAAATACTTCGAAAATCCCCGAAATACTTCGAAAATGCCCCATACATATCTCTCGAGCAGATGCCAACTTTGCGCACCATTGAAATTCATTATGAAGAAGGCATGCCCCCTGACTTCCTGACTTAACATTAACATAGTTCCAGAACGTTTTTGAGATCACGGCCCAGAGACGATTGTATCCTTCTAATCAGGCCCGTTTTAGCCCATTAAAAAATAAAATATAGCACCCTGAAACAGTACGAGAAAAAACCTATAAATTAATTTGTTTGCGCTTCAAAATCAAAACATAAGATGTGTCCCACAAGGAGCTTTAGGAAAATCTGTCAAGCATAAGTTTAATTTATCAGTTCTCTGTCCGTATAGTTCTTTGCTCCAGAAATTTTCTTTAGAACTCTTTAGAAATTTTATTTATTATTTAAAATATCTAATCGTTTTCAGCGTCCCTAGGCAACGGCGCCTGGTTCCTTCGCACCAATATCTTGTATGTAGTGGCGGCCATGCTTCTAATATACGCACCATAGCGCAGTGACGCCGGCATATTGTGTGAATCTTGGGCGCGCGGAACAATAGATCACATCGAATCGGATCGGATCGAAGCTTTGTCCGCTTGTATAACGCAAATGCGCCCTGCCCTTGGCATTCTTTTAAATTAAGATTAAGATTAAGGCACGATTTTACCAAAAAGGCAGATGACCAATGAGAAGGACCCTCATTGGAACTACGTCTAACCCACCCCACCACTTATATATACAATAAAAGAGTTAATTCCATGAAAATATTACCGGAAAAATTATAATTAAATTAAACAAATTTAAAATTTATATGGTATATTCTAGAAGTAATTAACCATCAAATTAAAAATATATATATTTATAATTAGGAAAATATTCATATAAAAAATTTTGGTGCGGTTTTCAATGAAAATTATTAAAGGAAAAACCCCAATTTAGTATATTTAATAAGAATAAAAAGGTCATCAACAAATACAATCAATTGTAAAGGTAGATCAATCCAAAAAAAAAAAAACCAACCACACACTTTGACTATTTATAGGAATAGTAATTAAAATAAGAACCCCGCGGATCAATGGATCCCAAAATATATAAAAGATTCCAAAAATTATTAATAAAAACAATTTGGCAAATATAATACGATACGTACGCAGTGCAAGTGCAATTATAAAAAATCCATATACAAATAATTAAAAATAAAAAAAACAAAATTGTGCGGGAGGGGTTTACAATACAATATAATTACAATAAGACAATAATAATACGAGAAAATAAAATAAGATTATAATTTATTAATATAATAATATTGAATTTAAAACAGAAAAATTGATTGCAATTTTTTTTTTCCAATATATCTGACACAAACGCACCAAAATAAATCAGTTATCATAAATAACTCAATCGTTTAACAACAACCAAAAAAAAAAAATAATCCCGCGAACGACGGTCAAATATTTAAATTGTTTTCAACAAAATTCAACGGTTCGCGCGTCGATTGACAAAATTATAAATTAATTATTCAAGTAGTAAATTGTTTTGAAAAATAATATTAATAATAATAAAAACATGTAAGCAGGTGTTTGTTTTTTTTTTTAAGATCTTTAATTTATAAAGAAATTAATTAAAATTAATTTTTTTTTTTTAAAAATTTACACACACATAGGAAAATTACACAATGTCTAATGTCAAACTGCACAAGTACAGTATTTATTGTTATGATGATGATGATGATGATGATGATGATCATCATCATAAAACCATCATCAACTTCTAGATTATATCCAGTGAAATTCAATTATGGTGATTTTGGTGGTTGGACAAATCACGACGATGAAAATATATTTTATCGATCATGTGGTGGTAAATTAGTTGAACGTATAAAAAATGTTTGCCTTTATCGTGGTGGTTTGCATTCGTTAACAGCTGCATATAATCCAAACAGCAATAATAGTCCTGATTCAGATTCAGGAGGCACTGGTGATGGTCATGATGATAATCCACCACCGATCCACAGATCATCACGAAAACGTCGACAAGTTGCAAATTTATGTTGTAAACAAAAATGTAAAGATTCGGAATTAATACCGTATTGTGTTAGAGATCAAATTATTATTGATGATTTATCACCACCTGCGCCGTCATCGTCGTCAAGTCATCCGCATCAGCAGCATCATCATCATCATCATCATCATCATCATAACCGTCATCAACATCAACATCAGGATCAGAATAATCAGAATAATAATAATAAACAAGTAAGACCTAAATCATTATCAATTCAAATGACTGAAAAACCCTTAGTTGGTATTCAATTAATTTATAGTTCTTTACCGTACAGTCAAGTTGGAACAGTCGAACCCGAATTTAAAATGAAATAGAGATACGTTTTGTTCGGACCGACGCGGTATCGACGCGTCGCGATCATCCCTCATCATCATCGGTCATCCCTCATCACTATCATCATCATCGGTCATCCCTCATCATCATCATCATCATCATCATCATCATCGTTTGCGATGACAAAACGCACGCAATAATTCAAAAAAAAAAAAAATGTGATAAGTAAATAAAATACAAAAATTTAAAACCTAATAAACCATTCCTCCCCTGTTATAAAATACTCTTTATATTTATATATAAAAATTGCAACAAATTCAACAACACATTAATTTTTTTTTTTTATTGTAAAAGTTCATTGGCTTAATTAATCTTTATATTTATATAAGTATATAAGTAAATCATATCATATATATTTTTAATATAAAAAAATTTGCTGTGAGTAAAATTTTAAATAATCGCTGTATAATATGGAAGAAGCAAAGCAAAATAAAGCAAACCAAAGAAAACAAAAATTGAATTGTGTGTTGTGTTTTATCAGTCAGTATATTATAGTATATATATATAAAGTTAAATAGCCGCGTATATAATTAATTATAATTAATTATAATTATAAATACATTAAATGTATGTATAAATATAATTAAAAATAGTATCCACCAACACATTTTAATGTTGTTCTTGTTGTTGTTGTTGTTGTTGTTTGAATGTAATTATGCGATACAATACAATAAATGTTTATAAAAATATATATTAAATGATGAGCGAGAGTGCATTAATTTATAATTATATCAAAAATTAATATAGTATCAATTTTTTTTTTTTCTTATCATGGTAATTATTCTATATATATATACATCTATCTATATATATGACGAATATATACGCAATAATATATATATATATATATATTGATGACTAATTAATCTTTTATAGGAGTTGCGTTTAAATATAGTAAACAATTTTATAATATTAAAATATATATATATATATATATATATATATATATAGGATTTAATCAAATCAAATGGATCACACAGCCGCGCATATATATAATAAAAGCGAACACGCAAGCAAATAAGGACCTTTCCTTTCCTTATCCATTCTATATATATAAATAAATTAAATTTTCCTTTGATCTGTTCTGTTATGTAACGAAAATTGCCAAAAATATATACAAGGTGTTTTGATTGACACCGGTAAAACACGAATCGGCGATTATATGGGTAAATCTATGGGAATATTTCTAGAGCAAAAGTTTATAACCCAATCTAATCATAACCAA
Organism: Dilophus febrilis; assembly: GCA_958336335.1. Taxonomy (NCBI): domain Eukaryota; kingdom Metazoa; phylum Arthropoda; class Insecta; order Diptera; family Bibionidae; genus Dilophus; species Dilophus febrilis. The sequence goes on along the minus strand of OY284468.1, from coordinate 2,469,361 downwards.
GTTACATGGATATTGGTAAAAGTTAAAAAACACACTTTAGATTATCAGGGTTTCGAGCTAGCCCAAAAAAAAAAAAAAACGATTTTGTTAACATACGTAAAATATAGTACGTAAATTCTTTTTACCATATCTCGCAGCAACCGTAACCACTATAATTTGATTCTATAAAATTATAACCTTGTTGAAAAAAAAAAGTTGGATATCATCTCACGGTCGGGCGGTCACCATTCACAGTTACGTTACGATTCGTATCATTAATTTTGTAGAAGTACGGTCCAATGATGCCACACCACCCCAAAAAACCGCACCAAACTGTGACTTTTTCTGGATGCACATTCTGGTAGCTCTTGCAATGCTTCTGCTTCTGGATATTCACTCCAAAATCGACAATTCTGCTTATTTACATTACCCATTGAGCCAAAAAAAATGAGCTTCGTCGCTGAACACAATTTCGTCGCGATGAACTTTCTTAATAGAGCACTTTGCATTTTGATAATAAAATTCAATAATTTACAATAAGCGTTGTTTCGTTTGTAAGACGATTCATGGATGGTTAAATTATAGACCAAAAACTGAAGATGTTTGACGCAGTGAAACAAAACACGTAACGTGCGTCAGCTGTTTAAACCAGTGTTGCCAATAAGAAAAATAACGAGATTTAAACTACGAATTGTTGGAATAACCTCCACATGATCTGCATTTGCCGCACCAGATGTGTAACTCTCTAAAAATTCTCAAAATTTCAGCTAAAAAAATGCGTTGGATTTGGCTATAGTTGAATTGAATTTTATTTACCGCACGAAAATTTTATTGAATAGGCGGATTTTAACAGTTTTACAGAATTTAATTATAGGAAAAATTGTAAAGAATTTCTTATCGTTTTCCGTTTCTGTTTCCAGGTGCCTTAAAAATCTTACCAATGGTTTCTAATTTGATTAGTTTATCTTTTTCCTAATAAGGTTACATAACGAATTTCCTATATGTAGTAAATTGCAAAGAATTACCTCAGACAATTTGTAAAGAATTTCCTCAATAAAATTGTATAGAAATCCATATCCAGCCAATTTTGTATAAACAATTTCCTATATAGAAAATCGTAAAGTGTTTTTTGCTTAGTAAATTAGTAAAAAATTTGATCAATAAATTGTAAAGATTTTTATTAGGAAATTGTATCGATTTTCCTCAGTAAATCGGTACAGAATTTCCTTAAGCAGAGTTTCCAGAATTTTATAAGGAAATTGAAAAGAATTTCTTCAAAGAATTCTCTCAGTAAATTGCAATCCATTTCCTAAGAAAATTGTAACGTATTTCTTCCATTTAAATTATTATATATAGAAAATTTCCTGTAATAAATTTTATAAAAAAGAATATTATCCAATATAAGGACTAAATTTTCGTATTTTGAGAAATATTTTGTATATATATGTATATATGATATGTTGAAAGCTACCAACACAATTTACCAATTCTGCTTATGTAAAATTCAGAGATTAGAAAATATAACAGAAAAGGTGAAAAAATATAACAAATTTTGTGCATTCGGGATCGATTCAAACCCCCACAGGACCTCCAAATCAATTGTCAGAATTTTTTTTACTTTTTGATATCTATGATTGTGATTTTACAACAGACATCGAACAGAGAGTATCGTCGATAATATAATAACCCCTTAACAGGTGACTTTTATAATTACTATATACATTTAAAATAGTATAATATATTTCTGTATAGATTAACATTGGATCATAAAATATATAATAATCGCAAAATGAAATGAAATACAAAAAAAAAAATTAAAAAAATACATAACACAATTTGCATAAATCAGATACCATTTTTTTTTTGTGTCCTACATTAATTAATATTATTATTATTATATAGTAATAATAATAAAAAAAGAAGAAAATTGCATCTATATAATTATATATATAGATATTTTTTTGTTTTAAATATAGTATATTATATGTACGATAAGTTACACGAGAGATAACCTAAAACGTAAAAGTTACGTTGAAAGGTCAGTTTTGGAATTTTTTTTTTGTTGGTTTCGTTTATTTTTTGTATATTATTGTAAATTTTTGTAATTGTTGTAAAAAAAAAAGTTGTAAACAATTAAAATTAATATACAAATTATTTATTTATTTATTTATTATTGTGATAATTTTAATAATATTAAGAGAAAATTATGGATCGTATAGAACAAAATTGAAAATTGATTTTATAATTATTAAGAGAAATTAAAATTAAGGATGCTAAATCCGAATAAATTGGTTTCAGAACGATTTAGACATTGGTTTTTGAGTTATAGCCCGGCAAAGATTTCCCAAAATTTTGCTATACTAACCCCTTATGAAAAAATGGATTTTTCACCGAAAACTTTAAGTTTGTTCTATCGGGCTGAAAACTTGCATACTTATGTTTTAAGGGATGCTAAATCCGAATAAATTGGTTTCAGAACGATTTAGACATTGGTTTTTGAGTTATAGCCCGGCAAAGATTTCCCAAAATTTTGCTATACTAACCCCTTATGAAAAAATGGATTTTTCACGGAAAACTTTAAGTTTGTTCTATCGGGCTGAAAATTTGCATACTTATGTTTTAAGGGATGCTAAATCCGAATAAATTGGTTTCAGAACGATTTAGACATTGGTTTTTGAGTTATAGCCCGGCAAAGATTTCCCAAAATTTTGCTATACTAACCCCTTATGAAAAAATGGATTTTTCACCGAAAACTTTAAGTTTGTTCTATCGGGCTGAAAATTTGCATACTTATGTTTTAAGGGATGCTAAATCCGAATAAATTGGTTTCAGAACGATTTAGACATTGGTTTTTGAGTTATAGCCCGGCAAAGATTTCCCAAAATTTTGCTATACTAACCCCTTATGAAAAAATGGATTTTTCACGGAAAACTTTAAGTTTGTTCTATCGGGCTGAAAATTTGCATACTTATGTTTTAAGGGATGCTAAATCCGAATAAATTGGTTTCAGAACGATTTAGACATTGGTTTTTGAGTTATAGCCCGGCAAAGATTTCCCAAAATTTTGCTATACTAACCCCTTATGAAAAAATGGATTTTTCACGGAAAACTTTAAGTTTGTTCTATCGGGCTGAAAATTTGCATACTTATGTTTTAAGGGATGCTAAATCCGAATAAATTGGTTTCAGAACGATTTAGACATTGGTTTTTGAGTTATAGCCCGGCAAAGATTTCCCAAAATTTTGCTATACTAACCCCTTATAAAAAAATGGATTTTTCACCGAAAACTTTAAGTTTGTTCTATCGGGCTGAAAATTTGCATACTTATGTTTTAAGGGATGCTAAATCCGAATAAATTGGTTTCAGAACGATTTAGACATTCGTTTTTGAGTTATAGCCCGGCAAAGATTTCCCGAAATTTTGCTATACTAACCCCTTATGAAAAAATGGATTTTTCACCGAAAACTTTAAGTTTGTTCTATCGGGCTGAAAATTTGCATCCTTATGTTTTAAGGGATGCTAAATCCGAATAAATTGGTTTCAGAACGATTTAGACATTGGTTTTTGAGTTACAGCCCGGCAAAGATTTCCCAAAATTTTGCTATACTAACCCCTTATGAAAAAATGGATTTTTCACCGAAAACTTTAAGTTTGTTCTATCGGGCTGAAAATTTGCATACTTATGTTTTAAAGGATGCTAAATTCGAATAAATAGGTTTCAGAACGTTTTAGCCCTTAGTTTTTGAGTTATGTCCGATCGTGTTACGTAATCTTCGGAGGTAATTCTTTGCAATTTACTAGTGAAATTCTGTATAATTTTCTTAAGGAAATTCTGTACCATTTTCATTACGAAATTAAATTAAATTGTTATAATTTTAAAATTCAAATAAATTATTAATTTTAATAATTAAAAATATATATTTAAAATATTTAAATTGTTATGAATTGTTAAACTTAAAACCAATAACTGCCTAAAACGACATCTAACAGTAATAATACATAACGTTTATGTCATGGAATTAAAATGGCAGCACCAATGCAAAAAAAAAACACAAAACAAATTTTTGACACGTCGTCGTTTAAAAAAAATAAAAAAATAATGTTGTTTTTCTTTTTTTTTTATTTCTATTGGATCAATTTGTTTTAAGAATTTTCCAAAAAAGTAAAAATAAATAATAAATAATTCCTAATTAAAAAATTATTAAACAAAAGAGGAACCATTAAATATTAAATGTAAGTAATTAAAAATTGAATTAATTCATTAATTGAAATAATTAAGAAATACTAAAATAAACAAAAAAGAAAGAAAGCCGAACAATTGTTTTTTGTATATGTTTGATTGGTGAGTTGTCAGGAAGAACCATCACGAAAAGAAAAAAAAAATCTTATCATACAATAAATAATAGAAATAATAGAAATAAAACCTTTTTTGTTTTTTTCTATTAAACTACGCTATTATTAAAAGTTTTTAATTAATTAAATTATTATCTAAATAGAACCAGCAATAATAATAATAACAAAAAAAAAACAACAATAGCAGCAAAAACATGGCAATGGCAGAAAGTCAATGCTATACAATAATAAACACACCCGAATTGAGTGATGTTTACAATGAAATGAAATTAAAAAAAGATTTAGGTAATTAAAATTTGTATTTGTATTTGTATAAAATTGATAATTAATTAATTAAAAATTATTATTTCTTCAAAACAAAACAATTAGAACAAGGTGATGAAAATGTTCAAATTGATACATTGAAAAAGGTTATAAAATTATTGTTAAATGGTGAACGATTACCGGGTCTATTGATGACAATCATACGTTTTGTAATGCCATCACAAAATCATACAATTAAAAAATTACTATTAATATTTTGGGAAATTGTACCGAAAACAACGGCCGATGGTAAATTATTACAAGAAATGATTTTGGTTTGTGATGCATATCGTAAAGATTTACAACATCCAAATGAATTTCTACGTGGTTCAACGTTACGGTTTTTGTGTAAACTAAAGGAACCCGAATTATTGGAACCGTTAATGCCGGTCATACGTGATTGTTTAGATCATCGTCATTCGTACGTTCGTCGTAATGCCGTTTTGGCCATATTTACAATTTATAAAAATTTTGAATGGTTAGTGCCCGATGGTCCGGAATTGATTGCTAATTTTTTGGATACTCAACAAGTAGGTGTTTTTAATTTAACCAATTCTCTGCTCTAGTCTGGTTTTTTAAATTACTTTCTGATTTGGCTATAACCAAATTGTTTTTTTTTATCTATCATTAAGGATATGTCCTGTAAACGTAATGCATTTTTAATGCTTTTACATGCCGATCAAGAACGTGCCTTAAATTATCTAGCATCGTGTTTGGATCAAGTGAATAATTTTGGTGATATTTTACAATTGGTTATCGTTGAATTGATTTATAAAGTAAGTAAATTGATACTACAACATAAACTTAGAACTTAATTCTTTGACTAATGTTTAATCTCAATATGTGAATTCAATTGTTTCAGGTTTGTCATGCAAATCCAACGGAACGGTCCCGTTTCATTCGTTGCATTTACAATCTATTGAATTCATCGTCGAATGCCGTACGTTATGAGGCGGCCGGTACTCTAACAACATTGTCATCGGCACCGACCGCCATTAAGGCGGCCGCCAGCTGTTACATTGAATTGATCGTCAAAGAAAGTGATAATAATGTAAAATTAATTGTATTGGATCGTTTGATTGCCATGAAAGAAAACGAAAGTATGGAAAGGGTTATGCAAGATTTGGTAATGGATATATTACGGGTGTTGGCAGCACCCGACATTGAAGTACGCCGTAAAACGTTAACACTTGCAATGGATTTGGTGTCGTCGCGTAACATCGAAGAAATGGTATTGGTATTGAAAAAAGAAGTATCAAAAACACATAATGTTGAACATGAAGATACCGGAAAATATCGTCAATTATTGGTTCGTACATTACATAGCTGTTGTATTCGTGTAAGTATTTACATTTACATCATTTTCAAATTAACTAATAGAGTCATAACAAATGAGTTTGTTTGTTTGTTTGTTCCAGTTTCCAGATGTTGCCGCAACTGTAATACCCGGTTTAACTGAATTCCTATCGGATACAAATGAACAGGCGGCTACCGACGTTCTAATATTTATACGTGAAGCCATACAAAAATTCCCAAATTTACGTACATTAATAACGGAAAAACTTATTGAAACATTTCCGGCAATACGTTCGATTAAGGTACATCGTGCCGCTTTATGGATTTTAGGTGAATACATAAATAATGGTAAAGAAATTTTACAAGTTATTGAAACAATTAATAATGCAATTGGTGATGTACCAATTGTTGAATACGAACAAAAACGTATGGCCGGTGAATCAAATGATTCAACGGATGATCTTTTGAATAAAACCGCTGCGAATGCTGTCGCGACAACAATAACTAAAGTTACATCTGATGGAACGTATGCAACACAAAGTGCATTTAGTGTGGCTCCGTAAGTAACAACTAATTGTATTTAATTAAGTTATTTAATAATTGTTAAAAAAAACCTCTATTCTATTCACCATATTAGAATAATAAAAAAAGAACAACGTCCACCGTTACGGCAATATCTAATGGATGGTGATTTTTTTATTGGTGCCACTTTGGCGGCAACCCTTACAAAATTGGCATTGAAATACATTGAATTGGAATCGAATGTAACAAATCAAAATCGTGTTTGTTGTTCGATAATGCTAACGCTAGCGTCCATCATTCATTTGGGTAAATCCACATTTACCACAAAACAAATAACGAATGACGATGCCGATCGTATTTACATTTGTTTGAAAACGTTAAGCGAACGGACACCGGAAATTACCGATGTTTTTCGTAATTTATGTCGTGATGCATTAGCAAAAATGTTAGATGCTCATACAGCGGTAAGGGTGTTTTAACCTTTATAACCTTAAAAAAGGTTTATATTTCATCAAACGATTATTATTATTATTATTATTATTATTGCATTTGTATTTACAGGAAGAACAACAGGCACAAAAAGATAAACAAACGAAAACGGTTAAAATACAAGCAGATGATCCAATTATATTTGCTCAATTATCAAGTGGTAAAGATAATTTATTGGGTGAAAATCTTTTTGAATCAAGTTTAAATCAGGCATTGGCTGGTTCAAAATGTATGTATATTATTTTTAATAGTAAACACTTTTAGAACTAATCTATGGACATTTCGTAATTGTTCTTTTCAAATAGACAGAATATTAGAGAATTCTTACGGAACTACTCTTGAAAATCCTATTAGAATCATCTGTTTTAAGGGTAGTTTGTAATATTCACAAAAAATCCATGGAAAATTCCTTCAGAGATTGCATTAAAAAAGGGCAAATATTTCAAAAACCTTCCTTAGACAATGGTTAGCAAACTTCCGTACAGAATCTTTTATAAGAAGTTGAAATATTATAGAATTTTGAGTGATAACTCTTTAATATTCCAGCCCTTAGACAATTTGTTTTGTACATCGAAGAACTGGAACTGTATTAGCTCATAAGAAACCGAATTCGAGTTATAGCAACGCAAGAACCTTAAATTTTATTCTTTATTTGATTTGGGAAATTCGTTTTTGCCCTCACAAACCAAACAAAACCCTTCCAATTTCAATAAATACGGAAACTTTTCCATCAGAAATCGAAAACCAAGGCAGAAAAACTAATCGAAAATCCATAAGAATTCAACACGAATGTAAATGGAGATTTTGTAATTTTATTATTTTATTTATTGCATTTGCATAGCATCATCACACAGTGATTTTTCATCATCGAATAGTAAATTAAATAAAGTAACCCAATTAACGGGATTTTCGGATCCAGTTTATGCTGAAGCATACGTTCATGTAAATCAATACGATATCGTTTTGGATGTATTAATTGTTAATCAAACAAGTAAATACAAAAAAATTTTGTAATATAGTTAATTGTCCATTTAACTCCATTTTATTGTACCCTATTTAATACCACAAACAGGCGATACATTACAAAATTGTACATTAGAATTGGCAACGTTGGGTGATTTAAAATTGGTTGAACGTCCGCATCCGGTTGTTTTGGCACCCCATGATTTTTGTAATATAAAGGCAAATGTTAAGGTATCGTCAACGGAAAATGGTATTATATTTGGAAATATTGGTAAGAATCAACTTTGTCCTTAATTTCAAATCATCTAAATATCTATAGAATAGAGATAGAGAGAGAGAGTTGTCAATTGAACGATTCTATTTGTTTTTCCGTTTTAGTTTATGATGCATCGACAACATCAAATGTTGTCGTCCTGAATACAATTCATATTGATATTATGGATTATATTATACCGGCAACGTGTACCGATACGGAATTTCGTCAAATGTGGGCTGATTTTGAATGGGAAAATAAAGTTTCGGTTAATACAACATTAACCGATTTACATGAATATCTAAAGCATTTATTAAAATCAACAAATATGAAATGTTTAACACCGGAAAAAGCCCTATCCGGTCAATGTGGTTTTATGGCCGCAAATATGTATGCAAGGTAAAGTGGTATAATCTTGAACATGAAACAAAAAAAAATCTATTTACAAGATGAGATGATTAACAATTAAAACAATTTATTTATTTTATAGATCAATATTCGGTGAAGATGCATTGGCAAATTTAAGTATTGAAAAGACAATGGACGATCCAAATGCTGTTGTTACCGGTCACATTAGAATACGTGCTAAAAGTCAAGTAATTGAAATTGTTGTTTATTGATTTGAAGTTCCTATGAATTTTTCTTTTTTCTTTCATTTGTTATTCATGTCTCTTTTTTTTTTATGTTTATCTATATTATTGATTATGTTCTATCTATATAGGGAATGGCATTAAGTTTAGGTGATAAAATTAATTCAACACAAAAAACAACTCAACATAAAATTGTGGCGGCCGGTTAAAAGAAATCAAATCAAATCAACGAATCAATGAATCAATAAATGATTTGAAAATCAATCAATCAAATCATTGATTTCAATCTAATGTATTATTTATGAAAATATTTCTATTATTATTATTAATTCTTTTCATTTCTTAATTTGTTTTTTTTTTTTTTTGTGGACTAGATCAATATTTTTTTGTTTTAGGTCTGACCAATTGGTAAACAAATAAATATAATTTTAATATATTCCTTTAATATCTTTTACTTTTACTTATAATATATTCGAGAATTTTGTGTTTCTTTTTCTTATTTTAGTATTTTGTTTTATTTTTAATAGTCGTAAAAGAAATAAAAAAAAAATTATATAATAGAAATAGATGTTTCAGTGGTTTTTTTTGGGGGGCCTTCTTCAAGATCAAATGTGGGGGATTTTTAATTGACTTATTCTTTCCAATCAATGGCAATTACAAAAGCAAAACCACAATTCTCTGTTCAATGGGTTGTTAATCTGTTAAGGTTCTGTACTCTGTGAAAGTTCTGTAATAATTCTGTAAAAATATGATATGGAGCATGAGAGATTCGAATCTGACAAACGTTAAAAGTTTGTCAGAATGAATCGTCGCGTCGACCACTACTTTCGGATTTGTTCGGAGTCGGAGCTGAGGTTAACCGGTAAAAGTTCTAAATTGTTTTATTTCTTTTGCCAGATTTTGTCTTTTTGGATTGCAAATCTGACGAAAGGAAATCTTGTCTAACATTTATAAGGACATTCTGGAACATATTTTGTAAGATTCCCAGGCATTTTCAAATCGATTCGATAAGAAATTCTCAAGAAATCACCATCGGTGATTTGATTAAAATGAGAATGTTCATAAAAAGTACTTGGAAAAATAAGAAATTTCTTCAAAGATGAAGTAATCCTTCAAGGGAAATCTCGTTTAATATTTTATAAGGACATTCTGGAAGGTATTTTTGAGTTATTCTGCAATTTAAAATCTGATCTGAGAAGAAACTCTGAAGAAATCGCCATCAAAAGTTGATCAAAATCAAAAATTTTCATATAAAATACAGAAAAAATAAGAACTTTCTTCAACTTTAAAGTAATCCGTTCAAGAAAACATTCGAAAATATATCATAAAACGTTTCCGAAATGTATTTTCGAGGTGTCCTGCAATTTCTAAATTGATTCGATAAAAAATTCTCAAGAAATCGTTATTAGAATTCATTTAAAATGGAAATTTTCATATAAAATACAAGAAAAATAAGAAATTTCTTCAAAGATGAACAAATCCTTCAAGGGAAATCTCGTCTAATATCTTATAAAGACATTCGTGAATGTATTTTTGAAGTATTGTGCAATTTTCAAATCGATTGGATAAGAAATTCTCAAGAAATCGCCTTCAAAAGTGGATTAACATGAAAAATTTTCATTTAAAATACATGAAAAATAAGAAATTTCTTCAAAGATGAACAAATCCTTTGGGGGAAACCTCTTCTAATATTTTATAAGGACATTTCAGAATGTATTTTTAAGATTCCCAGGAATTTTCTAATCGATTCGATAAGAAATTCTCCAGAAATCGTTATTAGAATTCATTTAAAATGGAAATTTTCATAGAAAATACATGAAAAATAAGAAATTTCTTCAAAAATCAAGTAATCCTTGAAGGGAAATCTTGTCTAATATCTTATATTAGACATTCGGGAATGTATTTTTGTAGATATCCTGCAATTTAAAAACTGTTTCATACAGAAATTCTCAAGAAATCGCCCTCCAAAGTTGATTAAAATCAAAAATTTTCATATAAAATACTCTAAAAAATAAGAAATTTCTTCAAATAAAAACAAATCCTTTCTGGGAAATCTCGTCTAATATTTTATAAGGACATTCCGGAATGTATTTTTAAGATTCCCAGGAATTTTCAAATCGATTCTATAAGAAATTCTCAAGAAATCGCTATCAGAATTTGATTAAAATGAGAATGTTCATAAAAAGTATTTGGAAAAATAAGAAATTTCTTCAAAGATAAACCAAACCGTCCAAGGAAATCTCGTCTAATATCTTATAAGGACATTCGTGAATGTATTTTTGAAGTATTCTGCAATTTAAAAACTATTTCAATAAGAAATTCTCAAGAAATCAGCTTCAAAAGTTGATTAAAATCAAAAAATTTCATAGAAAATAAATGAAAAATAAGAAATTTCTTCAAAGATAAACCAAACCGTCCAAGGAAATCCCGTCTAATATTTTATAAGGACATTCTGGATTGTATTTTTGAAGTGTCCTGCAATTTTCAAACTATTTCATACAGAAATTCTCAAGAAATCCCCCTCAAAAGTTGATTAAAACCAAAAATTTTCATATAAAGTACTTGGAAAAATAAGAAATTTCTTCAAAGATGAACGAATCCTTCAAGGGAAATCTCGTCTAATATTTTATAAGGACATTCAGGAATGTATTTTTGAAGTGTTCTGCAATTTTCAAATCGATTCTATACAAAATTCTCAAGAAATCGCCCTCAAAAGTTGTTTAAAATAAAAAATTTTCATAGAAAATACTCTAAAAAATAAGAAATTTCTTCAAAACCTTTCTCTTCTTAAGGTGATTCGTTCAAGGAAATCTTCCTCAAATATTTTATAAGGACATTCGCCGAGTTGTTTTTATAGTTTTGAGATACCCAAACGCAAATTTCCAAACCGATTTTCAATAAAACTTTCTCTCGAGAAATCTGAATGTTTGCTTATCAAAAACAAAATAAAAAAAAATTTCATTATAAATTTAACAACCATTTTGTTATTTATTTATTTATTATTAAGATGATGTATTTTTGGATGATGCTACTGCTGCCGCCGCTTCTATTTTTGGTCCTTTATCTTTTTCATGTGTTCGTCGTGATTCCAAATAACTATTAAAATCAACTTTATTTAAATCATCATCATTAAAATCCATTACATTTCCAGATTCCGCTTCGGTACCTTCATCTTCATCCTCTGAACTTTCATTTGCCGGATGTTTTAAATAAATATCAGATAATTCACGACCGGATGATAACTAAAATAAAAAAAAATATAAATCATAAAAAATTCCTATTTCTGATTAATCCACAATAAAATTTAAATGGATTTTTAGTTATATGGATAAATGACGGAAAAGAATTCAAAATTACTTGATTTATTGACATTGGAATTTCTTTACCGGTGCCGCCACTCGTTTTTATAACATTTAATTTTTTAGCATTTTCCATTTTTGTTTCCAATAATTTATCCGTTCGTAATTTTTCATATTCTTTTTTATAATCACTATAACAACATTTTTAATTCATTAATGAAAAATTTTTAATCTATTCAAAAGCAAAATTAATAATTTAAATTAATACTTTTCATATTCTAAAACACCGTCGGCAATCAATTCATAGAAACGTTCAAATCCAATACCGGTTTTTGCTGAAACACCACAACATTTTAAATTCTCATAGAATGTATCCAATGTTAATGACATTGTACTCATTAAATTGCTAATGTATGATTCCTCGGAGGCCAACGCCTCTTGAAACAATTCAAAATCATGCATCCAATCCATTGCAAATTGATGATCTTGTATATCTATCTGTATATATTATTATTATGGTTATTATTATTATTATTATTATTATTATTGCAGAACCACCATCAATGGCATCAATCCATGATTAATTTTTTGTTTTCAAATATACCAAACAAAAACAAAAAACTTAACTTTTAGGTTTAATTACTATATTTATTTATTTTTATATTAATTATTTAACTATATATAGAAAGCAAATATAAGAAAGCGCAACTATAGAATTTTAGAAATATAATAGAAAAATTCACAAGCAAATACACACACAAAAATTTAAATTAAAATTAAAATTAAAACTAAACAAACTAAATTTTAAATTAATCAATTTAATGACCAATAATTAATTAATTAATGAACTGTTTTTATATTATGGATTAGGTTTCTATTGGTTTGATTGATTTCCCTGTTCGTTTCCTTTCTGCTTGATTCGCAGTGCTTTTAATGTCCTGTGATAATTTATTTCTCTGACGACACATTTTTTGTTTCTGAAAGTGCATTCTTAATTCTGCGGAATTCAACAACATTCTGAAATGCTGAAATTCTCTTCAGAATTCTTTTCCAAACTACGAAACTACGAAAAGATAACAAACTATTTCAATTATATTAATGTATTTTGACAAATTAACTATCAAAAATCTGTTTTGTTTCAAAGAACAGAACCTTTAAGACATTTCTTCTTCTTCTTCTTCTTCTTCTTCGGGGAGATTCAAACCAATAGTTGGTATATTAGAAATTTATTTCACATACCACAAAATTAATGAATCATAACAGCAGAAAATTGCCAAAAATTGATGTTAATTTCTATATTTTGGAATGATATTGAAAGTAGTTATCGCTCATAGACAACTCAAATATAGATCAAAAACAATTGAAACCGAAATGAACCGAAAACAGAAAAAAGTTTGTTCTATAGGCAAACCGAAAGGTGTCCTGCTTTCGTTATATTATTTTTCAATGGTATTGGAATGATAAAAATGAATAAAGTGAAGTAGAGTAGATGACAACAAACTTTTAAGCAGCACTAACACCTTCTTAAACTCATCAACTCAATTATACTTGGATAACATTCAATTGAATTCGAACTGGATAGTGGATAGTGGATAGAAATGTAAGGTGTGTCTTTTTTTCACGATAATCTCTGAGTTTCATTCTCGATGTTTTGGAAGTTTTGTTGAGCTTATCGTAAATAAATTGGATTAACAACGATGAACAAGACAATTATTATATGATTAAGAAATCCACCGAAATCCTAACTCATCTATATACAACAAAATGTGAAACGTTCTGTCAGAAAACGTTTTGAAATATATATGATAATATTCACTTACAACAATGCCGGACAATGCCGTCAAGACAGAGTAAACAACGAATTGGAAATGGAGATCAAATGGGATTATGGATTGTAGAAAAAAATTTTCCCTTCAAAGTTGTTTGATTGAGTAAAAAGTAAAAAAAAAAAAAACTATTTTTTGCGAACGTCAGAATGTCAGAATCATAGAAGACATAGAAGAAGTCGATCGGTTATGAATCCGGTTCTATTTTCTACTTATATGGAGGAGATATGGAGGAGAGGAGGATGGCCATTAGCAAAGCGGCACTCATGGCCGTGAAACCCAGAGAGATAAGGTCCGAGAGCTCGTGCTCTCGTGCTGTCTGCGGGGATACTGAAAGAGGTGTCCCGGAGGTAAATAAAGTCACACTACTAATGTGGATACCTGGACATAGTGTCAAATAGAGGGTAACGAGATGAGTGCAGATGCTAGAAATCGCTAGAAAGACCTCTGCTGACTCGGGCACTCAACCTAGACGACCATTCTGTGGTTTAGCTAAGGCTATAACTATATATGTTAGAGCAAGGATGAAGGAAATACTGCGCTACGGGAGTCACAGAAATACTGGAATGAAACTGCGGATGCGGCTGCAGGCATTCTAGGCATTCTTTATTAATGCATACGCACACGGAGGCTGACGGAACAAATCCTTCTCCTAAATAAGACAAACACTAGATTGGTGGTGGTGGTTGGATATTTAACCGCGGTCACTATAATCTAAGAGCTCATCTATATACAGAATGAAAATCGTTAGTGCCACACGGAAGAAAAAACTGCGGAGCACATTCTTTGTGAATGTGAGGCTTTAGCAGGTAGAAGACTCAAGATCATTGGTTCATCATTTCCATTCTGTGAGGACATTATATGTCCATATATACCCATCAATAAGTTGGCCAGGTTTTTGTGGGGCAGGGCCAATAATGAATGGATGAATATGGGATAATTTAGGGCAGTAACACAATGAACCCAGGGAGTTAATTGTTAACGGGGATGGACGACCCAGCCCGGTGCTATAATTCTAATTCCATTCTAATTCTATATATATGTCCATTAGCCATTAGAATCTATGAATTACATTGGCATTTTTTTGTGATTTTGAAAAAAAAAATGATTTAATTTCAAAATGTTTAATTATCACCGCCGCCGCAGCCGACAAACAACCGTGCCCGCGTATATAACAAACAACTATGGTTATATATAGGAAAAATGTAATACAAAATGTTTGCAGAACCTTCGGTCTTTTTTCGATGGCAGTATAGGAAGGAAAAGAAGGACTTAAGATATATGATAAATTCTATATATATTTATATAACAAAAAAAAAAATAACCATGACCACAATCAAATTCACCCCCAACGAAACGAAAGAATTAAAATTTTTACTTCCTCCTATTTAACGTTATAGTTATATATCGAAAGATAATTGCAGACAAAAGAATTGTTTCGCGATTATGAATTAAAAAAAAAAAAATATTATTTAATTAAAATTAAATCTGAATAAAAAAAAACTATGCTGCCAGATCATAACAAATACCTAGATCAGATAGCACGTACGTTTTGATGATGGAGAATGGATCTATGAATCTATGACCAATCTCAACTACACTTCATATAATTTTTAATTCTCTGGGGGCCAAAGCGAAAAGTTTTCCCAAATACAAAACTCCGTTAGAAACAGATTGAGATATCTCTAATAATTACCCGTTTGGAGACCGTATAGTAAGGAGGAGACGTTATCAAGGCGTTATCAGAAAATTGCGGTGATTTTCCTTTTTGTAATGGTAATGGTAATGGAAACTTAAGATGAATATGTCCTGAGGTACACCATAACGATATTGAGTGCTTTTAAAACATTCAGGAAGCGTGATGAAGCGAATGGGAGATACAAAATAATATAGATGAAGCACCAAGAGAACAAAAAACAAAAATGTCATCCAGTGTTTCATTGCCAAGTTCTCAATTCGATTAAGAAATGAAGAAATTGGTTTGTTTTTTGTTCTCTTGGTGTGTAGCATTTTGCAAGTGATTTCGCTCATCGAGTACGTGTGTGGAACCCCATTTTCCATATATACAATTTTTAAATCGTTCCAATAACTTTTTTTTACCAATATCTGTATATAGAAATATTGATCATTTATGAAACATTTGAAGTTTTATTACCATATCGATTAGTAATCTTTTGATGATTATTCTATTCGGATAGAAGAAACAGTATAGGAGGAAGTACATCTTCAAATAAGAATCAGCTCAAGCATGCTGATTATATTTGAAATTGTCATTAAAAATTCGTTCAGTATAGACGCTCACATAGACTGATGAACGGTCAAACAAAACTTTAAACTTTAGTGGACTTGATTAATGGATCTCTAGGATCGCTAGGACGTCACCTTGACGTGGTGCGGTGAGAGATTATAGGTTGCAATGAACTGAAGAAGGTCTATGCTGATATAGGGACACCCGTATCGCAGAAAGGTCTACGGGGAGAATACATGCACTAAGAACTTTCAACTCCCAGACACCGGCCGCCCTCTGGAATTATTAGCCTTACCATAGAACGAGGTTGTTCTATGGCTGACCAACCAATACTCAACTACAGGTCTAAGTGGACTCCAACCGAACAAAAGATGTGTATCGTAATGTATCAAATAAAACAACGGTACTTGAACAACGTTTCATTTTCAAGACACGACACGGTTTCAGATACCGAAATGTTTCTTTGATTCTTGATTCTTAGGGCTCTCAGTCAACGACTGCGGGCTGTTCATGTTGAATCAAGTAAAGTGTCTCTGGCAGTCTAATATCTTCAAGACCAATTCAAAATTTAATTTTTGTTTTTTTTTTCAGGAGGTACAAAATAGATCCAATGGGTCGCAGCAGTACACGGAACGGTTTACGTAACTACGCTAACCCACAGGGAGGGGTTTTAGTCGGTAGGACGTCAGCTTAGTGTTGGCCGGGAGGCCGACACTCCGTCCGTGAATGGATTTCCCTAAAAAAAAAAATGGACTTGGTAAACACTCAACGAAAATCGTTATGAATCATCGTTTTATCAATCTTCAGCACATATCTCGTCTCGTATCGTTATCCAAAATTTAGGGGGAATGTTGGGTTTGGGATTGAACCAAAAGAATGTGATCGGATTTCAAAACCCTGGCGAAACCGTTCACAATAAAACGTTAAACTCTATCAATAACAACAAATGATTAATTTAAATCAAGCTTTGGATGGAAAACAGAACCATATTGAATAATAGAATTTTACTTCAAATGATATATACACCGGATTGTCTGTGACAGGAGGTTTCTCCTAAAACAAATTGGAACCCAAAAACCCAAAAAAAGCAGCTGGAAATGGAAAAACAAAATTTTCAGATTGTATATAGAAAGGATCATCTATCCGTTCGTCCAAATTCGTTCCCCTTTCATTAATAAAACATTTATACCAAAAATGCTTTTCAATACTAAATCTTTACAGTCACTTTACGTATACTTGAAAAACAACAAATTTTTTTTTTTACTTCAAATTTACATTTTCTCTATACCAATCATTTTTTTTTTGGCTAACGATCAAATTATTTTTTAAAAATTACATCAGAGGTTTTATTATTCAAGATTAAAAGTTAATATAGAAAAATAATTAATACAACAACAAGAGGAACGATCGATCTGAAAATGCGATTTTGAATACAAGATGAGAATTATATAGATTTAGAAAACGTCATAACAAAACTAAATCTATTAAAAAATTCACGTCACATTTCCCATCCGTAATCGTAATCATCATCGTTTTTCATATCAGCAAAAAAAGATCAATTTTTGTTACGTGCGTGCGGTGAGATTTATTTTATTTTTTGTATATTTGCTCCCTCCCCGTATAAGATCACTATATGTATATACAGAGATACAAAAATAAAACAAAAACGTGATCAACGAGATCACAATTTCGCAGTGAGTTGATCAAAAAAACAAAAACAACAACAAAATCGAATACAAATTTGAATTTTTAAAAGTGAAAAACAACAGAAAATTATATAAAGAGAAAGATTTTTGCATGTTTAGCAATTAATTGTAAAGATTTTTTTTAATTTTAATTTATCGTCGCAAACAACAACAGAACAGTTCGCTGTGTGGTGCGGGATTTTTGTAACAACAAGCAAAGTGATTAAAATTAATTTGTTTTTGGTGGTAATTTAAATTATTTTGCATTTTTAATTATTTGATTAAGTACTGTTTTGTTTTTTTTGTTGTGTGATTTAATTAAAAAGAAATTTTTGTTTTTTTTTGAAAGTAACCCCACCGTCAAGAAGAATAGAAAAATATCTCGAAGATATTTTTGTTGTATATAGAAATAATAGAAAAATTAGATAATATCTGAATTTTTCTGAAAAAATTATTACGTGATGATAAAAAAATTAAAAAAAAACAGAAAAGAGACAAATTCCCTGAACACAAAAAAAAATACTTTTCATAATTTTCTTTTTTGTTTAGTTTATTTTTCTATATATACAATTTTTTTTTATTTGATCGCTTTGATCACTTGGATCATCTCTGCCTTGTGTCTGTGTTTTTCTTTTTTCTTTTTTCTTTTTTCTTTGTGTTTGTATGCCGTCAAGTTCTCGTCGTGATCGATGGAATGGAAAAATAGCTATATAGGAAAAATTAACAATTTTAATTTGTGTCGAAGGCGGCAAGTGCGAACAAACGAAAAGAAAAGAAACGACCGATTTTTCTTCAAACATTTTGAAAAAAGATTGCTTAAAAAATGAAAAAGAAAATTCATTTTCTTGTTATATAGATATATAATATATTAGAAGAAGAAAATTTCTTATATAATTTCTTTCGTCACGTTTTCAAAATATTATTAAAATATTATTATTATGTAATTATGTTCTTCGTGATGTGTTTCTATATATGACGGAGTACATAATTCTTTTCTGGTTCTTTAACTATTAGAAAAAACCTCCCCTCCCCTAAATGATTCAAAAACTACATTAACAAAATTTTTTGGGACAAACATCTGCTCAGCATAGTTCATTTTGTGTCATATCTGAAAACTCTTGTAACTTATTCATAAAACATTTTGCCGCGTTATTCGCATTCACTATATATAGACCCAATGAATCAGGAAAATTATCCTTCCTTTGAAATTTTATTTGATGGTGGGGTGGGGGAGGGTTTTTATTTTCTTATTATCTTTAATGTATAAATTGGCACAAACTCACAATCAATGCCAATTTATTTTTTTATTTTTCATTGTCAATGTCAATTCTAAATTTGAATTTGAATTTGAATTTTTTTTTTCAAGTATTGTTTTTGTTATCACCCAATTTATATAATTATAATTTCTCTATATAGATAGGATCGTAGATGTTCTCTATATATACAGTTTAAATTTTAATGTGCCATTATATTGCCATTATTTTGTAGGTCAACAAAGTGCAATGTTATATATATATATAAATAAATTCACTATATGTGCATGTGATCTTGATTGTAATTATTTATAGAGTTATACTCGTATAGTGAGAGAGATAATTTTATAAATAAATCTATATATAACAAAAATCTAATCTGTATATTTAATATACGAAAATTCAATTAGAAAATTTAAAAGTAAAACAATTATATTGTCCTCTTGGTGTTATATAGAATTTTATAGAATCTCTATCTCAGCTCAGGCGGGTGTTTGGTGGCGGAAGAGGAATCTTGTGTTTGTGATGTAGAGTTGATAGTAAATATAGAAATATTCAACCGCCTAGCAAAATCCCAAACCCTGTGATGTGAATTCCCGCATCCTATATAGTGGATAGGAGAAATTATCCATTTTAGACTGTCAACTTATAATTATACCGAAATGCGAAATACTGTCTTTTACTACGCGTCAAAAGAATCACAAAATTAATCAGAGGCCGGAGGATTAGGCATCCTCTATACCTCTTCCTCTTCTTATAGTGTTTAATAAAAAGGAAAAATTCTTAAAGATAAGTGATTTTTGATAAGTGCAGTATCACTCAAAATCAGATCTGGTCATTGACGTTGACAAAAACGACAGCTATAAAACAATATTAAGAATTAAGATACTTAAGTAAGACACTTAAGATACTTAAGAAGTTTTTTTTTTTAAAAGTTTTTGACAAATCTAATATCTATTTTATAGATTCATTAAAGATAAATTTGGATTTACCGGAGCATTTATCTTCTGTAAACTATCGCTATACCGAGTAAAACATAAATCTCAAGACTTAAGCCAGTTGGTAAAAAACCATTGTGGAGAATCAAATTTCGTATATGTGGTGATTTATGTATATGTGGTGATTCACGCATAAACGGAACTGGGAAATTGTTAGACAGATGTCCAATAAGAGGACGGCAGCGGGCTATTCTCTGACAGGTTCAGTTATTTCCGGAAAATTCACTACTATATATTTTCTATTTTTTTTTTTTAAATATTTGTTTAATCGGTCCGAAGAAATCCGGGCTCTTTTATTATATAAAAAAAAAAGGCAAATCTGCGGTGCAAAAAACAAGTAGTTGAAAAAAATGTTGGATGGAATCAAATTTCCATTGCCGAATTAAAATATTTCACTAAACGTAATGAAATCGAGTCGAATTTCTCCAGCAAGTTTTAACGGGCGATAAAAAATTGATTAAATACGAAAATAAAAGATTGGCAAAGATCGTTGTACAAAAGTCCATGGATCATGGGAAAAGCGACGTCGAAGCCTTAATATAGGATTGACGACAACAATAAGATTATTGTTGTTCATCATAAAGTGCTAGCTATAGCTAAAACATATATCCAAACTATTTCGATCAAATTTTTTTTACTGTCAACAATTTAAACCATAGATTTAAAAGCCGGTAATCCAAAACAAAACCCGCTGGAAAATTGAACAATTGAAAGGGTGTTATCTTCATCATGATCATGATCATGATAACGACAGACCAGGACCAGCACATATAACTTTAATGACCCCGGTAAAAACTGATTGAATTTGGAAGTTTTCATGCATCCACACCGCACCGCACACCGTCATGTCAATTATATTGTCGCTATCCACCCCCTGATCAGAACGAAACAAAAATTATATAAGAGAATTCCATTTCCATTTCAAGAATTCGATTGTTGTCCATACCCAATCCATCCAAATCGTTATAATGATTTTAAATTTCACCAAAAAAATCTGTGGATATTTCAGTGTGGTAGAACTGAAATGCTATTTCCAGCAAAAAATCGTTTTCTAACTTCTAACTCCTATCGAGTTACAGGGTGTTGAAAAAATGGTGTTCCTTAAAAGGAAAACATGGGTAGTTCACTTATTAACTCATAATTTCCAAAAACCGTTTAAGTTAGAATAAAAATTAGATACTCATCTATTTATAGGTAAATGTAAATTACCTTTAATTTAAAGCTCGGGGTAAATTTTTGCTAACTCGTTTCTCGTTTGGAGGAGTTATCTCAAATGCTCAAAGTGAAAAAATATCATTATTTTTGTGCACAATAAAATTCCCTTAAAGGTCCATCCACTATACAAAGTACAAAGGACTGCGCGACTTATAAATTCTGTGTTATTACGTGATTAGTAACGGCGAAACCTTATAATCCTTATATCACTCAAAATTCTTCGGATATTTCAGTGTGGTAGAACTGCTAATGCTATCTCAGTCCTTTCACCGGTTCTTTGATAGAAGTAAATCTTGCACTTGATTGCGGGCGCTTTCTTAACTGCGTATATACGAGAACGTATTCAATAA
This sequence comes from Dilophus febrilis, assembly GCA_958336335.1. NCBI lineage: Eukaryota > Metazoa > Arthropoda > Insecta > Diptera > Bibionidae > Dilophus > Dilophus febrilis. Next base: position 2,447,739 of record OY284468.1, on the reverse strand, counting down.
AAATATTCTTTTTTTTTAATTTACGCAGACTTGCAAAAATATATATGCTTTAGAATAATTAATCCGATTCGAAAAATTCTTCTTTCAAACCATTGGAATAGATTTAAAAAAAAAAACCCCCGGGACGTGTCCAATTTGCTTTAAATATAAATAAGTTATATGAAGAAGACTTAAAAAGACTTAAAAAGGGATACCTCAACCAAAAAAAAAACCCATCTAGTCTTATGAGTACTATGAAAATGGTGAACTTCAACAATCCCTACCAAGTGATTTTTTCCTGTTTCACCGTCGCCAAATGATATATGTATAATAACTCTAAAAATTTATAAGTCACCGCCGCAGGGAGATTAACTTTGTACTTTAACCATCATCCTCTGTCTGTTAGAGAACAAAAACATTCCAATATAGAAATTTTGGAATAAAATTGAATCAGAATCAGGAAAATGTAAATTAAATTTATGGTGGCGCATACAAAAAACAAGTTGCTTAGTCCGAAGTCCAATTTTCCAATATTCATCATCATTTACCTATATTCATACACACTCAAATTTAGAATGAATTTTGACAAATACAGAATTGTAAAAATGTATTTATATACATATAGAAAATATTTTGTGCGTGCGGTGGAGAAAAAAAAATGAATAAGTGAAAACACCCCCACTAATAACATACATATATATAGAAGATATAGATATATTTACATTCGAAAACGAATCACCTCAAATTCATTCTTTTCGCACACCACCCCCAGCCAAAAAAAACCCCCTTATTTATTCAACGCACTATTTTTTTTTTTTGGTTTATATATAGGTCAAATCGTAAAATCGTTTTAATATCTATCTTATTATCTCTCTGTAGTTCGTGCAGAGATAAAAAAAAAGTTCACTCTAGCTGATGAACACCATATATATAGTGTAAAGGAGCGAGGGTGTGTGTGAATTGTGTGTGAATTGTGCAAATTTTGTGAAGAAAATTTTGTGTTGTAAAGAATAACAAAGAAAAAAATGTGTTAGGGTAGTTTTTTTTCCTACGTTTGGTTTATCCCCAGGTTAATTTTTTTTTGCAAAATTTGTTTTTTTAATTTATATATGATTTTTTCTAATATTTCGTTAAGGTATCAATCAACAATAGTCCCATAATTTAATATATTAGAAGAAGAAAGACCAAAAAAAAAAACCAAGCAAAAATGGTATTCAATTCAATTGTGGAGGCGGCTCGTAACTCTACCACCTTTAAAAATCCATTTGTTACAAAAGTACAATGTGATGGAGCATCAACAGTAGCACCATCAGTAGGTAATACTGAATTGGTACAGGGACGTAGCATTGCCGCAGCAGCAGCAGCAGCTGCATCCCCCGAAGGAGGTATAAATTTCAAAAATAATAATTATTCATTCCCAATCCTTTCTTACCCAGCCATCACAATTTTTTATCAATTTTTTTTTCTTAATAATTCCAATCTCACAAGTATAAGCAAGACAAAAAAAACATATAAAGACTCAACCGATCTATAGGTTGATGAATGTAAATAAGGTAATTTCTCTATAGAGAACGAATGATTCTGTTCGATTTCTGATCGATTTTGAGGCAGTCGCCAAGATTAAGAGGTTTTACAGACACTTTTACAGACCCCGCTGTATTGATACTTAGGTTTTTTTTGTTTATCAACACAAGAAATCAGAGTTAATGGAATTAAAAACTATTAGTTTACTATTCAGACTTAAAAACACATCCTCCGCAAAAATAGTACAAGACTTTAAAATTATTTCTTATATTAAACTAAATCGTAATCCTATATTTAGATTCCTGTGAATTTGGTTCAACAAAATATTTTGCATTATGCGGTTTGGGCGGTATCATTTCATGTGGTACAACACATACAATGGTCGTACCATTGGATTTGGTAAAATGTCGTTTGCAGGTGGATGCCGCCAAATATAAATCAGTATTCAATGGATTCCGGGTGACGTTGGCCGAAGACGGCATTAAGGGATTATCCCGTGGATGGTCACCGACATTCATCGGTTATTCAATGCAAGGTTTATGTAAATTCGGTTTATACGAAGTGTTTAAGGTAATGTACGCAAATGCATTGGGCGAAGAGAAATCATATTTGTATCGTACAAGTTTATATTTGGCGGCATCGGCAAGTGCTGAATTTTTCGCTGATATTGCGTTGTCACCGATGGAAGCGGCTAAAGTTCGAATTCAAACAATGCCCGGTTATGCAAATACATTACGTGAAGCTATACCGAAAATGACACAAGCCGAAGGTATGTCAGCATTCTATAAAGGTTTAGTACCATTATGGATGCGACAAATTCCATATACAATGATGAAATTCGCTTGTTTTGAACGTACATTGGAATTATTGTATCAGTAAGAGTTTGAAATTATAATTCGGTTAAATTTCAAAACATTTTCTAATGATTTATTTTGTATTCTTTGTGAATTTTATAAAAATAGATATGTTGTACCAAAACCACGTGCTGATTGTACAAAATCTGAACAATTGGCTGTTACATTTGCAGCTGGTAAACAAATTTTTATTTGTTTTGTTTTTTTCGTAATCTGTGATCTGAATATTAATTTAAAATGTTTCTTTATTTGTCAACAGGTTATATTGCTGGTGTATTTTGTGCTATTGTATCACATCCAGCTGATACCGTAGTATCAAAATTGAATCAAGCTAAAGGTTCAACAGCGTTAGAAGTTGCCAAAAAATTGGGATGGTCAGGTAAGAATGGATTTTAGAACACAAAAAATTAACTAAACCACAAATAAAAAAACAAAACAAATTTTATATTGTCGCAAAATATATTTATATAGGTTTATGGGCCGGTTTAGTACCTAGAATTGTTATGATTGGTACATTAACAGCCGCTCAATGGTTTATTTATGATGCTGTAAAAGTATTTTATAGAATGCCACGTCCACCACCACCAGAAATGCCCGAATCATTAAAGAAAAAATTGGGAATTACAAATTAAGTGTAATCAATAAACCAATAAACCAGCCTTACCGAATAAAATGGGATAACAGACAAGAAAACAAATTAATTTAATTTACAATTCAAAATACAACCAAAATAAATTCAATTGATCCCCAAAATTAATCCAATTCCACCTTTAAAAACGAATAATTTATATATAAATAAAGGAAAAAAGACATCCCCCGCAGAATCCATCTTAAATCCACCTTAAAGCTAAAAAATTGTTATCTCACATTTTACGATTAATTAATAATAATTTGTATTGTGTTTATAGATTCAAATGAAAAGGTGTTAAAAGTTTATTAATTATAAAAAAGAAATTGAAAAACTAAACCACAAAAAAAAAAAATTGTTAAATAAATTATTGAAATTAAAATTATTGAATTTTTCTTTTGTTCTTGATTATTTTTCCCCTGGGATTTGTATAAAGAAAGAGTTGGAATTCGTCGGAACGCAGACGGTTACGAAACAAAAACCGAAGATATATTGATTTATTTATGGGGGGGGGGGGGGGGGGGGGGGGGAGGGTCTGTTAGCGATAGAATCAACTGGAACTGGAAATTTTATACAGAAGAATTGCCTTCCTTGTAAGGAAAGTTTAAACAGAAGAAGAATTTCCCTTCCTTAAAACAGTTTTAATAGAAATTTACAGAAGAATTTCTTTAAGGAAAGTTTTTGCAGAAGGATTTCCTTCCTTAAAGCAATTATAATGAAGAATTTCCCTTTCTTAAGACAGTTTTAATAGAAATTTACAGTAGAATTTCTTTAAGGAAAGTTTTTACAGAAGAATTTCCTTCCTTAAAGCAATTATAATGAAGAATTTCCCTTCCTTAAGACAGTTTTAATAGAAATTTACAGAAGAATTTCTTTAATTAAAGTTTTTACAGAAGGATTTCCCTTCCTTAAAGCAATTATAATGAAGAATTTCCCTTCCTTAAGACAGTTTTAATAGAAATTTACAGAAGAATTTCTTTAAGGAAAGTTTTTACAGAAGGATTTCCTTCCTTAAAGCAATTATAATGAAGAATTTCCCTTCCTTAAGCCAGTTTTAATAGAAATTTACAGAAGAATTTCTTTAAGGAAAATTTTTACAGAAGAATTTCCTTCCTGTAAGCAATTATAATGAAGAATTTCCCTTCCTTAAGCCAGTTTTAATAGAAATTTACAGAAGAATTTCTTTAAGGAAAGCTTTTACAGAAGAATTTCCTTCCTTAAAGCAATTATAATGAAGAATTTCCCTTTCTTAAGACAGTTTTAATAGAAATTTACAGAAGAATTTCTTTAAGGAAAGTTTTTACAGAAGAATTTTCTTCCTTAAAGCAATTATAATGAAGAATTTCGCTTCCTTAGGACAGTTTTAATAGAAATTTACAGAAGAATTTCTATAGGGAAAGTTTTAACAGAAGAATTTCCTTCCTTAAATCAATTATAATGAAGAATTTCCCTTCCTTAAGCCAGTTTTAATAGAAATTTACAGAAGAATTTCTTTAAGGAAAGTTTTTGCAGAAGGATTTCCTTCCTTAAAGCAATTATAATGAAGAATTTCCTTCCTTAAGACAGTTTTAATAGAAATTTACAGAAGAATTTCCTTTCCTTAAAGCAATTATAATGAAGAATTTCCCTTCCTTAAGACAGTTTTAATAGAAATTTACAGAAGAATTTCTTTAAGGAAAGTTTTTACTGAAGAATTTCCTTCCTTAAGCAAATTTTATACAGAAGGATCAACTACTCAAGTTTTTCCTTTAAGAATACACCAAAACAAAAAATATCCTATAATTTTCCTTAATACAAACAAAAATCTATGTTTTGTTTTTCCATATTTCCATATTCATATCAAAGTATTTTTTTCTGTTTGTTGATCTGATTCACAACAAAATGAACAATTTTTTTGTAAGTTAAGTATTAAATAAAATCGGATATATCCATATCAAAATAACTTAAAACTAAAATAATAATAACTTTCCTTTCAATAAAGCAAAAGTGCAAAAAAATATATATAAAAAACTATTAATAATAATATGATGAATAGCAGCCAAATCAGAAATTAACAAAAAAAAAAAAAAAGCATCAAATCAGAAATGTTATTAATTATAAAATATTGTGAAGAAATGTTTGGTTTGTGTATGGTTAATTTGCAAAGTGTAAATACATATCAATAATATAGTGTAATAATTATAATGATAATAAATATAAATTTTGTAAAAAAATGTTTTTGGTGTCAACACTCACCTTATTCATGACGACAATGAACGGTAACTGTGATTTATATAAAATTGAACAGGCATATAACATGTTTGACATAAATGTTGTTGGATTTTTCGACCGAACAACATCCATAACATAAACGATTATCGTTGGAAATGATGTGGCCAATGATTCTGTAATAATTGTACCCGATGCTGACCATGTAAATACTTCAATTTGTCCGGGTGTATCAATAATACAATATTTATGATTTAGATTTTTTTGTTCAGTAACATTTGCACTTCCAGAAGGAACATCACCACTACTACTACTATTACTATTACTTTCTTTTGCATTACCCGCACGATGTATCAAATCAATGACTTTATCAAATTTTGTGGAAAATAAATTTAATGCCGTTACAATACCACCATTCGGTCCCAATTTATATTGTTTCATAACTTGTTTATAATTTACTGTATCCCGAATGTCTGAATAAATATGAAGAAATAACCAAAAAATTAGAGAAATAGAAAAAAAAATCTTTATACGCAATTAAAAAAAACATGGCGTCCAAATAAAAAAAATTATTTACCTATATTTGCATTATATGGAACCTCCTTACAAGCCGGATCAATATTTATAATATATGGTCGATATTTATCACATTGATATTGACTTAAATGTTTAACAAATGTTGTTTTACCCGATCCGGCCATTCCCAAAACAATCATACAAATTGGTTGGTTATGAATTTTATTTGGAATAGCGGTATTTTTATCATCAATAGTAGCAGTAGTAGTAGCGGCAGCATCACCACCACCAGAATCTTCTACTAATGGACTTTCATTTAATGGTGGTGTTGTTGTTGTTGTTGAACCATCAATTACATTATCCATTATATTATAATTATAATTTAATTTAATTTAATTTTTTTATTCAACCGGCACTTTTTTTTTTATATCGAACAATCGAACTTCTACTTCACTACGACGCAAAAGCACAAACAAAAACAAAAACAAAAGACAAATTCAAAATGGCAATTTTATGTTTGTTTTTGTAAAAAATGTCAAATATTCTAATAATATAGTAGATATTTTATTCACTTATAGAGGGCATGAAAATAATGAAATTAATACCCCATGGAAAATTTCAAAAACCTTATAATATATTTATTTTTTTTTAGAACATGTCAAAAGTTGTTTTTTTTTTTTTATAGGATGATTTTCCAAAACAAATTTTAATTTTTTTTTTTAAATTATCACAACACAAAAAAAAAAGCATCGTCACATCATTCATCAACACTAAAAATTTATAATAAAAAATAGAAAAACAAAAATTAAATTAAATTAAATTAAATATTAAATTATATATAAAATAAAAATAAATTAAAAAATGGTAACTACAACGGCTGAAGCCACAAGGGATAAAGCCCTAAATGATTATCGTAAAAAATTATTGGAACACAAAGAAGTTGAATCCCGACTAAAAGAAAGTAAGTCAATTGATTTAAGGTTATGTTGGTTTTTTTTTGTTTTTTCACAGAATTTGGTTGTTTTTTTTATCCATAATTGTTAATATTTTAATTTATTATTAATTAATTAATTAATTAAAAAAAATAGTGCGAGAACAATTAAAAGAACTTACAAAACAATTTGATAAATCGGAAAATGATTTAAAGGCATTACAAAGTGTTGGACAAATTGTTGGTGAAGTACTAAAACAATTGACTGAAGATAAATGTAAGTACATATTTAAATTATTATAATTATTTCACTTGGGATTCATTTACTAAGTATTTAGGATCACTTATAGGATTGCCCACAACACACGGGACAATTCGCAAATTCCCTAAGTTAATACTAAAAATACCTTTAATAACGGTTAAACACGATTTAATCTATCCAACGAAATCCTAACTGCTGCTTTATTCTCACCCAAAAACGATCTCCATTTAATCATTTTTGTTCTCCCATTTTTCAGTTATTGTAAAAGCAACAAATGGACCACGATATGTTGTCGGTTGCCGACGACAATTGGATAAAACAAAGTTGAAATCAGGAACCCGAGTAGCACTCGATATGACAACATTAACAATAATGCGATATTTACCACGTGAAGTTGATCCACTGGTTTATAATATGTCACATGAAGATCCCGGTGAAGTAACGTATTCGGCAATTGGTGGTCTTGCCGAACAAATACGTGAATTACGTGAAGTCATTGAATTACCCCTATTGAATCCGGAATTATTTATCCGTGTTGGTATAACACCGCCAAAGGGTTGTCTATTGTATGGACCACCGGGTACGGGTAAAACACTGTTGGCACGTGCCGTTGCCTCACAATTGGATGCAAATTTTTTAAAAGTCGTGTCCAGTGCCATTGTTGATAAGTACATTGGTGAAAGTGCCCGATTAATTCGGGAAATGTTTAATTACGCCCGGGATCATCAACCGTGCATTATATTTATGGATGAAATCGATGCAATTGGTAAGAATAGTTTTTTTTTTTTTTTTTTTCTTTTTTTTTCTTGACATTTGGGGGGTTTTATTTTTGTTTTTGTTTAATAGCTTTTCGGGAATTTTTCTGTATAAATTCCGTAAGGATGAAAATTCTTCTGACTCTGTAAAACTACCTTACAGGAAAGAAATTCTTCTTTTATGAGAAATTTCCCTACAGAAAGAAAATTCTTCTTTTATGTAAAAATGTCCTTACAGGAAGGAAATTCTTCTTCTATGTAAAACTACCTTACAGAAAGGAAGTTCTTCTTCTATGGGAAATTTCCCTACAGAAAGGAAATTCTTCTTCTATGTAAAGCTACCTTACAGAAAGAAAATTCTTCGTTTATATAAAATATCCTTACAGGAGGGAAATTCTTCTTCTATGTAAAATGTCCTTACAGGAAGGAAATTCTTTTGACTCTGTAAAACTACCTTACAGAAAGGAAATTCTTTTGACTCTGTAAAACTACCTTACAGAAAGGAAATTCTTCTGACTCTGTATAATTGCCTTACAGAAAGGAAATTCTACTTTTATGTAAAACTACCTTACAGAAAGGACATTCTTCTTTTATGTAAAACTACCTTACAGAAAGGATATTCTTCTTCTATGGGAAATTTCCTTACAGATAGGAAATTCTTCTTTTATGTAAAAATTTCCTTACTTTTTTGTTTAGGTGGCCGTCGATTTTCCGAAGGAACATCAGCGGATCGTGAAATTCAACGTACCCTCATGGAATTACTAAATCAAATGGATGGTTTCGATTCATTGGGTCAAGTTAAAATGATTATGGCAACAAATCGACCAGATACATTGGATCCCGCCCTGTTACGTCCCGGTCGTTTAGATCGTAAAATTGAAATACCATTGCCAAATGAACAAGCAAGGTACAGTACAAAGAAAAGCATGGGGATATTCCATACAAAAACTGTTGAAAAATTTTATAATAATAATTGTCATCGTCAATTACAGATTGGATATTTTAAAAATTCATGCACAACCAATTGCAAAACATGGTGAAATGGATTATGAAGCAATTGTTAAATTATCGGATAATTTTAATGGTGCCGATTTACGTAATGTTTGTACAGAGGCTGGTCTGTTTGCGATACGCGCCGAACGTGAATATGTTATACAAGAGGATTTTATGAAAGCTGTCCGAAAGGTTGCGGATAATAAAAAATTAGAAAGTAAATTGGATTATAAACCATTGTAAGAAAAATCTAATCGTAAACGGTTAATAAAATCATAATTTTTGTTTTCGGAGGTTCTCAAATTCAGTTTTTTTTTTGATTAATTATTTTTTGTATATTATAATATAAATTTTCTTCATTAATTTGTTTTTTTTACTCTTAAAAAATATATTTAAATTAAATACAAATAAAAAAACAAATCAAATTTGTTTTGTTTTTGTTTTGCTTCAGAGAAATTTGTACACATACTTTCTATTTTTTTCTCATCATATTCAATTCAATACGACGTTTTTTCTTTATATAATATTCTTTAACATTATCGAATTTCTTTTTGAATAACGATGTATAATCGAATAATGCAACGTTTTCACGATTACGATTGAATGCCTGTCGCATCATAACATTTAAATTGCTAATCGGTACATCTTCGTATATTGGTGGTAATCGACCGTCATATCGATGATTATCCTCATTATCACAATCATCATCACAATCCGGTTCCGTTGTACTATCAAAATCTTGTGGTTGTAATTTTTTTACAATCATTTCACCGGTATGCGTAATACCAGTTAAATATAAACTACTATCACTGGGACTGAATGCTGCACCTTGAATTGCTTTTACATTTTTAAATGTTATTTTTAACATTTCATTGGTGGCCAATCCCAATGCACGACGTTTCATTAATACGGTTAATTGTAATAGGGTTACGGATGCATTTCGCGGACCATGTAATATTACAGCCAAATGTGTTGTCTTTCGATTAATCATACACGCGACCATTTTAATGGGTATCGATTTAAATTTATCGTATACGAATAATTCCTGTGATGTTATATAATTCCAGACGCGCATCGTTTGATCACCGGAAACTGTTATCAGAATACTATCGGCATGTGTCGGTAAAAACATTATGGATGTTATGAATTCACGATGACCCAAACAGAAACATTCGATAATGTGAGTGTTTGGATAATTATTTACGCGTACCTTTTCATCGCGATCGCATGTCACCAAAAAACTATTTAGTAAGATAAAAAAAAAACAATTAAATTAGAATATGGTTTGATTTTTTTTATCGCTTATGCTCTAGCTGAAAGACCGTGCCAGAAGTGCAGGTTTTCACACGGTTTAAAAGTGGCGGCGATTTCAACTTAGAAGACGATGAACGACCCGGACCCGGGCCAAAAAGATGATGAAGATGAAGAATTGAAGGGAGGCATTGCTTGATGATGAAGATGCGTGCCAAACGCAACAAGATGTTGTAAAATCATTGTTGGAGTTGATCAAGCAACCATTTCCAGAAGGCGTTTAAAAGCATTGGGATTCATCCAAATGCTTGGAAATTGGGTGCCGTATGAATAAAAAGCCAAGAGATATATCGAACGCCGATTCTGTATGTCGGAAATCAACGCTTCAACGCCACAAAAACAAGTCATCTTTGCATCGGATTGTCACTGGTGACGAAAAATGGATTCATTACGATAATAGCAAGCGCAAGAAAGCGTATCGGTGAAGCTCGCCGGCCAACCATCAACATCCACGCGGCAAAGTCGAATATCCATGATGCCAAGGTAATGCTCTGAATTTGGTGGGATCAGAAGGGGGTGCGTTGTATTATGAGCTGTTGAAATCGGGTCAGACGATCAAACAAAAGAAGGGGACCTCTACCAAACACAATAAAATTCGTTTGAAGCGAGCGATCGATTACGGCCAGAAACGACCAGAATATGTGCAACCATAGACACGAATCCATAATTTTCCATCATTTGACAACGCTCGGCCACACGTTTCAAGACTCGTTCTAAACTATTTGGAAAAAACACAGTGGGTGGAAAGTTCTACCTCACCCGCTTTATAACCGCCCAGACATAGCACCTTCTGCGATTACTACTACTTGTTCAGATCAATGGCGAATGCCCTCACCGGAATACGCTTCATCACTTCACTTCAGTACATAATCAAAGAATTGGGCCATTTCCGAACATCAGAAAAAAAGATGAAAGGAAGTAAAAGGACTCAGACAGTGGTCCAGGCGGACACTTGGGCAATTGGCCAAGTAGGAAACATCAATCGGGAGGTTCTTGGCTGAGGCTTAGGGAAACTCTCAGGAACTCTCAGGTGGCACTCACATCTTTATGGCATGGCGGCGGCTTCAGGCATCATCCATTGTGTAGATAAAAATTCTTACAGATGATACATGCAGACTCTGCTGCCTAGAGATAGGATAAGGAAACGACTGCGCACATTGTGTGCAAATGTCCGCCGGCTTTAGAGAGCATACGGATGGGCGTCGTACGGGGCACCGCGGTTCCTCGCAGAGAGCGAGCTGGGAAGGATGGATACCCAGCGTATACCGCAGCCGGAGGAGGAGGAGTAGAAGTAAGAGTAGAAAAGAGTAGATTCTTTCTACTCTTATCTACTCCTACATACTCCTGGTAAGTGAATGGAACGCATTGAGATCAGTAAAAATTCCTAAATACAAAACCTTTTCAATGTTTCTTCAAAAACCTAACAAAACTTTTGTGAATTTGTATGGGGAGGGCTTGAAAAAAAATGATCACAAAAAACCACTCCTTAATGAATGGATAGACGGACGGACGACGGTGTAATAAAAGATAAAAGGGGGGGAGCATGTAAGACAAAAAATCATTATCATCAAATTTCACTTACGTATCCGTTAAATTAATGGCTAAATCCAATACCATACTGCAATGGCCAAGAATAAAACGTGTATGGAAACCACCCATTGAATCCGGTATACTATCAAATACATAACAATCACCGGTACGATCCGCTACAATTACATTTAATCCATTCGTTGTAAATACAATGGCACTCGGTATCCGTTTAACATCACGTTTATGGAAAAATATCGGACGACTATCTTTAAACCGTTCCCGTACCGAACAAACATAAACAAATTTTTCATTATTTGTACCGATTGCCAGCAATTCTTCATCGTTTGACACCCTCAATATTGTAATATGTGAATGCTTTGATGATTCATTACCAAAACCAATACAAACAATTCCACAATCATCATCATCATCTTCCACATCATCATCAACATCCGCAGCAGCATCAACGCCCAATTCAGCATTTACATCCTCTTCTACATTTAAATCCTCTTCTGCATTTAAATCCTCTTCTGCATTTACATCCTCTTCTGCATTTACATCCTCCTCTTCTACAACATTCTCATTGACATTCACATCCATAGCATTATCATTATCAATATCCATATCAGCCATATTATTATTATTATTATTATTTACACTTCCATCGTCATCATCCTTATCATTTTGATTATCTTCATTTCCATCAACAATTTCTGCATTTTCTTCAACATTATTTTCATGTATAATTTCCTGATTAACAACAATTTCATCTGCCCGGTCACCTTCATCATTATTTATAACTTCATCATCACCATCACCATCCCCATCACCATCACCATCCTCACCAACATCATTATTTTGTTGCAGAAAATTTTCTTCGTCAGCGTCAATACCTTCAACGGCCGCTCTAGCCACTGCAATATCATTAATTATATTATTATTATCAACATCATCATCATCATCATCTTGAATGCCGTTTACTTCATCATCATTAAGGTCCTCAATAAGTTCATGAACAATTTGACCATTACGATATCGAACATCAATTGCAGCCGGTACAAAAATACGAAATGGTAATGGTAATGCCAATTGAACACGATCATGATGACCACCATCAAATAAATCATCATTTAAACCAAGTTGAATTTGAATATTTGGATCATGATCATCATCATCAATATTATCAACATCATCATTATCTTGATCATGACCATTTTCAACATCCATAATACCATTATGATGTTCATGATTATTATTATCATGATCATGATGATGATGATGATAACCATTATGTAAAGCATAGTTTGGTCCCGCGGCAACAGCAGGAACAGCAGGACCAGCCGCAGCCACAACAGCTGCTGCAGCAGCCGCAGCCGCCTCATCAATATGTAAAACAACTAAATTCACGTCATCAACGTCCATAACACCATTTTGATATTCAAATTCATTACCACTACTGTGGCTACTTCCACTAAGACTATTTTCACCATTTTCATTTTCATGTCCACGATGACCATTCTCATTTGCATGACCATTTATTTGTATTCGATCAATGATTTGATAAATGTCAGCCGGTTCAACACCTGCATGACCATTATGTAATTCCGGATCAATTTGACCGGGTGGATCGAGAATGCCGTTAATGACGCGGTCACCGCTACCATCACTACTAAAACTATCACCACTAAGATCATCGCCATTTTCATTGTCATTAACATGTTCACCATTCACAATATGATTCACACCATTCATATTTTCATGAATACGTTCTTCTACTGCATTTGGAACATTTTCAGGTTGATTATCATCGTCGTCCGTGTTATCGCCATCACTATTTTGACTATCTCCACTGCCACTGCCTCCTCCTACTCCTTGACTACCTTGACCGTGGCTATGTTCACTACCTTCTTGACTGCTGTGACTGTGGCTATGTTCACTATGTCGTCGACTATTTCCACTACTTTCACTACCTCCTTGACTATCACCACTGAATCGACTATCTCGACTATTTTCGCCATCACCATTATCTACTCCCTCACCATTTAAACCATTACCATGTTGTTGTTGTTCAACATCACCATTACGTGGACTACTTGACCCTTGACTATCACCACTGAATCGACTACCTCGACTATCTCCATCATCATCTCCATTTAATCTAACATTACCTTGATGCTGAACTGGAAGCTGAACATTATCATCATGATTATTCAACAATGGATGTTCATCAACATGATTAATATCATCAACATTCCAACCATTTTCATGTACTACATTTTGTATTCTAACGTATCGACCATAATTTAAGTATCTAGGATCATTTTCATTAGCATCGCCTTCAACATTATCATTATGAATTAGTTCCTGACCGTCGCCATCACCACTATTATTATCATCATTTTGAATTCCATCAATAATTCCATTATTATTATTATTATTATTATTATTATTATTATGACGTTCATCACCGTGACCTGGACTATATCTACTCGATTGACTATATCTACTTGTTTCACTATCACCACTTTCACCACCATCACGGCTACCGCTGCGACTGCCACTGCCGCTGCGATCATCAACAACACCGTCACCATCACCATCACCAACAGTTGGACGACCAACTGAACCATTATGTAATTCATCACCAGTTGCACTTCCATCTGATCCATTACTATCACCATTATCTGCCGCCCGGTGATTGGTGGCATCATTATCACCACCGCCCTCCTCCTCCTCCTCCGCCGCCTTCTCTCTATTATTATAATTTCTAACATATCGACCGGGCCAATTCTGCGGACGTGGTTCAGTATTTATCGATTCAATGGTTACGTAATCATTAACATCACAACCCGGTGGTATTTCATGACCAAGAATAAATGGTCGTTTTTTATTTGCAATTCGTTGTCTGGTATCTTCATCGATATCGTCATCATCACCATCCCTGTTCACTGTACGTTCTCGTACAAAATCTCTAAGCGTTGCAAAACGAAATTCACCATCAGGTTTTTGTACGGCAAATTTACGAACACCTGTATTATTTGCATTTAAAAAGTCACCATTAACATATTGCAATGGATTATTATTTATATTGGCAATACCACCGATATAACTAAATTTATCAACAATAATCGTACCGTCAGTGGTAATGCCAACCGTGCTCGTACACATTGAATCCGTTAACGATCGTGTTAATCTTCTTTTTGCTGGCGGTGGTTGTTCAACATCTTCAATATTATCATTATTATTATTATTATTATTATTGTCGTCATTATCATCATCATCATCATGTGATGATTTTTCTAGTTCTGCGGCGACGTTTTCATGTTCTGATTCTTCATGTTGTGATTCTTCATGTTCTGATTCTGATTCTGATTCTGATTCTTCTGGTTCCATTTCCATTTTTTCTAATTTTATTTCATGTGATTGTAATATAATATTTGTATTTGAGTGTACGTTCATTTGTTCTTCTTCTTCTTCTTCTTCGGGTTGTTCTTGTTCATCTGATTCTGGTTCTGGTTCTTCTTTTTCAACTTTAATTACTATTGGATCTATTAATGGTAATAACGGTAGATGTTGTTGAAGTTGTTGTATTGCTGGTTCTGGTTGTTGTTCTCGTTGTTGTTGTTGTTGTTGTTGTATTAATTCTTCTGGTTGTTGTTGCTGTTGTTGTTGTTGTTCTTCTATTATTTCTTCTGACAATGGCGATTCTATCCGTTCTCGTTGACTTCTCGATGCAAATGTATGAATTTCTGTAGAAAAAAAAAAAATGTTCAGGTTTTTTTTTAATGGATGGTTGTTTAAATACTTAAATTTAAATCAATTATTAATATACCTTCAATTAAATCTACAAATTGTGGAACATCAACTTCGATCAATTGTCTTTGCGGTGGATTAACACCAGTTTCATCATCATCAATGCTATCACCACTGCCGCCGCCGCCGCCACGACCACCACCACCACCACAACTACTACCACTACCACCGCCACCATCGCCTTTCTTTGTGGTGGTTTTTCTAGTCGGTTGCTGTGGTTCATGTGAATAATCAATTAAACGTATTCTACGTGTTGCCGTTTGTTCATCTTTAAAAAAATAAATTTCACGACCAATTGCAATTAACATTTGATTTTGGGCAAATTGTATTAATGCCATTTTAAGTTTTGTTTTTTTTTTTTTTTCACTCTTTTAATATTTGTTGTTGTTGTTGTTGTGTATTTTGTTTTTTTAATTAATCACAATATTAAATTAATAATTAAAAAAAACACAAAAACATGATTAAAAAAAATAATCAAAAATCGACCACATGCCAAAGATTTTTTTTTATTATTTTGGATATTTTGGTACGTTTGCGTCGTAATGTGCGCGGGGTATGCGGGCGGCGTGATGAAATTTTTGTTTTTATTTGACACAAAAAAAAAATGGCGACACAAAAGGATTTTCTTCGCGGGTGGTGAAAAATGTGAAATATTTTTGTAGTAATAGAATTTTTTGACAATCCAAAAA
The DNA here is from genome assembly GCA_958336335.1 of Dilophus febrilis. Taxonomy (NCBI): domain Eukaryota; kingdom Metazoa; phylum Arthropoda; class Insecta; order Diptera; family Bibionidae; genus Dilophus; species Dilophus febrilis. The sequence continues at coordinate 2,431,746 of OY284468.1, read as the reverse complement.
AAATTTGTGACAAAATGGCGATGTTTTGGTTGTTTTTTTTTAACAGAAACAGAAAATTTTACAGAATAATTAGTTAAGAAAACAGAACAATTAATTAATTATTATTAATTATATAAGTAAAATAAACGAAAAAGAAAATTAATTAATAAAATATTTGTAACAGTTATGTTTAATGAATTATTAGAAAACAATTTCCCATTAACGTTTTTATAGGAAAAATTTACGTGAAAAATCAATAAAAAAAAAAAAAAGTTCACCATCAACACCTTAAAAACCAGGAACCATTCACAGACGATTCTTAAAATACGAATTTATCATCATATAACTTGATTGGATATTCTTGCAAAAGTATCCACCAACCTTTCCGCAACCAAAAATGGTTTAAAAGTGTCAAAAAAAACAGTTGAATAATTGAAAAAAAAAATGTTTCTAACTGCGAAACATCGCGCGAATCTCCTGATGGAGTAGGTAAAATATTAATTAAAATCCTGGGGATTCCGTTATATTACTTAATCATGTATAAGCTTTAGAAATTGCCGTTGTTTCCATCTCTGTAGTAGACATTAACTGGTCAATCAGACCTTGAACTGAACTATTGGACTTTCCAGTTGGCATTGTATAGATCCGGTGATTAAAAAACGTTCTTGCAGTTGTTATTATTGTTGGACGTCAATCCGGCTATAGTCGCCCCCTCCAAAAAGTAAAGTCGCATGCATAGTTTCCATCGCAATCCAAACATTTTTGTTTTACATTTAAAAAACAACAAAAATATCAATTATTTGGAAACAATTAATTTGTCATTTGTTCTAATTAATTTAATATATGTTTATTTAAATTAATTAAAAGCAACAGAAACAGAAACAGAGAGCTAATAAAATATTTAAATGTACTATTAATAATTATATATATAGTAAAACAATACAGTAAATTTTAATTAATTTAAACGTATAAATTATTTATAAATAATAATAATAATAATATATTAATTATATATATACAGAGCCGTTGCGTTTTTCTAAATATTTCTTGAGTTAATTTTAAGTTAATTTTTTTTTTTTTTTGCTTTAACTGTGTCTAACTGCGCGTCTACTATAAATAACACATTGAAATATATAACAGTATTATTTTTATATGATAATAAATAATAAATTAAGTAAATATATATAAATAATACACAAAGATCTTAGATATTTAAAAATATGGAGATTAATTTATTGGAGATTTGGAAATACTTATTCTTTTTGTTATCAAATTCTGATGGATCTCTCGTTCTGGTTCGTTCGTTAGTTCATTCTGTTTATGTATATATATATATATATATATAGTAATGGCACACAAACATTTTAAAATTGTCGCCCTTCCGTTTTTTTTTTTCTGCCTATTTTTTTTTTTATTGTTTATCACCCATTTTAACTTTAGATGTCATGTAAATGCCAACGATTAGACCAAAAAGTCCAATGGCCGAACCAAATATTTCAACAATTAATATTTTAACGAATAAATTGGAATTGGCTGCGTCGGCGAGTGCCGCACCCGATCCAACAATACCCACAGCAATACCACAAAATAAATTTACTAATCCAACGGAAAGACCAGCACCAAACATAATATAACCAGATGCCCAATTATTACTACGTACCAATTCATTTGTATTTGCTGTAGAGGCTGTAAAACTTTCCAGTAATCCGGATAAAACAATGGCTGTTATTAAACCATAAATTGCAACGGCTTCACAAAATATAACTGATATAAGATTTTTTGTTTTAATACGTGGTGCTTTAACACCACCACCAATAATACTAACACCCGTTGTATGAATGCCAAGGGCAGCTCCGACGACTGATAAAGCAACGGATAAACCAATTCCTAATGTTGCCCACATATACGGTGATGATTCAGCCAAAAACCATCCAACACTCACGCGTTCACCTTTACCCGTCAACACATGATACAATATCAATACGGATGATATGGAAATGAGTGATGCAAAAAATGTACCACCAATTATGTGTCGTAAAGACATTTTATTGTTGTTGTTGTTTTGGTTTTGTTTAATTAATTTTAATCGTAATTATTATTGGTATTATTGGCGTCTGTTTTTGATGATTGATGATGATGATGATGATTAATTTTCAAAAAAACAAAAATATCTTATAAAATAGTATAAATAAACCATAAAAAAAAAGAATATTAAATGAAAGCAAATTGATGATAAAACTGAGGGCATTTAATATTAATTTTTTCTTTTAATTTTTTTGTTATTGGTTTTTTATCAACTGAACTGCTGTGTATTTGTTTTTTTTTTACAAATCCAGTGCAGAAGTGCAGAACTGTAGATGAATTCGAACGCACTCTCTCATGATGACCTTAAAAAAAATTAAAAATTTATGATGATGATGATGATGATGATGAGAATTCGCTTTTTTTGTGCGAAATATAAAACCTGTCAAATTAAATTTTCGATTCTAGTACATTTATTTCGTGCGAATTGTTAAAAATCCGAGTAAAAATCGGATGAGTTCGGCGAGGATGAGTGAAATATTTTAAAATTTTCAAAAAATATAATTGCTCCACAATCAATGCATGTAATAAAATTCTACTGCGGGATTAAAAAGGATTATATGGAATGGATAATTTAAGTCTTTATTCCATAAGAAGTGATTTGAACCATTTGAAAATAATAACTGCGCGGAATGAACAAAATAAAAGATCCGCTTAGATTTTCACAGTTTTTCTAATACAAAATCATATAAAGGCAAGCAAGTTTCTATTTTAAAGGGATGAAATTATAAAGGCTGTAAATTGGTAAAAGATCACATAATATTCATAAGAAATGCGATTGTCAAAGCTTCAATACAATCCATTAACTGCGAATTTTGATTGTGATGTGATGATTCCTCAAAGAAAAATGATACAAAATTGATTGATGCGATTTTCAGTTGATGATTTTTTAAATAAAAAAAATACTAGACTTTTTTTTTAGGCGGATTTTAAGATGAAAATTGGAAGATGAGCTCTCAAAATAGAGATCTCAGTAGAGATGATTAAAGTTTCAAAGCAATCCAATATAATTACTGGATTTCCAGCGACGGTTCCTCAAAGAAACCAATACAAAATTGAAAAAATATGAAGATTTTTGTTTAATGATTCGTTTGTAACATTCAAAAATCGTAATTTTAGAACAGAATTAAACTGAAAATTTGATCAATACCCGGTCAATATTTCAATTTCAATCATAATTTTATGGAACCTCATCTCTTCTACACAATAACAATAAAATAACCATCCGGTTTTGATAAATATTTTACATATAATAATAATAATAAAAGAAACTAACATAAAAAAACAAGAACTGTATCAAAATACCTCTTTATCATAACATTTTTTATACTATACCCAAAACAACCCCCCACCCGCCGTCTGTCTTCCTAATCCCTATAATCCCTTTTTAATTTTGTGATTTAAAAAAACTATCAATACTTTTAATTTTATTTTGATGATTTAATTTTGTTTTACTGCTCGTCTTCGTCGTCGTCGAAGTCCTGGTCACCGTTTTAACACCCTTATTGGATATTGTTTTCATTATTTGACCATTATTCAATGCCGTCGGACTTTGTCGGCATTTATTTTGATTTATTCCATTAGAATTTTTTTTCAATTCTGGATTAAGTTCTAAATTAATTTTTTGTGCCAAATGTAAATCTTTATGTTCCGGGATACAATCAATTGATATTAATTTATTACATTCATCACATAATTCTTTATCATATTCAAATGATTGATGGGGGTTGTCGTTATTGTTGTTGTCTGATGGTAATAATGGACAAGATTCCATGGGCAATTCAGATGACAATTGGTCAGATGTTGACTGAATGACAGCAGCCGTAATAATAGTTGATGGTTGAATCGAAACAGATGAACTTTGTTGATCAACTTTATTGATTGTTGATTTTTTAAAATAATTATTTAATCCATTACATTGATGTGATTGTGATTGGGATTGGGATGATTTTAATCGTTTATTAATTGGTGACGATGTCAATGTTGAACATTGATTTAATTTTGATTGATTACGAAATTCTAAACGTTGTTCTTGACTTAAACGATATGCAAAATGACCATCCGAATGTGATTGCATATTAATTTTTAATATTTTTTTATTACATTCATTACATCGTTCATAGTCATAATCATTAAGTTGTAACATTTGTAAGGATGATTCTGGTGGTGGATGAAATTCAGCATATTTTTGATGATAATCAGGTGATGGCACTACTTTTGTTGATTCAGAATTGTTTATCATTTGAACATTATTCGCATCATCACCACGGTCATCATCATTATTGTCATACTCATGATAATTACGTTCAATTGGATTAAATTTTAAATCACATGAATCATTTGATGTTTCTGAATCAATAATAATTTTACGTTTTTTACGTTCTTTACGTTCTTCGTGTAATTTCATAAAAAATGAATTTAAATCATTTTGTTGTGATTGATGATTGATTTCATCATCTATTATTGTTTTGCCGTCAATTCTAATCGATGAATTCATAATAATAGAATTATCCTTAGGAACTTCTTCTCCTAAAATATCCTGATCCATTTTCTGAACTTCCACTGAACTTACTTCTTCTTCAATCATTTCAGTTTGAATTTCATTATCAATTTCTATAGATTTTGATTCTTTATTATTATTTTGTTTTGCCATTTGATTTATAAACATTGATTTAATTGAATGTCCGGCATTTCCATTGACAGCAGCAGTACCATAAGATTCAAATTTTGTTACACTTAGACCAAGAAATTTTATGGAATTATTTAATTTTCGTTCATCATTCGGACGTAAAAATTCAATTGTATTTCTTTTAATCAGTTCCAATGCATCAATTGCCATTTGATTACAATCCATGGGTATTTGATAATTTGGTGGTGTACAACGTGATGAACTAATATCTTGTCGATTTATCGATTGTGTATAACTGACAATCATTTGTTTTGGCCGACGCATATTTTCCGATTCATCTTGTTCGATACGATCTAAAATTTCACTGGATAATTCCGTTAGCCAATGGGTTAATTGAACCAATTGAACGAGTGCCGTACGACCAGGAAATTTTTTACAACAACCAATACTTTTTGATATTGTACGTGGTATTATCGCTTCTAAATCAATACCTTGACCTAGTAAATGTAACCATGACCTGAAAAACAGGAAATAAGAATAAGAATATTAAGAATATATTATAGAGATTATAAGATAGATCTATATAGAATTAATTTATCTATTGCTCTAATACCCATGTTTTTCATCAAATTGTTTTTGTAATTCATCTTTTCCGAAATTGCGCAATTCACCGACCCATTTAATTTTTAATGATTCACAAACTTCTTCACCGAATTTACCACCTAAACCTTTTATCCGTTGAATTGGTAATGTGCTAATGCATAAAAAAAATTAAATAACGATAGATATTATTTTATATAATAATAATAATGCGTTTTTTTTTTGGGGACCGTTTATTACCTTAACAATGTATCAACATATTTTAATGGTAATATTGTTTGTTTATTTGGTTTATTCATACCACAAACTAATTTTGCTAAAATTTTATTATGGGCAATGCCAGCCGAACATTCATAACCGGTTTGTTGTTTAACAGCCGCCCGTATTTCATTGACAATCGAACCACCAATTAATAATTTTATATCACTTTTTCTATACATATTACGTTCTTCATCGGACATCATCTCACTATCCGTCATCAAAGAACAATCTTCAGATTGTGATTGTGTAGATTGTGTAGATTGTGATGATGATGCTGATGCTGATATATTTTCAATAAATTCACCAATAAATTCATAACCAAGTGCATAACAATTTAATAATTTGTCTGGTTCTAATGTAAATGTTCCGTTATTCATTGCATGAATTCGATTCATAACATTTTCCGTTATATCCAAATAGGCTTCATCAACGCTGGCCCGTTCCATTAGATTTGTAAACGTTTGTAATACATTTGCAACGGCTTTACCCGCATCACGATATTTTGTTAAATCGGCTTTTTCACGTACATTCGGTACACGTACCAATTCAATATCGGGACAAACGGCTTTTGCCTCATCACCGCGCATATGACGGGTAACACCTTTTTTTCGTGCCGGATAATTTACAGCAATTATACTGTGTGTGATAACAATAGAAAAATTATTACTACATGTCGTGTAAAATGAAATAAATTTGGATAGACTTTCAGAATAAAGATTTATTTGGTATATTATTTACCCTCCACCTTTCCATGCATTATATTGTACGACAGCAATTGGTTTACCAGCTAATTCAGGATTTAAATATTCTTCAACTTGACAATAAAAACAATCCATATCAATAAGAACAATAACACGATCATATTTATTATTTAGATTTATTATTGTTTTGACCGATGACATCTTTAATAATTATTAATGGGGTGGATTCACACAAAACAGGATAGATTTTTTTTTTTTTTGGTAGATTTACCCAAAAACTTATCAAAAAAAAATATATTTTTCAAGGAATTTCACAATAAAACCAACCAAACAGAAAAAAAAAACATAAACAAAATAAAAATCAACAAAAATAATGAATTTTTTCCCTCGTGAAATGTTTTTTGTGTGTTTGAGAAAACCTAATAATTACCATTTATCGATGTAATGTCGGAAATATCCAAATATGGATCCTTATAAATGTAATAAAAAAAAATTATGAATTTTATTTGTTTTGAATTTCGGTTTTAATAGAATTTTATTTGTTTGAAATTTAAAAGAAGGTTATTATTAAGAATTGAGAGTTTTTCTACAGAAAACTCATTAAGAATTGAGAATTTTTATTGAAAATCATTAAGAATTCTGGGTTTTCTATGGAAATTGATTTAGATATGAAGGTTTTCTATAGAAAATCATTGTAAATTGAGAATCTTTCGCGGCTCATTGTGGTTTGTAATATTTGCGTCCACGGTTGGACGGCTGCCGTCGCCGTCGTACGCGTCCTATGTGGTTGATCAGTAAGAATTCAGGGTTTTCTAAGGAAAATCATTAAGAATTGAGGGTTTTTTACAGAAAATCATTAAGAATTTAGTGTTTTCTGCAGAAAATCATTAAGAATTTAGGGTTTTCTATGGAAAATCATTAAGAATTGAGGGTTTTCTATGGAAAATCATTAAGAATTGAGGGTTTTCTATGAAAAATCATTAAGAATTGAGAATTTCTCTATGGAAAATCATTTAAAATTGAATGTTTTCTAGGGAAAATTAATAATAATTGAGAATTTTTATTGAAAGTCATTGCGAATTGAGGGGTTTCTAAGGAAAATCAATTAAAATTGAGAGTTTTCTATGGAAAATCATTTAAAATTGAGAGTTTTCTACAGAAAATCATTAAGAATTGAAACTTTTCTATGGAAAATCATTTAAAGTTGAATGTTTTCTAGGGAAACTCAATAATAATTGAGAATTTTTATTGAAAATCATTAAGAATTGAGGGTTTTCTATAGAAAATCATTTAAAATGGAAAGTTTTCTAGGGAAAATCATCAAGAATAGAGAATTTTTATTGAAAATCATTGAGAATTGAGCATTTTCTAAGGGAAATGATTAAGAATTGAGAATTTTTATTGAAGAATCATTTAGATTTCCGGGTTTTCTAAGGAAAATCATTTAAAATTGAGGATTTACTACAGAAAATCATTAAGAATTGGGGTTTTCTGAGGAAAATCATTTAAAAGTAAGAGCTTTCTATGGAAAATCATTAAGAATTCAGGGTTTTATAAGGAAAATCATTTAAAATTGAGAGTTTTCTAAGGAAAATCATTAATAATTGACAATTTTTATTGGAAATCATTGAGAATTTAGAGTTTTCTACAGAAAATCATTAAGAATTGAGAATTCTTATTGAAAATCATTGAGAACTGAGCGTTTTCTATGGAAAATGATTAAGAATTGAGGGTTTTCTACAGAAATTCATTAAGAATTCAAGGTTTTCTAAGGAAAAATCATTTAAAATTGAGAATTTTCTACAGAAAATCATTAAGAATTTTTCATTTAAGGGTTTTTGGATAGAAAATCATTTAAAATTGAGAGTTTTCTAAGGAAAATCATTTAAAATTGAATGTTTTCTAGGGAAAATCATTTAAAATTGAGAGTTTTCATTGAGAATTTAGATTTTTCTATTAAAAAATCATTTATTAATTAAGGTATATTTACAATAGAAAATCATTAAGAATTGAGAATTTTTATTGAAAACACTGAGAATTGAGATATTTCTATAGAAAATCATTAAGAATTTAAGGTTTTCTATAGAAAATTGAGGATTTCCTTCGGAATATCATTGCGAATTGAGAATTTTCTATGGAAAGTCATTGCAAATGGGGGGGTCGATATCGATAGAAAATCATTGAGATATTTCTATAGAAAACCACAGAATATTACAGAGATTTTCCTATAGAAAATTAGTAAGAATTTCCTTAAGAAAATTCGTAAGACTTTCCTCTGGAAAATTAGTCAGAATTTCCTATAAAAAATTAGTCAGAATTTTAATAACTCTATTATAAAAATTTTGGTAAATTCACATATAGCAATCGATGTGAAGTCAAAACATTAGAAATACACATTTTTTTTAACATATAAAACAGAAAACACAATCACATCAATTTCCATGCTAATTATTCTAGTAATATAAATTCTATAAATTTTCTTCTATAATTTTTGGCTTCTATAATTAATAAATTATTAAATTATACATACAACAAAAATGTCAAGTTTTCCAAGTTTTCATCAAATTTTACGAAAGGAATTGGTAAGCACCTCGATTATTTTACGAAATGAAATAAAAATAATCCTTCCAAAGCTTTATATAAACTTTGAATTATTATAGAGAAACGTTGAAATTAGTGGAAAAATTCTAAATCAATATTTAATAAATCGTAATCATAATAATAATAATAATAATAATAACAATACAAATAATAAAAATATTACAATAAAAATGAATTATGAAAATCAGAAGGTAGAAAATTTAAAAAACACAACTTCACAACTATCCGGATTAAATTCAAAATATAATAATAATAATTTTCAAAATATATCAAATCAAATTGATTATAAAACAATAAGTCATCGAAATTTATTACATCAACCTCAACCATCAATAAATCAAACAAGTCCAAATGCTGCAAAACAACAATTATTGGAATTACGACAAAAAAAAAGTTCATCTTATCGTAAACCTTATCGTAAAACCTTATCTCAATTATCAAAAGAATCTTTAAACAAATCTACCATTTCTAAAAGTTCCATTAAAAATCGAAATAACAATAATAAACAATCGGCGTATCTAAACAAATCATCATCATCTGCAGCTGTTAAGACATCAGATGAGGTTTATCAACAACAACAACAACAACAACAGTCTTGGTTAAAACGTGCAACAAAATTACAATCAGAATATTTAAAAAAAAATAATAAACCTCGAACAATAAATCCCATTAGAATTCCAATACCGAATGAAAATTATTACTGTATGAATGATGACGATGACGACGACGTACTTCGTTTAAATCATCAACATAAAATTCCTGGTAATAATACGGGGCGGCGATTTCCGTTGAATAAGTCGTTAAATTATGAATTAAAGGGGGCGCCAGGAATGGCGCCCCATCTAAATCATAATAGACAAATAAGGGGACGTATCGAATCGGATGTTAATGATAATTGCCGCGTAGGATGCTGCGAAGAAACAACAACAACAATTGGAAAAATGGGAAAAAGTTTTGTCGACCGGGCGGTAAAAATACAACAAAATTTAAAAATTCAACAAAAAAAATTGGAAAAATTGCATTTTATTGGATTAAAATTACCAAATTGGTAAATTTCGGTCATTTATTATTATTATTATTTTAATTTATTAATTAATTAAATTATTTTAAATTAAAATAAATTTTTAAAAAATTCTTAATTAAAATTCTAAATGATTTTCTTAAGGGAAATTCTCAATCAATCGTTTTCTATAGAAAAATCTCAATTCTCAATCATTTTCTATAGAAAGGAAAAAAGGATTTTCTTAAGGGAATTCTAAATAACATTCTTAAGGAAATTCTAAGTAATATTCTGAATCATTGTGTTTAAGAAATTCTCAATGATTTTCTTAAGGAAATTCTGTATAATTTTCTAAGAGAAATTCTCGATAACTTTCTATAGGAAATTTTAATTCATTTTCTTAAGCCAATTCTCTATCATTTTCTTAACCGAATTCTCTGATTTTCTTAAGGAACTTCTTCATGGTTTTCTTAGGGAAATTCTGAATCATTTTCTTAACTAACTTCTTACTGGTTTTCTTAGGAAAATTCTCAATGATTTTCTTAAAGGAATTCTCTATAATTTTCTATAGGAAATTCTCAATGATTTTGTTAAGGAAATTCGCAATCATTTTCTTGAGGAAGTTCTCAATGATTTTCTTAAGGAAATTCTCAATGATTTTCGTAAGGAATTTCTCAATCACTTTCTTAAGGAATTGCTTCATGGATTTCTTAAGGAAATTCTCAATCATTTTCTTAGGGAAATTCTCAATCATTTCCTTAAGGAAATTCTCAATGATTTTCTTAAGGAATTTCTCAATCATTTTCTTAAGGATCTTCTTAATGGTTTCCTTAGGGAAATTCCGAATCATTTTCTTAAGGAAATTCTCAATGATTTTCTATAGGAAATTCTCATTGATTTTCTATAGGAAATTCTCATTGATTTTCTATAGGAAATTCTCATTGATTTTCTATAGGAAATTCTCATTGATTTTCTATAGGAAATTCTCATTGATTTTCTATAGGAAATTCTCATTGATTTTCTATAGGAAATTCTCATTGATTTTCTATAGGAAATTCTCATTGATTTTCTATAGGAAATTCTCATTGATTTTCTATAGGAAATTCTCATTGATTTTCTATAGGAAATTCTCATTGATTTTCTATAGGAAATTCTCATTGATTTTCTATAGGAAATTCTCATTGATTTTCTATAGGAAATTCTCAATCATTTTCTATAGGAAATTCTCAATCATTTTCTTAGGGAACTTCTTCATGGATCTCTTAAGGAAATTCTCAATCATTTTTTTAAGGAATTTCTCAATCATTTTCTTTGGGAAATTCTGAATCATTTTCTTAAGGAAATTCTCAATCATTTTCTTAAGGAACTTCTTCATGGATTTCTTAAGGAATTTCTCAATCATTTTCTTAGGGAAATTCTGAATCATTTTCTTAAGGAAATTCTCAATGATTTTCTTAAGGAAATTCTCAATGATTTTCTTAAGGAATTTCTCAATCATTTTCTTAGGGAAATTATCAATCACTTTCTTAAGGAAATTCTCAATGATTTTCTTAAGGAAATTCTCAATCATATTCTTAAGGAAATTCTCAATGATTTTCTTAAGGAAATTCTCGATCATTTTCTTAAGGAAATTCTCAATGATTTTCTTAAAGAAATTTTCAATCATTTTCTTAAGGAAATTCTCAATGATTTTCTATAGGAAATTCTCAATGATTTTCTATAGGAAATTCTCAATGATTTTCTATAGGAAATTCTCAATGATTTTCTATAGGAAATTCTCAATGATTTTCTATAGGAAATTCTCAATGATTTTCTATAGGAAATTCTCAATGATTTTCTATAGGAAATTCTCAATGATTTTCTATAGGAAATTCTCAATGATTTTCTATAGGAAATTCTCAATGATTTTCTATAGGAAATTCTCAATGATTTTCTATAGGAAATTCTCAATGATTTTCTATAGGAAATTCTCAATGATTTTCTATAGGAAATTCTCAATGATTTTCTATAGGAAATTCTCAATGATTTTCTATAGGAAATTCTCAATCATTTTCTTAGGGAACTTCTTCATGGATCTCTTAAGGAAATTCTCAATCATTTTTTTAAGGAATTTCTCAATCATTTTCTTTGGGAAATTCTGAATCATTTTCTTAAGGAAATTCTCAATCATTTTCTTAAGGAACTTCTTCATGGATTTCTTAAGGAATTTCTCAATCATTTTCTTAGGGAAATTCTGAATCATTTTCTTAAGGAAATTCTCAATGATTTTCTTAAGGAAATTCTCAATGATTTTCTTAAGGAATTTCTCAATCATTTTCTTAGGGAAATTATCAATCACTTTCTTAAGGAAATTCTCAATGATTTTCTTAAGGAAATTCTCAATCATATTCTTAAGGAAATTCTCAATGATTTTCTTAAGGAAATTCTCGATCATTTTCTTAAGGAAATTCTCAATGATTTTCTTAAAGAAATTTTCAATCATTTTCTTAAGGAAATTCTCAATGATTTTCTATAGGAAATTCTCAATGATTTTCTATAGGAAATTCTCAATGATTTTCTATAGGAAATTCTCAATGATTTTCTATAGGAAATTCTCAATGATTTTCTATAGGAAATTCTCAATGATTTTCTATAGGAAATTCTCAATGATTTTCTATAGGAAATTCTCAATGATTTTCTATAGGAAATTCTCAATGATTTTCTATAGGAAATTCTCAATGATTTTCTATAGGAAATTCTCAATGATTTTCTATAGGAAATTCTCAATGATTTTCTATAGGAAATTCTCAATGATTTTCTATAGGAAATTCTCAATGATTTTCTATAGGAAATTCTCAATGATTTTCTATAGGAAATTCTCAATGATTTTCTGTAAAATCTTCTTAGAGGCTTCTTACATTCTTAATAGTTTCTTAGGGATATTCCCATTAATTTCTTAAGAATATTCCAAAGAAAATTCTTCGGCATGAAACGGATTGTATGAATAATTAAAAGCTTTACTGTAAAAAGAAAAACCAAAACTTATTATATAGACAGAGATATATAGATAGAGAAATTGGAAAATTGGAATTTTCTTTTAAAAAATGTGTTTCCAATATTTATTTATATTCTTATAAAAGTATATACACAAACAAACATATATAAATAAATAAATTCAAATACTGAATTTATACAAACGAATGCTTACGCTCGCCCTATATATTATATTATTATATTAGAATGGCGTCAGCAGTTATGGTTATAGGTGACTTATTAGTTTAGTTTTTTTTTTTTTTTTTTTGGGAAAATTGTCATAAAACAGAAATTGTCTTTTCTTCATCGATATAATTATATTCACTTGATCTTCAGAAACCGCGCCAATCGTTTTAACGGAAACTTTAAACGCATTTACACACTTTATTTATCGTTTGGAATGGCGACCTCTTCGGCACGGTTAAGTTCTAGGATGGAGTACGCCGCAGAGTATTCAATTTCTATCTATACTAGAACTCCTTTTTATTTAGTTTTTTCTATACTTTCTGTTCTATAGGTGGTCATGCATGCAATTTCTACATATATAGATCTATTTTAAAAGAATTTTATGTAAATATATAAACGTGTGCGAGGTTCACTCGTCGTATATAACTCCTAACATATATATAGAAAATTCGTCCGATGCATATATAATTATAGAGAAAGATTTATTGTAAAATCGTCATTAAATTTCAATATATATATATTGATATATAGAAATACAGTTTTTAAATATCGCATATACAATATTTAAAATTCTTATCAGTCGTGGATTTTTTTTTTTGGTTCTTCTATATCTATTAATAATTTTGTTTAAGTGTGATTTTTTTATTTTTGAGTATTGTATATTGAATACTCGCACATTATCAATTATATATATTATCATTCCCGCATATATATACTTTTTATATATATTAGTATAATATAGTAATTCATTCAAACTCTTTGGTTTGTTCGCTTCCATTTGTCAGTATTTGTCGTTCGTATTGTTACATAAAAATTTAATTGAATAGAGTCATAAAATAAATGTAATTTGAAGATACCAAAAATAAAAAAAATATATACAATACGAAAGCAATTATCAAGCAAATATATAGCATATATATAGACACAGTTTAATAACAGACAGAGCAGCTCACTCCTAACGATATATAATTTATATAGAACCAGCAGGGACAAACCGCAGCTGAATAGAAAAAAAAACATTAAATTAAATTAATTTAGGTGTACTTATTTTGTGCCTAGTAATGCCAATTAAGCAAAAATAATATGTATATTCAGTGCGTGCGTTTGTTTTCAAAATTATTTAATTAACAAAAAAAAAAACAATAATAATAAAAGCGACGGACGATTGATAAATCATCAATAAATATAAACAGAAAGAAATCAAAGGATCGCACGCCGCAGCAACTATATAAGGAAAAAAAAAAACAAAACAAGAAAAGAACAAGAAAAGATGAATTGCTTTTTAAGTTGGTTCAGTCAATTGTCGGCAATTATTGTCGGTATTCAAATAATACGAATTGTTTTGCCATGGTTATATGAAAATTTTATTGGACCATTATTGATTGGTTCAAAGGTAAACCTTAAAAATATGGGAAAATGGGCATGTAAGTATATTTAAAGATTATATATTTGATGTTTTCTATCTACTAATCCTATGTACATATATGTGATTTTTCTTCGAGAGCATTTTGCATGCATGTGTTATTATTATAAACATATCGATTTTTCTTCGCAGATTTATTTCTATATTTCGACTCTACAGTAAAATCTTTAAACCTCCATATAAGATATAATTTTCTGTTTTGTATATACCATAAATAATCTTATCAATATGTTTTGCGGTTCATAAACGTACGATTAAAAATTTATGATAAAAAATCGATATTATATCTTTATGTATATGCGGTATGTAGTTAGTGAGTTCCAAAAAATCCAAATTCACAATATATTGATTTGTTTTAATCTAAAAATTTGCATTCCCATATGAAATACCGTAATTATATATTAAGTGTTCAGGTCGAATCGTGCAAAAGTTTCAAATGTAATTTTATATAGTGATAATTTAATTTAATTATTAAAACATAACATGAATTACGATTTTGATTGCTTTTTGATTGCTGAAAGTAAATATAACAATGGAAAATATATATTTATGCGGTGTGTAAAGTATTGGGACCTTGCATTAAAAGTGTCGATTTAGATAACATATGGCGTAACTATAGCGTTGTGTGGATCGGAGCACACCGCACCCATACACTTTTTTTTTTGAAGTGGTGGTGATTTTGATGTGGAAGACAAAGAACGGCCAGGTCAGCCAAAAACAAAAAATTTGAAGACGAAGAATTGCAGGCATTGTTTGATGATGAAAATTCGTACCGAACGTAACAAGAGCTTGCACTAGAGAGTTGAAAGTTGAATGTAGATACCATTTTTAGACGTTTGCGACGTTCAATGGGAAAGATCAGAAAGCTAGGAAAAATGGGTCCCACATCCCACATGAATGTAAATCAACTCAAAGCACGAATCGATGCATGCCATACATATCTTGCCGAGCACAATAAAAACATAGTTTTTTCAGTTGAATTGTCACTGGCGATGAAAATTGGTTGTATCGTAAAACATCATATGTTGATCCCGGCCAACCAACAACTTTACAATCACAAAACGCGATATTCATTGCCAGAAGTTGTTTATGCTGTGCTGTTTTGGTGGGATCAGAAGGATGTCGTACGTGTATTATAAGCCAGCTGTTAAAACCGAATGAAACGGTTACATCTGATCGCTACCGCTAAGACGACAACTGGGCGAATTGGCAAAGAAATTGAACGAAAAACGATCATATTGATAGCTCGAAAACACCACAAAGTTTTAATGCACCATGACAATGCCAGACCACATCGTGCAAACATCATTAAGGAAAAAATAAAGAGGCTCTGTTGGGATCTTGATCTTGATCACCCCCTCCAGTACTCTCCAGACCTTGTTCCTTCTGATTTGACCATTTGTTGAGATCAATGCAGGTCAGCCTGACAGATGTACAGATGTACGCTTTCGAAATCCTGAAGAATTGCGTCGTAAATTGGTCGATGAATGGATTGGGACAAATGATGAGAAGTTCTTCAAACAAGGAATTAACAAACTTCCTAAAAGATGGTCAGGAAGTAGTCATAGTTAACCATGGGCAATATATTGGTTAATGTATACTCAATCATTTTGTTATACAAATGAATGTCATTTTCAATCCAAAAAATCGACATTTTTAATGCAGGGTCCCAATAGTATCTATAGAGTTTATTGAATTTTAATTAATTATTTACATATTGTTTTTGGTTTTTTCTATATATATATATATTTTATTGTTTTTATGCTGATTTATGCGAGTATATATATACAATTCATATTGATTTATCAATAATAATAATAATAATAATAATAATGTTAATGAAATGACAAAAATAAACCTATATATGTATAAAGAATGCAGCAGGGCCGATGACGAATGTTTTGTAACAGGAAACGCCTAATGTTGTTAAATTCTTGAATTGTTTTTTCAACACTATAAGGATGAGGAGGAAAAATTTCTCATATATCAAATACTAATAAAATTATGATAATTGTTTTGGAATCTTCATCACGCAATCACTCCAAATCTAAGGAAATCTAGTCTGAGGGTATCCGTAAAAAAACCTACACAAATTTTCAAAAACTTGTCCACCCCCTAGCTTAAGAACCCCCGGAGCTCAGCCCGAAATATTTTCAGCAAAAGTCTAGCTTATTATCGAACCTATCGAATGGACGCTACCCCAAATTCAATCTCAGTTTGCACCTCGGGTATGTTTCCTTGTAAGCATAAAAAAAACATTGGAAACTTCTCTGAATGCTGAATCAATCCGTCCAAACAAAACCTATATAGTCCAATATTTAACAGAGATCATCTTCGATTCGATGAATCGCCTTACATAAATACGTGGAATGGAGTTTCAAAGCAGCGATTATATAATTAACAAATTTTCAAGAAATTACTATTTACATAGAAATTATTTTCATATATATACAAAAAACACACCGAAAAACTTGTGAAAATCTTTGGAAAATTCTCCGTTTTGAAGCAATCCATCCAAGGAAACCTAGTCCAATATTTCACAGAACTGATTTATAATTAGTTGTATAGAGATCTTGTAAAATTTTCAAATCGATTGCGGTTAAAGAATTCTCAAGAAATCCCTATATGGCAATTAATTGAATTGGTAAAATTTTATCATAAAAAATCTAGGAAAATTCTTAATTTTGAATCAATCCGTCAACGGAAACCTAGTCCTATATTAAACAAAACTTATATTTTAAGGTATCAGAAATAGGTAGAAAAATTTTCAAAACGATTGGTTAACGAATTTTCAAGAAATCGCTTTACAAAAATGATTTTAAATAAAATAAAAAAAACACAATAAAAATCATTATGAAATCTTAGAAAATTCTCAATTCGGAATCAATCCTGCCAAAGACGCTTCCTTCAACATTTTACAATAATTTCATTTAAGTCATTAGAAATATTAATGGAAACGTTTCAGAACGATTGGTCATCGAAATTTTTCAGAAATCCCAATCACAAATTGATTTGGTTTGAAATTCTTCATATATCAAAAAATCATTCAAAAAAATCATCAAAAACAAAAAAAATCATAATAACTTTTTAGGAAACTTTGAGAACGGAATTAATGTGATTTTAGTGAGTCGATCACTTTAGGAAACTTTGAGAACTTTTTGGGATTTTGTCAGATCAGACTCCGCGTCCAATGAAACTGTACAGGATACAACAATATTTTACAAATCTTATCTTATTTAAGGTATATTACAAATATGTGTTGGGACTAGGGGGTGACCACCCTTTGAATTCTGCCTAACCCGGAGATTTTAAAATGCTTGTAATATCCTTATTAAAACAAAATCAGTGTCTGTTAACACTGATTCAAGAATAGGGGACGGCGGGAGGGGGGAGAATGGGGCGGGAGTGATTGGGTTGACGAGTGTGAGTGAGAATGTTTCGTTTGAGATTACACTTTCCTACATCAATTTAGAGAAAGTTCTACACAATTAAGAGTGCCCTTTAACTTTCAAATAGCTGATATTGATATTTTGTGTTTTGTGCGGGCTAAACCCCGGAGAACTGTCTCTAAATCGACGGAGCACGGAAATCGTATGCCAAAACCCAGAGACTCCGGGTCCAGCCCGGAGAGGTGGTCACCGTAGTTGGGCTATTTATATAACATTTTAACAATGTATTTGTATATACTAATAATAAAATATAATTTATTAACAAAAATGGTTTATGGTTTACTAATTAAAAATAAATTATAATAAAGTGAATAATTCGTCTAAACGTAAATTTAATATTGTATATATATTTTACAGTGATTACGGGAGCAACAGATGGTATTGGAAAGGCATATGCTAAAGCGGTAAGTATCTATATATATATATTTTAGAATTTATAATAGTATTATTTTAAAATTATAATTATAAAACACCTCAACGCGCTCGGCCCTCAAAGTTGGCAAAACTCGGAATTAATGTGATTTTAGTGAGTCGATCACGTTCAAAATTGGAAGATGTTTCAAAGGAAATTGGTAAATATTTCAAAAAAGAATTTTTTTTTTTTAAAATATAATTTCAATTAACATTTTATTTTATAATCTATCGCGCTCGATCGCACAGAATCCCAATATAATGTTAAAGTGAAAATAATTGATGTTGATTTTACGACACCGGGTGCAGAAATTTACGATAAAATTGAAACACAAATTACAGATTTAGACATTGGTATTCTTGTGAATAATGTCGGTATGAGCTATTCAAATCCAGAATATTTTCTAGCCATACCAAATTCAAAACAAACCGTAATGGATATTGTACAATGTAATATCAATTCGGTAACGAATATGTGCCGTATCATTTTACCCGGTATGGTTAAACGTGAAAAGGGAGTGATTATAAATTTATCATCATTGGCGGCCACCATACCAAATCCATTGTTATGCGTTTATAGTGCATCAAAGGTATACGCTTTTAATAATTATTATAATGAAGTACAGTAAAACCTGTAAGTTGAACACTGTATAGGGTGGGATCATAAGGAAATTGATCAACTTAGGTTACGCAATCGTTGATCAATTGATCAAATTAGAATTTAGAATTAGAATTATAGCACCGGGCTGGGTCGTCCATCCCCTAAACAATTGAACCCCCCCCCTACTACACAGTCTACTACACGTATCGCAGCTAACGATTTTCATTCTGTATAATAGATGAGTTCTTAGATTATATTGTGACCGCGGTCAAATATCTGAACACCAATCTAGTGTTTGTCTTATTTATGAGTAGGATTTGTTCCGTCAGTCCTCTTGTGTATGCATTATCAAAGAGCTTAGAATACCTGCAGCCATCGGCGGTGTCATTCCAGTATTTCTGTGACTCCCGTATCACTGTATTTCCTTCATCCTTGTTCCAATTGGCAACTGACTGCCTTAGCTAAACCACAAAATGGTCTAGGTTGAGTGCCCGAGTCAGCAGAGCTCTTTCTGGCTTTCTGGCGATTACATCTGCCCTCATCTCGTTACCCTCCATTCCAATATGTTTAGGTATCCACATTAGTAGTGTGCCTTTATTTACCCCGGGGACACCTCTTTCAGTATCCCCACAGACAGTCGAGCATGAGCTTCGACCTTATCTCCCGGGATTTCACGGCCAGGAGTTCCCCTTTGCTATCCGATAAAAGATATAGATCCGCTCGTTTTTATACCCCCCCCTCCCTATCCTTGATGCATATCTAATGTAAAAAGTTCTATAGCATGGATTTGCGCCTGAAATACGCGGAGTGCTATAGCAATCCAGAGTCAGAGCCCCAAGTTCCATTCCAAGTTGGATTAGGCCCGAATATACTCCGGAACCAGAACATAGTCTTTGGTCTTCGGAGATCCATCCGTATAGAATTTTAGGGCATTTTCTGTGAACCTAATCTTATTCAAATCGTCCAATCTTCCCTATTGGGAAACACAAACGAGAAGAAGTTTTTTTTTGGAAGTCATACAAAGTCTAGGAATGTCTTCTCCCAGCAACATTACAGAGAATTACATCATTTCTGATTTCATCAACTAGCCACCCACTGGTGTTCCTTAGCCACCCCCCACTATTCCTAAGGTAATCATAATTGCGAGCACCATCTTTCTTGCCTGCCTCGTTCTTAATGAACTTAATGAATTCAGTGGGGGGGGGGGGGGGGGGAAGATTTAGAATCGCCTCTATAGTTGGCTGTAGTATAGGCGTATGGTGCGCATTGTCCGTCCCGTCCATACCCCCAAACACGCCAATCTCTGAATTTTTTCGTTTAATTTGACCTGTACCGCTCTTAATTGAGCCTTTTTTTGCTCCCAACACTGATAAAGCATAGGTCAAAATTTGAACTTGTTATAACCACCTTGTATAACCAGAGCGCCATATTGGGGATAATCCCCCATGTTCTTCCTATTGGGCTTTTGCACGTCCATAGGGAGATTCTTGCCTTATCAGTGGCATTGGTTCCAGTTTAGTTTTGCATCTACCATTACCCCCATGTATTTCGCTTCTATCGAAAACCCTATCGTCTCCCCAAACAGAGTGGGCTATTTGAACGCGCTGTTTCCCCTCTTAGTGAAGGGCACAATAGTGCTTTTCTTGGGGTTTATATATAGTTAATCCCGTCGATATAAGCACCAATTGATCAACTTATAGGTTATATGGTCAAGTTATAACAGGGGGGGGGGGATAAACTTAGCAGGTTTTACTGTATTGTATTAGCTTTTATTGATATAATTTCCAAATATATTTATTTTTGTGGATATAATAAAAAAAAAGGCATTCATCGATAAATTCTCTGATGATCTATCAATTGAATATGGAAAAAATGGTATTATAATACAATCGGTATTGCCCGGTTACGTGTGCTCGAATATGTCAAAGGTAAAACGTTCATCATGGATGACACCGTCAGCTGATCGATTTGTTGCATCAGCCTTATCAACAATTGGTATATCAAAACATACAACCGGTTATTATCCACATGCATTAATGAAACTGGTGATCAATGGAATGCAAAGATATACACCGGAAACAATCAATGGCATTGTTTTAAAACAATTATTAAGCATAAGACATCGGGCACTTAAAAAACATGGAAATAATTAATATACACAATATATACGCAAATGCGCATGCGTATATAAAGTGTTAAGGGTTGAATTTTTGTTTTTTTTTTTTTTTATTAAGAATTTTATACGGTTGGAATTATGGAAAGGAAATTGATATTTGATGATTCAATGTTATGAAATTCATCATACCAAAATGTAGAACGATGGGAATACCAAAATTTTTAAATTTATATATACCGAAGCCGAAGCATGTACCAAAATCCAATCCGCAAAGGGAATTTATTTATTTGTTTGTTTAAAATATATATAGAAATAAGATTATACAATAAAAGGGAATAAATAAAATAATTATTTTGAATTTATATAAATGGAAAATATCTAAGGGGGGGGAGTTTTCAATTATTTATAATTTTTTCAACAGAATCTGTCTCTTTTTTTGTGAACGAGGAGTGATGAGTATACTTCCAGTTATAGTATGAATTATTTTCAGACTCTATTTTAAAATCTTTTCCAATTACCGTCGAGAGATGATCTGGAAATTTGCCACCGCAATAAACGCAAAGCTCATCAACGAATTATTCAAAAGAAAATCCATAGTTTTTTTCTATGAATTTTTGTATATGGAAAAGCAAAGTTTCTTTACAGGACCGCCTCACTTGAATTTCAGTTAATAGAATTTTAACCATCGTTTCTTATATCTATTGAGGGCTCTCATCCGCTCAATTCGTTCGATCATCGATTTTTTTGGTTCAAAACGATTGATTACTGCGAATTTGCAAGAACTCGTTTTGAGAACAATTTTCAAAATCTGTTCTATAGATTTTAATAAATCGTAAAATGGTAATGCTTCTTATTGGACAATCATCACTTGAATTGAATTGAAATTAACCTGATCTTCTCTAAATCTTCCCTATATCGAGAACTCATCTCCATTACGATTAAAAACCACAATTTTTAAAAATCATAAACTGTAACATATATTTTCAAACTGATTTCTATACATTTCCAAAAGCTTATTTTCCATCCATAATATGATAAGATAAGGTTATAAAAACATAACTGATTAAGAAAATGGGGGGGGGGGGATTAACACGTTAATTAAAATTTTATTCTCTTTTCTTTTAATTTTGTTAAATATATTATCGCGTATATATATTATAGTAATTACTGGAAGCACAGATGGAATTGGAAAAGCATATGCATTTGCGGTAAGCATATAATCTTATACATTATATACATATCATATTAAATATAAAGAACGGCGTAACTTGTCTAAACCGAGTTAATTTGTTGTTTTTTCAAATAGTTTGCAAAACGTGGTATTAACTTGATACTTGTCAGCAGATCAATGGAAAAATTAGAAAATGTTTCCGGTGAATTATGTGAACGATATCGAAATATTAAAATAAAATGTATTGCGGTTGATTTTACAACGATCGGCTTAGAAATTTACGATCGTATTGAATGTGAAATTAAAGATTTAGAAATTGGTATTCTAGTGAATAATGTCGGAATGAGTACTTGTTACCCAGAATATTATGCATCGATAAAAAATCTAAAACAATTTACATCCGAAATTATTGGTTGTAATATTAATTCGGTAA
Organism: Dilophus febrilis; assembly: GCA_958336335.1. NCBI lineage: Eukaryota > Metazoa > Arthropoda > Insecta > Diptera > Bibionidae > Dilophus > Dilophus febrilis. Next base: position 2,409,091 of record OY284468.1, on the reverse strand, counting down.
CAAATATGTGTCGTATCATTTTACCCGGTATGATTGAACGTCGTAAAGGTTTAATTATAAATTTATCATCGATGGCATCGAGGGCACCAACACCATTATTAGCATTATATGCAGCAACAAAATCATTCATTTCGAAATTCTCTACGGATTTAGCCATTGAATACGACCAGAAACGAACGGGTGTTAAAATACAATGTTTGATACCGGCATTCGTTGTAACAAATATGACAAAAATAAAAAAAGCAAATTTAATATTTCCAACGGCGGATACATTTGTTGAATCAGCAATACGATCATTGGGTTATGATACTGGAAATCGACCACAAACCGGTTATGGATTTCATGCCATTTGGATGGTAGTTTATGATTTTCTATTATTTGTAACACCAAAAATAACAAAAAATTTTTGTTTAAAAGTATTTGAAGATCGTCGTGATATTATTATAAAAAAATTGGCTGCTAAAAAGCAGTAAAATTAAAAAAAAATCCAAAACAAAAAAATCCAAAAAATGTAAATGCGAGTGTGTCCCAGCTCAAGCTATCCAGCCTATATCTTCGAAACCAGTAGAGTTATCACTAATATGATGTTAGTGGACCCCCACTGGCTACATTCCATTTGGCTACATTTTTATGTTAACCTCTTCCTCCCCACGTTAACCCTTATGTGCTTAATGCTTAATATCAACTATGGAAAATCAAATGTAAACCTATATTTTTTTTTCGCTTAATTTGAAGAGCGTGACGAGTAGTTAAAAAAAATGTAATAATATGTGGGGGTCCCTTGGGGAATTTCCCCACAAATGGGGATTGTCCGTCTGATTGAAAATGTGCGAAAACTCGGTAAATTTCTATGAAAACATATGTTGCGATGTTGATTTAGAAAGTTGTTCTAAGTTGAAAATTAAGAGTGGTGTTCAAACACGCCAAGCCCCGCACGACCCTTTTTTAAGGGAAAAAATTGAAATTTTGATTTTTGCATTAGAAAATCATATTTTTTTGATATCATCCAAAAAATCGCATGCAAAATCATAATTTTGATTTTTTACCCTTAAAAACGGGACGTTGTGGGCTTCGAGTATTTGGACAACCCCCCTTAATTTTCAACGTAGAACAACTTTCTAATACATCACAACACATGTTTTCATAGAGATTTTGCGAGTTTTCGCACATTTTCCATCAAATGGACAATACCCATTTGTGGGAAAATTCCTCATGGGACCCCCACATATGATTACATTTTTTTTAACTACTCGTCACGCTCTTCAAATTAAGCGAAAAAAAAATATAGGTTTACATTTGATTTTCCATAGTTATGATATTAAGCATTAAGCACATAAGGGTTAACGTGGGGAGGAAGGGATTAACATAAAAATGTAGCCAAATGGAATCCAGTGGGGGTCTACTAACATCATACTAGTGATAACTCTACTGGTTTCGAAGATATTGGCTGGATAACGTTAGCTGGGACACCCTGTATAATGTAATTGTAATTTTTAATTGTATTATTATTTTTTATTTAATTTAAATTGTATTATTTTATTTAATTATTTTATATATATATATTATTATATATAATTAATTGTTTTAATGTTAAAATATAAAATTTTAAGCAGTGATTAATTTTTTTTACACAGAATAAATATTCAGTATTCATTCATTATATATATGTATATGTATATGTATAAATAAAAAAGAGATTTTTTTTTTCTATAAATCTATAAAATTAATGTTCATTTTTTTTTTTAATTGAAATTAAATGGTTCAGAATCGAATGGAGTTTGTTTGAAAGGTTACTATACTTAAGGAAAATTTCTCAGAACGGTATATGGATCGATATTGCGATTTTCATTCAATATAGAAACCGCGCGTTCTAATTATTAAGGCAAAGTGTTTAGAATTTTATTGGGATTGATTTTCTTTGGATAGCTAACATTTATTCTGGTTAAGGAAAATTGTTCAGAATCACGATATGCGATCGAGATTTATTTGGAACACGCTTATTCGTACAATTGTTTTTTTTTTATCAAGTCAGCGTGTGTTTTGAGTTCTCTTTCGATTTTATGGAGAGGTTATATGACTTTAAATCGCGTAATAATCGAGGGAATCTCAAAAGCTGTTCTATCGCAAAGGGTTGTAAAGACAAAAAAAAAAAAAAGTATGAATAATTTTTTCCTTAAAAACAACAATTAACAATATATACAAAAATAACCCATAACCATATTTAATAAATTAATTAATTTTTACTCACAGTTTTATACAGAAAAAATAACATCAATAATCTTCATCATCATCATTATTTTATTGCATCACCTTCATCATAAGCGGCGTCTTTCATACATACGGCGGCGGCCATTTTGATTTTATTTTATTTTATATCAAAAAAAAAAAAACATTTCATTTTCTTTTACGTGGAAAACTTTTATATTAATTTTTGTTTTTTTTTATATAAATTCACACAGACACAAATGCAAAAATGTGATTAAATATACAACAACAACAACAACAAAAAATAGCTCACAAAAAAAAAATGCCGCTAAAAAAAATTGTACATATAAAATTCACTTGTTTTTTTTTGTATACTAAAAAACCTGTACATTAATTTATTTTCTTATCATTTCACACACACACACACAAATGCAAAAATGCAATTAAATAAGCAATTAAAAAAAATTAATTTAATTTTAATCCCACACCCACACACATCACAATATATATATATATAATGGCGAACAAAAAAAAAAAAGATCCACTGATGTATTTAATCCCATATATATATTAACCAAAAATGCATAGATAATCTATGCAACAACATAAAAAAAAAAAAAACGCTCCCTCTAAAATGGCCGCCGCAAAAAAAAAAAAAAAAAATTGCATATAAAATTCACTTGTTTTTTTTTTACTGTTAATATTTTTTCATTTATATATGTTATTTATAGAAAAAAAAAACACTTATCACACACACACACACACAATTAACACAATTAACACAATCGTATGTATTTTTTTCATTAGAATTGTAATTAATTATATTTCATTAATTACTACTTTTTTAATGAATATTAATAATTTTTTAATTAATTACCTTTTTTAATTAATGAAAATGTTCACTTGTTAACTTTATTACACTTGTTGTTACCAACGCACACACAAACCATGGAAGTATAATATATGGAAAAGTAAATCCCGTATACATATACGAAAATCAATGGGATAAGGATTTTTGTAAAAAATTTGACATTCTGGGTGTTTTCCATTGTTTTCTCCGCATATTTTCCAATTTTTTTCCATTGCGACACCCAGAATGTCAAATTCATTTTTTTTTTATTAGATTTTTGTATGATTTTGGGGGGGGGGATAATCATAATAAAAAAGTGAATTAATTTTTGATAAAAAAAAAAATTATTTTAATAAATAAAGATGAAAAAAATCAGTTTTAATTAAAACTAAATATATTTTTGCATTTTAATTAAAAAAATTAAATTATTAAATGCGTTGTGCAATTATTTACTGTGATATTTTTTACAATAATTAGAATTAAAATTTTTCCATACATTGGTGATCTTATTTTTCTTTTAGTGAATTTATTACGAAATGTTTTGTATTGTGATTTACCTAATTAAATGTAAAAATTAATAAAGATTACGATTATGTAGTGATTTTTAATTATGTATTTTGGAAAGTTTATTAAAAAGTAAATAAAAATATTTTTTTTATACAAAAAAAAAAGTTTGGTTTTGATTGTAAAATTTTTTTTAGTGATATTTTTTTTTATAAAAATACAGGAGGTCGTTCGTAAATAACCACGGTAAAGTTTATAAATTTTTCGTGGATAAATACAAATTTTCAAACTGAATAATAAAAAGTAAATGTAATAAAGAAATAAATAAAATAAAATTGAGTCTTTGAAGTAATATAATTAAAAAAACCTATTAATTGGTGTTGTTTTTTCAATATTATGACGTCATAATGCTTAACGTGAAATAATGATTTACATTGCTGTAGCAATTAACGAACACCTTCCTGTGTTAAATATAAACCAACACATTTGAAACAATTTCACAAGGCCACAAACACTATTTAAAGAATTCTACCGTGTTTCCCCTCCAATTGCTCTTCCATACATTATACTTCCATGACACAAACACACCCGCGCGGGGATAAATGAAAATGACATATGAAAAAATAAAAAAAAAAAAACATGAACGCGAAACTACAATTTTCTACAATATTTGAGGAGAATGCCATATACAAATATTATTATTATTAAAAAAAATCTATTACAAATCTATTTGAAAAAAAAAAAACAATCTCCACACAAATTTTTGACATTTCAAAAAAAAAATTCAAAAAATAAAAAAAAATCCACATTTTTCTAATCATTTTTTTTTTTTTTAGCAAAATCATCATTCAAAGTTTAAAAAGTTTACAAAATCCTCGTCAAAAAATCACAAAGAAATTATTAAAAATTTTAAATTAATTAATTAAATAAAAAAATAAAAGCCAATTAATCTAATTAATTATAATATAAAATCATGTAAGATACAAAAATTTTATCAATTTTATTAGTAAATTAGTTGAATTTAAAAAGAAAATTAGCAAAAAAAAAAAAATAACGCACAAAAATTTGTTAGGTTTCTCTTCATATATTTTCCTTTTTCTTTATATTTAAAATTATTTAATTATTTTTTTTCTTTTAAAGATAATTAATTATTTATTAAATAATATTATATATATTAAATAATTCCATAAAAAATTATCTCTTTGTAAATTATGTAGTAATATTTTTCTTTTATTAATATAGTTAGTTGTTTTTTTTTTTTTTTTTTTTTGCACAAACAATGACCTTTTTGTGATTTCTTTTGTTGTTATTATAAAATAATCTCATTTATTTGTGTTGTTGTTGTTGTTTTCTTTTATTGTGATAACAAAAAAAAAACCAATTTTTTCTTTCTATTGTTGAGTCATAAATAAAACAATAAAACAATTTGATTTGATTTGTTTTTATAACAAAAAAAAGAAAAAAGAAAGATAATTTAATAGTTTAATTATTTCTATTATTATATATAGAATTTACTAATAACACAAAAGGAAAGACAACCGAAAAATAAAAATGAACTATTTTAGTGTCATTGGAGGACTTATTGTACTTTGTTTTACGTTCTATTATACTACGGCCGTTGAATTAACCGTTGATTTTCATCCATTATCCGATGAATTCATTGAATTAATTAATAAAAAAGCAACAACATGGAAGGTAATATGAATATAATAAAATGAATATAATCAAATGAAACCATAAAACCAAAAAAAAAAAAAAAAATTAATATTTTCCATTCCATCAATACAATACAATACAATACAAAAAAAAAAAAAAATTATCCCGATAATCATAGGCTGGTCGTAATTTTCATAAAACAATTTCACTTAATTATATAAAACATTTGATGGGCGTTCATCCGGATTCGGAACGTTTTCGTTTACCCGAAAAAGTAGAATTGATAGGGGAACGCGTTGCTGATGATGATTTACCCGAAGAATTTGATGCACGTGTACAATGGCCAAATTGTCCGACAATCAATGAGATACGTGATCAAGGTTCATGTGGTTCATGTTGGGCATTCGGTGCCGTTGAAGCAATGTCTGATCGTGTAAGTTTGTGTAAATTATATTCATACTTCATTCATATAATGCGAATCAATTGATTGTTAATATTAATTTTTTCATTTTCATCAATATTCAGTATTGTATTCATTCGAATGCAACTGCACATTTTCGATTCTCTGCTGAAGATTTAGTATCGTGTTGTCATACATGTGGTTTCGGTTGTAATGGTGGTTTTCCCGGTGCTGCCTGGAGTTATTGGGTACGCAAAGGATTGGTTAGCGGTGGACCGTACGGTTCCGATCAGGTATGACCATTTTGGTTTAATAATATAATTATATTATCGATGAAGATTTTGAAAGGTAATTACATGAAACGTAACGCCGCTCCTAATCTGTTATTAAGAATTGTATAAGCCGCATTCCATTCAAGTACCAGGAGTAGGTAAGAGTAGAAAATAGTAGATGTTTTCTATTCCGAACTATACTCTTTGCTATATTACGGAGTACGGAGTTTTCTATTCTTATGTACTCCTACCTACTCCTCCTAGGAATTGAATGGAACGCAACTATAGTTAGAGTTTTTTGGAAGAACAAAAACTGATTCTCAAAATTCTCACATAAAACCTGTTAAATGTGTTATAAACGATTTCTATGGATGCAAATTTAATTTAAATCAATTTACATAGAATATTTATAGAGATGGATGCGTGCGGAAGCAATCGATCTGCAATTATCTGTTTTTAGATATAGATTACAAAAAAACAGTAAAATAATCTTTTCATTTATCATCTGATTGTTTTATGAGATTTTACTTTTGATTCATTTCAAATCCCTTTACTGGTTAAAAATAAAACTTATTTATTACAGCTGTTGTAAAAACTGTATAATAAGTAACAATCGTAACGTAACTGACTTTTGGCTGATTAAAAACATTCCATTTCTGATCCACACTGATGAATGATCCGAGAATTGTTTTATTAAAGTTGAAGCCAAGTTGAAACCGCAATAAGAACAAGTAGTTAAAGTCTCGGGTGAAATTCCAAAATATCCCGTTTCTGATCGACTGATGAATGAACTCCTCTGATTGAATGAATTCATTCTTAGGACTGTTGTTTAAGTAAACGCCTCACAAAAAAAGCATATCTCCCAACACATAAATCCTTCTTCTTTTTTCTTCTTTTTTTTATGAATCTTATCCCAACACAAAAAAAAAAGAAAAGATTAATCAATGCGTTCAATGGATAGATATTTTGACATGAATATTTTCTGGGATTGATCTTCTTTGATGGCCTTTACCTTTCCCGGCAATTGAGACAGAGAGACAGTGACCAAGATTTAGAAATTTCATTTGAATTTCCCAAGATTGTGATAAATTAAATGACTGAATTTTTTCCTTGGTCCATTTCCCAAATATCTATAGAGAGAGAGAGAGAGAGAGATGAGAGGAAAACAAAAAAAAACATCTAAACATCTTTCAAATCCAAAAAACCTTTCTGAATCTTATGGAATATCTTTCAAATGAAAATTTAAAATATAATTTGATAAAAAAAAAACCCCTCTTTCACACAGGGTTGTCAACCATATGAAATATCACCGTGTGAACATCATGTAAATGGAACCCGGCCATCATGTGATACAACGGGTAAAACACCAAAATGTGAACATGAATGTGAAAAGGGATATCCGGTGCCGTATGCCAAAGATAAACATTTTGGTTTAAAATCGTATTCGGTGGGTCGCAGTGAACAACAAATACGTCGTGAAATTATGGAAAATGGTCCGGTTGAAGGTGCATTTTCCGTATACGAAGATTTATTAAATTATAAATCGGGTGTCTATCAACATATTCATGGTAAAATGTTAGGTGGTCATGCAATACGGATCCTTGGTTGGGGTACAGAAAATGATACACCCTATTGGTTAATTGCCAATTCATGGAATACCGATTGGGGTTATAATGGTTTTTTTAAAATGTTACGTGGTAAAGATCATTGTGGCATTGAAAATTCCATATCGGCTGGTATTCCAAAATTATAAATAACATTTTGGATTTTTTGTATTTTTGTATTTTATTTTATTTTCTTAAAAAAAAAAAAACTATTTTTAATTTTTTTTATACACATTTTTTTTGTTTCTTTTGTTTCTTACGTTTCTTACGTTTCTTTTATTTATTTTATTTATTTATTTTTATTTTATTTTATTTATAAGATTTATTAAATTATAAATCGGGTGTCTATCAACATATTCATGGTAAAATGTTAGGTGGTCATGCAATACGGATCCTTGGTTGGGGTACAGAAAATGATACACCCTATTGGTTAATTGCCAATTCATGGAATACCGATTGGGGTTATAATGGTTTTTTTAAAATGTTACGTGGTAAAGATCATTGTGGCATTGAAAATTCCATATCGGCTGGTATTCCAAAATTATAAATAACATTTTGGATTTTTTGTATTTTTGTATTTTATTTTATTTTCTTAAAAAAAAAAAAACTATTTTTAATTTTTTTTATACACATTTTTTTTGTTTCTTTTGTTTCTTACGTTTCTTACGTTTCTTAATTTTTTGCATTTTAATTTTTAATGAATGAAGAAGAGTTCTTTTTTTTGTTTTGTTTTGTTTTGGGATACGATGGCGATACAAATAATAATAATTATATAATTTAAAATATTCTTTATAAAAAATAAAAATAAAAAAATTCTAAATTAATAAAAAAAAAAAAGAGACAAAATTCGGTTTTTTTTTTGTTACTTTGCCTGTGTTTTTTTCTTTATTTTGATTCCATAATGAAAGAAAGTCCAGAAAAAGAAAAGAAAATTGATTCCATTATTAATTCATTAAAAGAATATGACAAATAATCATAATAAAATTATGGGGGGGGAGGAATAATCCAAAAAAAAAAAGACTCAAAAAGAAAATGGAAATGAAATCGTGGTTTTTTTTTTTTTACTTTCACACAGAGATTAATTAATTAAATAAAAAATTTCATTTTATTTCATGTTGTTTTTGTTATTTTTTAAATCAAATTTCCTTTTTTTTCTTTAATCTGTGATCTGTGATTTAACTGAAATCCATCATCAATAAAAAAAAAAACTAAATATAAATGAAGAAATTATTGTTTTCTTAAACTTTAAAAGTATGTATGAAAAGGTGGAAATGGAAAAAAGAAAAAAAAACATTGTGTGATGAAATGAAGAAAAACTGTTTTTTTTTTTACTCTACACACACCCCACCCCATCCTCCTCCTCCTCCTCCTCCTCCTACTCCTCCTCCTCTTCCTAAGATACAAGCATATCATTTATTGATACAGCCGCTGTAAAATTTGCTTTTAATAAATCGTTTACATCACGTCGGAATAATGCAAGATTTTGTGTAAATCTAAAACAAAATGAACAAGAAGGAAAGGAAAAAAAGATAATTTTTAGTTGTGATTAAAATAATTATGATTGATTTTTATTTTTATTATTTTGGAAGTATGCATTAATTCTTGCAGCTTGATTGTTAGTAGGCCCACCTTTCTTTCTGACAGTTTGTGGATCCCTGTCCAACCCCAAAAAAAGAACTTCTCCGGCGGCTTGGTGAAGGTGAAGGTGACAAAACGAAGAAACGAGCCCCGATTTTTGATAACCCCTGTTCTGTGAAGTGAAGTGAAGCCGCGGTATTCCATTCTACATTGATTTGAACAAGTAGTAGTAATCGCAGAACAGCGGGCTGCTATGTCTGGACGGCTATAAGACGGGCTAAGGTAGAACTTTCCACCCACTGTGTTTTTTTTTTTCCAAATATTGGGAACCTGCATTACTAATGTCGATTTTTGATGGCTTGAAACTGGCATTTTGAAATTTGTATAACAAAATGATTGAGTACATTAACATTAACCAATATATATTGCCAATCGTTAGCTATGCATGACTTCCTGACCATCTTTTAGGAAGTTTGTTGACGCGGCCTCGTTTGAAGAACGAGTCCTCATTTTTTGTCACCCACCCAATCACCCATTCATCGACCAATTTACGACGCACTTTTTCTTCAGCATTCTTCGAAAGCGTACATCTGTACATCTGTCAGGCTGACCTGTATTGATCTGAACAAATGGTCAAATCAGAAGGAGCAAGGCAAAGTCTGGAGAGTACTGGAGGAGGTGATCAAGATTAAGATCCCATACGAGTCTCTTTATTTTTTCCCTTAATGATGTTTGCACGATGTGGTCTGGCACGCATGTGGTCATCGTGCATTAAAACTTTGTGGTGTTTTCGAGCTATCAATCAATGGTCGTCGTTTTTCGTTCAATTTCTTTGCCAATTCGTCGTTTCAGATTTAATCAGTTTCAGATATAACCGTTTCATTCAGTTTTAACAGCTGGCTTATAATACACGACTACACGACTTCTGATCCCACCAAATCAGCACAGCATAAACAATTTCTGGCAATGAATATCGCGTTTTGTGATTATGAAGTTGATGGTTGGCCGCCGGGATCAACATATGTTGATGCTTTACGTGTATAGGGTTGTCGTCGTAATACATCCACTTTTCCAGCGCCAGTGACAATTCGACTAAAAAAAAAAACTAGGTTTTTTGATTGTGCTCGGCAAGATGTTTATGGCATGCTTCATGATTCGTGCTTTCGGTTGATTTTCATTCATGTGGGATGTGGTTCCTAGCCATTTTCCTCCTAGCTTTCTGATCTTTTCCATTGAAAACGTCGCAAACGTCTAGATGAATGGTAGAGGCATCTACACATTCAACTCTGGTAGAGACATCTACACATTCAACTCTCTAGTGCAAGCTCTAGTGTTGCGTTCTCACGACACGAATTTTCATCATCAAACAATGCATGCAATTCTTTGTCTTCAAATTTTTTGTTTTTTTTTTGGCTGACCTGGCCGTTCTTCCGTTCTTCCACCTCAAAAATCACCACTTCTGAAGCGGCGTGCAAACCACCGTTCACAAGTTTTTTTTTCAGTTGGAGTATATTCACCGTAAGCTTCTACCACCTGAACAATCGATAAATGCATCAGCAGCGGTTTTTTCTTCAAATTCAAAAGAAAGTTATTAAACCTCGCCCGCAAAACAACTTTTTCAGGCACGTGTTTCGACATATTCGAAGCAAAAAGATTTATAGAGTAATGACAGACTACAAAAATATAAAGAATATGGCCGCGGTGTTCTCCCATGCACACAACGCTATACTTACGCCATCGGTTATCTAAATCGACATTAAATCAATGCAAGGTTCCACCAATAGTTTTTCCAAATCGGTTGTCTTGAAACATGTGACCGAGAGCGTTATCATGTTTTGTTGGAAAATTATGGATTCGTTTCTGGCCGCCGCAATCTCTCTGCTCTCTGTTCAAACAAATTTTAATGTGTGTTCGGTAGAGGTCGGTCCCCTTCTTTTGTTTGATCGTCTGACCCCGACAGCTTCAACAGCTCATCATTATAATACAACGCACCTCCCCCTTCTGATACCAACCAACCACCCACCCACCAAATACAGAGAGCATTTTACCTTGGCAAGACTTGATGGATACTTCGGATTTTGCCGCGTGCTGATGGTTGATGGTTGGCCGGCGAGATACGATACCCGATACGATTTCTACGAGCGCTTGGGGTTTATCGTGTAATGAATCCAATTTTCGATCATCACCATAGTGACAATAATCCGATCCGATGCAAAAAAAAAAATGACTTGTTTTTGTGGCGTTGAAGCAACATTTATCCGACACATACAGAATCGGCTCTTGGCTTTAATTCATACGACGGCACCCAATTTTACACCCAGTTTTTTTTTTTTTGATGAATCCCGATGATTTTAAAAACATCTGTCTGGAAATGGTTGTTTGGTTGCTAACTCCAATGAATGATTTTACAAGAGAATCTTGTTGGTTACGTTTGGCACACATCTTCATCATCAAGCATCAATCAATCAGCCTCCCTCCTCAATTCTTCATCTTCATCATCTTTTTTCCAAGCTTAAAACCGGGTCGTTCTTCATATCATCTTCTAAGTCTTCTAAATCGTCGCCACTTTTAAACCACGTCGTGTGAAAACCTGCACTTCTGGCACGTTATTTCAGCGTTCAGAGCATGAGCATAGACCATAAGCATATAAACCTCTACTAAAAATACGATAGCACTTTCGGTAGCCCATTTCTTCTTCATGTTAGAGAAGTAATGAAGAAGAACTCCCACCCGCAAAAACACTTTTTCTGGCACAAAGTTCGACTTGTTCCAATGAATAGAGAAAAAAAAAATGTTGTTTACACGCTTCAATCAAAAAATGACTATGACATATACGAAATGAAAAAGACGCGTAATAACGCAGTCAGTAGCTTTCAACAAATGAATATATAGTCACGGATGAACACGGATGAAGCAAAATAGTACTGCTAGTAAAACGCCCACTCTTAGACTTAAACCCCATGAATTAATGCATACTTTACCAATATTATTTGTTTGTTTGTTTGTTTATTCACTTACCGATCACGATTTCTCATCAATAAATTTCGTTCAATGCCATCCATTAAATGGGTAAACCATACAGCCATTGATTGTTGTTTATCTAATGGTTGAGCTCTTATTATATTTTCTTTAAGTTCTCTGTATATAAAACAAAAAAGTAAACAATTGAAATTGTTAATATTAAAATTTTTGATTGTTATTTGAACAATCATTGAGATTGAGACAAAAGATCCGTCTTGATATATCCATTGAGAAATCCAAAATATCCCTTTTCTTCCTGTTTCGTCCTGACCTCTTTTGATTTTGATGATGTCTGAATAAGAAAACTGTGAAAAAAAAAATCACCTGAAGACATTGCCATTTAAATATTGCCTGATGATTCTGAATACCGCCGGTAAAGTACCGACCGACGACAGAGCCCGTAGTCGAGTCGATTCGACTCGAGACTTGAAGTTGATGTTCAAATTTCTAAAGCCGCCGCCGGTTTTATGATCGTGATCCATTTTGTACCGAACCTAACGATTATTACTTACAATATTGAGAAGATAAAAAAAAAACAAAAAAGAATCTACACAACAATACGGATTTATACCTCAACGACAATTCAAAATATATTCAATTTTTGACGACGATTTGCTGATGATGATGATGATTGATAAAGAATCTTTGCACTGACTGGAGACTCTGTCGATTAAAAGTAAACAGCACAAATAGAAATTAAAGTTCTCTTTCGGATTTCTTTCGGATGAATGTTAAATAAAAAAAAAATCGTTCTGACTTCTTACGACTGACTGACTGACTTTTTCCATAACTTTTAACTACTTAATTGGCGTTAACTTTCCTTTGGATGAGGCTAACTCATTAATTGTGGTTTTTGGGATTTTTGTTCAAAAAAAAAAAACCGCACCCAAAACAAATAAAATCAAATTAAACATACCCAAAATAATCTTCATATAATAATATAAGACCTAATAATGGACGTGACATTGCCCATTGATCTTTACAGTCTTCAAACATTAATGTATTTAATAATGATGCTAATATTCGTTGAAATATTTCCGGATGTAATTCCATTACCCTTAAAAACATATCATTTTCTATAACAACTGTTCGGCGTAATTTTTTCGATGGGAATGTTGAAGCTAATTTTGGAAAACGAAATATATATTTATTAATTAATTTGAGGAAAATAATGCCCAGGTAACAGAAGGTGGTTTGAATATATATATATATATATATATATAAGAATACCTTTTAATGCAAGCATTTTAAACATATATGAAACGATACTATCTAATGATGCCCAACAAGCTGAACAAACTGTTGAATCTATTGATGTTATTCCCTTTGCCAATGTTTCTAATATATAAATGAATACCGGTGGATCTAACGTTGATAAAAATATAATATGATCTTGTGCCATACAATCAACTAATACATAATAGGATTGTGATAATTTTCGATATTCCTGCGAAATATTAAATGAAAAAAATCTATTTTATGTCTGTTTTATTACCACATACAGATATCTAAATACACTTACCAAAATATATTCTTGAGGTATGGATAACATTAATTTTACCGTTATATCGAGAACATTTCGTAATGTATCATCACCGTACAATTTAAATACACCAAAATTTACATAATTTCCACATAACGCTGATTTTAACATAATAAAACATACGGAAATGCCCTTTAAACGTAATGGATACTGTTGGTCTTTGGATACGTCCAATGATAGCATTCGTTGGCCTGAAAATATAATGAAAAAAAAAAAAAAAATGAAGATACAAAACCAAATAGTAATTAATGGAACGAATTCCATGGACGGACGGACGAATTCAAAATTGAGAATCTTCCAAAGAATTTTTAGTAGTAGATTTTATATAGAAAATTTGAATTTTTTTGTCAATTGTCTGGGAATTTCTTAAACTTTTCTTAATGAATCATTTTGAAAATTTTATCAGATTCTTATAATGCATTCTAGATAATCTCTGTTCATTATTGGATGGGGTTTCATTGGACCAACTGGTTCAAAGTGGAAAAACGAAGAAAGAAGAAGAAAATTTGTATTTTTTTATCAATTTCTGAGTTCGATTACTTGAAAATTCGTTGATCAATCATTTGGAAAATTACATACCGTCTTTAAAATGCATTCCAAATGATCCCTGTCAAATATTAGACCAGGTTCCCTTGGACCAACTGGTTCAAAGTTGAGAATTTTCCAAAGAATTTCATAGATTTTATATGGAAAATTGCGATTTTTTGTCAATTTTCTTGCGATTTCTTAAATTTTTCTTAATGAATCATTTTCAAAATGTAATCCGGTATTTGTAATACACTATAGATGATCTCTGTTAAATATTGGACCAGGTTTCCTTGGACCGTCTAGTTCAAAATTGAGATTCTTCTGAGATTTTCATAGGTTTTATATGGAAAATTTGAGTTTCTTGTCAATTTCCGAGTTCGAATACTTGAAAACGAATACCTTACCCAATGATTTTGAAAAGCCTCTCCGTTATTAATAGTGCATTCTAAATGATCTTTGTTAAATATTAGATGGGGGTTTCCTTGGACGAACAAGTTCAAAATTAAGTATCTTCCAAGAATTTCAAATACTTTTTATATAGAAAAATTCATTTTTTGTCAACTTTCTGAGTTCGATTACTTGAAAATTCCTTAACCCATCATTTGGAAAATGTTATGATGTATTTAAAATACACTATAGATGATCTCTGTTCATATTTGGAGATGGGGTTTCCCCTTAGACCAACTGGTTCAAAGTTGAGAATCTTCCAAAGAATTTTAATGTATTTTATATATGGAAAATTTGAGGTTTTGTCAATTTCTGAGTGCGATTTTGTGAAAATTCTTGAATAAATCATTCTGAGAAGTCTCTACGTTATTAATAATGCACCCTAGATGATTTATGTTTAATATTGAATGGGGTTTCCTTGGACGGATTGGTCCAGAATTGAGAAATTTTTAAGAATTTCATATTTTTTTATAGAAAAATGCAATTTTTGTCAACTTTCCGAGTTCGATTTCTTGAAAATTCCTTAACCAATCCTTTTGAAAGAATAAACCGATAGTTATAATGTATTCTAAATGATCTCTGTTCATTATTGGATGGGGTTTCTTTGGATGAACAGGTTCAAAATTGAGAATTTTCCAAAGAATTTCATAGATTTTATATGGAAAATTGGGATTTTTTTGTCAATTTTCTTGCGATTTCTTAAACTTTTCTTAATGAATCATTTTGGAAATTCGATCGGATACTTATAATGCATTCTAGATGATCTGTGTTCATTATTGGATGGGGTTTCCTTGGACGAACAAGTTCAAAATTAAGAATCTTCCAAGAATTTCAAATACTTTTTATTAGTAAAATGCATTTTTTGTCAACTTTCTGAGTGCGATTTTGTGAAAATTTCTTAATCAATCAATTGGAAAATGTTATAATGTATTTAAAATACACTATAGATGATCTCAGTTCAATATTGAATGGGGTTTCCTTGGACGGATTGGTCAAAAATTTAAATTGTTCCAAGAATTTCATGTATTTTATATGGGAAAATTTGCATTTTTTGATCAGTTTCTGAGCGGGATTTCTTAAAAATTCCTTAACCAATCCCTTTGAAAATATTATCCGGTATTTGTGATGCATTCTAAATGATCTCTATAAAATATTAGATGGGGTTTCCTTGGACCGTCTAGTTCAAAATTGAGAATATTCCAAAGAATTTCATAGATTTTTTATGGAAAATTGGGATATTTTGTCAATTTTCTTGCCATTTCTTAAACTTTTCTTATTATGTTGTCTAGATGATCTCTGTTCATTATTGGATGGGGTGATCTAAGACGGATTGGTCAAGAATTGAGAATTTTCCAAAGAATTTCATAGATTTTATATGGAAAATTTGAATTTTTTGTCAATTTTCTTGCGATTTCTTGAAAATTCGACGATCAATCATTTGGAAAAGTTTCTCCGTTATTAATAACGTATTCTAAATGATCTCTGTTAAATATTGAATGGGGTTTCCTTGGACGGATTGGTCAAGAATTGAAATTGTTCTTAGAATTCCACGTATTTTATATGGGAAAATTGGGACTTTTTTGTCAATTTTCTTGCGATTTCTTGAAAATTCGTTGATCAATCATTTGGAAAATGTTTCCAAGTATTTATAATGGATTTTAGATGATCTCTATAAAATATTAGATGGGGTTTCCTTGGACGAATTGGTTCAAAAATTGAGAATGTCATGTATTTTTTATAGAAAAATGCATTTTTTGTCAATTGCTGAGTGCGATTACTTGAAAATGTCTTACCCCAATCATTTAGAAAATTACATATCGTCTTTAAAATTAATTCTAAATGATCTGTGTTCAATAATGAATAGGGTTTCCTAAGACGTAATTGATCAAAAATTGAGAATTTTCCAAATAATTTCATGTAATTTAAAGGGAAAATTTGGATTTTTTGTCAATTTCTGAACACGTTTTCTTAAACTTTTCCATAATCTAGAATCGTTTTGAAAATGTTACCAGGTATTAAAAATGCACTTCAGATAATATCTGTTCAATATTGGGAAAGGTTTCTTTGGACGAACTAGTTCAGAAATGAAAATCTTTCAAAAGATTGCAAAAAGTTTTACTCACCATAACTACAAATTAATTTGGATGTTTCACGAAACAATAAAATACCATTTGGACTAGACACTTCAAATGTTAAACGTTGCGTTCGATTTTGTACAAGTTCAGCGAATAATTTTAAAACTGGTGTGGTTACCGGTGGATCATGACCCCATAATTCAATGGCCCGTATCAATAACGATGTATATTCGGGATATCTATGATGAAATGAAACAGAATAAGCGTAATTAGTAACCGGAAATATGAGTTTATAAATAATTGAAATATTTACATCCAATCGAAAAACATATTATATGCACTTTTTGTATTTAATGAATAGGCAAGACCACGTAAATCCCTTGACAATCCAATTAATGCTTTTTTAACATTTTCATTGTGATAACCGGCCGGATTTGTATCATGCAATATTGCACCAACCGAATCTAATGAATCTGTAATATTGTCAAATTAGAAAAAATTCATTATTAGCCATTAAAGAAATGCTAAAATATTGAAATTATCACAGTCTTACTTGCTAATGGCATCATAAAACTTAAAAATTTCTCTTCATCTTCGCCCAAATCAACCATTAACAAACGTCCCAATGATGTATAAAACATTGTACGACTTCGCATTTCTTTAACCGCCAAATTCGTACCAAGAAATGAAAATTGTTCACTCTGAAATAATTCAAAAAAAACCGGAAATTAAACAATCAACATTTTTTAAACAATTCTCAAAAGATCAAAGAAGACGCAGCAAAACTCACCGTATGATTATTTAAAATAAATTGTATTTCTTCTAATTTTGCCAATTTTCGTACGCAACTGTAACTTATCGATAATTCACTTAATAAACTTAATGTTCGACGTATTATTTGTTCGGATGATCCCCAATATTTTAAATTTGTTATACTGCAAACAAAAAAAGAATTTTAAAAATTATGTCAAAATAAAAACTAATTTCTTTTTTCACATACATTTTACGATTGATTACACTCAATAGCATTGGTTCATCGGTTAATCCCAATACTTCCGATAACCGTTGATAGACTTTCATTTTTTGCATTTGTTCGATAATGTAAATTTTACGTACTTGATCCAAAAAACTCATAATTGCCAATTCTAATTTTTCACAACCGACTTGCGGCAACCGTGAATCACTTAAATTCATTAATTGTAATACACGAAATACCAATTCACCGTCCATAATGTCATGATCATCGTTGGCCGACAACGATATACGACCGCCAATTGCCGCACCAATTATGTACACTAACCATGTTAGACGACCCTCAACTATTCGAATTTCCAATGGATTTGGTACTTGCAGTAATTCTTGATATGATGTTGCTGTCTATATAAAAATTGAACGGAATATTAAAAAAAAAAAAAAAAAAAAAAAATAGCATTATTGTTAAATAATATTTTAGAATGTGTTATCAATAAAGATTATTTTCAGTCCATGGAAACTGGTTTGAAGAATTGAATTTGAGAATTTTCCAAAGAATTTTTTATAGATTTTATATGGAAAATTTGGATTTTTTGTCAATTTCTGAGTGAGTTTTCATAAACATTTCTTTTTGTCGCATCAATTTGAAAATTTTATCAGATACTTATAATGCATTCGAAAAATGTCGAAAAATCAAATATCGGATGGGGTTTCTTTGGCCGGATTGGTCCAAAATTGAAATGGCTCTAAGAATTTCACAGATTTTATATGGAAAATTTCCATTTTATCAGTTTCTGAGTGCGATTTTGTGAAAATTCTTGGATCAATCATTCTGAAAAGTCTATCAGTTATTAATAAGGCATTCTACATGATCCCCGTCAAATATCGGATGGGGTTTCCTTGGACGGATTGGTCAAGAATTGAAAATCTTCCAAGAAATTTCATTGATTTTATATGAAAAATTTGTTATTTTGTCAATTTCTGAATGCGTTTTCTTAAACATTTCTTAACGAATCGTTTTGTAAATGTTTCCAGATATTAAAAATGCATTCTAGATGATATCTGTTCAATATTAGATGTGGTCTCCTTGGACGGATTGATCAAAAATTGAGAATTTTCCAAGAATTTCATGTATTTTATATAGAAAATTTTGATTTTTGTCAATTTCTGAGTACGATTTTGTGAAAATTCGTTGATTAATCATTTGGAAAATTGTTCCAAGTGTTTAAAATGAACTCTAGGTGATCTCTGTTATATATTAGACCAGATTTCCTAGGACCGACTGGTTCAAAGTTGAAATTCTTCTGAGATTTTCATAGATTTTATATGGAAAATTTGAGTTTTTGTCAATTTCTGAGTTCGATTACTTGAAAATTCCTTATTTAATCATTCTGAAAAGTCTCACCGTTAATAATAAGGCATTCTAATTGATCCTTGTCAAATATCGGATAGGGTTTCTTTGGACGGATTGGTCCAGAATTGAGAATTTTCCAAAGAATTTCATGTATTTTATATAGAAAATTAGGATTTTTGTCAATTTCTGAGTTCGATTACTTGAAAATTCCTTATTTAATCATTCTGAAAAGTCTCTCCGTTAATAATAATGCATTCTAAATGATCTCTATAAAATATTAGATGTGGTTTCCTTGGACCGTCTAGTTCAAAATTGAGAATTTTCCAAGAATTTCATGTATTTTTTATGGAAAATTTGGATTTTTCTGTCAATTTTCGAGTTCGATTACTTGAAAATTCCTGAACCAATCGTATTGAAAATTGCATCATGTATTGAGAATGCAATCTAGATGATTTCTGTTTAATATTGAATGGGGTTTCTTTGGACGGATTGGCCTAGAATTGAAATTGTTCCAAGAATTTTACGTATTTTTTATGGAAAAATGGATTTTTTGTCAACTTTCGAGTGCGATTTCTTGAAAATTCCTTGCCCAATCATTTTGAAAATATTTTACGGTATTTGTAATACACTATAGATGATCTCTGTTAAATATTAGACCCGGTTTCCTTGGACCGTCTAGTTCAAAATTGAGATTCTTCTGAGATTTTCATAGATTAGATATGGAAAAATGGATTTTTTGTCAATTTCTGAGTTCGATTTTGTGAAAATTCCTTGACCAATCATTTGGAAACCTACATATCGTCTTTAAAATGCATTCTAAATGATCCCTGTCACATATCGGATGGGGTCTCCTTGGGCGGATTGGTCCAGAATTGAGAATTTTCCAAGAATTTCATACATTTTTTTATGGGAAAATGGATTTTTTGCCAACTTTCGAGTGCGATTTCTTGAAAATTCCTTGCCCAATCATTTGGAAAATTACATACCGTCTTTAAAATGCATTCCAAATGATCTGTGTTAAATATTGAATGAGGTTTCCTTGGACCCGCTGGTTCAAAATTGAGATTCTTCTGAGATTTTCATATATTTTTTATGGAAAATTTGGATTTTTTGTCAATTCCTGAGTGCAATTTTGTGAAAATTCTTGAATCAATCATTCTGAGAAGTCTCTCCGTTATTAATAATGCACTCTAGATGATTAATGTTTAATATTTAATGGGGTTTCCTTGGACGGATTGGTCCAGAATTGAGAATCTTCAAAGAATTTTATCGATTTTATATGGAAAATTGGAGTTTTTTGTCAGTTTCGGAGTGCGATTACTTAAAAATTCCTTTACCATTCCTTCTGAAAAGTATCTCCGTTATTAATAATGCATTCTAAATGATCTCTATAAAATATTAGATGTGGTTTCCTTGGACGGATTGGTCCAGAATTGAGAATTTTCCAAGAATTTAATAGGTTTTTTATGGAAAAATGGACTTTCTGTCAACTTTCGAGTGCGATTTCTTGAAAATTCCTTAACCAATCCTTTTGAAAATATTATCCGGTATTTGTGATGCATTCTAAATGATCTCTATAAAATATTGGACCAGGTTTCCATGGACCGACTGGTTCAAAGTTGAGATTATCCGGGAAATTTTCATGTATTTTATATGGAAAAATGCATTTTTTGTCAATTTCTGAGTTCGATTAATTGAAAATTCCTTATTTAATCATTCTGAAAAGTCTCTCCGTTAATAATAAGGCATTCTAAATGATCCCTGTCAAATATTAGATGTGGTTTCCTTGGACCGTCTAGTTCAAAATTGAGAATTTTCCAAAAATTTCATGTATTTTAATAGGGAAATTTGGATTTTTGTCAATTTTCTTGCGATTTCTTAAACATTTCTAAATGAATCATTTTGGAAATTTTATCGGATACTTATAATGCATTCTAAATGATCCCTGTCCAATATAGGATGGGGTTTCCTTGGACGTATTGGTCCAAAATGGAAAATTTTCCAAGAATTTTATGTATTTTTTATGGAAAATTTGGATTTTTTGTCAATTTTCGAGTTCGATTACTTGAAAATTCCTTGCCCAATCATTTTGAAAATATTTGACGGTATTTGTAATTCGCTATAGATGATCTCTGTTAAATACTAGACCAGGTTTCCTTGGACCGTCTAGTTCAAAGTTGAGATTCTTCTGAGATTTTCATATATTTTTTATGGAAAATTTGGATTTTTTGTCAATTCCTGAGTGCAATGTTGTGAAAATTCTTGAATCAATCACTCTGAGAAGTCTCTCCGTTATTAATAATGCACTCTAAACGATTTATGTTTAACATTGAATGGGGTTTCCTTGGACGGATTGGTCCAGAATTGAGAATCTTCAAAGAATTTTATCGATTTTATATGGAAAATTGGAGTTTTTTGTCAGTTTCGGAGTGCGATTACTTAAAAATTCCTTTACCAATCCTGCTGAAAAGTATCTCCGTTATTAATAATGCATTCTAAATGATCTGTGTTAAATATCGGATGACGTTTCTTTGGACAGATTGGTCCAGAATTGAGAATTTTCCAAAAATTTCATGAAATTTGGATTTTTGTCAATTTCTGGGTGCGATTTCTTGAAAATTCCTTACCCAATCATTTTGAAAATATTATCCGGTATTTGTAATACACTATAGATGATCTCTGTTAAACATTAGACCAGGTTTCCTTGGACGGATTGGTTCAGAATTGAGAATTTTCGAAAGAATTTCATGTATTTTATATGGAAAATTCGATTTTTTGGCAATTTCTGAATGCGTTTTCTTAAACATTTCTTAACGAATCGTTTTGAAAATGTTACCAGGTATTAAAAATGCATTCTAGATAATCTCTGTTTTATATTGGATGGGGTCTCCTTGGACCAACTGGTTCAAAATTGAGAATCTTCCAAAGAATTTTCATAGATTTTATATGGAAAATTTGAGTTTTTTTTATCAATTTCTGAGTTCTATTACTTGAAAATTCCTTACACAATCATTTGGAAAATTACTTATCGTCTTTAAAATGCATTCTAAATGTTCTCTGTCAAATATTGAATGAGGTTTCCTTGGACGGATTTTGATTCAGAATTGAGAATTTTCCAAGAATTTCAGATATTTTTATAGAAAATTTTCCCATTTGTCAATTTCCAAATTGCGGATCATTTCCGAAATGATCATCTCTATCACACACCCAAAACGATGTACGTACTGACAAATTAATAAAATTAAATCCAATAGAGAGCAAAGATAAGAAGAAAAAAAAAACACTTAACACTCACCTGATCAAATAATTGCACCAATAATGCACATGTTTTTTCATATTCACATCGGGCAATAACCGATAATTGTTCCAATTGTTGTTGTACCATACCGGAATCCTCTAGGGGATCTTCTAAACCGTCACGGACAACGGCCCGCAATGAATCCAATCGTGATGTAATATATGCCTTAGTCACCTCAGGTGTGTACGTATCTAAAAGATGTGGTTCAGCGGCTTTAACAAACGGTATCGATGCAACCATTCGTTGCCATAATGATAATAAATAATGAACGCTATTCGGTGCAAATTGCCATACCTATCCACACCCACAAAACAATAAAAAAAAAACCAAATTAATTAACCTATCCTATCCGATAATAAATCATCATCACACATTTAAGTTATATGATAAATTTGTTGATAATTGTACCTGTAATGATTGTACGGTAAATTTTGCAATTAATTCAATGGTTTGTGGGTAACCTTCAACAATAATCAATTCACTCAATTGATAATTGGTTTTTAAACGAGCCAATAATCGACAAAATTCATGATAATTATCCGTGTCACTTAAACCCTGTGAATTTTCCAATATATTTCGTATACCTTCAACTAATTTTGTTAGAAATTTAACACGTTCTGGGTTACTGAACAACGATCGACGTACGGATGTTATCTGTTAAAACCATTTAATCATTTACTTTATATTAACTTATTGAATGATTTATAAATGGTTTATTTCTTTCTCTTACCTGTACAAGACATGATAATGATACTGTTGCTAAATTATTCGGTAATAAATGATATAAATCAAAAAATAATTTTACTGTATCTAAATCTAAAAATGCTGGACGCCAATTTGTTGGTATTTGTACCGTTGACATATCATCATTTGATTCATCCGAAGATGTTCCAATAAAATCAAAACTTAAACAATTTCGTGTTAAACGTAATATTTGATTCATTAGTCTGTGGAATTTTTAAAAATTGGAATAATTAATTTAAAATGTGTTTAATTCTTCTTACGAATCTTCCTAATTCTATTTCCTAAAAGCAATTGCGGTAAATTCAATTTAATTAATATAAGAATTCGTTTTAAGCTTTTTTAAGTGAGGTATGAAAGGAATACTCCAAGATTTTCCATTAAATTCCTGGTTAATTGTAATTTTAAGTTGATTTCTTTTGATTTGCTGACGATCTTTAAAAACGGATTTTGATTGAATTCATGGGTAATTTCAATTTTAATTCGATTTTTTCGATTCGTTAAGCGAATTTCAATTGAATTATCAAAAGTTTTCTTACAAATTGCTAATTTAAGTTTAATTTCTATTCGATTTCTTTGATTCTTGACGATCTTTAAACGGATTTCGAATGGGTAATTTCAATTTTAATTAGATTTTTTCGATTGGTTAAGCGTATTTCAATTGAATTTTCTAATAAATTCCTAATTTAAGTCTAATTCCAATTCGATTTCTTTTGATTCTTGACGATCTTTAAACGGATTTCGATTGTATTCATGGGTAATTTGAATTTTAATTAGATTTCTTCGATTGGTTAAGCGAATTTCAATTGAATTTTCTAATAAATTCCTAATTTAAGTTTAATTTTTATTAGATTTCTTTGATTCTTGACATTCTTTAAACGGATTTCGAATGAATTCATGGGTAATTTCAATTTTAATTCGATTTTTTTCGATTCGTTAAGCGAATTTCAATTGAATTTTCTAATAAATTCCTAATTTAAATCTAATTTCTATTTGATTTCTTTGATTCTTGACGATCTTTAAAAACGGATTTCGATTGAATAATCAAAGATTTTCGGTTCTCCATGATCTTTAATAAGATTTCCATGATCTTTAATAGGATTTTCATGATCTTTAACAGGATTTTAAATGGGAAAAATCCAATATTTTCTTTCTTTTTTAAATCCCTTGCCAATTTCAATTTGTTAATTGAATTTCTATTTGATTATTTAAGCGCTTTTTTGGTGATTTCAGACACCAAAAGAAAAAAGGGTTATACCCAACAAAAATATAATTTCAAAAAAAAAAAATTTATCCCAACTTACCCATTCCGTGATTCATCCATAAAATTTAATGTTTTATTATTATCACGGGCGGTTGTCAACAATGTAATGGACAATGCAAATATATCATATAATTGGAGATCACGAAATGAACAGGCAATTTTACGATGTTTTGAAAATGTTAAATGTACATCAACATCCGAGAATTCATTCATTTCACATGTTAATTGATTTAAAATTTGAACGCCAATCATACAATGTTCAACGGAACCCTAAACACACATAAATATAAACATCAAATAAATATACATAATTTATTTATTTTTTTAAAAGTAGTCCAATTGATAGATAGATTAGGAAATAAACCAAATATTGATCCGTTAATTAAACAAATCTTACATGTAAAAATTTTTTAACATCTTCAACAATATTACGAAATACTAATTCTTCTTTATAGTGATTAAACCATCCTTGTTTTGTTATTTTCGCCAATAATATGACCAGGGCTGATGTAACAAAATTTTGTAAATTTAAACGTGTTGCCAAATAATTAATTACATAATTTCTATCCGGCAAAAAAAAAACAATAAAAAAGAAAAAATGTGTTTGTGAATGAAAACCAAAATTCAATCATTTTAATCAATTTAATGGGATCCTTCAAACCTAATATCAACACGTTCCCGTAATCCAATTGTTTGTGAACGTGTTATTAATTTTGTTAGGGTTGTGGCGGCCAACAATTGTGAATAACATGATTCACCACGATCCAATAACTGTTGACACGTTGGTAATTTATCTAAATGTATTGTCTGTTGAAATGTAACCAATGCTTTTTCCGCTTCACTACGTAACGTTGGATCTTGAGCCTCATACATTTGTTTACATAATATTTCCAATTGTTGAATATCCTGCATGGTGTTTTGTATTTGATTTTTTTTTTTTTTGTAAATGAAAAAACAAATTCCTTTTTGTTAATAAAAAAAAAAAAAAAAACTATTGCGTTGGGTTAAGGAGGACGCAGTGGGAAGGTATTTAATATTAATTAATTAAAAATTTCCCAATCCAATCCAAATTCAATTCAATTCAATAATAATAAAAACAAAGCGCCGCCATTATTAAAAAAAAAAAAAAAAAAACAACAACATAAAAAAAAATACATCAATTTTTCCATAAAGCGCATGTGCTCTTTTTTTTTTTTTCTTCTTTTCCTAATAGATTTTTAATGGAAGCTGCCACAAAAAAAAAAAAAAAAACAACAAAAACAACACACAAACAAAGGCATTTTTTTCCTATTGAGGTTTTTGTTTTTGTTGTTGTTGTTATTTGATTATTTGAACGTTGGTGCGGTGACGATAATAAAAATAATAATAATAAAATGCGGTAAAATAAAACAATAATTGCCGGTTGTTTATCATCCCCTTTTTTTTTGCTAATCTCCCCAACACACCCCACCACACCACACCACACCACACACGTACATTCAATTACAATACAATTTTTAATATTTTAATTTATCCAAACAAAATATTTACCATTTTTATTTTTATTATTTTTTTTTTTATGGTGTGTTATAAAAACGTTTATTGCTCCTTTTATTTTTGATCAAATTGGTGTTGTTGTTGTTGGTGTTGTTGTTGTTATTGCCGTTCTGATTATTGTTGGTGTTGTTGTTATTGATGCTGGAGTGTAGTTAGTAAATTAATACAAAAAAAAAAAAAAAAAAAAAGAAGAAAAAAAAACAGTGTTTTTATTTTCCCTTCTTAGTTTAAACACCTTTCTACTTCATCAACAAATATCCATCCAATACAATTACAATTATAATAATAAAAATTATAAATTTATTTTCAATTATTATTTATTTATTTATTTATTTTTAATTAATTATTTTTTGTTTAATTAAATTAGTTTTTTTTTTCTACTAGTTGTGCTGCTGTCAAACAATAAAAAATATTCAATGTTGCGCAAAGATGAAAGAAAAAAGATGTGTGTGTTGATTTGATTGATGATTGTGTGGTGTGCGCGCGATGATGATGGAAAATGGAGGGTATATATAAAAAAAAAAAATAAATTGGGCGGCCATCATGGTTTTTTTTTTTGACGGACGGTAATGGCTGACGCCCAAATTTTTTAAGAATTTTTTTTTTGGTAATAGATTTTATGAAATTTAATTTTCTTTTTTCTTTTTATTTATATTATTATTATTATTAAATAATTAATTGTATATTTCTATTATTATAATTGGTAATTTTTATTTTAAATTGTTATCGTATAAAAACTAAAGATATTGAACAACATTACGATAAATTCCTCACATAAATTTCAATTTGAATATATAATTGTATTATTAATAATTTCCAACAATAGATGGAGCCCTAATCATATTATTTAACATTACAAATTGAGAAAAAAACTAAATAGAGCATTTTACTTATCTGTCAAAATTAAAAATAAAAATAAAAATTTCAATCCGTGGGCCAAACAAATAAATAAATGCTTTATTTTTATATGTAAATAGTTTTGATTGTTTCAAATATTTTACAAAACAATTAATTAATTATTTTCAGAATTCTTTTGATAATATTCACATATTTTAATTGATAAAAAAAATATATTTTTATACTTTAAATATTAATTATCTTATATTAAACGTATAATAATAATAATAGTGATAAAAATGCCGGTTAAGTTTTGTGTTGTTAATTGTTCAATGGAAGAAGATAGGGATGGTGGCAAATGAATGCAAGCTTGAAATGGTTTAAAATTCAGCAATTGGGAATGCAGAACCTGTGTATTATTAAGACATATACTATATTTATTAAATAAGCACTTCCATTTTATGATTAATCTACCATGTATTTCTAAAAATTACTTTTCCCAAAACAATATACATTGGATGCATATCTACCACACAAATATTTTACCCATCCACCATCATAGAATCGGTATGCTTCCAATGATTTAAATGCCTTATTAAATTCACTTGACGTGTAATGTGATTTGTTATTTACCAAATAATTGTAAATTTCTACACTAGAAACATTTGGGAAAGTAACTGCTCATCAAATACGGATCTTCTTGAAATATATGAATTTTATTTATATATTGTTGTTTTTCAATGTCTTCCAGTTGTTCCGCATATCTTGAAAATGTAATTTTCCTGACTGTCTCAGTATTTAAAGTCAGAATTTGCAAGAAAAACAACAATATCAGAGATATTAGGAAACCATTTATGTTTTTTGTAACCATTTATATGTAATTATATAATATACTTGCATATTTACCCGGTATGTGTCTAAATGCCCCTTTAAATAATCATAATCACAATTACTTTACTATTGTTTATTAATAATTAAACATTAAAAAACACAATTTAACAAAAAAATTTAAATTTTTGTAAAGAAATATATATTTAAATAACAAAAAAAAATGCAATGTTTGGCCCACGGATTGAAAAATAGGTTATGTTTTCTGTCATTATTTTTTTTGGAAAATGGTCTATTGACATAAAACCTCGCATAAAACATAAAAAAAAATTTGTTTTTTTTTTTTTTTATTTTTGTTTTGATTTGTTTTTTCTTCCAAAAAAAAATTTATTGTCATTTATTTTAACAAAAAATCAAAAAAAAACTAATTTAATTTAATTAATTAATTAAAAAAATATGAATAAAATAATAATAAATAAAGACAATAATGATGATGATGATAAAGAATTATATAAATTATATAATGAAAAATTAGAATTGGGTGGTGAATTAATAAAACAATTGGAATTTTATAAAAAAATCGATGGTGTACCGAAAATTCAACGACGAATTAATCAAGAATTGAAATTTTTAAATAAAGTAAGTGTTTTATTTTATATTATTAATTAATTTAATTAATTTAATTTTGTGGTTTAAAATAGTTTTTGTGTAGTGTCAATTAGCAATATCGGGTTAGGAACACTATCGTTTCGGTGATTGATATAACTTTTTTTTTTCCTCTCAAAATCGGAAGAGGATGATTTTTTTTAACCCAATATTTCCTGTTTAATTCATTGGTAAATTTTAATTCGATTTCGATGGAGTCTAAAATAAATCCTCCTCCTCCCCCCCGCTTATACGAAATCTTCTAGAATTTCTAGTCCCCATAAATAAGCGCATCTAAACCGGGCTCCATATTGTCATTTTACTCCTTTAGTTAGTTAGTTAGTTAATTAAGCAACCAATAATAATTCATACAAAAAAAATTCTTTCCAATTAGGTAAAAAAATCAAATCAATTAAAATTAAATCATATTTTATGTAGTAATTTAATACATTATAAATATTTAATAAATACCTTAAAACGATCACGTAACATTTTAAATGTTGATTATCCATTGATGAATAATAATAATACGAATAATAATAATGGAATTGGTGATTGTGTCAGTTTAAATAAAAATATTACAACAGGAATAACTAGTGATGGTGATGGTGATGATGATGATGATGATGATGATGATCAAGATCCAACAGTAACAACAACCACTGAAAACAATCCATTAACATTACTGGAACGTCGTACCACTCCATTACGCATTGATATTATTTGTGATAATGGTGAAACATGGATTAAGGTAATTGCACGTAATACAAAATCAATAATTGATTCAGTTCATGGACGTACCGGATACGGTTCAAAAAGTATATTAGATCAAGCTCGTGAATATCAACAATTGGCCATTGAAAATCCATGTTGTTTTAAACCACCACGTATTATTTTTGAATTTGCTCATCCGATAAATGACAAGGCATTGATCAATCATCTAAAGGCATACGATATTATTGTAAATGATGGTGGTGGTGATTCTGATGACCATTCGATAACTAGTAAATCTACTAATAATAATAATGAAACTATAAATCATGAACAAATGACAATAAATGATGGACATCATCAAATAATAAATAAATTAAATTTAGATATAACAACGTTAATAGCTTACGTAAGTGCAATATCAAATGGTAATTGTAATTGGCATTTTATTGATGAACCGATATTAAATGAACAATGTGAATGGGAACGTAAACGTCCGGTAAAACCAATATTAGATGAATTATTTAAGGGTAAGCAGCCAACAGAGGTAAAATAAAATATATGATTATATAAAATGATAAATTCAATAAATTCAATTTCAATTTTTTTTTTGTATTTTACCTTCAATTTCGATTAAGGTAAACAATTAATTTGTTGTCAAACGGCTGTTCGTAGTTTTATGGAAATATGTGATATGTTGGCGGGCGTCAACGAACGGAAACGAGCAATTGACATTTTAAATCGTATTGAAATTTTACCAGATATTAAGTCAGATGATACGACGGATGCTGATTATCGTCATAAATCAAATGAATTTTTAAAATTAACTATTGGTGGTAAAATAAAATTAAGAAGTTTACAAATATTTTCATTTGGTATTGCCCATAAAGCACGAACGGTTACGTCAAATGAAGGATTTATACGTTCAGCTAAAATGCAGGTATTGAATTTATTTATATTCTTTTCCCTTAATTTCTCGCATCATCATTTATCTAATATTGATTTTCTATTGATAGGGTATTGATATTCCGGTATTCGTACATGAAGCTCGAGCACTTACCGAACAAAAACAATTAACAGGTACTCAAATTACAATATAAAAAATAGAAAAAAAAGAAGAAATTATAAGTAAATTAAATGGATTGGAGTTTTTTTTTTTTATGTACTGCAATTTATTTTCTATATTAAATTATATTAAATTTAAATAAAAAAAGTTATTGGATTTTTTTCGTCATTTTGTCATTTTACAAAAAATTTATTCGATTCTAATTAATAAATTCTCGATTTCTTTTGGTTTCTTTACGATCTTTTGGTTTTTTTTACGATCTTTTGGTTTTTTTTACGATTTTTTGGTTTCTTTACGATCTTTTGACGGATAGATTTCGATTGAATCGATCGAATCGAATCGACCGTCGATTAATATCATTGATCATCTGATTTTTATGTCGTCTTCATGGATCTTTAAGTGGGTTTTATTCGAATAGGCAAAAAAACAATTTCTATATTAAATTTGTAGGTAATTTAAACATTTAATTCAATTTCTTTGTAACTGAAAGCGAATTTCAATGAAATAATAAAAGATTTTCAATTAAATTCATTGGACATTGGAATTTTTAAATGATTTCTTACGGTACTTTCGGATCTTTGAGATAAATTCCTCTTAAAGATCCGAAAGTATCTAATAAATAAAGGAATTTCTATTAGAATTCGTTTGTTTTGTATTTTATTCTTTAAAATCTCTTCACAAATTGAATATTCAAAAAGGTTTTCTATAAATTTCCTAATTTAAATTTTTATTTCTAATCGATTTCTTTGATCCGTTACGATTACGATCAATAAACGGATTGCGATTGAAGAATTCAAGATTTTCTATTAAAATGTCAAGGTAATTTCTAATGTAACTTGTATTTTCAATTTGGGTTTTTCGGATCTTTGAGCAAAATTTCTATGGAATAATCCTAAAAATTCTATTAAATTCCTAGTAAATTAATTGGATTTATTATAGCTTCTTTATTACAAGGTCGTTAGGAGGAAAAATTAATGGATTAATTAAAAGGGTTGCGAATCGCAATATTGAAATGAAATGAAATAATTCAAAATTGTAAAGTAAATTATTTGTTTGTAATTTGATTTCTTTGTATCTTTAAGTGGAATAATCAAAGATTTTCAATTAAATTCATTGGACATTGGAATTTTTAAACGATTTCTTACGGTACTTTTGGATCTTTAAGAAAAATTTCCTCTTAAAGTTTTCTCTTTGAAATCGTTTTTTTTTTATTCTTTACAATATCGCTTGAAAAGATTTTACAATTGAATATTCAAAAAGGTTTTCTATAAATTTGCCAAATTGATTCGGATTTCTAATCGATTTATTACGTTACGATCAATTGAAATGAAATGATTCAAGATTGTCAATTAAATTCGTTTGGAATTCTATTTATTTGTATATTTAAGTGGAATTTCAAGGATTTTCAATTAAATTCATTGGACATTTGAAATTTAAATACGATTTGGTTTGGTACTTTATAGGATCCGTTTAAAGGATTTTAATCGATTATTGAAAGATTTCACGATTAAAATCCATAATAAAAATCAATTTTAATTCGATTTTGTGTTAATAAAAAGATTTTTAATCTTTGATAATACAAATATTTGCTATTTAAACTTCATCGTTGGCAATTTAAAACAATTTGGTAAGCGAACTTTTGCATAACTCGCTGTGGTGCAAATATTAAAAATGCCAACCTAACGAATTCTAACGAAATTTTGGGGTCGTGCGGGTTCGACGAATCCTATACTGAATGCATAAACGATGTTTTGTGTTTTCGCGGTTATTTTGTTCGAATCTGAATTTTAGCACAGAGTTGTTTGAATTTTCCGCTTGTGGTTGGTCGTACGGCTAATTACCGACACCACCGTAAAAAAGCCACAAATTAAGAAACTAACAACAGAAGGCTGGCTGCGTTGTTGAACGCTAAAACCAGATTTTGTTGGTTGTAGAGCGAAAAATGTACGTAAGCGAAGTTTTTAATGCGGTTTTCTTTGTATCTACTAAAAGTGGAATTTCCAATAATCAAATAATTGTCAAGATTTTCTATTACAGTTTTCTGTATTATATTTTAAATGTTAATTTAATATTTTAAATGTTCTTTGGATCTTTCGGATATTTAAATAGATTTTTGATCGATTAGTTTAAAAGATTAGTATATACTAATATTAAAATGTTTGTATAATTCTTTGTGCAATTTCCATTTGATTCCTTCGGATCAAAGAATATTTTAATCGCAATTATAATATTTACAAACAATTCTATTAAAGGATTTTAATTCGGGTTTCTTTGTATATCTTTAAACGAATTTCCAATTGATAATTTCGTTGAAATTCGTTGAAAATTTCAATTGTAATTTGATTTCTTTGTATCTTTAAGTGAATTTTCATAATTAAATCTATTTGAAAATGTAATTTTTAATTTAATTTTAATTTGCTTTCTGGATTCATTTAAATGGATTTTAATTAAATTCGTATGTATAATTCCTTAAAAAGTCTTAAAAAGTGAATTTCAATTAAATATTCATCAATTTTCAATTAAATTCATTGGACATTGGAATTTTTAAACGATTTCTTTGGTACTTTTGGATCCGTTTAAAGGATTTTAATCGATTATTGAAAGATATTGACGATTAAAATCCGTTTTATTAAGACATTTCTATTAAATTCGTCGTCGGTAATTTCCCATTTTAAGCAAAATTCGATTTTCTTTGTATATCTAAAAGTGAATTTCCAATCGAATAATTTCAAGATTTTCTATTAAATATTCGTTTGAAAATTTCAATTTTAATTCGATTTTTTCTTTGTATCTTTGTATCTTTGTACACGTGAATTTTCATAATAAAATCTATTTGAAAATGTAATTTTTAATTTAATTTTAATTTGTTTTCTATGGAAGAAGGAAGAAATTTAAATGGATTTTTTTTAAATTGAAGATTGTGAATTAAATTCCAAATTGTGTATTAAATCCGTAAGTATAATTCCATTAATTTTAATTTTTTACGGCGAATTTCCATTGAAAAATCCATAATTTTCTATTAAATAAAAATTCATTGGAATATGAAATTTGAATATCTTTGATCTGCTTCCTTTTGATCTTCCTCCGGACGGATCTTCCAATTGAATAAACAAAATAATAATATAGGGTTTTTTTTTTATGTGAAAAAAAAAATCAGGGGTGGCATTATATGGGAGTCGATACCATCGTCTATCGCCTATCGTCTAAAATTACGATACTCAATTATTTTGATATTATGGTAGTCGATTTTGTGGGTATCGATATTATTTATTGTATATCGTCTCCGAGGATATTGTTGTGGCAAATGATTTTCATATAGAAAAACAAAAAGTTTATTATTTCTATGAGAATGATATAGATTGAAAGTATTATTTTTATGAGAATTGCTTTTGTACTTTTTATGAATATTAAAATTGAATAAATGAACAAAAACAAAAGAAAGCCATACAAATGACAATCGTAACGATAGCTACTCTACTACCCTATCGTCAAAAATTATCATCTTAAACCGACGATATCGTCTGCCATAATTATACAAAAATGAAAAAATCGTATGTTTGACGACAATCGTCTATCGTAATCGAATGCGATAATTCCACCTCTGAATTCAATTAGTTGTTATGGAATTTATTTCAAAAAGGATTCAATTTATGTTAATACACACACAAAATTTGACCATTATAAGATATAGGACACTCACCTATATTATTTATACGCCACTAATCTCCCTTGCAACGGCGCCTCCTTTAGCCTTTATAATATCCTCCCTCCATCCCTCAATCTCTTAGACATTGTATTTACTAAATTTTTGCATTCATCTATGTTTTTGCTGGGTGTTTTTGTATTCCTCGCTCGATTTCAATGATTTTTCCTTTGGAATTCTTCTTCACTCCTTCAATTGTATAGTATATGTAACTTTCGGATAATTTTTTTAACTTTGTTTTATTAATATGCCCACCACACGCAATGAATCTATTGGACTTAAATCGGGAATGTATGATTTTTTTTTAATCTAATTCTTAATTAGAATAATACGAAATATTCCTAAAGAACTTAATGTAACTAATTGTAAGTCTATACCGTATCAGAGATATTTAAATAAAATATCGTTTAACCGGTTCATTTAACAGTCACAGAAAGCGGTGTAAAATCTAATGTTACGGGATAGCATTATATTTTTGATGATGAATGTAAATTTGGCGTTATTGTTGCGGTGATTCCGATAATCGAGTAATCGAGACACTAAAAAATGAAGCATTCCATCGTGATTATGTTTAAAACGAACTGTGAAATTTTCAACCAGTTATTATATAATTTACCATATATTTCAAAAGAAGTCGTTATTTTTTATTTTCGAATGCGATAATTCCACCTCAGGTAATTATTTTCAATTTCGGAAAATTGGAAAATTCTCCGAATTTCTATTGAAAAATCTATAATTTTCTATTAAATTTATGAGACATTTTGCATTAAAATCTATGATGCTGTTTTTTGTTTCATCATTCATTAACCGAACTTTAAACTACTCCCGAACGCTATAACTGGAGAAAATTGATTGGTGAAAATTTAATTGGGAAAATCGCAATCTAAAACAAACACAAACGCAATTAATTTTATTTATTTATTTATTTATTTTTTGTTTTTGTTTTTCGTTTTGTAATTTAATTTAATTTTTATATTTAAATTAATTATAATAATTTTTTGTATTGTTTTGTTTTTTTAAATAAATTATAAATGTTTGAGAATTTATTTAACAAAATATATTTTTTTCCATTATTATTAAAATTAAAAATTAAAAATTAATAAATGGAGCTGGCGCGAATTTGAAAATTTTATTTTATTTTTTAATTATTATATATATATATATAATATATTTAAAATTAAATTAAAAATTCTTTTATATGTGGCTTATTTAAATTGTTGTTTTGTTTTTGTTTTTGTTTTGGGGGGGTGCGGGGAAGTTTTTTTTTTATTTAAATATACAATTAATTAATGGTTTTTTTATTATTTAACTATATAATTTATATAAATTATATATAGTTTATAATTTAAATTTATTTAATTTTAGCTAAATGTCATAAGGTTTTTTTTTGTTTTTTATTTATTTGTTTGTGTTTTTTTTTTTTTGATGATTTATGAAAAGTTATTTATTTTTGGGTTTATCTCTTCTTTTTGAATTGTAAAAAAATTCCAATAATAGTTTTTTTTATTAATGAAATTATTGAAATTTTTTAAGTCTGTTGTAAAGGGGAGTTTTTGTTTTTAATCGTTCGTTGATTGCCGAGCAAGAATATATAAGAAAACAACTAAAAAAACGAAAAAAAAAAAAGAAAATCTTGTTCTGATTTTTTTTTTTTGGGGAATTTTAACTTTTATTCATTTTATTTTATTTTTATAATGTTTATGAATATTTTTTATGAGTTTTTTCGGTTTTTTATTGATTTTTCATGATGGAGGGATAAAAAATAATTATTAAAAAAATTAAATAATACTTTTTTTTTTGTTCTCTCTCTCTCTCTCTCTCTCTCTCTATGTGTCTTTGTATCTGTAATTGTAAACATAAATAATTTTATTGGATGAGATCATATTTTGGGATCTTTTTTTAGGGATTCGGGAACTTTTGGATTGATGGACAAATGAAAAGAATAGATTAGATTAGATTAGAGAAAAGATATTAGATTAACGTAGGTAGGTTTTACAATTACTCATTTCCAATCAAAAAAATGTATGGCGACCCCGCTTGTCTATCTCGCTTGGGTTTCGAGCTAGCCCGGAAAAACAAAATAACAAACATAATTTTGAAGCCGTTGAAATTTCTCGGGTTTGACCTGCGCAGCTATAGCATGAAAACGGGTTATCGCCGATGTGTTTATATAGGGTGATTTTTTAGCTATTATATTTTTGGCAACACTGCGGTTAAAAACAGCTGACGACGCACGTTTCGTGTTTTGTTTTGTTTCACTGTCAAACATCTTCAGTTTTTGGTCTATAATTTAACCATCCATGAATCGTCTTACAACAGTCGAACAACGCTTATTGCAAATTATTGAATTTTTATTATCAAAATGCAAAGTGCAGCTCTGTTAAGAAAGTTCATCTTCCATTTTATGGTCAGTTTTATGGTCGTCGACCCACTGAAGCGGCTATTCTATCGGCTATTGTGACACCAAATTTAGCACCAAATTTACATTTGTTGGACATTAAACCATAAACCACATTTTAATCAAAAAGTTTGTACATCAAATTAAAGCTAAAAGCATCAAAGAAGTTCAGTGCGCGAACTGAAGAAAATATCGAAGCAGCTGTAGTGTTAATGATATGACCATCAATTATCCGATTCGTCGCCGTTCGCAGCAATTGGCAACACTGCCTCTGTTACTCAACCAACGTGGAAAATTTTGCGGAAGGATTTCGGTGTTGTGTGATGCCTTTCAAAATTTCAAGTTGGTGCAAGAATTGAAGCCGAACGACCTACCGCAACGTAAAATTTGTTTTGGTGAATGGGCTCTTGGCCGTAGTTGACCGAAGATCCACTCCATTTTACCGAAAAAATTGTGTTCAGCGACGAAACGAAGAATTTTTGGCTCAATGAGCTCACTGCTCAAATAAGCAGAATTGTCGATTTTATCCGAGTGAATATCAGCCGCAGAAGCATTGCAACAGCTACCAGAAATGCATCCAGACAACAGTCACAGTTTATGGACTGGTGTGGCATCATTGGATCGTACTTTTACAAAATTAATGATACGAATCGTAACGTAACTGTGAATGGTGAGCGCCCGACTGTGAGATGATATCCAACAACTTTTTTTTTTGCCCAAAATGCAAGAGCTCGACTTGCATGACATGACATGGGTTTCAACAAGACGCGGTGCCACATGCCACACACAGCACGCGCAACAATGGACTTATTGAGTTCGGTGAACACATTTCAATTTCACGTTCGGGACCGGTCGGGATTGACCGCCTAGATCGTGCGATTTACGGACTATTTTTTGTGTGCGGCTATGTTAAAGCTCATGTCTCTATAAAGCAAACAAGCCCGCTTCAATTAACGCATTGGAAGACAATGAACATTGAAGCATTTATTCGTGAGATACCGGCCGAAATGTTGTTGGAAAGAGTATGCCAAAATTGGACTAATTGAGGATGGACCATTTGAGGCGCAGTCAAGGTCAACATTTGCGCATGAAATAATCTTCAAACATCATGAAATTATATGGACCGTACCGTCGTATCGATGATTTAAATAAAGATTTCATGCATTTTTCTGAATTTTATGTGTTTTTTTTTGAAAAACTTTGCTATAGCTTTTAAAAAATCGCGTTAAAGATAGTTAAAATACCTTTCCAACAACAACGTTATAATTATTGGATTCCGATAAGTGGGTTGCTGAGATATGATAAATAACATCTGTACGTACGTACTACCTTCACGAACTTCAACGAAATGGTTTTCGAAATCGGCCTAGCCCGAAACCCAAGCGAGATAGACAAGCGGGGTGGTCGCCATACATTTTTTTGATTGGAAATGATGAGGTGTAGAACCTACCTGTTTCCGGGTTGGCATCCTGTATAATGTGAATGTTTAAATATAAAAATAAAACAATTTAACTTAAAAATAAGTTTAAGTTTTTTTTAAACATAATTAATAATTAATTAAATTAAATTAAATTTTAATTTAATTTAAAAAACTCATTTAATTATTTTAATTTATTTTTGATATGTTTTAAATTTTTGAATTTTTTTTTAATTTAATTCCCATTTTTTAAAATAGATTTCAGAACAAGATATTTTTTATTTAAATATATTTAATTTAATAAAAATTAATTAATGGGAAAATTAACAAAAGAAAAAACAGATTAAATTATAGGGAGACTCCCGTTGGGAGATTGGGAGGTTGAGACACAAACAAACAAATTAATTTTTTTTTTTTCATTTATTATATGATATTTTTTTAATTTATTTCTTATTTTTAATCTTTTATTATTAACTATAAATTAATTATTTTATTAATTATTTATTTATTTATTCATTTATTTATTAATAATAACACTTATTTATTTATTAAATATTTACAACCGACCGGCTCATTTTTTTTTTCTTTCTTTGTTACATTTTTTTTTTTATTTTTTTTTTAATATTTCCTTAATAAATAATATATAAATTTTTCTTAATTATTTTATTTATTTTATTTATTTATTTATTACTAAACTAAAATTTATAAATTCATCATCAACATTCGGCAGCAGGGGAAGGTGGACAGCGTGGACAGAGAGGGACAGGGAGGGACAGAGGGACAAAGGATAGGGTTTTTTTTTTTGGGATTGGGCTAAACAAGAGAAATTAATTAAAAATTATTTATATTTATATTTGTTTTTTTTTTTTACATTCAATTTTAAATTAAATTTACACAAATAAAAATGGGGAAAAAAAAATATTTATAAAAAAAAATAATAACTAAGCGGCGACATTTTTCTATTTAAATTAATTTATTAATTAATTAATTAATTAATTAATTAATTAATTAATTTGTTAATTAATTAATTAATTAATTAAAGAAAAAAAATATTTATTTATATATTTAACAAGAAAATAAAAGAAAGAAAAAAAAAAACAAAAATAATATTTTTTTTGGACGTTTTTTTTTTTATACACATATTTTTTAAATTTATTTATTTATAGAAGCAAAAACATTTTATTTTTTACTGTACATTTTTTTTTTGTTTTAATTTTACACATCAATATTTTTATTATTATTTTATTTTATTTATGCACAAATATTTTAATTAAATGAAATGTTATTGGACACAAAAAAAACGAAACCAAACAGAAACAAAACAGAAATAATACAAATAAAAAAATTGATTGTGGATTGTCTGCGTCTTTCTCGTCATTATAATAAAAAAAGACCCCAAAAAAAAAATAAATAAATTAATTTTATACAATAAAATTTTCTTTTTAATATTAATTTCTATTTTTATTATTATAATTATTTATAAAAAAAACAAAAGGAAAAGGAATTAAATTAATTTAAATGAAAAAAAAAAAAAAAAAATAAAGGATGAAAATTAAATATAAATAATTTCTTCTTTTTTTTTTTATAAAATTAAATACCGATAATAAAACATAAAAAACACAACAGAAATTATTTTTTACATTTTTTTATACTTATTTTTTAAATTAATTAATATTTTTTTTTTTGCAGTATAGGTTTTTTTATTTGCTTTTTGCTTTACATTCATTTATTTATTT
The DNA here is from genome assembly GCA_958336335.1 of Dilophus febrilis. NCBI lineage: Eukaryota > Metazoa > Arthropoda > Insecta > Diptera > Bibionidae > Dilophus > Dilophus febrilis. The sequence continues at coordinate 2,369,902 of OY284468.1, read as the reverse complement.
AATTTAATTATTTTTAATATATTTATATTTTTTTTGTTATAAATTTAATTTCTAAAATAAAATCTACTATTTTAAAAATATATATATGTATTTTTTTTTTTAATTTAATTTATATTTAGTTAATTAATTAATATATAATATAATTTTTAATTTAAATTTATTTAATTTTAATTTTAATTTTAATTTTAAATTAGGTTACAAAATACAGCAAGTTGTTGAACAACATCTACTAGAACCGCTTTTACTTTTTTGTCGTTGATCTGTTTTTTTTTTTTTTTAATTAAGGATTAACAATTAAACAATTAATAATTTAAATTAATTTAATTAAGGGGGTTTTTGTTTTTAATGATTTTAAAATCTCTCTTTATAAATTCAGCGGCGATGATTTGATTTAATTTTCACAAAAAGGTTTCATAAAAAAAAAAAATTAACCCGATTAGTTAGAATAAAGTTCAGGTATGCATTCGAAAGATAATTAAATTCTCTAAAAGTTTTCCTTACAGAGCCAATGGGGTTGTAAAACAAATTCTATAGTAAAAATCTAATAATGTGAAAAATTGTCAATTTAACCATACATTTTGCACAGACACCCATTAATATTTGTGTAAATTCGGAAAATTCAGCTTATTTTACTTTAAAATCACCCCTAAAATCAATACCATTTTATGGAAATTTCACCCTTAAAAATTGACCGGATAAAAGGTTGATTTTTCCTAATTAGAGTTAAAATAATTTGTTTTATTCTGTAAGGGTTGTAGGAAAAACACCATAACTTGCTAACCCGGTGAGTTAGAATAAATTTAAGGTATGCGTTCGAAAGATAATTAAATTCTCTAAAAGTTTTCCTTACAGAGCCAATGGGGTTGTAAAACAAATTCTATAGTAAAAATCTAATAATGTGAAAAATTGTCAATTTAACCATACTTTTTGCATAGACACCCATTAATATTTGTGTAAATTCGGAAAATTCAGCTTATTTTACTTTAAAATCACCCTTAAAATCAATACCATTTCATGGAAATTTCACCCTTAAAAATTGACCCGATTAAAGGTTGATTTTTCCTAATTAGAGTTCAAAAAATTTGATTTATTCTGTAGGGGTTGTAGGAAAAACACCATAACTTGCTAACCCGGTGAGTTAGAATAAAGTTCAGGTATGCGTTCGAAAGATAATTAAATTCTCTAAAAGTTTCCCTTACAGAGCCAATGGGGTTGTAGAACAAATTCTACAGTAAAAATCTAATAATGTGAAAAATTGTCAATTTAAGCATACTTTTTGCATAGACACCCATTAATATTTGTGTAAATTCGGAAAATTCAGCTTATTTTACTTTAAAATCACCCTTAAAATCAATACCATTTTATGGAAATTTCACCCTTAAAAATTGACCCGATTAAAGGTTGATTTTTCCTAATTAGAGTTCAAAAAATTTGTTTTATTCTGTAGGGGTTGTAGGAAAAACACCATAACTTGCTAACCCGGTGACTTAGAATAAAGTTCGGGGATGCGTTCGAAAGATAATTAAATTCTCTAAAAGTTTTCCTTACAGAGTCAATGGGGTTGTAAAACAAATTCTATAGTAAAAATCTAATAATGTTAAAAATTGTCAATTTAACCATACTTTTTGCATAGACACCTATTAATATTTGTGTAAATTCGGAAAATTCAGCTTATTTTACTTTAAAATCACCCTTAAAATCAATACCATTTTATGGAAATTTCACCCTTAAAAATTGACCCGATTAAAGGTTGATTTTTCCTAATTAGAGTTCAAAAAATTTGTTTTATTCTGTAGGGGTTGTAGGAAAAACACCATAACTTGCTAACCCGGTGAGTTAGAATAAAGTTCAGGTATGCGTTCGAAAGATAATTAAATTCTCTAAAAGTTTTCCTTACAGAGCCAATGGGGTTGTAGAACAAATTCTACAGTAAAAATCTAATAATGTGAAAAATTGTCAATTTAAGCATACTTTTTGCATAGACACCCATTAATATTTGTGTAAATTCGGAAAATTCAGCTTATTTTACTTTAAAATCACCCTTAAAATCAATACCATTTTATGGAAATTTCACCCTTAAAAATTGACCCGATTAAAGGTTGATTTTTCCTAATTAGAGTTCAAAAAATTTGTTTTATTCTGTAGGGGTTGTAGGAAAAACACCATAACTTGCTAACCCGGTGAGTTAGAATAAAGTTCAGGTATGCGTTCGAAAGATAATTAAATTCTCTAAAAGTTTTCCTTAGAGAGCCAATGGGGTTGTAAAACAAATTCTATAGTAAAAATCTAATAATGTGAAAAATTGTCAATTTAAGCATACTTTTTGCATAGACACCCATTAATATTTGTGTAAATTCGGAAAATTCAGCTTATTTTACTTTAAAATCACCCTTAAAATCAATACCATTTCATGGAAATTTCACCCTTAAAAATTGACCCGATAAAAGGTTGATTTTTCTTACTTAGAGTTAAAAAAATTTGTTTTATTCTGTAAGGGTTGTGGGAAAAACACCATAACTTGCTAACCCGGTGAGTTAGAATAAAGTTCAGGTATGCGTTCGAAAGATAATTAAATTCTCTAAAAGTTTTCCTTAGAGAGCCAATGGGGTTGTAAAACAAATTCTATAGTAAAAATCTAATAATGTGAAAAATTGTCAATTTAAGCATACTTTTTGCATAGACACCCATTAATATTTGTGTAAATTCGGAAAATTCAGCTTATTTTACTTTAAAATCACCCTTAAAATCAATACCATTTCATGGAAATTTCACCCTTAAAAATTGACCCGATTAAAGGTTGATTTTTCCTAATTAGAGTTCAAAAAATTTGTTTTATTCTGTAGGGGTTGTAGGAAAAACACCATAACTTGCTAACCCGGTGAGTTAGAATAAAGTTCAGGTATGCGTTCGAAAGATAATTAAATTCTCTAAAAGTTTTCCTTACAGAGCCAATGGGGTTGTAGAACAAATTCTACAGTAAAAATCTAATAATGTGAAAAATTGTCAATTTAAGCATACTTTTTGCATAGACACCCATTAATATTTGTGTAAATTCGGAAAATTCAGCTTATTTTACTTTAAAATCACCCTTAAAATCAATACCATTTTATGGAAATTTCACCCTTAAAAATTGACCCGATTAAAGGTTGATTTTTCCTAATTAGAGTTCAAAAAATTTGTTTTATTCTGTAGGGGTTGTAGGAAAAACACCATAACTTGCTAACCCGGTGAGTTAGAATAAAGTTCAGGTATGCGTTCGAAAGATAATTAAATTCTCTAAAAGTTTTCCTTAGAGAGCCAATGGGGTTGTAGAACAAATTCTACAGTAAAAATCTAATAATGTGAAAAATTGTCAATTTAAGCATACTTTTTGCATAGACACCCATTAATATTTGTGTAAATTCGGAAAATTCAGCTTATTTTACTTTAAAATCACCCTTAAAATCAATACCATTTTATGGAAATTTCACCCTTAAAAATTGACCCGATTAAAGGTTGATTTTTCCTAATTAGAGTTCAAAAAATTTGTTTTATTCTGTAGGGGTTGTAGGAAAAACACCATAACTTGCTAACCCGGTGACTTAGAATAAAGTTCGGGGATGCGTTCGAAAGATAATTAAATTCTCTAAAAGTTTTCCTTACAGAGTCAATGGGGTTGTAAAACAAATTCTATAGTAAAAATCTAATAATGTTAAAAATTGTCAATTTAACCATACTTTTTGCATAGACACCTATTAATATTTGTGTAAATTCGGAAAATTCAGCTTATTTTACTTTAAAATCACCCTTAAAATCAATACCATTTTATGGAAATTTCACCCTTAAAAATTGACCCGATAAAAGGTTGATTTTTCCTAATTAGAGTTCAAAAAATTTGTTTTATTCTGTAGGGGTTGTAGGAAAAACACCATAACTTGCTAACCCGGTGAGTTAGAATAAAGTTCAGGGATGCGTTCGAAAGATAATTAAATTCTCTAAAAGTTTTCCTTAGAGAGCCAATGGGGTTGTAAAACAAATTCTATAGTAAAAATCTAATAATGTGAAAAATTGTCAATTTAACCATACTTTTTGCATAGACACCCATTAATATTTGTGTAAATTCGGAAAATTCAGTAATATGAAATTCAATGGTTTTATGTTTATGTGTGTGTAATAATTTCGCAACATTTAATCTAATTTATAATTTACTGATCTTTCTATATTCTAATTCCTCCTTCTCCTCCTCCCTAAAACAATTTCAAATTCAGTTTTGTTTTGTTTTTTGTAATATAACAAATAATAATAATAAAAAAATTAAGGTAATCTCATTATTTATGCGCTTACGCTTTATATACCGCGATAGATATATAACAAAATATAAATTATTAATTTAATTATATAAATATAAAATCCTCAAATCACCACCTCACATATATTATTATATCACCCATCCGCGCGCGTAAAGCACTTTTTTTCGCTATTTTGAAATGTGTATATACAATACAAAAAAAAAAAATACAATGGTGTGATGGTAAATAACCTTAAATGAATGGATGGAATTTAACCTCTCTAACAACGCCGCGAAACAAACAAAACCACAATAATTTTTCTATTTTTTCCATTTCTATATCACACTAATTTTTCCAAATAGCATATAATTTTATTTATGTATTGTAGATATACACAAAAGACAAAAAAAAACAACATTGAACAAAGTACAAAAATAAATAAAATAGAAAATTATTGTGTATTATACAATCTAAGGGAAAATAAATCTATATGTTTATATAGGAAACAAAACAAAACATAGAAACACAGAAAATTCTTCATCCCTGAATTGTAGATATTCATTTATGAAACCTTATGTGAAAATTTATCTATTTTTTCGCCCCCCCCCCCCATCAAACAATCGCTGATTTAAAAGATTCCAGAAAAGAAAAATTGTATTATAGAATCTCTTTCCACTGACGGTTGGACAACTCCATTACAGATAAATTGTTCATTATTGAAATACCAGAAAAAAGACTGTGTAAATTAAATTATGTTAAAAAGAAAATATTTTATTTATTTACCTTGTGAATTTGGTTCAGGTAAATTATCTCTGGGCACCAAATGCATAACCGTTGTTTTACCCAAAGGAAGTCCTAATGCACCTAATGTAACATTACAATGTAAAAATCTACCTTGAAATATTAATCGTAAAATTTCGGCTTTTGATACAGCCTCAGGTTCCCAATCTAATAAGGAAAAATAAATTTTTTTTTTCATCAAAATCTAATCTTTAAGAATAATTCAATAAAAAAAATATATTTGTTTTACTTACCATCGGGCCAATTATCAAATACTGTTTGGGCAATATCACCGGCTGAATCCGATGGACTAAATAAAAATTCCTTTGTTTTTCCACTTACAAGTATAAGGCGTAAATTTATCTATAATAAAGAGAAAATAAAATGATTTTGTTTAATCCATATATCCATTGCTGCTGTTGTTTTTATTTTATAATTAAACTTTTTTTTTGGGGGAAAATTCTCAATTCTGAATCGATTTCGTTCAAGGAAACCTAGTCAAATATTTAACACAAATCAATTCTAATAGTTTATAAAATGATCAGGAAATGATTTCCGAAACGATTAGTTCGGAATCGGTACCGTACGTTTTTTTTTTTTTTGGTTTTGTATATACGCAAAATTTTCTATCAAAATCAATTTCTCGGTGCGATTTCTTGAAAATTTGTTAATCAATTGATTTGAAAATGTTTCCAAATTCTTTATAATTCATTATAAATGATCTCTGTTAAATATTGGACGAGTTTCCCTTGGACGGATTGATTCAAAATTGAGAATTTTCCAAAGATTTTCACACAATTTTTTCATTGTCTTTTTGTTTTTTTTTTTTTTTTGTATGAAAGAAATTTTACCAAATCAATGTCTATATAAAATGGCGAGTATTTGAAAAGCAAATTAATTTAAAAATCATTACCCGCGATGTTAATAAATTATTATTGATAATCTCTTGTTAAAATATCGGACTAGGTTTCTATATGGACGGATTGATTCAAAATTGAGAATTTTCCAAAGATTTTCACACGATTTTTTTTTTATATATGAAAGAAATTTTACCAAATCAAGATTTCTTGAAAATTGTAAAGTAAATCTATGGGGTTTTTTTTTTTTTAACCAATTCTTTATGATTCGTTAAAGATGATCTCTGTAACAAAAAAAAAAACTGGGACGAACTTCCCCCTGCACGGATTGATTCAAAATTTGAGAATTTACCAAAAGATTTTCCCAATATTTACCATTGTATTTTTAATACTTTAAATTTTAAAATTTCTTGCAAAATATATTGCAAAAATTCCAAAACCAAAAACCAACCATACACGTTTTCAAAATCATTACGCGATGTTTATAATTAATTAATTAAATAGATCATTTTTGTTTTTAATATCTCAAGATAGGTTTCCTTGGACGGATTGATGCAAAAATGGAGAATTTTCCTGGATTTTCCTAGATTTTTTTACGATTTCTTTATTTAATTTTTTCCAAATCAATTACTTCCAATAACGATTTCTTTAGAATTCTTTTGAACTAATTGATTTGAAAATTGTACAAAATCTTTATGACTCATTATAAATATTGAGCTCTGTAAAAAAAATTGGACGAGTTTCCCTTGGATGGATTGTTTCAAAAGCGTTGAGCGTTTTCCAAAGATTTTCACACCATTTTTTCATCGTATTTTGTAAATTATACGTAAAATTTTCCATCAAAATCAATTTCTCGGTGCGATTTTTTGAAAATTTTGTTAATCAATTGATTTGAAAATTGGACCAGATCTCTATAATTCATTATAAAAATAATCTCTGTTAAATATTGGACTAGGTTTCTATATGGACGGATTGATTCAAAATTGAGAATTTTCCATTATACTACAATACTACAGTACATTATAATGAACAATTATTTTCCCAAAAATAAAATCTACCCAAAATATATTCAATAAAATTCATAACTACCCCTAATTATATAAAAATTAATATCATCTATATGTCTAATAGATATAGGGAAAATTTATATACGATTAAATTGATATATATAGATGAAATGAGGAGGAACTACCCCACAAATTTTCTATTCTATATATATATATATATATATATATATATACGAGTATCGTAAATTGTAACAAAAAACCAATATATATATATATAGATATTTTTAATCAATCAAATTGTTTTTGTAATCGATTTATTTTTATTTCTATATATTTGTTCTTTCTTTCAAAATGATATTCATATAAAAATGGTCCATTTAACCTTCCTCAAATATACCATATAATAATATATAGAGAGAAATACATTCAAAACAGTTTTTATATTATATGGTATGGAGGCAATCCTTTTTTTTTTTTTTTTTTTGCTTTTCTTTACTTTTTTAAATGTCCATGTCCATGAGATGATTATCATCATGAGGATGATGATGACGATGGCAATGATGATGATGATATAATAATAATAATAATGACAACAAAATAATACGAGACGAAGGACACTTGTTTTATGTACATATAATAAATCCTCTAAAAAAAATGAATTTTTTTTTAATTCTAAAAAATAAACACCAAACAAAACACAAAAAGGATTTGGTAAGGGAAGTTTTTCTATTTTCTATTTTTTTTACTGTGGTTTTTGTTTAATGAATGAATCCTTTTTGTATCCTTTTTTTTTCTTTTTTTTTATCCTTGTTGATGTATAGAAGAAATTTTAAATTAAATAAATATTGGAATGTCTTCAAAATGTATTTTTATTTATTAATTAATTAATAATTTCTATATGAAGAATTATCATTACGACATCCGGTCAGCATCAGCCAGGCTATCAACATACAGGCACAGACAAACACACACAAAATCAACCATAGATGACCAGACAAACCAGACTTATTAGACATTATTATTATATCTATCCATTATATGATCAAAATTAAATTAAAATGATAAGATTCGTATAAAAATGCATTGTTATCATATATGATAAAATTTTCATTCATTCATTCATTTATCGTATGGTCGTCGGTTGTCGTTTATTTTATCATCTATATAGATATTTATAGATATGTTATGTTAGATTATATTAACGATTTTTATGCATTCTTGGTATCTGTTGGTTTTTGTTTTTTTGTTTGTTTTCGATGTCGTCTTCTTCTTTCCTGTCTTCTAAACTTTTTATTCTTATTTCTATATACAGAGAGAGATTTCAAGATGATGCCGATTTTTTTTTTATTATAAACAATTTGATAAATCATCAAATTTATATAGTTTAGTTATGCATTTTACATATACCAATAATAATAATAAAATATACTCTTTTATGTCTTCGCTTTAAAAAAAAATGAAATACTTCATTTTTTATTGACCTACATTTTTAGTTTATTGAATTGAATGAATTATACAGCAGCAGAACAGAGCAGAAAAAAATACAACAAATAATTCAGTATTCATGTACAATATATATGCGGTTTGTTCGTTGTTGTTTTGTTTCTCGTTTGGTTTGATGTTAATCATGTTTGTGTGTGTGTTTGGGTGTCGTAATTTAAATACATACAAAAAAATATAACAACAGAATGTCTTCAAATAAATCTTCTGAATGCACTTCAAAATCACCTGAGCTATATATAGAACTTCAGCTGAGCTATCGAACATCACCTGCTGAGCCGTAACTTTACCTGACATGATTTTGTAAGTGGAAACATTTTCAGAATCTTTTTTTTTTAATTTAAATGTTAAAAAGAATTGCAATTGAATGGAATATTCACAGTGAAAGTGGAATTTTTCCATTTTAATAAAGAAAAATTCATGAATTTTTGGATTCTCGGAAACTTAAAATAACACGTATACATTTTTCAATTTATAATATTCAAATGACTATTTAAATTAAACATTCCTTCACCTAAGGATAATATCCCTATAACGAGGATCATAAGCTCTGTTTTATAGATATATTCTGTATATAAGAATAAAAAACACCTATTGAATTTTTGATATTTTTTTAATGATATTTTTGAAGATGATCTCTCTGTTAAATATTAAACTATATAGTTTTTCTTGGACCCTTGGACTATCATTTTCACCGATTGTGCTTATTTATATTTAGATATTATTAAAAATTATCAAATTTGTGTTAGAGATATTTCTAAAAAAAACTACAACTGCGTTTTCAAAATCATTTCCCGATACATCTTTCTATAAATCATCAGAACACATCAGAACAGATTGCGTTTGTTGTTAAATATTGAAATTGTATACGTTCTTGAACTGCTAATTTATTCCTAAATGAAACTTTTTCTATAAGTTTTATAGACATTCTGTAGAAATAATTTTTAAAATCTATTGAATATTTTATGATGATGGCGACAACAGCATCGACGACTTCAACGACGACAACAACGACGATGGTGGTATAAAACTGACGGCAATTATTTATTATATATATCTATATAAATGATATGAGATGACGGCAAAATTTTCACTATATATTTTTTTCAAAATCTTTTTCAAACACATAAAAATAATAACATTTTGAATGAATGAAATTATAATAAAATAATCGAAGAATTTTTTTTTTTTTAATATTCATAATATTTCTATTAAAGATGTAAATTTATTATTGTTGGATGGGGGATTTCCTTAATTATATAAATATATGAATTGATTCATTACTTAAATGAATTGAAGCATTGCTGATTTTTGTTGGGTTAATTCAAATATTTATGAAAAAAAATTTTTAAAAATCTAGGAAAATCCAGGAAAATTCTCTATATGTTTTGCATCAATCCGTCCAAGGAAACCTAATCCGCGATATTACACAAAGATCACTTTTAATAATTTTAAAATATTGTGGAATTATTTTCCCGACGATTGATTGACAATTGATTCTCCAGAAATCGCATTTTCAGACAAAAATAGTAAAAATACAGGGAAAATCTTTGGAAAATGCTCATTTTTGAATCAATCCGTCCAAGGAAACCTAGTCCGATACTTAACAGACAGTACATTTTTAATGAATTATAAAGATATTGTATAGAATTTTGCAAAACGATTGATTAAAGAATTTTCAAGAAATCGCTATATTGCCATGAATTGATTTGGTAAAATTTTATCATATACATAAAAAAAAATCGTAAAAAAATCTAGGAAAATCCAAGAAAATTCTCCATGTTTTGCATCAATCCGTCCAAGGAAACCTATCTTGCAATATTAAACAAAGATGATCTAAGATTTAATTAATTAATTATAAACATCGCGTAATGTTTTTTTTTAAAAACGTTTGGTTGGTTTTTGGTTTGGGAATTTTTTCAAGATATTGCTATTTGCAGAAAATAGAAATTATAAAATTTCTTAAAAATATTAAAAAAAAACAATGAAAAAATCGTGTGAAAATCTTTTGGTAAATTGTCAAAATTTGAATCAATCCGTCCAAGAAAACCTAGTCCGATATTTAACAGAGAGAACATTTTCAATGAATTGAAAACATTTCAAAATGATTATTTTTGAAGGATTCTCAATAAATTGCTATATTGCAGAAATTGCTATATGGTAAAATTGCTTAAAAAATATAAAAAGCATAATGAAAACATTTGGAAAATTCTCAATATACTGAATGAATCCGTTCGTTAGGGGGTTTCCCTAATTCAATATTTAACAGAAATCAATTCTAATAATTGGCAAAATATCCGTGAGTATAATGACTCGATTCAAACGATTTATTAACAAATTTTCATGAAATTGCTGTATGGCAAAAATTGATTTGATAAACTTTCGTATATATATAACATAAACTATAGAAAAAATCGTAAACATCCTGAGAAATTTCCCAATTTTGAATGAATCCGGCTCTGAATGGATCCGGCCGATAAAATCAAATTCTGTAATATCTTCTAAATATCAAGTAATGATTTTCGTTAACGATTGCTTGAAGAATTGTTAAGAAATTGCTCTGGCCCAAATTGATTTGATACAAATTTTCATATATATTAAAAAATACAGGGAAAAAATCGCGTGAAAATCTTTGGAAAATTCTCAATTTTGAAACCATGCGTTCAAGGAAACCTATTTAGTCCAATATTTAACAAGAGATTATCAATAATAATTTATTAACATCGGGGAATGATTTTCAAATTGATTGGCTTTTGAAGAACTCGCCATTGTATATAGACATTGATTTGGTGAAATTTCTTTTAAATCTAAAAAAAAACTATGAAAAAATCTTGGAAAATCTTTGGAAAATTATCAATTATGAATCAATCCGTCCAAGGACATTTCGTTCAATATTTTACAGAGAACATTTTTAATGAATTTTAATGAACGTCGGATAATGATTTACAAAACGATTTGGTAACGAATTTTCAAGAACTCCACCATTGCAAAAATTGATTTTGATAGAATTTCTATTCATACAAAATAAAATAACCCTTAAAAAATCGTGAAAATCTTTTGGAAAATTCTCAATTATGAATCAATCCGTCCAAGTAAACTGAATTTAAAATTTTACGGGAGATCCTTTTTGGATGGATAATTAACACCTGGAAATTTTTTTTTTTCAAATTGATAGCCGTTACCAAATATTCAAGAACTCCACCATTGTATAGAAATTGATTTTGATAAAATTTCTTCCAATCCAATGAAAAAACTCTACGGGAAAATCATCAATTCTGAATATTAATCCGTTGCGTCTCAATCTCCGTTCAACTCTCAATTCATATATGCATAAATTATATTATTATTAATTTAATATGATAATTATAAAGTATATTCTAAATAAAATAACATTATTGAATAAGTATTATATTATAATAAATTTTCTTTTCCAATATTATTATTATTTCTTTTATATAATATTACGATTAACTTTTAAACGTATATTATTTATGTACAATACATAACACTTATTTAATATTATTATTATTATTATGCTGTTTATAAATAAATAAATGTACCAATTTCAATTGTGCGTGAATGAATTATATAAAAAAGTTATGGAAATGGAAATGGATAAAAAAATAATAGCAAATCGTCGAACGAGGTCTATACCACGTAGTCATAGTCGAAGTCGTCTTCATCGTCGTCGTACTTGGATTAAAGTTATTTTGTTGCTGTTGCTGATTTATATATATGGTAGATTGATTCTTATGGATTGGTTTATTGTGTTTGATGGCATAACCATATAGTTGTAACTTATTGTAACTATAACAATAGTAAGTATGTAAGTATTCAAGTTAGTTAATCACATTTTTACATATACATAAAACATATCAAGTTTTTTTTTTGTTTTATTTACGCGCACATAATATTATTATAAAATAATAGCATAAAAGAAATTTCATCATTTAAAATGAAATGAAATGAATTCAAGCATTGAAGTAAACAAGAAAAAAAAATTACCAACAAAAAATAATCATAATTATATTATGTATATATAAATATAGAAAGGAAATATAAAGATATGTATAAAGAATTACTTGGAATTACCATATTTTTTTTTTTTTTTTGTTTTTTTTATGCACTTGGTTTGGTTTTTTTTGGTCTACATGATCGCAACAACAAACTACTCTTACTATATGGCATGGCATAGTCGAATAAATTTATTACATATTTTTCTTATACAAAACAAAAACAAAAACAAAAAAAATATCCAAAAACCAAACCAATCCAAAGCGAAACCAAAGCATTACAATGTTTTGAGGTCGATGAAATAATAATATTAATAATAATGAAGAAACACAACAACAACAAAAAAACACAGAATTGTTATAACTCTTGTTGTAATTTCCATATGGTAAATTATACAATACAATTTTTTTTTTGTAATTTGCCAACTGTTCATTGAATTTTGTGTTATATAAATATACAAACAAAAAAAAAATGTAACAAAAATGCGTATAAAAAAGATTTCAAAATTTATATATAATAACCTTCTTAAAAAAAAAAAATAAATCTTTTCTACGATATACGATATTTATTTGAATTTTGGTAATTGCAGAATCTGTATATATTTGCGGGTCATCCCCCGCATCAACATATGGAAATTATTAATGTTTATTCTGTTTTTTTATTTGGTATTCTGACCTTTAACGGAATTATGATCTTTTGTTATGATTTTGAGAACTTACTTCTTCTTACTTCTGCGCGCCTACAACCTACAATTGGTTTTGGCGTCCATTAACAGCCTTCTCCAACCGGACCTATTTACCGCCAACGTCCGCCAGCCGGAAACGCCGAGGGCCCGAAGGTCCACTTCTACTTCATCTTTCCACCTACCCCGCGGTCTTCCTACACTCCTAGATCCGCCCGGCTTACTGTCCAGCATTATGGACGGTATACGATCGCCATCCATTCGTACCACATGACCAAACCACCTCAGGCGACCGATCTTAATGAACCGAACGATGTCGGGTTCCGTATATAATTTATATAGCTCGAAATCGAACCGCCTACGCCACCATCCCCTTTCCTTTGTCGGTCCAAAGATGAGCCGTAGTATTTTCTTTTCGAACCCTCCAAGTCGCCGTTCGGTGGCCTGTGTCATGCACCACGTTTCAGAACCGCAGGTCACAATTGGTCGAATCAGTGTTTGATATAGCTTTAGTTTCAATGTTTTACTCAATGTCTTCGAGAAGAACATCTTTCGCAAACCGTAAAAGGCCTTGTTTCCCGAAGCAATCCGGGATTGAACTTCCTCCGCTATATCGTTTTCGCTGTTTATGCTGCTTCTTTATGATTTTGAGAACGGCGAGAGAGAAATTTGATTTTGTAATTACAAAACCCAAACTTTTCGTTTTGTTTTTCTGGTTGTTTATTCAATAATAGAATTGTTCTGATTATTATCGGATTGGCCAATTCAAATCTAAAGATATAATTTTAAAACCTATACAAAAAGTTTCAAATTATTTAACAGATATCAATTTTCTAATAATTTTCCCGGAATTTTCCGGTAATGAATTAAACCGGAAAAACGATTGATTAACGAAGAAATATAAAGAAATTTCTATTGATTTTATAAAAATTATTCATACATAAAAAAATTCTGTGAAAATCTTTTGGGAAATCCTCAATTTCGGATGGATTTGTCCAAGAAAACCTATAGTTCAATCAATATTTAACAGAGATCATCTTTAATAAATTATAAAGAAATGACAAAAAAAAGCTTTCAAATCGATTGGTTAACAAATTTTCAAGAAAGTTGAAATCTGAAAATGAATTTGTTGTATAAAAAAAAATGTTCATATAAAAACAATTGCACTATAAATTTCTTATTAAATATCTATAGGAAAATTTTCAATTATGGCCAAGTTTGTTCAAGGAAACATAGTCCAATATTTAACAGAGATCATCTTATATATAAAGAATTAAAAATATACCTGGTAATGATTTTCAAAACGAATGATTAACGAATGCTCAAGAAATCTCACAATCGGAAATCAATTTGGGAAAATATAAACAAAAAACACTTTAAAAAATCGTGAAAATCTTTGGAAAATTCTCAGTTTTGAGTCAATCCGTCCAAACAAACATCGTCCAATATTTAACAGAGATCATCTTTAAAGAACTATAAAGAAATGAAAAAAACTTTCAAATCGATTGGTTAATGAAGTAATCGCAGAAATTCATTTGATAAATTTCTTTTCGAATATAAAAAAAAACGCATTAAAAAGGGAAGAAAATTCTCTTGGAAAATTCTCAATTCCGGATCGATTTGTACAAGGAAACCTCGTCCAATATTTAACAGAGATCATGTTTAAAAGGAATTAAAAATATACCTGGTAATGATTTTCAAAAGGATTGATTAACGAATGATCAAGAAATCTCACAGTCAGCAATCAAATTGGCATAATTTTTCAGATATTTAAAAAATACAATGAAAAACTTGTGAAAATCTTGGAAAATTCTCGGTTTTGAGTCAATCCGTCCAAGGTAACCTAGTCCAATATTTAACAGAGATCTTACAGGAATTCAAAATATAGTGTAATGATTTTCAAAACGATTGATTAATGAATGCTCAAGAAATTTCACACTCAGAAATCAATTTGGCAAAATTTTTCAGATATTTCAGAAAAAATCGTGTGAAAATCTTTGGAATATTCTCAATTTTGAATCAATTCGTCCAAAGAAACCTAGTCCAATATTTAACAGAGATCATGTTTAATGAATTAAAAATACGTGATAACATTTTCAAAATGATTGATTAACGAATGCTCAAGAAAGTTGAAATCTAAAAATGATTTAGTTGTATATAGAAAAATGTTCATATAAAAACAATTACACTATAAATATTTTGGAAAATTCTCAATTCCGGATCAATCTGTCCAAAGAAACCTAGTTCAAAATTTAACAGAGATCATCTTATATATAAAGAATTAAAAATATACCTGGTAATGATTTTCAAAACGATTGATTAATGAATGCTCAAGAAATCTCACTGTCAAAAATGAATTTGGCAAAATTTTTCAGATATTTAAAAAAACACAATTAAAAAATCGTGTGAAAATCTTTGGAAAATCCTCGATTCCGGATCGATTTGTCCAAGGAAACCTAGTTCAATATTAATACGCGGTAATCCTTTTCCAAAACGATTGATTAATGAATAATGCTCAAGAAATCTCACACTCAGAAATCAATTTGGCAAAATACAATGAAAAAATCGTATGAAAATCTTTGGAAAATTCTCAATTTTGAATCAATCCGTCCAAGGAAACATAATCTCTTGTATTGAACAGAGATCATCATTAATGAACCATAAAGAAATGAAAAAAAAAAAACTTTCAAATCCATTGGTTATAACGAATTTTCAAGTAAACAAAACTCAGAAATGGATTTGATACATTTTTTTCTTTCAAATATTAAAAAATTATGTGAAAATCTTTGGAAAATTCTCAATAATAAACCAATCCATCCGAGGGAACCTCGTCCAATATTTAACAGAGATCATCCTTAATGAATTATAAAGACCACATCCAATTTTCAAATCAATTGGTTAACGAATATCAAAAGAAATCGCACCGAGAAATTGATTTGGGAAAATTTTACGTACAAAAACCAAAAAAAAAAAAAAATGAAAAAATCGTGTGAAAATCTTTGGAAAATTCTCAATTTTGAATCAATCCGTCCAAGGAAACCTAATCCAATTTTTTACAGAGATCATCTTTAATGAATTATAAATATTGACGAATGATTTTCAAATCGCGATTGGTTAACAAATTTTCAAGTAATCGCAGAAATTCATTTGATAAATTTCTTTCAAATACAAAAAAAAAAAAAAAACACTTTAAAAAATCCCGTGAATATCTTTGGAAAATTCTCAATTTTGGGTCAATTCGTCCAAGGAAACCTAGTCCAATATTTAACAGAGATCATCTTACAAGAATAAAAAATATCGGAGAATGATTTTCAAAATGATTGATTAACAGATGCTTAAGAAATCAATTTGGCAAAATTTTTCAATTATTTAAAATAAAACACAATGAAAAAATCACGTGAAAATCTTTGGAAAATTCTCAATTCTGAATCAATCCGTCCAAGGAAATCTATAGTTCAACATGTTACAGACTTACAAATATAATTATTAGTATATATATATATATGGAAAAGCCTTTCAAAATTGATTATAAATCTAAATAAATCTCAAGAAATTTACAATTTAGTTATTTGGTAAAATGTCTCATATATAAAAAAATATGATTTTGGGAAAATCCTCAATTTCTCAAATCAATCTCTGTCCGGGGAAACTTATTCTTATATATAGTATATACATATTTAACAGAGATCATTTGAAATCACAATTTTATACCTGTTATAATGTGTTCAAAACGATTGGGGGGGGGGGTTAACGATTGGTTTTGAAGAAATTGATAAGATTTTCCATTTCATATATACAGAAAACGTTTCGTTGTATAGGATTTAAAGGATATCTCTACAACGATTCAATTTTATATCCTCGTGAATAGGAAATCCAATACAAAAAATGACAATTCAATTCCAATTTGGAAAACTATTTCGGGAATTTCCAAATGCTATATAACATTGTTTTGTTTTGTATATAGAAAATTTGTGCCGTATCTCATTAGAAAATTAATTTTTCATTATACGATTTTTCTTTTGTTCGACAGGATTCAAAAGGATATATATAGTTTATAAATAATCAAATCCATCACATCATTTGAAAATTCTATAACATTTTCACAACCCTAACGAACGATCTGTAAAAAGTAACGACAATCTCAATCGAATGAAGAAAACTCTGAAAATTCTTCTAAAAAATTTGATTGATGCATTTTTTTTTGCAATTGGAAATTTTGTTTTTGCATTTTTGGAAATTTTCTGTACAGGATACAGGATTTTGAATGAATGAGAGTTTAGTATATATATAGTTTATTTTATCAGATTCAATTTGTATTTGTATATCGATTTACCTTTATCTTTATCTTTATATCGCATATAACATTTTTATTATCATATATTCTCATACAGTCACCAAAATGTATTAAACCAACCAAATTTATAATAAACATAAATTAAATTATGCATTTATATTATATATAGAAAAAGGAAAAAAAGGATATTAATAATAATAATAATAATAATAGAAATGCTGATGTGTGTTTATTTTCCCTTCCATTAACTTTATATATATAATATATATATATATACAGATTACGCAGACAGAAGAAAAAATAAAACAAAACAAAAATCTAAATGGTATATACAGGGATGAGAATGAATTATCATTATTCATAATCATTATGCATATCGTCATTGTCATATTTCAACCTCACCTCATTTCATACTATATCAAATAAAACTTTTTTTATATATATGAAAAGTATCCAAGGTAGGGCTGCTGCTGCTGCTGCTGCTTCTGCTGCTGCTAATGCTACTATACTACAACTGCTGTTGGGGTTGCTGATGCAATCAAAATGATTGAGGATGGTTAAAATTAAAAAAAAAAATACGAGAAAATTGTTTGAATATATATATGGTATACATGTGAAACGTATGTATATATATGCAGTATTATACGACAAATACATAAGTATACATATATATATATATAAGCTCTAGTTTTTCCCGTATGGTATCGTATTATATATGCTTGATATTAAAAGTTATATTTGACCCAGTTCTAAATATATTTTCATTGATTTTCACATTTTGAAACATATTTTATAGCTATAGCTATACACACACATTGAGTTGAATTATTATTATATATATACAAAACTAATGTAATTATATTTCAATGTTGGGTTGTCTGTTTCTTTTTTTCTTGTTTTTTTTCTTAACACTTGCTTGTTTGGTATATTAATTTTTGTTGTTGTTTTTTTTTGTTTTGGGGGTTGATTTGTTGGATGGATGTTTTTGCGGTTTAGTGTTGATAATAATAATAATAATATTAAAAATTTGATGATTTGTTATTCTGTATATTTTGTTTTGTTTGTGTAATAAATCAATGAAACTATCCCCGTTTGAATTTCCAGTTCCAGAATGTAATAATCAATGATTTGTATGATAATAATGGGTTGAATGATTAAAATAAAACAGTATGTGGTTACAATTTTTGAGTTATTTTTGAGCCGTTGACGATTAATTATTATAATACAAATGGATGCAATGGATGGAATTTAAATCGATGGAATGCCATTCGTATAAATTTGTCATTGAGAGTATTTATCCAATACAAAAATTTTTTGTACAGTAAACCAGCAGTATAGTATAGTGATTGACGCAGGGGATGTGAACAGATCACGCATATGGAAGGTGGTGTAAAAAAAGATGATGTAAAGGTAATTTTACGGGAGTTCTTGGTATTTTCAGGTGATAAAATGTTTTGTTTCGATATGAATCTGGTTCTGGTTGCGTTAGGAGAATGCGTTTTTTGTTTTGACGTTAGCTACAAAAACTAATCGTCGGTTGTCTTATGGGATAGCAAAGCGGTACTTATTCCCCGTGAAATCCCGATGTCGAAGCTCGTCCTCGACTATGTCTATAGGGATACTGAAAGAGATGTCAAGGGTAAATAAAGTCATACTAATGTGGATACCTGGACATAGTGGAATAGAGGGTAACGAGAGGAAGGGCAGATGCCAGAAATTGCTAGAAAAACCTCTGCTGACTCGGGCACTCAAACTAGACCATTCTGTGGTTTAGCTAAGCCAACTATATTAGAGCAATGATGAAGGAAATACTACGCTACGGGAGCCACAGAAATACTGGAATGACACCGCGGATGCGGCTGCAGGGCATTCTAAGCTATTTATTAATGCATACGCACACGGGGACTGACGGAACAAATTCTTCTCCTAAATAAGATCTAAATACTAGAGTGGTGGTGGTGGTGGTGGTGGTGGTGGTGGTTGGATATTTGACCGCGGTCACTGTAATCTAATGGGCTCATCTATATACAAGATGAAAATCGTTAGTGCCACATGGAAGAAAAAACTGCTCTGAGCACATTCTCTGTGAATGTGACGCTTTAGAAGGTAGAAGACTTGGGATCATTGCGGTTCATCATTTCCATTGCCTGCGAGGAAGTTAGGTCCATATACCACCCATCAATAAGTTGGCCAGGTTTTTGGGCAGGACCAATAATGAATGGATGAATATGGGATAATTTAGGGCAGTAACACAATGACCACCTGGGGTCAAGTGTTTAGGGGATGGACGACCCAGCCCATAGTACAAAATATATTTATATAAAATAATCAAATCTATAGTTTTATAGATTTGTAGAATTTATACTCTCATTTATATAGATTTACGCCGATAATTTTCTATCTGAAAGGTTTTTTAAAACATTCTACGCGGAAGATCCTCGACGTATGCAATAATACATTGACGATATTTTCTTTTTATACCATATGCGATTTCGTCCTTTTGTATTTTATTTCTTTTTTTTTTTTTAAACTTTATCCTTAGAAGATCTCCCTGCTGTTCTGCTGAATCTGCAGGACGGTTAAGTACGTTTTTTAAGTATTTTTTATATGTATATGAAGGCAAAAAATTAATTAACAAATTCAAATTCAAAAGAAAAGTACTAAAGAAATCCTATATGAGAATGGTTAAGATGAAGATGACTATAAGTTCTAAAAAATATATAGATAAATAAGTGCCGAAAATAGTTCAAAACTTAATTCAAATACGATTGCCCTTGTGCCATCTAAATATTGTCATCAAATTATACGCGCGCTAATTAAACTAACAAATCTCACTTTGCGAGGATGGTAAATTTTCCCAATTATTTCTCATGTCTTTGGAAGATCTTCCTCATTCATTTCCATTCTCCCTGAATACTTAACTGAATACCATAATTTTGTTTTTTTTTTTTATGCAATTCAATTCAATTACAAGTAAATTTATGGAATTGGCATTCAATTTTTTAAATTAATCTTTTCTATATTTATTATAATAAAAAAAAACACCTTTTTTTTTTTAAATATATTCTATAATATAAAGAAAAAAAATTAGGTCATTAAATAATAAAAAGAGGTAAATTAAATATAAATCTTTAAATAATTATATTTTTATATTCGTTGTCGTCATCGCCATCGTCATCGTCGTCATCGTCGTCGTCGTCGTCTTCTCATCATAGTCATAGTCAGAGTACAAACACAACAACAAATAAATTGGCACAAACTTGACCCAAAATTTATTATAAATTTTAAAATTTATTCGGTTTTTTTATTTTTTTTTTGCAATTTTTACTCCCATTTTTTTTTATTTGTTTATTTGTTGCTATTTTAATTTAAAAAAAAAACAGTACATTTTAAATCAATTGCACATTTTCATTAATATATACATAATATACATATAGAACGAATTAGAAATAAAAATAAATATTTTGTTAAAATTGTTTTACAGACAGGCAAAATCTTGCATTCGGTTCATTTGCTTGAATGGGGAAAGGGGGAAATTTTCTTTATATACTTAAGGAACATTTTTTATTATATAGAATCTGATTAAAATTGATTTAACTTTTAGTTAATAGTGCGGATTACTTAAGGAAGTTTACTTACTGAAGGATAATTGAACCTGTTTCAATACTTATAACAATCAAATTATAGAATTTATTGTATTTCTGGCAGAAAATTTTCAATACTTAAGGAAATTTGAATTGTTTAGAATCAAATTAGAATTGATTTTTGTTTTGTTATCAGTCTACAGTAAAGTTTTCTAATAAAACTTCTATAAATATAGTTTTATATCAAGAGATAATCGCCAGGATAAAATCCTGCGATTGTTTGGTTTGGTTTTGTTTCGTTTGTTTCTGTGAAATTATAATTTTTGCGTGATATCTTGGATTCTTAGATATTTTTAATTATTTAAATGTGTTAAATTTTCCAATGATATTTCTGTCTGTATATGCAAAGTATATTTAATATACAGACAGACAATCAATTGTTATGTGATTGTCTCTTTATTATTATTATATATTGTATTTAGAGATTGATTTTAATGTGAATTATATAATATTATTATTTTATTGTATTTTATTGTATTATTTCTTTTTCACACTTTATTGTGATGATAATTTTTTTTTTAATTGTCCTTCAATGTTTTGTTATATTTATATTGTATATTATATATAGATTTTCTCAATGTTATGACGACGATTTATTTATATACAAATAATGTTAAATCAAATGATGAAAATCCATGAAAAATTTACTATAAGGATGTGAAAAATCGATTGTTTTTTGCTCTCTGTTATTTCTTATAAAACAATATGTTATCTATCCGGATTTTGAGGATATTCAATAGTGCATATAAACAAAATTAAATATAATTATTATTCATTTCATGCCCATATTAACTGCGTGTTCGGATGTTCGCCATTCATTTGAAATTGTTTTTTTTTTTTTTTTGATGAAGTTCCTCATTCTTCATTGACCGTCATACATTTTTTTAATAATTTTGTTTTTTTCAGTTAGGTGAATATAAATCTTATTCTATAATATATCTTAATATATCTATTTGTAAATCTTTCCAATCGAAAAAATGTATGGCGACCCCCACCCACTTGTCTATCTCGCTTGGGTTTCGAGCTAGCCCGAAAAAACGATTTAAAGGTAGTACGTTGAAGTTCAAGGTATAGTACGTACAGATGTTATTTACCATATCTCGCAGCAACCAGTTATCGGAATCGAAATAATTATAACGTTGTTGGAAAGGTATTTTAACTATATCTTTAACTCTTAACTCTAATAATATAAACATCGGCGACAACCCGTTTTCATGCTATATAGCTTCAAACACAAGAAAATCAAACAGAAGAAATTTCAACGGCTTCAAAATTGTGTTTTGATATTTTACAAGCAAGTAGAACTGTATAGGACTTTTATAGGTTTATTAGTGGTCGGTTTATTCGTCGAAAACCGCTTCTTTGATGTTTTAGCTTAAAATTTGATGTACAAAGTGTTTTTAAAATGTGCGTCAACTCGTTTTAGAGATATGACTAAAAAATACCATTGAAATTCAAATTCAAATTTTTCAACAATTTATCGAAGACCGAAGTCTTCATCACCGCATAACTCGGATAGTTTATTGCTCGGGATGTTAATTTTAATAATCCAAATATTAAACTTCTAATCTATTTTTTTTCCCTCCTCCATTTTGCTTGTTTTTTTAACCTTATTATTTTTCTATATATACGGTTTAAGAATTCCTTGACACAATCCAAATATTATTTTTTTCTTTCTTTGTATTATATAAATGATCATATAATAAATCATTAAATTAATTAATAATAAATAACTTTTCAGACTCATAGAAATAGAAGAAAGAAACGAAAATAAAAAATAAATGAATAATTGATTTAAATTGTTATGATCGATTACGACGACGACGATGATGACTGGTAATGGAAAAAAATAAATACAATTAAATTAATTCAATTGATAAAACCAAAAAAATAAAAACCTGATAGGTATATTTATTTATCATAAAAGAGGAGAAAGTCTAAAAATATCTAAAAAAAAAAAAAATAGTGATTGTGAATTTGTGAATATATTCACCTCACCTCTCTCATATCTACTATACTATTTTGTATTGTATTTTGTTTGTGCTTTTATTTATTTTTAAGTTTATTATAATCATGTTTTTTTTTTATTTTTATTATCTTGTTATATTTATTTTAGATTTATCGTGTCTATCTATATAAAAATAAAATACATTTTCTATCTGAATCGATTTTTTGCGATATGGCAAAAAATAATTTCTTTATTCCGCGCGTGTGTGTGTGGATATTACACGAAAATGTTATTATTATTAAAATTATAATAATTAATAGTATGATGTGATGATGATAAGGAAATATAGCCAGAATTAATAATTTTTTATCGATATCAGGAAGGGTATATACAGTTCAATAATCGTATATTATTTATAGTTGATAGAAATATATGTTGGTTGATAGAAAAAAATCGTCCTTTTTTGAATCTGCACTCATCCAAAAAAGATTTTTTTTTAATTCTTTCTTTTAATTTAATAGAATTTGTATAGAAAATTTATTTCTGAATTGGTTTCCTTATGCAGCAATAGAAATGTTTATTTTTCTTTTTTTTTGAATCTTCTTCTTGAATCTCCACCTTCTATGTGTTCAACTGCACATAGAAAGAACTTTAACGCACAACGTAATATTAACCTGTTCAAAATAATCCCGCGTGTAAGTTTTTATAGACGATTCTATACAAAAAATTCGGTGTAAACGAAAAATTGCACAAACACAGTACATATGAAATATTGTCAAATATTAGGTGTAGGAATTAATAATGCGGATTTAGATAACAGATGGCGCAACTAGCGTTGAGTGTATCGCAACACACCGCGGCCATTTGCTTTTTTTTTTGTCTGTCATTAGGCTATAAATTTCAGTATATGTCATTTCATTGAAGTGTAAACAACAAAACTTTTTTTTGCTTCGAATATGTCGAAACACATGCCTGAAAAAGTTGTCACATGCGGGGAAGTTTAATAACTTTCTTTTGAATTTGAAGCAAAAACCGCTGCTGAAAGTTATCGTTTGTTGGTTGAAGTTTATAGTGGTCATGCTCCAGCTCAAGCAACTTGTGAACTTGTGGATGGTTTGTACGCTTCCGAAATGGTGATTTTGACTTGGAAAAGACAAAGAACGGCCAGGTCAGCCAAAATAATTTGAAAACGAAGAATTGCGCAAGCGTTATTGGATTATTGGAAAATTCGTGTAGAACGCAACATGAACTTGCAATGGCGTTGAATCGGTCGACCAAACAACCATTGGCAAACGTTTACATTTTGTTATACAAATAAATTCCATTTTCAAGCCAAAAAATCCGCATTATTAATTACTACATATAATATATAAGATTTCATTGCGGGGTAGATGGAAAGATGAAGTCAAGGCGAACGGTCGCGGGGGGGCTCTAGACGTTTCCGGCTGGCGGATGCGGATTTTGACGGTAAATAGGCCCGATAGGCTGTTGATGGACATCAAAACCAATTGTAGACGCGTGTTAAAGTAAGTAAAGTAATTTCATATCACCCTGTCTGTATGGTTTTTATTTATTTTATGGTATTTTAAATTTGTATATATCTTTTTGATGTATAATATATATGGAAAGAAACGAAACTCTTTATAAAATATATGTAATATTTTTTTTTGCTTTCACTTCACCTTTTTTGTTGTTGTTTTGGTTGTTGATGTTTTTTTATATTTTTTGATATGTTTTTTAACACATTGAAGACGGATCAATCATGGAAAATTATAAATCAAAAGTAGAATTGGTTTTTTTTTTTACTTGATTCTTAACGTAACATAAGTTCCACCCATAAGAGTAGATTAAAATAGAAAAGAGTAGATTTTTTTTTTACTCAGAACTACACAAAGAATAGATCACAGTATATAGAAAATTCTACTCTTTTTTACCCACTCCTGTGCGGTAATCAAAACAAATGAACGCAAAACTTATCGTTATCGATAGAGATAGATCCATTAAAAGAATTATTTTTTCTATGTGAAAATTTTTTATATTTCCCTATTTATGTAATACTGTTTTTTTTTCTTTTTTTAATTAACCCAAAACTCAACCTTAAGTAATAATAAAGTAATAAAAAAAAGGCTATTTGAAAGCAACTGAAACGAATTATGAGAAATAAAACATTAAAAACAATCATGTATTATTTATTATTATAAAAGTTGTTATAATTCTTCAAGTTGTTTCTTGATTGTTGTTTTTTGTTTTTGTATTTGTAATATAAATATACATTCATTAACTTAATTTGTTGTTAATCTTGTTTTTTTTTTTTTTTTTTACAGTAAGACCTGTGTGTAAATTGACGTATTTTGGTTTGTCTCATTTACGGATCAACTGCAAAAAATCGGTCAACTTTTTTAAAGTAAAGGTTTAATATAAATATAAATATTGATATTCGATCGGAGGGATCATTCAAAATCGGTTAAAATTTGAGCGCAGGTGGGCAAATTATTGAGAAGGAGGTCAACTTATACAGGTTTTACTGTATATATCTATTTATTTTTTTATGTTGGGTTTTTCTTTTTTACCTATCTATATACCGTTAGTATATAGATTTATTTTATTTTTTTATACATATACAAAGTGTTTGTGTTTTGTTTTATTATAAGATTATTTGCTAGTTTTAAAACTTAACGTTTTAAAACCCATTAAACAATTTTGCGAAGCAGAATCCATTTTGGAGCAATTAAAGATCTAACAATGAAAGATTTAAAATAGGTAAAATCAACAACTTGAAATGGGTAAAATCAAGAACTTAACATGGGAAAAATCAAGAACTCAAAATGGGTAAAATCAAGTATTTAAATGGGAAAAACCCCGAAATTTAAATGATAAAATAAAGATTTTAATCACATGAATATCAGAATACGAAAATCATCAAGATTTCATATGAATGATGACTGAAATAAAAAAAAAAACAAGCAATTTTAAACAAGGAAACAACGACGAAAAATCATTTCGTAAAGAACGTAAAGAAATGTCGAAAAATACAGGAAAAACCAAGAATTTATTAAAGGAAAACTTAAGAATTTATATAAGGATTTAAATCAAGTATTTAAAATATAGCAGAATCAACAATTCAAAGTAAAACCAAAGAATTCAATGTAAAAACCATGAATATTAAGAATTTTCAAGGAAAAACAATGAAAAACTTTAAACCATAAATGCAAGGGGAGTTTACAGGAGAAAATTTAAAGAATATATTTACAAAAGGGCAAAAGAAAAAAAAAGAAAATTCAAGAGAGGGCATTCTGCATTGATCTGAACAAGCAGTAATCAGAAGGGGATATGTCTGGGCTATATGGCGGGTGAGGTAGAACTTTCCACCCACTATGTTTTCCAAATAGTATGAACCGGTCTTGAAATATGTGGCCGAGCGTTGTCATATGATGGAAAATTATGGATTCGTGTCTATGGTTGCATATTCTGGTCGTTTCTGGCCGCAATTGCTCTCTTTAAACGAATTTTATTGTGTTCGGTAGAGGTCCCCTTCTTTTGTTTGATCGTCTGACCCGATTTCAACAGAGCATAATACAACGCACACCCTTCTGATCCCACCCACCAAATACCGAGCATTACCTTGGCGCCATGGATATTCGGCTTTGCCGTGGATGTTGATGGTTGGCCGGGCTTCATATACGATTTCTTGGGCTTGCTATTATCGTAATGAATCCATTTTTCATCACCAGTGACAATACTCCGATGCAAAAATGACTTGTTTTGTGGCGTTGAATCAACATTTCCGACATGCAGAATCGGCGTTGGATATCTGCTCTTGGCTTTAATTCATACGGCACCCAATTTCCAAGGTTTTTTGGATGAATCCCGATGCTTTTAAACGTCTGGAAACGGTTGCTTGATCAACTACCAATGATTTTGCAAGATCTTGTTGCGTTTGGCATGCATCTTCATCAAGCAATGCCTTCAATTCTTCATCTTCATCATCTTTTTGGTTTTCCGGGTCGTTCATCATCTTCTAAGTTGAAATCGCCGCCACTTTTAAACCGTGAAAACCTGCACTTCTGGCACGTTCTTTCAGCTAGAGCATGGCTAGACCATAAACCTCTACTAAAATACGATGACTTTCGGTAACGCACACTCTTAGAGAACCGCACAAATTAATGCACACTCCCAATATATTCTTATTGTTGTTTGATGGGACTGCCGCCGCCGTGAAACATTCACATATATCACATTCTTTCGTATATCAAAATATCAAAATCAAACCAACCATTCATTTATTTTTATTAAAAAATAATACTATTAAAAATAATAACAATAACAAGAACAATTACAACTTAGCAAGTTAAAAACAAAAACGGCACAAATCTTACAACTTCTTATGTTGGTTTTTTTTTTATTTTTATCCATCCATTGCATTGCATTCTATATACTATTATTATTTTATTTATAAAATAACAAATGAATATAATATTATTAATTTTGTTTTTTTCTTCCTATGGTTCACTTCTTTATGGTAAATTTTTTTTAAAATACCATGAAAATTATTCAAACGATTACGAGAGTAAAGTTTACTTAATAAATAACCTTATTATTTTTTTTTTTGGTAAACTCTCTTCTTTATATAATTCTTCAATTAATATTTTTTTTTCTATATATATACAATAAATACATTGTGCGAAATTACACTTTCATCATTTGTTTATTTTATGATACATAATCACACAACAAAACCAACCAACCAACCATGCACACACACACCACACACAATATACAAAATAACAATAAAATTCTCTAACATATTTATACCATAATTGTTCTTCAAATCGTGCTAATTTGATTTTGCAGTTTCGCCGTTACTTCAATCACGTCGTATAATAACTCCAAAATTTATAAATCGCAGAGATTAACTGATTGTATGATTGCGGTGATGGTGGTGGACTTTAAGGGAATTTTATTGTGCACGTGAGTGTGTTATTAAGGAAAAACGGGAAAAATATGTTATTTTTTTTCACTTTGAGCATTTGAGATAACTCCTCCAAAACGAGAACTATAGATAGCAAAAAATTGTGTGTCCCGAGCAAAGGTAATTCGCATTTACCTACACATAGAGTATTTCTATTTTTTAATCTAGCTCTCTAACGGTTTGGAAATTATGAGTTAATAAGTGAAAACTCATGTTTTTCAGTGAACACTAGCTTTTTTTCAACACCCTGTAACTCGGTAGTGGTTGAAGTTAGACCCCCCCCCCCCCCTGTTAGAACGAACAATTTTTTTGCTGGAAATAATCCCCCAGGAATACGTGGTATTCGGCTTTGTGGGGTTGTACTGGAACACTCTGTATATATATATTGTAATAGAATTTTATTTGAAAGACAACGATTAAATTTAATAAATTGTCGTGAATTTATAACACGCAGCAGATATAATCTATATAGAATATTATACACATCACATGGTAATATTAATAATAATAATAATTAAAGTTAAAGTCAATTATCATATCATATTAACATAATTAAAACAATTATAAATTATATATTGAATTGAATTAAAAAAAAAAAACAAACACATAGAGACAAATTTGAATTAAGATCAAATCATTCGTGTAATATACATATAGAAGAATGTGATTATTGAATATATTGCGAAAAATGTGGATGGATATAAGTCTTAATGATAATTTTTGTTGTGAATGGGATGATGGAAAATCAAATCTATTGTTTTATTATATGGGAATTTAATCAGTTAATCATCAAAAACATTGTTTTAAAATTCATCATTGCTTTGGGCATGGCTGAGTGCTCCTATAGAAATGGGATTTGTCCTGAACTGCGGGAATGATTTCTACAGAATGGCTGAATGACCGCAGGAATTTAATGGTCCTATACAAAAACTCTTCTGGAAAATGTTTCTAATATTATCTTTTTGGCAACACTGCGGTTGAATAAACAGCTGACGACGCACGTTTCGTGTTTTTATTTCACTGTCAAACATCTTCAGTTTTTGGTCTATAATTTAACCATATATTATAGGACCATATTCTTCCATTTTATGGTCAGTTTTATGGTCGTCGACCAACTGAAGCGGCTATTCGGGCTATTATTGTGACTAAATTTCGCACCAAATTTACATTGTTGGACATGTTGGACCACCAAGCACTGCTTACGTGTAGAGTGTGAACTGAATAAAAAATATCGCAGCTGTATCAGCTGTAGTGTTAATGATGACCACCATCAATTATTGTCGATTCGTCGCCGTTCGCAGCAATTGGGAGGCCTCTGTTACTCAACAACGTGGAAAATTTTGCGGAAGGTGATTTAGGTGTGTGATGCCTTTCAAAATTTCAAGCTTGTGCAAGAATTGAAGCCTACCGCACGACCTACCGTAAAGTAAAATTTGTTTTGGTGAATGGGCTCTTGGCTGTAGTTGGCCGAAGATCCACTTTTTTACCGATAAAAATAAAGTGTTCAGCGACGAAACGAAGAATTTTTGGCTCAATGGGTACTGCTCAAATAAGCAAAATTGTCGATTTTGGAGTGAATATCAGCCGCAGAAGAATTGCAAGAGCTACCAGAATGCATTCAGAAAAATCCATCACAATTTGGTGCGGTTTATGCGGGCTGGTGTGGCATCATTGGACCGTACTTCTACAAAATTAATGATACGAATCGTAACGTAACTGTGAATGGTGATCGCCCGACCGTGAGATGATATTCAACAGATGATTTTGCCCAAAATGCAAGAGCTTGACTTGCATGATATCATGTGGTTTCAACAAGACGCGGTGCCACATGCCACACAGCACGCGCAACAATGGACTTATTGAGAGGCGAGTTCGGTGAACATTTCAATTTCACGTTCGGGACCGGTCAATTGGCCGCCTAGATCATGCGATTTACTAAACGCCTTTAGACTATTTTTTGTGGGGCAATGTTAAATCTCATGTCTATAAAGCAAACAAGCCCGCTTCAATTAACGCATTGGAAGACAATGAACGAATTGAAGCATTTATTCGTGAGATACCGGACAAAGTGTTGGAAAGAGTATGCCAAAATTGGACTAAGCGGATGGAATCTTCAAACATTAAATTTTATGGACCGTACCGTCGTATCGATGATTCAAATAAAGATTTCGTTTATTTCGATATTAATCGTTTATTTTTTTTTTTTTTCAATTTAATCGTCTTCAATAATAAAAATTTCATTGCGTTTATTTAAAGAAAAAAAAAAACACCAATTTAATTACATTTCGAAAAGCAACGCCAAAAGCAATAAAATTTATCGCGACGGGGGGCAACGTACCAGATAAGATATGACAATGATAAATTTTAATTTTAATAAAACATAACAAAAAAACAAATGATCGCATCTATAAATCAAACGGAATGCGATCACCAACCCCCAATAACAACAATTTAAAAACTGTACGTTCAAATTCAAAATCATTTCCTTAATTAAATATATTTATGTGACAACTGTTTTTTTTTAAATTTTTTATCTATATCCTAATAAATTATTAATTAATAAATTAATAAAAAATTGATTGATAAAAATCATTAATAGAAAATACTCGCACAGAACATGACAGAAAATTACAGGTAAAAATACAGATTTTTTCGTCTGTGTGTTTATTAAAAATCATACTCTAAAAACATACAGTTTTTTTTAATATTAATATAATAATTATAATGTGAAATGTTGTATTTCCTATATATATAAATATTTTATAAAAGAATTAAATAATATCCTTGAAATTGATCATCGCTATATTAAATATAAAAATATCACACAAACAAACAATCAAAGAAAATCGGAAGCGATTCCTCCAAAGCGAAAACGGATAGATATATATTAAGTATTAATTTATATTAAAAATAATATAAACAAATTAAAATTACAAATTTATTTATTATTATTTTTTTTTATTAATATCCATAAATTAATTATTTCATTTAAATATTGTGTATTGTAATAAAAAAAAAAATCAAAACTCATCGTAATGTGATTTTTGTGTGTGTGTGTGATTAATACACCAATAAATTAATTGAAAAAATGACTAATAACATATTTGAAACCTACGACAATCGAGACTTCACAATACACTATATAATGATATATTTGTGTAGAATTATTTATTTTATTTTTTTTTTGTTGACATACAAACAAAAGTAAAAAAAAAATAAAAAAAACATAAACCATTTGAAAATAAGGTGACAAATTCGATTTTATGTCATAGTTTTTTTATGTTTTTTTTTCTCAATTACCTATACAGTGGAATTTTAATCATAAAGAGATTCTAAAAATCATTATCAAGTTTGCGTTTTTTTAAGGGAAATTGTGTTCAGTCAGTAACATTGGGGGTTGATTGGTTTCATATAGGTTTCATGCATACCAACCTCCCTGAAGCAGCAATAAATCCACAGCAGTTTGTCGTGCGTGGTTTGATGGTTGATGATTGAAAAATGTAAACATTGGAGAATTTTTTCTCTAATCGAATCCCATAATCGAAACGCTTTCCATTGGTGAAATTTTGAGATAGAGTTTGAATACGTTATACGTTGATATTAACTGAAGATAATAAACAAACCCAAAAAAAAAAAACAATTGATATATGCTTTGATAAATGTAAGTTAATCAATCAATAATTTCAAATCGTTTGGATAGAAAAAAAAATACATAAAAAGTAAGAAAAATTACTAATTGAATGAATAAATAGCAGCAGGTAAAAAAAAAACAACCAATTTTAATTGAAACGGCGACACGAAAAGGAAATTATTTTTTGCATTTTATTTTGTTACCAGGCCCGTTTTAGCCCATGTAGGCGCCTGGCTCAAATAATCAAAAATTTCTCTAAAAGTCCCACAAAAACCCTTGATTTGATGTGGTAATTTTTGGAAATATCTGCGGTAAGCCTTAGTTTTTAATCTATCTACTGTCTGTCTTCTGTGTAGTAAGTTTTGTTTCAATAATTTTTTACTTTAGAACAGAAATTTTATATTATTATTTAAAATATCTAATCGTTTGTTTTCAGCGTCCCTTGACAACGGCGCCTGGTTCATTCGCAGCACCAATATCTTGTGTGGTGTAGTGGTGGCCCTGATTGTTACTCAACAACAACAATAACAATAACAATGACAACCAAAATAATGAATTCAATTGAGTCAGACAAATGGGAAATGATAAGATAAACGGCCGCTAATATTCCCAAAAAAAAAAAAAACCCATTGGATGTTTATTTTACTTTTTTATTTTTGACAGAGCTGCTTTTGACCTACCTAACGTTTTAAGGAGGCGACGTAAAGGAAACAATTTTTAAAGCCACCAAAAAAAAAAACAGTGAGGTGTCGGCTGGGACCGATTACAAAGAATGGCAAAGAATGTGTGGGTATTACGGGGGCTTTTCGCACCACGCCGACCATGACCATGGTCATGGCCAATTGCTGGGATTACATTACTGCTGGACTGGACTGGACATATTTATTATAAAGACCGCGGTAAATACGGCAAGAAAAATTGTGCAAAACGAAACATGGTCAAAAACCAGAAAGGCACCATATATATTTGGGCGCAGAAGGATCCTGACTCTTGTCAGTCAGGGAGTCAGGGACCTGGTTGTGTGGTACAGGAAATGTACTCATATTAGATACTCATAGATGACGGATCAGTCCCCGAAGTGGATGGGGACGGAAACGATAGAAATCTTACTCGGCTGGGTACTACTCGATGGCACTTGGTTTGAACTGTCAAATAAATATGGGGAGTATACCGGGCCTCAGTATACCCGGCGGATACCATGGCCCTAATTCAATATGGCGCTGGACCATGTGTTCAGAGCAAATCGGGGTGTGCGGGAAGGAACTCCTTGTTGCCACTATGATTGCAAGGATCTGGTAAGGTGTATGAACGGGATGGGACGTTTGATTCATCCCTGGCACTTGAATGTGCTTAAACAGGCTAAAAAAGAGGCTTATTGTACGACCCGCAGAATGCGGTCACACACTGGTTTGGGTCAAGGGGCATAATGGCATATAATCGACGGAAACGAAAGGGCGGACGCTTTGGCGCAAAAGGCGCGGAACGACCAATAAGACCAATCGTTGGATCGGAGTCGTACAATGCGATTACCAGCAGAGGTACGGCGAGGGACATAGTCAAAGAATTTCCGGCCATTTCCGAACATCACAAAAAAACGTGGTAGGAAGTAAAAGAACTCAGACAGTCGTTCAGGATGACACTTGGGCACTTGGCCAAGTAGGAAACACCAATCGGGAGGTTTGTTGGCTTAGGCTTAGGGAAACTCTCAGGTGGCACTCACATCTTCATGGCGTGTCGGCGGCTTCATGGCGGAGGCATCATCTTGTGTGGATAAAAATTGTCACAGATGATACATGCAGACTCTGGCTAGAGGATGAGGAAAAGTTCAATTTGGTTTGGTATAGGAGATATACGGAGATTGTTGTCTTATAGATATAAGAGAACAAATTTCAGTATTAAAAAAATCCGTATTTTATAAAATAATTAAATTAAATTTAAAATTTACATATACAATTAAAAGTCCATTTACCCTATCGATAGGTAAGTTTTATTGCAAAAAAAAACACAAAACAGTAAATTTGCTAATTGATATTCAATTATAAAAAAAAAAAACACTATAATAATAATATTAGAATTTTTACAATTTGAATATGACACGATTTTATTTTTTATTTTTTTTGCATAAAATTTAGCAATTTAGCATTTCTTCGTTGTTTTGTTTTGATAATTAAATATATATAATTAAATTAATTTAAATCAAATTAAAATGTATAGTTTAAATACTTGTACTTGAGTCATCAATCATAAAAATAATGAATTAATTGAAATGTGTCATATAGTATTTGATGATTGAAATTAGTTATTAAGTTAGATTCAGATGGTTTTTTAAATCAAATTAGAGCATTGTTAGGCGGACAGGTTGTTGAAATGAATTGATTAAACCAATAGGATTGTGAAAAATAAAAGCTAAGGAAGCCAATGGTTATTGAATGAATTGATCAAGCAACTATTTCCAGATGTTTAAAAGCATCGGGATTTTGATCCAAAAGCTTGGAAATTGGGCGCCGTCGTATGAATTAAAGCAAAGAGAAATCGAACGCCGATTCTGCATGCGCCGGAAATCAACGCTTCAAAGCCACAAAAACAAGTCATTTTTGCATCGGATTATTGTCACTATGGTGATGATCGAAATGGATTCATTACAAGATAATCCCAAGCGCAAGAAATCGTATCGGTGAAGCCCGCCGGTCAACCATCAACATCCACGACAAAGCCGAATATCTATGGTGCCAAAGTAATGCTCCGTATTTGGTGGGATCAGAAGAGGGTGTGCGTTGTATTATGAGCTGTTGAAGCTGTCGGGGTCAGACGATCAAACAAAAGAAGGGGACCTCTACCGAACACAATAAAATTCGTTTGAACGCAAGAGCGATTGCGGCCAGAAACGACCAGAATATGCAACCATAGACACGAATCCATAATTTTCCATCATATGACAACGCTCGGCCACATGTTTCAAGACCGGTTTGGAAAAACTATTTGGAAAAAACACAGTGGGTGGGAAGTTCTACCTCACACGCCTTATATAGCCCAGACATAGCACCTTCTAATTACCACTACTTGTTCAGATCAATGCAGAATGCCCTCACCGGAATACGCTTCATCACTTCACTTCAGTACAGGGTATCAAAAATTGGCTCGATTCGTTCTTCACCACCACCAAGCCGCCGGAGGAGTTCTTTTGGGATTGGGACAAATCCACAAACTCCCAGTGAAAGATGGGCAAATGTTGTAGCTTTCAATGGACAATACTTCATTGACCATTGATTGTATAACCATTTTTTCACAATCAAGCCTTAATTTTCAAAAAAAAAACCACATGAATTAATGCGTACTCCCAATATAAAAGTTATAACCGCCCATGGTTTAAATATCACTTACAGGAATCGAGATGACGAATAGGAAATTGTTTTGTGGTATTTATTCTAGTGAGATTGCATTTGCATTTTGGTTTATTTTGTTTTTTTTTTTATCTTTTATTATCAGAAGTAAATACATACAACAATCATAAAATTGCTTTTATTATAATCTTAAAAACTTAAAAAAATAATGGTTTAATCTTTCATTTTTTTTGTAATGCATTCAAATTTTATTTCTTCTTTCTTTTCAACATTTTGGTTGATTTAGTTGTCATATATCGCAATTGCGGTAGTTGATAAAATTTTTCATTCAAAAAGATATAAAACAAAACAAAAAAAAACAAACAAGCCATATGCAGAAAGCGTCTACTGGAGATGAAAGAAATGGGTTCATAATCTCAAATACAAGAATTTTTATTTTCATATAACCTCCAGATGCAAAAATATCAAATCAATTGAAACAAGAAACAAAATGAAATATCTCTAATCGTCCATTTGGATTTCTATGGATGGGGAGTTACCACCAAGCTTATGGATAAGCGAAAAAACAACAAACATATCTATATATCTTATCTATATCACATATCTATATCTATTTCCAGGCCATCGAGATGGCCGCAATAGGACGCCTCCGCCGGGGATACAAAAACAACGAGATGTATATATTAAATCAAAAAACCAGGCGGCCATTAGGGAGCTTGATGGACCAATATACAAGTAAAGGCTAATATATGACTGTCATAAAAGTCTGAACGGGGTGGTCCAGGAGAACAAATTCGTGATAATATGAGCCTGGAAGGCGCGGGAAAGGGAAAGGGACTATTGGCTTTCCTTACCAGGACTGACAAGCACGAAACGGGTTTTTCAGTCAAAATTTTTCACTGGGCTGGAAACTGCAGGGAACAGGGGACAGGGGATGGGAGGAACTGAGGCCTCAGTTATCATTGTATGCCTCAGGGCACGGACCGTTCAATATAGTTATCTGTACAAAACACATCAGAAGTCCATATCATAGAAGTATGCAGATTTTGTATAAAAGGGAGAAGGAGACCTCACCTCACATACTCTTCGAATGTGATGCGTTGAGGGATCAAAAAAAAAAAAAAAACAGACACTTCTACACGGAAGTTGCACAACGTCAAGACGGTCACGACGGATATCTCTTACGGACAGTCTGCCTAAAGTTGATTGCAGAATTAAATCTAAAATTTTTGGGGCGTAATTGCGCTCATTAACATGAATTTATATTTATTCATATTTCTTTTTAGGGGGTACAATAATAGATCCAATACACGGTCGCAGCAGTACACGGAGCGGTTTACGCAACTATACTCCAACCCACAGGGAGAGGGGTTTTAGTCGGTAGGACGTCAACTTTAGTTGGCGGGATTCCGACACTCCGTTCGTAATTTCCGTGGATTTCCCCTCCCACCAAAAAAAAATAAAAAAATATATCCCATAGGGCAGCGTAACACCAGAATCATCTGGGATGGCTGTATAAGCTGTATACGAAAATGTGTATGACTGCATATATTCAAAAGCGATAGCCACGAAACAAATTCTCAATAAAAAAACCGAACACTAGATTCTGGTGATAGGATATTTGACCGCGAATACTATAATGCTGATCAATAAATTAAAATAAATTGGGATGAAAATCGTAAAAGGTGATATTTGTAAAGAAATTATATAGTGCAGGTATAATACTAGCGACCATTGGTCAATTATTTCCAATGCCTGACGAACTATCATTCATTCAATTCAATTGACTACGTTTCTGAGCAGTGCTGTCAATGAATGAATACATGGATATGGCATAGATTTATATAGTTGGGATGATTGGACAGCCCGATTCTTGGAATGGATGGGGTTTATATTTGAAACTTTCCAGTCAAATTGGTTGATTAGTTTCTGAGAAAAGTGAAGACGTTTGTCGTTTGTGAGCTGACTTTTGGGGACGTTTTTTTTGCATTTTTGCCATTAAAAACTCATGGATTCATGCAGAAAAGACAATAAAAAAATCGAAGTTTTAACCAAAATAACATACTGAATATCCGCGTATTATATTCTTAATAATGATAAATTATATCTACAGTGATGTTCGGTAAAATAGGTGTAAAGCAATTTTAATGTATTTTGATTAATTTCAAATACCAATATCTATTTGTGAATCATGCCATCCATACGACAATTTAGTACTTTGTTTACCTTTATTTATCACATGAAAAGAAAGAGATAAAAAATGTTGTCCTTCGTATTTCTGGGAAATTAGCTAGGAATATGCTGTTCGGTAAAATAGGTGCGATGTATTTTGTTCTACCAAAAACACAAGAAAAAGTATAAATGTCCACAATATTAAATAAAATCTTAGTATTTCGCGTACATACCATTTACGATTTAATATTTTGTCGCATGTCCCTTATTTTAAATTACTGCCTCACATCGATTTAGCAGGAACTGCACCAATTTTTGGCACCTTTCTATAGAAATCGCTTCCAAACTTTTACAATTTCTTTCCCCCGTTCTACTTTGTTTTTTGAGCCGTTTTGTTGCAACTGATGTTTATACGTGCTTCCACAAGTTTTTAATCAGATTCAAGTCGGGTGATTGTGTTGGCCATTCTATTTTGTTCACATTATTTTGTGGAAATCAAACCGATGCTTTGTTAGCCGTATGTTTTGGGTCGTTATCTTGCTGATATGACCATATAATAGGCATGTTTTCTTTTGCGTATGGCAACATTTCGATTGAAAGTATCCTTATATATTCCTGTTCATCCATTGGATATTTTTGACCTAAATATATAGGACCAACTCCATACCATGATGATACCAAAACATATCATTAAACTACCACCTCCATGCTTAATGGTTTTTTTTGTGTTTTGCGGTAAAAATTCTGAATTTGGTCTTCGTCTAACATGTAATTTGCCATCTGATCCATGCAAATTTATATTGGTTTCATCAGAATAAAGAATATGTCGTCACTTTTTAATATCATTATCACCTGACCAATCACGATGTACATGTGCGAATTTTAAACGGTGTTTAATGTGTTTCGCTGTATGCATTGGTGCTTGTCTAGCTATTCGCCCCTATAAATTTGATGCTATTAACCTTTTTCATACCGTGCTTGATGAAATGCTTAGATCAAGCTCTCTTACAAGTTCCCTGGATGATAAAAAGGGCTCTTTTTTGTGGCAACAACCACTCTACGATCGTCATTGCTTTTAGTTTTACGTTTGTTACCCCTTCTTTCTGTGGTATATTTGAATTTTAATGCGTTGGTAATTATATTTTGGGAGCATTTCATAATTTCAGAAATATTTTTATATGTTAGCCCGGATGCTCTTAGATCCTTTATACGTTGCCATTCAAATACCGTACAATGTGTACTTCTACCCATTGTGACTTAGAAATATGTATTTATTTAATCCGGAATGTTTCAAAAATTAAATTTAAATCACTACTTTACCTAAAATTTATTTAAAAATTCACAAACTCACCACCAATAAATGTAATTTATTCGCAAAAACTAAATAAACCACAATTAACATAGTCCGCACCTATTTTACCGAACAGCATGTTCATAGCTAATTTCCCAGAAATACGAAGGACAACATTTTTTATCTCTTTCTTTTCATGTGATAAATAAAGGTAAACAAAGTACTAAATTGTCGTATGGATGGCATGATTCACAAATAGATATTGGTATTTGAAATTAATCAAAATACATTAAAATTGCTTTACACCTATTTTACCGAACATCACTGTATATGGCAATATTAAAAAAAAAAAAAGATAACAGAAAAAAATGTTTATTTATTTTATATGGATGATAAAAAACGGATAAAAACCACCGACTAACAAATATTTATTTTTTTTTAATATCATGATAATTTATTAAAAATAAACAAATACAGACTACAAAAAAAAAGAAAAAGTCTGCTTTCCCTTTTTATTTTTGCAAAAATTTTT
Source organism: Dilophus febrilis (assembly GCA_958336335.1). NCBI lineage: Eukaryota > Metazoa > Arthropoda > Insecta > Diptera > Bibionidae > Dilophus > Dilophus febrilis. The sequence goes on along the minus strand of OY284468.1, from coordinate 2,330,972 downwards.
ACAAACAATTTCAATTCTAGTTCTTTACTAGGGTTTTATTTTGATAAGGATTTTTTGTTTTTATTATAATTTGATTAGGATTTTATTCAAACCCCTTAACAATAACGAATTAAAATTTTTCATATCCAAAAACAGACAGACAAATAAACAAACAAACAGATGGAATGTCAGGATCTTTTTTTTTTTTGAACCATTCCGATTGTGACTGTTTGTGATTTATAATCTTTTGGGAATCACATTTTATAAAAAGATTATCTTATTTTAAATATGAATGTATACAAAATTAATTTCACATAAAGAGTATAAAAAAAAACAAAAAAAAAAAAAATCGATATAAATAACATCAGCCAGATGTTTTTTTTTTTTGTTTATTATTTTAAAAAAAAAAATGGTGGCGATAACAAAAAAACTTTTTTTTTATAAACACTCACCTTATCAGCTGGTATATTTCTTGAAGACATTTTATTACTATTATTATTATTGCTATTATTACTTTATTTACTATTTTATTTTACTATTCACTATCAAAATTTTAATACTAAAGAAATGATTTCTTTAAATGATCCAAAATCCACCCCACACAAAAAGGATTGATTTTTTATCAAAAAAAAAAAAAAACTTTTTGTTTTTTTTGTTTAATAAAACAACATTTTTTTAATTGGTATAGAAAGAAAAAAAAACATTTTCCTTGAACTGCATTTAGTTGTTGTTGTTGTTGCTTTTTTACTATTGCTGTTGATGTGTGGAATTGTTGTTTTTGTTGTTGTTGTTGTTGGGTGGAACCCCACGAGAAAAAAAAATTCAAAACATGTACAAAAAAGAAAAGTAAAAAGTAAAAAACCAAAACAAAACAAAAAATCAACTTAACTAATTTTTTAATTTTTTTTTAATTCTTTTTTCCATTTATTTTACATGAAATGAAAATTGAATTTTAATTGATTTTTTTATTTTTTATTTTTCACAACAATTTGATAAACAAAAAATTAAAAAGAAATAATAAAAAAAGAAAAAAAAACCAAAAAAATCATTCAATTTGTTGTTGTTGTTTTTCTTCTTTTTCTTCACTTGCATGCAAAATGCACACACACACAAAAAAGCAACCTTTTTTTTTTTTAATAAGGAAAATTTGATTTTTTTTATCCACTGGACACGCATACACACACGCACACAAAAGATTACTTTTTTTTTTTGTTTTACAAATTAATTTATTTTAACCACAATAAAAACAATAATTAATAATACATTTTATTAATTTGTGTTGTTGTTGTTGTTGTTGTTGTTTTTGGACAAAACAAAATTACAATCCGAAAAATAAAAATTTTCTATCACAAACACTTTTTTTTTTGTTTTGTTTTTTTAACAGTAGAAATTAAACATTTTTTTTAATACATTTTTATATTTATAGAATTTATTAATTAAAAAAAAATTGATTATTAATTAATTTTTTCGTCATTTATCATCACAAAATTTGTTTTTAGAGAAACTTTAATTGTTTTTTTTTATTTTTTTTTTGATTTTTTTCGTGTTTTTTCTTGTTTTTCTTTGTTGTGTGTGAGGACTTGAGGAGGTTGAAGAAAGAAACAAATGAAATGAATTTTTATTTAAAAAATGTTTTTTTTTTTTTTAATATTGCATTTATTCAACGAGCGATCGGTTGGAGGGGATTAAACTATTAAAGGCAAAGGGAAAATTAAAAATTTCTTTTATGAAACATACTATAACAAACTTTCAACGCATATAAACGGATGATAAAATGAGCAAATTTGTCAACCGATAAAAGTAATAGATTTTATGATTTTTTTTTTTCTTTCAGTTCTATTTTTGTTAATATATAAAAATAACCCAATATAATTAAATTAAAATATAAATTAATTATTAATAAATTACAACAATAAAAACACAATTAAAATCTTCTTCTTTTTTTTTTTAAATAAACCCCAAACCCCCCTCAATGGAAAATTATCATAAAAAAAAAAAGTATTCCATATGAAATATTAAGAAAAAAAAAATCATATCACATAGCTCCATCTGATTTGTGGGGAATGCCCGCGCAAGTAACATAGAAAATGTATTTCGTTCAATTTCATTCAACCCACCCACCGCTTGCACACACACACATTTAATATAATGCATTGCAAAAAGAAAATTTTCCTATGCATTTGCTTTATTAATAAAAATGGCGTTCTCTTCATATATTCATATGTTTTAAGATTTATTTTAATTAAATTAAATTAATTAATCAGATTAATAAAATTTAATTAAATTTATGGTAAAATGAATAGAATTAATTGTATATTTTCATGTGATATAAGAAAAATGATGTATTTTAATGAAAAAAGTGTTTTTTTTTGGGGGTAATTTTTCCCGTTATATAAAGTTTTTTTTTTTTTTTTTTAGTTCATATATGAAAAAAATGCGATTAATTTTAGGGTTTTTTCGTTGTTGTTTTAATTAATATAATTTGATAAAATTAATTAAATTTACGGTAAAATAAATAGAATTAATTGTATAAATTTCATTGTGATATATGAGAAATGATTATGATGATGTTTTAATGAAAAAAAAAAGTGTTTTTTTTTTTTTTTAGTGGTAATTTTTCCTATATATATACATATAAAGAATTTGCATGAAAGATTACCTTTCAAGTTCTTTTTTTACCGTAGAATTACCGTTCAATGCGACGAATCAAAAATATATATGCAATCAATTTTGAATTGGGGGGTTTTTTTTTTAGTTGTTGTTGTTGTATTTTATTCGCGTTATATTTCAATTTAAAAAAAAAATGTGTCTATTTTTTTTTATTTGTGGTTTTTGTGTTGTTTAAAGCGACGGACGAACTGGGATGTTAAAATCGTCGCTTAAATGACTATTTAAACAATTAATAAATTTATTATATATATATAAATAAATATATATATATAATTTTTATCATCATCCGCGTAACAGCGGTGTCCTGGGCAAATGCATTTGAATGTTTGCAATGAGATTTTTATATAATGGGGGTGAGTTTTTAATATTTTTAATTTTGTATACAAAAAATTTTTGATGTTATTAGGTATATAAGAATTGAATTTTATTAATGAATATATACAATATATAAATATTCTGATGATATCTATACAAAAAAATCTCTCGTGATCTGTTTTTTAACCGCATCATATAATTTGAAGGTTTAATAAATAAATATTAAGTTTTGTATGTGCTGGGATTCTGATCTTGCAACTTTTACCCATACTCTCGCATATATATTTAGATTTTGGATTATCAAAACATCCCTCTATATGTACTCAATTTCAGCCCGATATTAAACATGAATGTGCTTTATCTATATAAGAATATGTATATTTGAAAAAGGATATAATTAAAAAAAAAAAAATCAATATTTTGTCATTTATCTGACAGAAAATCACCGAATTTTTTATTCAAAAATTCTAATATAAAATCTATATAATAAATTTATAAAAAATGTATTCACAACCCCATAACTATATATATTTAATAAATAAATAAAAACATTGCACCATAATAGTAAAAAAAAAAATAAAATAACATTTTCATGTCACTAAACACCTTTTATTTTAAATCATCGCCCCTCCATCAAAATAGTATTGAATTATAAAAATCATTTTGTTTTTCATTATTTTCAATATTTTCTATTTGATGATCAATATTATGATTATTATTAGAAGTCCCTTGTAATTGCAGTATTGTATCTGTACTACTAGTATTATTATCTGCACTAACTAACTCTAACTCATCTGTCCTTTCTGCCGTCGACGACAACAATAATGATTGTTTATCATTATTTGTTTTTGATAAATTCAAGTCAATCGAATCATCCATATCATCATCAACATCCTCTTCTGCCACTCCTACCGATTGATCATCATTTATTTGCGTAGTCACCGTAGTCGTCGTCGTCGTCGTCGTCGTCGCCGTCATAACATTCGCAGTCGTCGCTTCTTCTTGTTCACAGTGTATCAATAGATGAGCATCCAAATGGGTAGCCTTTACGAATCCCCCACCACATATATAACATTTAAATTTTTTTATACCCAAATGAATACGTTGATGATTGTAGAAATTCGATGAACGTCCAAATTTTTTACCACATATTTTACATTCTAATGTACGTCCCGTTTCATGCATTCCCATATGTGACATATATTTAATTTTTTGATTAAATGTTTCATTACAAATTTCACATTTAAAATCTTTATGCGTTTTTATGTGAGCATTATAACTGGCCGTTGTATTCATTTTACGTCCACATACATGACATTCAAATGGTTTTTCACCCGAATGTAATCGCGAATGGATTTTTAAATTATACGATTGTCCAAATGATTTACCACATTCTTTGCATCTGTATATAAAAAAAAATAAAAATAATATGTCTATTATAATAGATATATACTTTCTTGGTTTCAAATATTAAGATTCATCCGGTTGTATTGCGGTTTTTGACTTATTATGGCCTGCGGTAAAGATTTCCCACTATCGCAGGTCATAACTCAAAAACCAATGGATAAAACAAAGATATTCGGATTCATCGTCAGGACCGCCGCCTACGCCTACATACAAGATATTGGTGCGAACGAACCAGGCGCCGTTGCCTATATAGGGGCGCTGAAAACGATCAGATATTTTAAATATAATAATAAAGCAAATTCTTGGAGTTCTTAGAGAGAAAATTTCTCGAACAAAGAACTATACGGACAGAGAACTGATAAATTAAATTTATGCTTGTCAGATTTTTGTCTAGAGCTCCTTGTTGGACATACTTGATTTTGTTTTGATTTTGTAGCACAAAAAATAAGTTAATAGGTTTGTGATCTTGTGATGTTTATTAGGGCGCTTTATTTTATTAATTGATAGCCAGGCGCTTAAATGGGCTAAAACGGGCCTGACATCGTCCCTTAATCTATAAGTATCCAAATTTTCAGCCAGATGCTGCCATTAGTTTTTGAGTTATTAAACATTTTCCAAAATAACTACTACCGATTACTTATTATTATATAGTAGATTAAGGGACTCTGAAATTATTTTTTATATCGTATATATCGTTTTTAAATAATTTCCATATATGTATAATTACCGAAATGGTCTTTCACCGGTATGCACCTTTTGATGACCCTTCAAACATGCCAATGCACTAAATGTTTTCCCACAAATATTACATTTTAAATTTAAATTTTCTTTATGGATTTTTTTATGGACTTTAAAATATTCCCAACTTGTAAATTCTTTATCACATTTTTCACATTTATAATGAAAACGTTCAGATTTTGGTTTTTTCCTTGGAATGATCTCATGGATGATCACAGTATTATTCATATTATTATTATTCGTCATAGTTGTTGTCCCTGCAGTTGGATGTCTTCGTTGATGTACACGTTGATGTTTTATAAAATTCGGACGAAAACGAATTATTTTACCACATAATTTACATTCAAATGGTTTACATTTTTCAATGTGTTTTTCATAGTTTTTAAAATTTTTCAATACAACCGTACATAATTCACATTTTAAATTGTTACGATGACCATTCTGATGGATTTGATAAAGTTTTTCATTTGGAAAATTCACTAAACATTCATGGCAATGGAATTTATTTGTCATCAATTTCATATCGTTTAGTTCATTATTATTAATAGATAATTCATCAACAATAATCTTATCCGCAGCATCAACATTTTCAATTTGTTGATTGATATGTTGATTTAATGTAACATTTAAATCATTTTCATTAATTGTTTTTAATTCATATAAATCTTTACTGTTGCATTCATCATTTTTATTATTCACATCAACATCAACATCATCATAACCGATTTCGTTTTGTATTATCGTGGATGATGAGGATAATGAAAAATCGGTTAATTTTTCTTCTGGATTAAATGTAGTTATTCCATTTTTATAATTTTTGCTGTTGCCACTAATATTAACATTCGTTGTTGATTCCTGATCTTCGCCGTTACCACCCCAGTCAGTAGAAAAAACACTTTTTGAATTATCTTCATCTTCAATTATTTGATAGGGAAACGATTCATGAATTTCATCTTTTATTAATACTTGAATTGGTGATGCGATAAATTCAATATCATCGTCCATCAAAAATAAAAAACAGGAATATTTTAATGGTCATAAAATTAATATATTCACAGAAATTATGCTTTAAATATGTAAATTTAATTCTGTATATTTCTCGTTTTTGTTATATGTGGAAGTAAGATGAAAAAAACAATGTGTGTCCTTCAACAAATCGAACAGAAAGTTTCAATGAAAAAGGCACCTATTTTTTAAATGTATTATAAAATCACAGAAAAACAATATACAAAAAAATTGATATTTTTTCTCAATTAATTCAATTGAAATTAAAGGTTTCTTAATTGATTATTACAATTAAAGGTTTCTTAATTGATTATTACAAACAATTATTCAATTTAATAAACACAAAAAAATATTTTAATTCTATAATAAATAAATAAAAAAAATAAACAATAACAAAAAATAAAACTATAACAATACGAAAATCAGCAGGTAAATAAATAAATAAATAAAGTAACAGGTGAGCAAATAACACAAAAATAAATATATATCTAAAAATAAATGACATAAAGGTGTTTTTGTAAGTTGAAGAGAGACACGTAGAAAATAAAAAAAAAAGATAAACGTAAAAAAATTTTTATCTATAATACATTTATTAAACATTTTATAGATAAATAAAATCGATTTTGTTTTATTACCGCAATTAAAAATCCTATAATAAAAATGATTTGTTTGACTAAATTATTTTTAAAAAAAAAAATTCTTTATATTCATTAAAATATCCTGGATTTTTTCCATCCTAACATATAAAAGGGATGTTCTTTTGTAGAGTAAAAGCGTAAAAGTTTCAAAATAATTAATCCAAAGGATATTGAGATACAAATCGAATGTGATTGATAGAAATTTTCCATATAAGGCATAATATAAATGATTTGTTTGACTAAATTATTTAAAAAAATTCTTTATATTCATTAAAATATCCTAGTGTTTTGCTTCCCGATTCCCATAGTGTTTCAAAGTGTCAAAATCCACTCTGTCAATGATCTATATAGGCCTTCATCCCTTTTGTGTGTGTGGAACTCGTCCTTATAACCGTTTCGGCAAAAACTGCTATAAGAACATCATTGATGCGGGTGTAAATGGGCATGTGGTTACATTTTTAATTGGGCAGCTGCTCTCGTCCATCGTTTAGCTAATGCATCCCAGATAAATCATAGATAAAAAATTATCTTTCACCTCAACATATTCTTCTTAGAAATTCTTTATATATTTAATAAATTATCCTGCGGTGTTTTACATCCTGGCGCATTAAAATGGTGTGGCGATATAAGCTTCCAAATTAGAACTTATTACTAAAGGGTGATTTTTTAAAAGCTATATAGTAAAGTTTTTCAAAAAAAAAAACACATAACATTCAGAAAAATGCATGAAATCTTTATTTGAATCATCGATACGGTACGGTCCATATAATTTAATGTTTGAAGATTATTTCATGCGCAAATGTTGACCTTAACTGCGCCTCAAATGGTCCCCATCCTCAATTAGTCCAATTTTGGCATACTCTTTCCAATAACATTTCGGCCGGTATCTCACGAATAAATGCTTCAATGTTCATTGTCTTCCAAAATGCGTCAATTGAAGGGGGCTTGTCTGTATATAGACATGAGCTTTAACATAGCCCCACAAAAAATAGTCCAAAAAGGCGTTTAGTAAATCGCACGATTTAGGCGGCCAATTGACCGGTCCCGAACGTTCCCTAAATAAAATGTTTGTGCGCGTGCTGTGTCTCATGTGGCACCGTCTTGTTCAAAAAACCACATGTCATGCAAGTCAAGCTCTTGCATTTTGGGCAAAATCATCTGTTGGATATCATCTCACGGTCGGGCGCTCACCATTCACAGTTACGTTACGATTCGTATCATTCATTTTGTAGAAGTACGGTTCAATGATGCCACACCAGCCCGCATAAACCGCACCAAACTGTGACTGTTTTCTGGATGCATTCTGGTAGCTCTTGCAATGCTTCTGCGGCTGATATTCACTCCAAAATCGACAATTCTGCTTATTTGAGCAGTACCCATTGAGCCAAAAATTCTTCGTTTCGTCGCTGAACACTTATTTTTTATCGGTAAAAAAGTGGATCTTCGGCCAACTACGGCCAAGAGCCCATTCACCAAAATAAATTTTACATTGCGGTAGGTCGTTCGGCTTCAATTCTTTCACCAGCTTGAAATTTTGAAAGGCATCACACACCTAAATCACCTTCCGCAAAATTTTCCACGTTGTTGAGTAACCAATTGCTGGCCCAATTGCTGCAAACGGCGACGAATCGGATAATTGATGGTCATATCATTAACACTACAGCTGATACAGCTGCGATATTTTTTATTCAGTTCGCACTCTACACGTAAGCGGTGGTTGGCCGTTTAATGTCCAACAATGCAAAATTTGGTGCGAAATTTAGTCACAATAATAGCCCGAATAGCCGCTTCAGTGGGTCGACGACCATAAAACTGACCATAAAATGGAAGAAGCGCGCGATTAACTTTCTTATTCAGAGCACGCATTTTGATAATACAATTCAATAATTTGCAAGCGTTGTTCGACTGTTGTAAGACGATTCATGGATGGTTAAATTATAGACCAAAAACTGAAGATGTTTGACAGTGAAACAAACAACACGAAACGTGCGTCAGGTGTTTAAACTGCAGTGTTGCCAAAAAGATAATAGCTAAAAAATCACCCTTTATAATAATCTTTATTATAAATAAAACTTTTGAATTAGGTATGTTTATACATTCACAAATATTTATTTATTTATTCGCTTATTTTTTTTTTATTGTTTATATACAAACAAACAAAAAATTATATATTTGATTAAAATTTAAAATTTCTATATTTATTATTTTGATATCGCTCGATATTTACTCGTATTTTTTGTTAATAAATAAATATATATGATTCTTAAAATATATGCTTATTTAATGCTTTAAAATTATAATAAAAAAAAAAAATGGCCACAAAAAATCATTTAACTATACATATTTTATTTTTTCCGATATAATACCATCAAATATAAACTTTGATATTAGTAGATAGAGACTAAAAATTGTGTATATACAATACATAAAAATAAAATTGTAATTAACTATTTATAATTAATAAAAATAATTAATATATTGGAATAATTAAAATAACAATAATAATAACAATTAAAAAATTGATAAAGCCATCGTAAAAGGGGGGGGGGGATTTGGGTTTGGGTTTGTTGATTGATTAAAAATTTCCAACACTTTGTGAACGACGAAATGGATTCCAACTACTACCCGATAAACTACTTAATTTACTTTTTGTTGATGATTTGGTCCCACCACCACCACCACCACGATTTTTTGATTTTGATGTTGTTGTACCGGTAGGACTTGGTGAACCCGATGATACTCCCGACGAACTACCAATTGATCGTGTCGATAGGGAACCTTTTGATAGATTTGTGATGACGGGCTAAAAATACAAAAAAACAATTATATAAGAATATTAATTAGCAAATGAGAGATATAAAATTGCATAAAAAAACCGAAAACCTTTACCTTTAAATAATTTCTATCCATTGGCGTTATAATTTTCATATCTAAACTCATATTTGCATTTTGTATTAATTTTGATACTTGACGATTTGTATACCATTTAACATCAATACCGGATATTTCAACAATAAAATCACCTTCTTTTATGCCACCCAACTATAAAAATGTCAAAATATTAAAATTATATTGGAAAAAAAAACAAAAAACAAAAACCCCCTGCAAACAAAAAAAAAAATAATCTTACATCAGCCAATGAATTAATTTCAACATTTGATATTATCACCGGTGAATCACCACGAATATGAAATCCATAACTTTCAATTGAATTTTGATTATTGATGGTAATTTGTTGTGTTGTTGTTGTTGTTGTTGTTGTTGTTGAGGTTGTTTTTAACATTTGATCCAATTCTAATTGATTATTTACTGAATTACTGCTGTCTATTAATGATGATGGTGACGATGGTGTTGTTGTTGTATATTTTAAACAAACTTCACATTGTAATTCTAGACTTTGTTCGAACAAGTGATCGGAACGTTTACATTTACATTTTGTTATTTGTTGTTGTTGTTGTTGTTGTTGTATATTATTTTGATAATTTTTGGTACGTGTTCCTTTTTGTAAACGTACTTGCCTGGGTACCGTCCAATGACGTTTTGCCGAAAATATTGCAATTGGACCTAATTTTTTAAATGGATCTTCAACTTTAAATGCTGTAAAATCTGGTCCAGTTAATGATAATGTAAATTTTGAACATGCTATATATGATAGGAGTGGAAAAAAAATTATTAGTAATAATTTGTTTTCAATAAATTTAATTAATTAATTTTATTTAAATATACCAGTTATTTGTACATCAATGAATTCATAATCTTCTTCTAAAATTTTTACATCAACATCATCCATAAAATCACTTTCGACCAATACCTTTAAATGGGATTCCTTTAAATGTCTGGTTAATGATGTTTTACTCTGAAATGATTTTTAGGAATCATTATGTATAGAATAAAAGAATAAATGATTAGTTTTCCTTGGATGAACTGTTTTAGAATTGAGTATTTTTTAAAGACTTTGCAGGATTTTTTAATTGTGTATTTGTTTTTCTCTCAAACTCTAGGTGTTTTCAAATCAATTACGAATAGCCATTCCTTGAGAATCTCATTATTAATCCTTTTCAAAAACCTCTGACGTATTCCCAAACCATTGTATAATAGATGATCTCTGGTAAATCTCTGAATGGAATTTCCTTGGACGAACAGATTTAAAAATTGAGATTTTCCATGAATTTTTCATTGAAATTTTGTTTACCAAATCATCAATTTCTTATCTTTCTTATAGTTATTCGCTCGTCGTTTTCTTGATAATTCTTTAAACTATAATTTTGAAATATTTATAATTAATTGTATTTGTATAGAGAATCTCTGAGAAAATATTGAATGAGATTTATCCTTGGACGGATTTCTTAAGAATTGAGAATTTTCCCAAAAAATTACTTGAATTGTGTCTTTCATTGTGTGTTTTTTTATATGAAAAACTTTTCAACCTTTGTTAACGATATTTAAAGAATTCCATAAGAATTCCATCGACCCATTTTCGACGCACTTCTTCAGCATTTCGAAAGCGTACATCTGTACATCTGGCTGACCTGCATTGATCTGAACAAATGGTCAAATCAGAAGGCAGGGCAAGGTCTGGAAAGTACGTGGGGTGATCAAGATGAAGATCCCAACCGAGCCTCTTTATTTATTCCCTTAACGATGTTTGCACGATGTGGTCTGGCACGCATTGTCATCGTGCATTAAAACTTTGTGGTGTTTTCGAGCTATCAATATGATCGTTTTTCGTTCAAGTTCTTTGCCAATTTGCCCAGTTGTCGTCGTAGCGGTAGCGATCAGATGTAACCGTTTCATTCCGTTTTAACAGCTCATAATACACGACACCCTTCTGATCTCACCAAAACAGCACAGCAATAACAACTTCTGGCAATGAATATCGCGTTTTGTGATTGTGAAGTTGATGGTTGGCCGGGATCAATATATGTTGACGTTTTACGTTTAGGATTGTCGTAATACACCCACTTTTCATCGCCAGTGACAATTCGAATCAAAAAACTATGTTTTTTGTGTTCGACAAGATATTTATGGCATGCATCGTTTCGTGCTTTGAGTTGATTTTCATTCATGTGGGATGTGGGACCCATTTTCCTAGCTTTCTGATCTTTCCCATTAAATGCAAAATGGTCTAGAAATGGTAGAGGCATCTACATTCAACTCTAATGCAAGCTCTTGTTGCGTTCGACACGAATTTTCATCATCAAACAATGCCTGCAATTCTTCGTCTTCAAATTTTTATTGGCTGACCTGGCCGTTCTTTATCTTCCACTTTAAAATCACCACTTCTGAAGCGGCATGCAAATCACCGTTCACAAGTTTTTTCAGTTGGAGCATGTTCAACGTAAGCTTCTACCAACAATCGATAACTATATCAGCAGCGATTTTCTTCAAATTCAAAAGAAAGTTATTAAACTTCCCCGCAAAATAACTTTTTCGGTCACGTGTTTCGAGATATTCGAAGCAAAAAAGAGCAAAAAGATTTATAGAGTAATGACAGACAAAAAAAAGAATACGGCCGCGGTGTGCTCCGATGCACACAACACGGTAGTTTTTTAAACATTGGATGAAGTTTCCTTTGGCTAATTACTGCACAGTTGAGAAATTCCACATAGACATTTTCATACGAATTTCTAATGTTAATCCTTATATATTTTGGGTAATTTAAAGAAAATTATGTCCATTTGTTATTATATATTTACCTTTAAATCTCGACACATTCGTTGTAATCGTTGAGCTTCTTCCAGGCATGCTAATGCCTCTTTAATATGAGCTAATTTTAATGTATATGGACAACAATTTTGATCTAAAATTGTATCATCATAAATAAAATTATCAACTTTCATCACCTCTTTATTAATTAATTCCGATTCTTTATTATTATCTAGAATTTTATTTGGTGTTTTTGATTTGAGGCCACCACCATTCAATTTCGATGGACTAACTGATATACTTTTTGCTTTATGATAATGTGACAATGCTATATATTTTTATTGATAAATAAAAATGAATTATATTTCTTTGAAATGTAAACAGAATAAGGCACAATGTACACTTACATTTATAATATTCTGATTTTAATGATACAAATCCTGTCCAACATTCCGGTATATACGTATGAATATCATCTGTTTGTATTATTGAATGGATTTTATTGTATTCATCGGTTAATTGAGCCGCTTCACCCGATAAATCACGATGGATCTACGATAAGGATTTTTGTATAACGATTTTGTTGATATAAACATTTTATCATCGTCGTATACACACTTACATGATTTGTATCTTTTATTGAAATGTGTTCAATTTGTAATTGTAATTTTTCATATAGACATTCACGAGCTTGAGCCAACATCATCGAAACCAATATCTCTAAAACTTGTGGTTTTAAATCCATTGACGGAGCATTTGTAAATGTTTCATGAATATGTTTAAAAATCCCAGCGGCCCGTAAAAAACTATCAACGGCCGCATCTAAACCCTTTTCCGATGTACGATCATGTTTCGCTCCAATTTGTGTATAAATACCACCTAAATTAAATAATATACATGCTTTTTCAAATGCTACCGTACGTTGACACGATGGAACGCCTTTGTGTGTTTTAATTGATAATTTAATTAGAAATTTTCCAATATAGTTATGGGTAAAATATAGTCAAATTGCAGTTTTGATTTTTTTTTTACCTGTTAAACTGTCATACCATTCAAAATAAACGCCCAATGAACGATCAGGTGGAAAAAATCGACGTTCAACATAATACAATAAATTATAATAACGAAATAATAAACTAACACCTTGGGTATCACGTGTTGGTGTTCGGGCAGCCTATAATAAAAAAAACAAAACAAAACCAAATTCAATTATCAATCCATTCAAATGTATATCAGTTTTTTTTTTTTTTGAAATTACTTGTCTTGTATCAACGATATCCGCAATGGCATCTTCATAATAATTTGCATTTTCACTGTAATGTTCTAATATAAAATCCGAAAATGGTTCCATAAAATTGACTTCTTTTGTTTCCTTTAAACCTAATGGTATCATTGGCATTATTGGTTCGTAACTAAATTTTTTTTCACGCAGTATGAGAGGGGGAGAGAAACAAAAAAAAAAAAATAAATAATAAAAATTTGAATTATTTGAATTAATTATATAATAAAAATTAAATGTTTTAAGGAGCGATTGTAAGGATTTTTTTTTTGTTATAAAAATTGCGATCATTAATTTCGCTGAAACGTTTCCATAAAAACGATATACATTTTTTCTATATGAAGTCTATATTAATCCACTAATAGCTCAATAAAGTACCTTAACGGGTATGGGTTTTCAGAATCCGTCTCAATACTCAATGCCTATATTTGCTTTAAATTAGAAAATGTTTATCAATATTTATGGGCGGTGATTATATTGAAATGTAATTAATCCGTGCATCGGTTTGTATCTCCAAATCTCCCAATTCCCTAAAAATCTAGAGTGAAAATCAAGGACACATTTTTCCACAATTTTCCGTTAAATCGATTAAAACATTCAATCCAGAGAGTATGACTCTCTAGTGCAATTTTCAATTAAATCAATTTAACCTTGCACAGTTCAATCAATTTTTCCTATACGGATTCTACATGAAAATGTTCATCAAACTCTTGGGCGGTTTTTAGAACTAAAAATTCAATCAATTAATTATTTTGAAATCTAATATAACTTGTTTCTACATTCGTCCCGTCATTTTAGGAAGTTTGTTGATTCCTCATTTGAAGAACTCCTCATCTTTTGTCCCAATCCATTCATCGACCAATTTTCGACGCACTTCTTGAGCATTTCGAAAGCGTACATCTGTCAGACTGACCTGCATTGATCTGAACAAATGGTAATCAGAAGGCAAGGCAAGGTCTGGAGAGTACTGGAGGGGGTGATCAAGATCAAGATCCCAACTGAGCCTCTTTATTTTTTCCTTAACGATGTTTGCACGGTGTGGTCTGGCACGCATTGTCATTGTGCATTAAAATTTTGTGGTGTTTTCGAGCTATCAATATGATCGTTTTTCGTTCAATTTCATTGCCAATTCTGATCCCACCAAATGCACAGCATAAACAACTTCTGCTAATGAATATCGTGTTTTGATGGTGAAGTTGATGGTTGGCCGGGATCAACATATGATGCTTTACGTTTAGGATTTTCGTAATACACCCACTTTTCATCGCCAGTGACAATTAGACTCAAAAAACTTAGTTTTTTGTGCTCGGCAAGATGTTTATGGCATGCATCGATTCGTGCTTTGAGTTGATTTACATTCATGTGGGATGTGGGACCCATTTTCCTAGCTTTCTCATCTTTCCCATTGAATGCAAACGTCTAAAAATGGTATCTACATTCAACATTCAACTCTAATGCAAGCTCTTGTTGCGTTCGACACGAATTTTCATCATCAAACAATGCCTGCAATTCTTCGTCTTCAAATTTTTTTGGTTGACCTGGCCGTTCTTTATCTTCCACTTCACTATACAAGTTCACAAGTAAACAAGTCACAAGTTTTATGAGTTGGAGCATGTTCACCGTAAGCTTCTACCAACCAAAATCGATAAATGCATCAGCAGCGGTTTTTCAGCGGTTTTTCAAATTCAAAAGAAAGTTATTAAACTTCCCCGCATGTGACAACTTTTTCAGGCACGTGTTTCGACATATTCGTCGCATCGGTACATCCAGTATTATAATTAAAATCGTATAAATGAATGTGCCTGTGTGTGGGATCATCAATTGTATAACTTAATAATATAGCATTCAATTCAAATGACAATCGAATTCTATATTATCCATATATGTTGTAATTTAAATAGAAAAAAAAATCATTCAATTGTATTTCGTAAACTTATTTTTAAACAATTGTTTTTTTTTTTTGTTTTTTTTTTAATTTTAAAAATTGACAAATTAATTCATTTAATATTTTTTAAAGGTGCGTAATCTAAAACTCTCATTTTCATACCCGCAATTGTTGTTGTTCGTTCGATCATCAATTTATTTCTTTTTTCATGGAATATGCCGCCAGCATTCGATACGTACACGTTACGTTATTGGAAAAATTTTAATTTAGGTTTATTATTCTTGTGATGTGGTATAATTCGCATAATTATGTAATTGCGTATACAATTCGATTATGAAAGTGTTTTTTTTTTTCGTTTAAGCAGTTCAATAAAACATCAATAAGACATAAGAAAAAAGGTTATAAATAAAAGAGTGGACAGAGTGTGGAAGAGGGGACTTACTTTTCTTATTTATTGTCAATTTTCATCATAATTTTATTTTATTTTCGATAGGGTTTTTAAAGAATTTATGGGGTTTCCATTGAAATGACGATTTTTTCATTCCCATTCTTCAGTACAAAATCTTTCTTTTAAATACTTTTCTTCGTTTTCCGCATTTCCATAAGAGAGATTTTTAATTATATATATATTTTATAGAGATATTGAAAATTCATTTACCGCATATGTAATCGCGTTTATACGAAATTTATGTATAATCGGTAATTATATATAAATCATTTAACAATTGAATATGGGATTTCCAGTGGGTGTTTTGATGAGTGATTTGCTTAAAGTGGTGTTCTAATAATTTGAATTGTAATTCTTGCGAAATATACAATCAAATCTGAAATTTTACTATTATATTTTTTATATATCAATAATCATATCAATTTATTTATTATCGCTACAAAGTTCATGCATTTTGTTCCAAATAATATATATGACTATATAACATTATATGAATGTTTTAGCAGCAGCATAGAGGTACTTAAAAATATAAAAATATAATCTTTTATTAAAATCATTAAAAAATTATTAATCCATTAAGAGCATTTATAATTTTTAATTTAAAATCAAACAAAAGCAAAAAAAGATAAATAAATAATTTATTGTTTTAAATGTCATTTGTTTTTTTTTTATGATAAGCGAGATAACACACACAGAAATTATTTCAATAAAAAATGTAATTGTGTTTTGTTGTTGTGTGATTTATTAAAAAATTAATAAATTTTTCGTTCTACAACCAACAATCTGGTGTCAGCGTCCAACAACAGCCAGTCTTCTGTTGTTAGTTTCTTAATTTGTGGCTTTTACGGTGGTGTCGGTAATTAGCCGTACGACCAACCGCATGCGGAAAATACAACTCTTTGCTAAAATTCAGATTCGAAAAATACCAG
This sequence comes from Dilophus febrilis, assembly GCA_958336335.1. Taxonomy (NCBI): domain Eukaryota; kingdom Metazoa; phylum Arthropoda; class Insecta; order Diptera; family Bibionidae; genus Dilophus; species Dilophus febrilis. Next base: position 2,314,033 of record OY284468.1, on the reverse strand, counting down.
TAAACGCAAAACATATTTTATGGATTCAGTAGGATTCGAACCCACGCACGACCCCAAAAATTTCGTTAGAATTTTTAGGTTGGCATTTTTAACATTTACACCACAGAGTTATATTACAGGTAATTCAAGATTCTTATTTATTTAATCTCTAAGTCTGCGAGTTTACAATCTACAAGACAAAAGAGTTTCATTTAATCGAGACATTAGTCTTTGTTTTCTATACTCATTATACAATTCGCAAGTTTTCTTTATTTTTAATCAAAGTTCGTTCATTGATTGAAGTAATATAACTTGGTGCAACTTCAAATTTTTAGCATAACAAATTCTAAAATTACAAAAGTTTATTTTGAAAATAAAAGTGCAATAACCACATTTATATATATTGTATATTAAAGTTATAAACGTAACCGTGCGTCGCACGGCGGTCGGTACTTATGTGAAACTAATTATATATAAATATGTATACAAATATGTAGAAATAATAACATTAAAAAACTAAAAAAAAATTATCACGATTTTCATTAGACCATTTAAAAAACCAAAAAAATTCCCATTAAGTATTCAACTTACGTATTGTATATATTCAAATTTATATATATTTAAGATTCATTCATTTATTCATTCATTCATTTGTACGTTCTTTAAATTAAACTTTATCAAATTATATTGTCGCATATCATAAAATATATATAATAATTATGTAATTTTCTTTTTTTTAACTATATTTTTATCGAATAATGACTTTTCCTTTATTTGTTTCTTTCATTGTTTGATTAGACCAAAAAAAAAAAAGGTTATTGATTTTTTATTGGTTGAATTTGAACATATTTTTATAAGATAGAGGAAAAGTTCAGTAAATAAAACATTCAAGGAATATCTTTCGGCAGGCGGCAACTTTCTCCAGAGAAGTTTGTATTGAAGTGAAAGTATTCAGGAGGTTTTCATCACACAAGAAACATTTTCATTGGAGCAAAATCATTCAGGAGAGATTTTTGAAGGATTTTCTATTACCAGATAATTGTCTTCTGAAGGAAAATTGTTAATAAGAGCTTACTAAAAAATTTTCTAAAACAAGAAAAATTTTCAATGAAGAAAAATCATTCAGGAGACTTTCCTTGAATCCTTGAAGGTTTTATTATCATCAGAATCATTTTCAGTGAAGCAAAATTATTCAGGAGAGATCCTTGAAAGATTTTTTATTACCAGAAACGCAGTTTCGGTAATGGAAAATCATTCAAAAGAGATTCCTGAAGGGTTTATTATGTTTAAAAACATAGTTTTAGTGAAGCAAAGTCATTCAGGACGAGATCTTTGAAGGATTTTTTATCGCCAGAAACGCATTTTCGGTAATGGAAAATCATTCAAGAGAGATTTTTGAAGTTTTTTTTTATCATTAGAAACATTTTCAGTGAAGAAAAATCATTCAGGGCGAGATTCTTGAAGATTTCTATAACACAAGAAACATTTTTATATTGAAGAAAAATTATTAATGAAGGATTGTTGAAGGTTTTCTTTAACGCCTTTATATTCAGGAGAGATTCTCTTGGAGGATTTTCTATTACCAGATAAATGTCTGCTGAAGGAAAAATGTTAATGAAAGATTTCTAAAAAAAAATTCCTAACACAAGAAACATTTTCAGTGAAGAAAAATCATTCAGGAGACTTTTCGTTCGTTGTCATTCGTTCGTTGAATCATTCGTTGAATCCTTGATAAGGTTTTTATAACACCAGAAACATTTCTAATCAAAAATCATTCAGAGGGAGATCCTTAAAGGATTTTTTATCATCAGAAACAGTTTCAGTAAAGGAAAATCATGCAGGAGAGATTGTTGAAGGTTTTTTATCATAACAAACATTTTCAGTAAAGGAAAATCATTCAGGGCGAGATTCTTGAAGCTTTTTCTAACACCAGAAACATTTTCATATTACGAAATATAAAAACATTAACGAAGGATTGTTTAAGGTTTTTTTATTGCCTTAAACATTTATATTCAGGCGATATTCTTGGAGGATTTTCTATTACCAGATAATTATCTGCTGAAGGAAAAATGTTAATGAAAGATTTCAAAAAAAAAATTCCTAACACACGAAACATATTCAGTGAACCAAAAGCATTCCGGAGAGTTTCCTTGAATTTTTGAGGGATTTTTTATCATCAGAAACATTTTCAGTTAAGAAAAATCATTCGGGAGAGATCCTTGAAGGATTTTTTATCACCAGAAACAGTTTCGGTAATGGAAAATCCTTCAAGAGAGATTCTTGACGGTTTTTATAATACCAGAAATATTTTTAGTGAAGCAAAATCATTCAGCAGGGATTTTTAAACGTTTTCATAACACATGAAACATTTTTAATGAAACAAAATCATTCAGGGGGAGATTCTTGAAGGTTTTTATATCATCAGAAACATTTTCAGTGAAGTAAAACCCGTAACGAAGGATTATCGAAACATTTTCAGTTAAGAAAAATCATTCAGGAGAGAGCTTTGAGGGATTTTTTATCACCAAAAACATTTTTAGTAAAACAAAATCATTTAGGAGAGATCCTTGAAGGTTTTTTTTTATCATAAGAAACATTTTCAGTGAAGTAAAACAAGTAACGAAGGATTATTAAACATTTTTTTAACGCCTTTATATTCAGGAGATATTCTTGGTGGATTTTCTATTACCATAGATAATTGTCTGCTGAAGGAAAAATGTTAATGAGAGACTTCTAAAACACAAGAAACATTTTCAGTGAATCAAAATCATGCAGGAGAGATCCTTGAAGGATTTTTTAACACCAGAAACAGTTTCGGTAATGGAAAATCATGCAGGAGAGTTTCTTTAAGGTTTTATTATCATCAGAAACATTTTCATAGTGAAGTAAAAACATTAACGAACGATTGTTTAGGGTTGTTTATTGCCTTAAACATTTATATTCAAGCGATATTCTTGGAAGATTTTCTATTAACAGGAAATTGTCGGAAATTGAAGAAAAAATGTTAACGAGAGATTCCTCTGAAGCTATTCAAAGAACGATTTCCGTAAAAACATTCCGGGCGAGATTCTTGAAGGTTTTATTATAATACCATCAGAAACATTTTCATATTGCGAGGTATAAAAACATTAACGAAGGAATGTTCTTAAAGGATTTTCTACTGGAAAATTTCCTAAAATAAACTTACCTATCATTTTGATAAATTTCCACTGATGAATTTAATTCGGACATTTGTTCTTTTAATAATTGTAAATTTGAATTAACAAAACTTAATTCTAATGCAACTGTTTCACGTAATTTTCGATTTGTTGTGGCCTATTCAAATTAAAATAGAAAAATTAATTATAATAATAATCAAATTATAAAATGAAAATTGCGACGTACTTTATATAAATTTTCAGCACCAGCACGTAATCGTAATTCTTTATTAATTTCTTGATTTAATTTACATCGACGATTTTGTAATTTTCCTCGACATGTTGCTGCCCGTGGATCAGAACCCTGTATATATAGATAAAATAAAATTGAAATTAATTTTTATTATCAATATTAATTTTATTAAAATTAAACACTTCGTTTTTATTTAGTAATCACAAAGCCAGAAAGAATTTACTTCTTTTATTTCCATATTATTATATTTATTGTATGGGATCTCCGTCCATATCCATAAAAATAAATCAGAGTTTTATATCTAGTTTTTTTTATGAGGTGGTTTTACTTTTCTTCTTTTTTTCATACGAGTTTATCTTAATTATTATATTATACAAATACAATTAATGGACGCGATGACTCGATGCGAGACAGACCATGAGACATATAAAAAAATTATATTTTTATTACTATATGTATTATAATTTTTACACTCTTACTAATTACATATTATATATATAGAATTCTATGTGTCTTCATTCGAAACAAAAAAAAAAACGAAATATAATAAGCGATGATGAGTTAATTATATTTTTAAAGATATAAGAAATATTTTCAATGAAGTAAAAACCTTCATTGTGCAGGATTTTTCTATGCCATCAGAAAAATTTCCATTGAAGTGAAACGCTTCAAGAGAGATTCTAGCGAAAGACTTTCTATTACCAGGAAATGGTCAACATATGGGCCCATATATGGACTAAATATTAATGTTAGAAGGTTTTTTCTGAAGTATATTACTTTTGTATATTACTATATAGAAACGTTTTCTGTAAATCAAAAAAAAACATTCAGCGCATAGAGATTCTTGAAGGTTATATAATAACACACAAAAGAAAGCTTTTCAGTGAAATAAATAAAAACATTCGGCAGAGATTCTCATCGAGAGATTTTCTATAATCCGAAACATTTTCAGGAAAGTATTTTGGAAAGATTTTGTTCCACAGAAAAGTTATCCATTGAAGATAAACAATTCACGAAGCCGAGCTGAAAAAATGTTTATAAGAAAATTAAAATATTCGCAGCATTCAAATTCAATATTTCCGTATTTTCTTTCACTGGGCATATCTTTTTAACATTTCTATTGTAAATATATTGAAGTGTTCGCACTTCTTTTTCAGTTATTCATTCAGAAGAGGAGATTCTTAACGGATTTTCTAATTACCGCAGTAAAAATGGTTGACTGAAGGAAAAATGTTAATAAAATATTCCTGCGAAGGTTTTTTCCTACGCAATATACAAGAAACTTTTTTTTTCGGTGGTGAAGTTCAGGAACATTCATCAGGACAGATTCGCTTTTGACAGATTTTCTATCACCCAAAACATTTCTATTACCAAAGGTAATAAAATGCAATTAACCCTAGGTTGATGCATATATATGGGTATTTTAATAAATACCCATTAGATGATTTTAAAAGTGGTGTAAAAACTTTATTTCTTTTTGCTTATGCCATGGTGACATTTGGTGAGATCTTCAAATGTTTAATTCTCTATCTAAAATTCTGTAATGGACTTGCAAATAAAGTGTTCAGCGAATCATGGCCATTCTTATTTATAGGTAAGACATCGCGCGCGGATTTGCATATTCTATAGGTATAATTATGCCCATGATTAAAAATAATTGTATTATACAGGGTTTCCCAGGGGATCGACAATAATATGCCGTTTTTAGGTCCTCCTGTGACTCATATGGAGTCGAAAAAATTTTCAAAAATGTGTTGTTCCATTCGGTGAGTTTCGTTGAGGAATTAAGCGAACCAAAAAACTAATTTTTTGAGATTTTTTCATGTTTTTTGCGACTATGGCAAAGTTTTTGGGGTATCATATCTCGAAAAGATACCTAAAGTAAAAATGTCCGTCGGTAAACTTACTTAAAAACTTGCTATTACATTATTTAGCTTTCGTTTAACATATACACATTTCCATGTGATATGTCTAATAGTTTCGAAGTTATTCACGATATAGGACATTTTTAATGGTCCAGTTGCATTTAAATTTTAATTTATTTCTTTATTTTTTTATTAAAAAAATGGATTTTAATATTTTTTTAAGGTAATTCTTGAGCATTACCAAACGATGGCCAAATTATGTTCAGATACTTGAATCAGTGTCAAAACGATTTATCATCATTTGGATTTGGGTTCTAAGCGTATGGTTTAAAAAGTGGTTATCTATGAAAAACCTCCTTGCAAACATATTTTTGTGATTCACTCAAAATGGGTTATTTGAGAATATCTTAAAAACTGTTGTTTGGAATAGAGATTTTTTATTAAACCAAAATAATTTCTTTGAAGGAGAAATGTATGCCTGAGGGATTGGTTTTTATTAAACAAAAAACAACAGAGGAAAATATACCTATTAAAGTAAAATTTGGAATTAGTAGGGAGTTTTGAGAGATTGTTTCAATAATCAGCAAAAATTTTTATTTAAGGAAAATTATAGGATTATGAAAGGTTTCTTATAAACGAAAAGCTTTCCAATGTAAAGTAAAATCATTCAAAAGAGAGTTAAAAGGTTATTGTTATAAGGATTCGAATGGACGATCTCAGAAATTTGTCAGATTTCTTAATTCATCCTCGCTTTTATGTTTTATGAATAATAATATGATCAATGTTCATCACACTATATTGAAATAGTGAATCCTTTAAATCTATATAATATTCGAATTCAATCATTAAAGTTATACTTATTCTGAATGACACTCAATATCTCAACGTTCCCGCAATTAACCATTTGATATCCGCACAATTTTTTTTTTTACATTAAATACATTTTTCATTATCACCTCATCACCGCATATATTTATTATTATTGTTAGTATATACGCGCAATGTAATTTTTTTGATATTGACATTAAAAATTCTTTTATTAATTAGTGTATCTTAACTTAATAATGCTATACGTATACAAAATAATTAATACATGAAAAAAAATAGAAACACGCATAAATTTTTAACAAGGAAAAAAAATTCAAGTATATTTTTGTATATTTAATTAACACAATAATAATAATAATAATTTTATTTATATAAATATTCATATATAAACAATATTTACAAGTGCTTATAACAATTCTATAATTAGTAAAAACCGAACTAATATAAAATGCGTTTGTTATATATACAAGAAAAGATTATTATGTATATATTTAAAATTATAAAAATAAGCCGGTCCTTGTGATAAAATTAATTAAAAATAAAGCCATATATGCGTTTATAATAATAATAATGAGAGATACGCCGCAATTAAACAAAACAAGATACAATTGTTTTATTTTTCATGGTAGGTACTTAAAATTTAATAGTTGTAAAATATAAAAAAAGTAAAAAAATTATTCAAAACACGATGATGATAAGGCAATATTTTCTTTATATACATATATTTGATTTTTGTTATCAATTTTTCAATAATTTCTATATAATCTGCGATGTTTATATAGCATTTCAAGACCAACGACGACGAATAAAATAAATTAAAAAAAAAAACACACATTCCGTGTGTCATTTTTTTATATAAATAAATAAATATAATAGCGATATAGAAATTGATCTTAATGTCTTAAAGCTTTTTTTTAGTTAGTTCGCGAAAAGGCGATAGATAGCATTTCAATGTGGAAATAAAATGATTTCTGTAAAATATTTTAATGGGGTTTATACTTGAACGGATTCAACTGGAATTGAGAAATTGCCAGAAGTATATTGTAGGATTTTTTACCAATAGGAAAATATTTACCAAATCGATTTTGATGAAAGATTAAACCTAAATAAAAACGTTTTGAAAATTTTGCGACTTTTATTTATAATTTATTAATGGATACCATCAATGAAAAATGTTGGAGAAACGTTTCAGAACGTTTTAGCCCTTAGTTTTTGAGTTATGGCCCGGCAAAGATTTTGCCCTTATGAAAAAATGGATTTTTAACCGAAACCGTTAAGTTTGAGCTATCGGGCTGAAAACTTGTATACTTATGCTTTAAGGGATGCTAAATTCGAATAAATTGGTTTCAGAACGATTCAGACATTGGTTTTTGAGTTATAGCCCGGCAAAAACTTCCCAAAATTTTGCTATACTAACCCCTTATGAAAAAATGGATTTTTCACCGAAAACTTTAAGTTTGTTCTATCGGGCTGAAAATTTGCATACTTATGTTTTAAGGGGTGCTAAATCCGAATAAATTGGTTTCAGAACGATTCAGACATTGGATTTTGAGTCATAGCCCGACAAATATTTCCCAAAATTTTGCTATACTAACCCCTTATGAAAAAATGGATTTTTCACGGAAAACTTTAAGTTCGTGCAATCGGGCTGAAAATTTGCATCCTTATGTTTTAAGGGATGCTAAATTCGAATAAATTGGTTTCAGAACGATTCAGACATTGGTTTTTGAGTTATGGCCCGACAAAGAGAGAATTCATTCATAAATTGATGGAGTTATTCAAAACTTCAATTATTTTTAATCCATTTTTAATTGCGATTTTCATATAACAAAATTCACGCTTCCGCTAACCAAAATATAAGAATCTCTAATCATCATTAGACGTTTGACATTGAAGACGTTTTTACCGCATTAGCATGCAACGCATTTAACGCAAAGATATTTATAACGCATTTGTCGTGATCTCTGTTAAATATTGAATGTTTCCTATATAGAACGCAGTTGAGAATTTCCCGAAGAGAAGATTTTCATGGGGTTTTTAGTAAAAGTTTTTTTCATTGTTTTGGTTATCGTCAAAATATTTTATCTATAACAATAATAATAATAATAATATTTAAATATATTTATTTTATTTTTTATCAGTATTTTTGATGCATTAAAATCTTATCAAAATTTATACACAAAATTTAAGCTAACAAAAATTTATTGATAATTGGTTTAAATTGAAAAAAAAAATTTAAATACAATTTAAATACAAATTCGCTTTGTTTTGTTATATATCAAGTGGTATGATAAAAGAAAATTTTTTTTTATTCGTTTATATATTAACTTAACTCATTAACTGCCTGCGGTATGAATTACCTTTGTCAGTCCTGATGATAAGTTTGATAATGGCACAAAGCAAAAAGCAAGACGATTTTTGGATGATTTTAACAAAAATCGACATCGTCTGGTCTGTCATCTTAAGAATTATACTTTAGACTTTTGTTTCTGTTTCTGAGGAATGTTTCTGTTGAATGGGTTTGGGTTTAAATTACTATTTGAAAGTTTTAGCGCAGGCATAATATAAAATAGAATGCATGTATTTAACCACTGCTAGAGAATTTGGATCTGCCTTTGAATATATTAAAAAAATTTATCTTTTTGATATCGCATACAAGTAAAATTTTGTTTTTTTTTATTTTTAAATATACGAAAATGACTTCATCATAAAACAATGAAACGCTGTAATGAAACCTTTTTTTAATTATCACATAATTATCATACATATATAAAAATGAAAACACCTAAAAATTAATGTATGTTAAGTTAATATAAAACCAAAAAAAAAAACCCCATATTTTTTTTTCTATACATTTTTGAGTGGATTTAATTGTCTTATTGTGTGGTGGTGGGTGGGTAATCATAAAACAAAATATATATGCGAGATAACAAAATTAAAAAAAAACTATTTTCTTTTGTATTTATATATAAGATAAAATTTTTGTTTAAATAACAAAATTTAAGATTATTTAAATTGAAAAAGACGACGATGCGATTTTTTTAAAGATTATTATATAGACTATAGAGAATTTACATAGACAGAGGATTGATTTTCGTTTTTTATTACCCCAAATTATAATGATAACAAAATCAAATGAAATGAAATATTAATCTGAACTGGCGGTTATAGATTATTAATTATTTATGAATTGATAATATTCAACGGGCAAAATCACGTGCAATTTAGTTTTATATGGTTTAAAAAAAATATATTATATTATAGATTACGTGTAATGAGTGAGATAATATTTAGATTTTATGTATGGTTTTTAAATTGAAAAATTATAAATAATTCTTTTGCGTTTTTGCTTTGTTTTGTCAAAATCGTCGTCGAGAATGAAATGAAATGTCGAGAAAAAAGTCCTATATGAAATGATTATGAAATCTTGAAAATTCACATTTGGTAATGGTTTTGAAAATTATGATATATGAATAACTATTCTTCAAAGACGATATCGCCAAAATTTGGAGAGCATTCCCTATAGGACTTTTCGTTATCTGAACAAAATTTATGGTAAAAAATTATAATCTCTGCGATATCATAGTTTACGGAAAATTTCGTTAACCCAAATATGATCGTTTTGAAAAGTTTATCAAAAGTTTATTGGGATTCATTGGAAAGAAATTCTGAGTAAAATATTGAACTAAAATTTTCATATTGATTCGCAGATAAATGTGAATTTTCCCATATTTTTACAAAGATTTTATTAGTGCGTATTTTTTTTATATATAAAATTTTTACCAATTGATAGCGATTTCTCGAAAGTTTTTTTGACCAATCATTTTGAAAATTATACCAAATAGATTAACATACATTCATAAGGTTAAAGATTTTGTCTGCAAAATGTTTGAACATATTTTCTTATGGACGCATACTAATTTAGAATTGACAGTTTTCCAAAAGATTTTCATTATGTATTTTTATATGTGAACATTTGTTTTTGTTCTCGATTATCGATATCTGAGTGAGAGTGAATGAGGAAAAGCTCCTATACCAATGATTTTTGGAAAATTTTTATCGCACGTATTTATAATTCATGAAAGTCCGATCTCTGTAAAAGAATATTGTACTACTTGCTTGCGGTTTCCTTGGACGATTTGATTCAGAATTGAGAATTTTCCAAGATTTTCACCAATTTTTTTTTTTTTGTATGAAAAATGTTAACAAATTAATTGCTATGATATCGATTTCTTGAAAATTCTAAAAACACTAAACGTTTTACTAAAATTATTATCAGATATTTGTTTCGGTATTTTTGTCTAAATGATCTCCGTGATGTTTTGGAAGTCTTGTTTTGGACGGATTTTTACTTAAATTCCCTTTAAAAATCATTATTACAAGATATTTTTATATATATATATTTCTTCAAAGATATATAGAGATGAATTATAGAATTTAACATCCGCAGTTATAGAGATTTTACTTCCGAAATTCCTCGCGAGTTTTGACCAGAAAATACCACAAATGTATAATTTAACTATATAAAGGGTGATTTTTTAACTATTATCTTTTTGGCAACACTGCGGTTTAAACAACTGACGACGCACGTTTCGTGTTTTGTTTCACTGTCAAACATCTTCAGTTTGGTCTATAATTTAACCATCCATGAATCGTCTTACAAACGAACAACGCTTGCAAATTATTGAATTTTTATGATCAAAATGCGTGCTCTGTTAAGAATCTGTTCATCGCGACGAAATTGTGTTCATCGCGACGAAGCTCATTTTTGGCTCAATGGGTACTGCTCAAATAAGCAGAATTCTCGAATTGCCGCAGAAGCATTGAAAGAGCTACCAGAATGCATCCAGAAAAAGTCACAGTTTGGTGCGGTTTATGCGGGCTGGTGTGGCATCATTGAACCGTACTTCTACAAAATTAATGATACGAATCGTAACGTAACTGTGAATGGTGATCGCCCGACCGTGATATGATATCCAACTTTTTTTTTTGCCAAAATGCAAGAGCTTGACTTGCATGACATCATGTGGTTTCAACAAGACGATGCCACATGCCACACACAGTACGCGCAACAATGGACTTTGGATTGAGAGGCGAAATCGGTGAACATTTTATTTCACGTTTGGGACCGGTCGGGATTGGCCGCCTAGATCGTACGATTTACTAAACGCCTTTTTGGACTATGTTAAATCTCATGTCTCTGTAAAGCAAACAAGCCCGCTTCAATTAACGCATTGGAAGCCAATAATGAACATTGAAGCATTTATTCGTGAGATACCGGCCAAAATGTTGGAAAGAGTATGCCACAATTGGACTAAGCAGCGGATGAACCATTTGAGGCGCAGTCAAGGTCAACATTTGAGCATGAAATAGTCTTCAAACATTAAATTATATGCGGACCGTACCGTATCGATGATTCAAATAAAGATTTCATGCATTTTTCTGAATTTTATGTGTTTTTTTTTTTTGAAACACTTTCCTATAGCTTTTAAAAAACCACCCTTTAATTGCATTTTCATTTTATTGCATTCCAATGTTTCCAATATTTTTTCCTCGTCATCATCATCATGAATTTTAATCATAAAATTTCTATATATACCATTATATATATAAATAAAAATCAAATATTAATTATTCATAAAAATGCTATGCGTAAAAATATTCCAAAAATTTTAAAAACTACTGTTGCAAAGAAGTAAGAAATAAGCAAAAAAAAAAAAATAAAAATAATAATTAACAACCAACCAGAAACAAAAACAAAAAACGATTTGTATGTCAATTAATAAAACATGCGGAAGATTTAAAAATAAAAAATAAAATAAAATAAAAAAAAATGAACAAAAGCAATAAAATATAAAAAAAAAACTTGCCATATAAGAAAACGAGATGAAGAAGAAGATAATTTTGCATATACAGTTTAAACACCTTTGACACATTTTCCAATCGAAAAAAATTTTATTTATAGTATTTATTATTTTTATTATTATTTAGTTGTTGTTGTTTTTTGAATATTTATTTCAATTTCAATAGAAGATGAAGTAGAAGAATATCAAAACAGAAATAAAAACTTTTTTTTTTTAGCATCTTAAAAAAATGATTAAGATTTATTTTTATATTTACTCTATAAAAACCACTATTTTTTTCCATTATAAAGCAATTTATTTACCTTTTTTTTTACTTTATACGTGATCATTTTTTATTTTTTTTTAAATCTTTAACTCTTTCTCGTATATACGAGATATATACGATGCGAAGATGATATAGCAATAATAATAATAATAATAATAATAATAAAAAAACCTCTATCTGAATCTGTACTATGTAAAATTTTTACGTTACGTTATGTTATGTTATTTACAATTTACCTGTAAAAGTGTGTGTATAAAAGATTCATCTTTTAAATCTATATTATACATTAGGTATGTAAGAAACGAAAAAAAAAAAAATCAATAGATATATATAACTGTTTATATGCGATGGAATGGAAGGAAGGTAAAAAATTTCACTACTATTTTTTAATTCAAAATTGTTTATTAATTCATATTTTATTTATTTTTATCGTTTTTTATTCATTTCGTTTTGTTTTTTTTTTTTTTTTTGTTTAAATCAAGGTGATTGAAAATAATTTATAATTTATTAAATACCTGTTCGAAAAATGTTTTCATTATTGTTTGTTCAATATATAGGCTTTTTTAATTCGCATATATCCGAGCATTACGATGTCAAAGAGAAAAATTGAAACAAACTTGAATATATAATAATCAAATTTTAAAAGTTATTTCTTCACTATAAATGTTTATATATATATAAGATAAAAATTTTTGTTAAAGGTAATAAATAAAGGTAAATAAACCAGTTATTTTTTATCTGAAAATTAATTATTTTATTTTTTACATTAAAATAATTGTAAATAATTGACTTTATAACATATAATAAGTATAATTTGATACAAATAAAACATGCTTTTAATAGTATAAATGTTTTATATTTGACATTGACTCAATAAAATCGTTAAAAAATATTCATCAATAACACAACAAAATTCAAAATGTATAATAAAAAATATAAAAAACACAATTTTTTATTGCCTCAACATTTAATATATTTCACATATGTTTCTTCTATCACAATCAATTCAATCAATTCAATACTGTTGTTTATTAGAATCGATATAGTATGATAATTAGAACGCACAGCCAAATTTGATAGAACATTTAAAAAATTAAAAATATATATACGGATTTTAATTTGTATATTTAATAAAAAAAATACCTGTAAATATTTATATAAAAAGATTAAAAAATAAAACAAGATTAAAAAACAGTAATAAAATACGAATAAATTTGTATTTAATTCTATCTATATATCAGAGTAGAAATGAAATTCCAATAATTTTTGTAAATATAATTATTAGTGCAACTCGCTGCTGCTGCGGTCTATAACAGATAAAAATTGGCAACCAAAAATTAAAATAATATTTTGGGGGTTTCCATACAAAGAGTATGCTTAAATTGACAATTTTCCACGTTTATAGATTTTAACTATAGAATTTGTTCTACAACCCCATTTGATGTGTAAGGAAAGTTTTTAGAGAATTTAATTATCTATCGATTGATGGTCTGCCCATTATTCTATCTTAACAGATTTCCAAGTTATAGCATTTTTACTATACCCCTTACATAATAAAAAATTCCGTTTTTTTACCAACAATTGGTCAAAATCAACCACTAATCATTCAATTTTTAAGGTTAAAATTTCCATGAAATGGTATTGATTTTAAGACTGAATCTTAAGTAAAATAAGCTGAATTTTACGAATTTAAAATAATATTATGGGGTGTCCATGCAAAAAGTATGGTTAAATTGACAATTTTTCACATAATTAGATTTTTACTATAGAATTTGTTCTACAACCCCATTTGATGTGTAAGGGAAGTTTTTAGAGAATTTAATTATCTATCGATTGATGGTCTACTCATTATTCTATCTCAACAGGTTTCCAAGTTATGGCATTTTTACGATACCCCTTACATAATAAAAAATTCCGTTTTTTTACCTATAATTGGTCAAAATCAACCACTAATCATTCATTTTTTAAGGGTGAAATTTCCATGAAATGGTATTGATTTTAAGATTGAATCTTAAGTAAAATAAGCTGAATGTTCCGAATTTCAAATAATATTATGGGGTGTCCATGCAAAAAGTATGCTTAAATTGACAATTTTTCACGTTTATAGATTTTGACTATAGAATTTGTTCTACAATCCCATTTGATGTGTAAGAGTAGTTTTTAGAGAATTTAATTATCTATCGATTGATGGTCTGCCCATTATTCTATCTTAACAGATTTCCAAGTTATGGCATTTTTACTATACCCTTTACATAATAAAAAATTCCGTTTTTTTACCTATAATTGGTCAAAATCAACCACTAATCATTCAATTTTTAAGGGTGAAATTTTCATGAAATGGTATTGATTTTAAGACTAAATCTTAAGTAAAATAAACTGAATTTTCCGAATTTATATATTATGGGGACGCCCCATAATATAATAATATTATGGGGCGTCCATGCAAAGAGTATGGTTAAATTGACAATTTTCCACGTTTATTGATTTTAACTATAGAATTTGTTCTACAACCCCATTTGATGTGTAAGGGAAGTTTTTAGAGAATTTAATTATCTATCGATTGATGGTCTGCCCATTATTCTATCTCAACCGGGTTTCCAAGTTATGGCATTTTTACTATACCCCTTCCATAATAAAAAATTCCGTTTTTTTACCAACAATTGGTCAAAATCAACCACTAATCATTCAATTTTTAAGGGTGAAATTTCCATAAAATGGTATTGATTTTAAGACTGAATCTTAAGGAAAATAAGCTGAATTTTCCGAATTTAAAATAATATTTTGGGGGTTTCCATACAAAGAGTATGGTAAAATTGACAATTTTTCACGTTTATAGATTTTAACTATAGAATTTGTTCTACAACCTCATTTGATGTGTAAGGGATGATTTTAGAGAATTTAATTATCTATCGATTGATGATCTGCCCATTATTCTATCTTAACAGATTTCCAAGTTATGGCATTTTTACTATACCCCTTACAAAATTCATTTTTCAATACAAATTGATTACATACACATATAGATTTTTTATTATATGACAATAAAATTTCCTTATATCAATCAAACGATTTGTATACATAAAATATTAAAAGATAAAAACTACCCGACCATATATTAAAAGCTTATCGTATTACATTCGAAAATCTTTTATAATCATGCAATATTATAAATATTTATACAATATAATAGAATTAAAATTAAAATGCGTACCACGGCGTAAGTGACTATAAATACATATAATTTATATTACATATATTTTCAAATAATAATACGTTCAGGTCTATACAATTAAAAAAGAAAAAAAAGTCGTACAAATTAAGAAGAAAAAAAAAAAACGACAATTCTATTATGCAGACAGTAATTATATATATAATTAAAAAAAAGTGAATGGTATAACCGCATAATATATAATGATTACATCAGAGCATTTATTGGAAAAATTAATTTAAATTCAAAGTTTCCATATATTTAAAAAATACAATTTGATACAAAAACCCTCGATTTCTTAAAATATAAACCATAAATAAAACAGAATAAGCAGAAATAATTAAATTATTTTGATTTTATTATTATTAAATAATTAAATCACAGAGTATTTATAATTTTAATACACGCAAAACAAAAAACGAAAAAATGTTTGATTATAAAAACAAAAAGCAAAACAGAGAGAGATTAATAAATATTTTATTATTTCGTCATATAGGTACATTTTTATGCGTAATTATAATCAACATACAATTATTTATAATAAACTTAAACCGAAAATTTAGAGATAAGCGAATTAATTTTAAATGAATTAATTTTTTATCGTAAAAATGTACGTTTATTGTGTAATTTTTTTTTTTGAATTTTTTTGTATAATATCACCAAAACATAATTTATCGTTTAATACTTTTTTTATTAAATAGTTTAATGTATTTTTTTTTTTAAATGCGATTCAAAAAAAAAAAACAAAACAAAAATTAAATGCCTTAAAACTATGATATTTTGAAATGAATACGCATATAAAAACTATATATGATACCCAAAACTACTACTCTAACCACTATAATATCGGACACCTGCTATTTTATTCGAATGCTCGATTTTGAGATGCCAAAAAAGGACTTTAAACAACAACAATTTTTTAATCCTTCTAATTTTATTTCATAAAATGATGGTGTTTTAGTTAAATAATTACGCAGACAGAAGTAAAAAATCTTTTAAATTCAATGGAATTTAATTCAAAGTGATTCAATTTCACAAAAAAAATTCATTTGACCATAATAATATCGGACACTTATATTATACGGCACTACGATCTCCTTTGTAACGCCTCCTTTGGCCTTTATGATAACCTCGACCATTCTCTTAGACGTGGTATTTACTAAATTTTTACATTCATCCGGTGTTTTTGTATTCCGCATTTCAATGATTTTTCCTTGGAATTCTTCACTCCTTCAATTGTAACTTTCATATCATGTATTTACTTTGTTTTATTATTGCCCACATCGATTCTATTGGACTTAAATCGGGACTGTATGGCTCATTTTAATCAATAAGAATAATTCATAAAGAACCAAATATTTCTAAAGAACTTAATGTAACTAATTGTAAGTCTACCGTATCAGATATTTAAATAAAATGTGGTTAACCGGTTCATTTGAGTCACATAAAGTGGTATAAAATTTAATGTTACTGATCGTGATAAACTCATTGAAATGAGGAATACAAAAACACCGGATGAATGCAAAAATTTAGTAAATACAATGTCTAAGAGAATGGATGATATTATAAAGGCCAAAGGAGGCGTTACAAAGGAGAATAGTGGCGTATAATATAAGTGTCCGATATTATAATGATCAAATTTTTTTTTTGTGAAATTGAATCATTTTGAATTAAATTCCATAACTGATAATTGAATTTAAAAGATTTTTTACTTCTGTCTGCGCGCAATTATTTAACTAAAACCATAATTTTGTGAAATAAAATTGGAAGGATTAAAAAATTATTGTTTAAAGTCCTTTCACGGCATCTCAAAGTCGAGCATACGAATAAAATAGCAGGTGTCCGATATTATAGTGCGGTTTGAGTAGTATATACTAAATATAATTTAATTATTTTAATGTACAAAATAACATGCGGTTATTTTTTAAATTGAGAATTTTCCAAGATTTTCACGATTTTTTTATTGTGCATATTTAGATTCTTTAAGTGAAAACCTATTTTTTTAACCAATCATTTGGAAAATCTTTTATCAATATCGCGCATATTCGTTATTGTAAATGATCTCGGTGAAGTCTCAGTAGATTTCCATCTTGGCTTCATCATCAGAATTGAGAAAATTTTTTCAAAAAAAGATTATATATTTTTGATATATTTTTAATATATTTTGTTAAATATGAATAATTTTGCATTTTTCATAGGCGATCTTATTCTTTTTAAAATTGTACTGTAAGATTATTATTGTATCGTCTAATAAATGGAGGATTTTTTAAAGTTCTATTTATATTGAATTTTCTCTATATAAATATATAGAAAAGAATGTCTTACAATATATTATTTAGGCCGTAAACTTTGGTGTTATTGCGTTCGCATACGGTTTCATCTATAGACATATTTCCTCATAATCAATTTCAAATATAGAATTATAATATACCTGAGGTGATTTATTTTAATGGGATCCTTTAAAAGTCGTTTTCTTCAGAAAAGCATAAACAAAAAAACCATACAAAGTTTTCAAGAGGAAACTCTGAATAATGTTCTAAAGTTAATTCACCATCAATTTTTAAGGGAAATTTTACGTAATTTTCTAGGCTTTTGTATATTGAAATTGTATTTATGGTATTTTTCTTTATGAAATGTTTCTAAAAATATAGTATAATAATTTTTCCACGACGAATTGTTTTTAGTTATTAATTATTCAGGTATTTTTATATACGCATACCGCATTATAATTATTTATTATACATATATACATCTGATGATCAATTTGTTATGTTTTGAAATGAATTATTAATTTTGAAAATAGAAATTAAAAGTATGTACAATATATAGAAATTAAACAAAAATCATCACAAATCACATCACAGACATATTCTCGATTATGTATTATGAATAAATATTACATTATTAAGGTGAATTTGTAAATATTAAATATTTATGCGTATTTTTTGTGTATATTATAACTTTACCAATCACAACCAAAAATAACTTACTTCATTAAAAAAAAAGAGTTATTTATTTTTATATCATACCTAAAAAACCAAAAAATTTCTCTTTTTTATTAATAAATAAAATCGAAAATATATAAAAATTTTAATTTATATTTCATATGTCATCATATAATTTCATTTTTGTTTTTTGTTTTTTTATTAATTACAAATTAAATAAAGGGTGATTTTTTATAAGCTATAGGAAAGTTTTTCACAAAAAAAAAAACACATAAAATTCTGAAAAATGCATGAAATCTTTATTTGAATCATCGATACGACGGTACGGTCCATATAATTTCATGATGTTTGAAGATTATTTCATGCGCAAATGTTGACATTGACTGCGCCTCAAATGGTCCATCCTCAATTAGTCCAATTTTGGCATACTCTTTCCAACAACATTTCAGCCGGTATCTTAAGAATAAAATGCTTCAATGTTGTCTTCCAATGCGTCAATTGAAGCGGACTTGTATGTTGGGACATGAGCTTTAACATAGCCCCACAAAAAATAGTCCAAAAAGGCGTTTAGTAAATCGCACGATCTATGCGGCCAATTGACCGGTCCCGAACGTGAAATTGAAATGTTCACCGAATTCGCCTCTCAATAAGTCCATTGTGGCGCGTGCTGTGTGGCATGTGGCACCGTCTTGTTCAAAAAACCGCATGTCATTCATGTCAAGCTCTTGCATTTTGGCAAAAAAAAAGTTGGTTATCATCTCACGGTCGGGCGCTCACCATTCACAGTTACGTTACGATTCGTATCATTAATGTTTGTAGAAGTACGGTCCAATGATGCCACACCAGCCCATAAACCGCACCAAACTGTGACTGTTTTCTGGATGCATTCTGGTAGCTCTTGCAATGCTTATGCGGCTGATTTTCACTCCAAAATCGACAATTCTGCTTATTTACGTACAACCATTGAGCCAAAAATGAGCTTCGTCGCTGAACACCATTTTGTCGCGATGAAATTTCTTAACAGAACACGCATTTTGATAATAAAATATTCAATAATTTGCAATAAGCGTTATTCGTTTGTAAGACGATTCATGGATGGTTAAATTATAGACCAAACTGAAGATGTTTGACAGTGAAACAAAACACGAAACGTGGTCACAAAGATAATAGCTAAAAAATCACCCTTTATAATCAAATTTTTTTATTAAAATATATATTCATCTTATAGATTTTATTTTTTATTAATTATTATTATTTAAATATACCTTTTCTTTTTTTTGTATAAGCAAAATTTGAATTTGTTAGTAATAATAAATCTATAAGGAAATAATTTTAATTTAATTATTATGTTTGAAGGGAAATGAATTAATTTTTGGTTTTTACTTTTACTTTTGTTTATGGTATGTATATACGGCGAACAAAATGTAAAATATTTTTACATATGCTATTAAATTAGTATTTTTAAATTGGAGTTTTTATAGTATTTAATTTTTCTATATACATATTCAAAAGGGTATATTCAAATATAATCGGACCGGATCGGTTTTTAAGTCGAAGAATATTCGATAAGATTATTATATTTGCGTTGATAAAATATAACCATATAACCAATCAATTATAAATAAAAAAAGGTATGTTTTTTTGTTGTGAATGCGCGCTCCTTAAAAAATTCCACCTTAACATATAAAATTCACATTTATAATTGTTTATTTATTTTTATTTTATTGATAAAACTTTATATTAATTAAATCTCATGCTGTCTGAAAATATATGATATAAGCTTTTTTTTTTTGTTTTTATTCAAATTGCGATGTAAATAATAATAATAATAATAAAAATTAGATGATTAATATATTACAAAATACAATTTATTATTCTTTCTCTATGTATCGATTTTGTATATAGGGCAATTGATTAACGCAATTGAATAGATTTAAAAAAAAAAAACTCATGGTAACATATCGTAATAATATAATAATTATATTTATATCTATATATATATATATACGAATAGCCTATTTAATATATATTCTATAGATACAATAATAATTCATTTAATCTATATTCAATATGGGGTTGTCTGTTTTGGCAGTTATCACAAAAACAATAATACTAATAATATTAATATAATATCCGAATTGTTATGGAGGTTAAATTTCATGAATGAAGAAGTATCAGAGTTGTGTCTGACAAAACATATATTTTATGTCTTCTGTAGGATTTGAGCCCACGACTCTAAAATGTGTAAGAATTTTAAGCTGCGGGCTTAACAAATCAACAAAGGTCCACAAAGCCACAGTTTTGCCTGATACCACATGGAATTTTATTAGTATAGCTATATATTATCGAGAATCATCAATTATATCATGTTTTAGAATCCATATAGAATATGGAATATATAGACTTTTATTTTGTAAATGGTAATTTGAAATTAAAAATGCTGGATCCGATTGAGTAAATAATTTCTGAATAATATACAGGTATATTCTCGGTAATTATAACGAATAAAATATGATTTAATAAGATTTTTATGGAAGTAAAACCGTGGCCAGAAATTGCCAGAAATTTAATGAAAAACCAATCAATTGATTTGTAATGCAATAGAGATAAAATACTTCTGATAAAACATTGAATTTTGTTTTCCTTTGTCCAATTTTCCAATTCATAATTTAGTAGATTTGCCTAGAGTTTTCAATATTTTTTATAGTGTATTTTATCGATATATAGGAAAAATGTAACTAATTGCGTTTTTTTTTTTTTTTTTAGCGATTTCTTGTCATTATTCGTTACCCAATCGTTTTGAAAATATTTATAATTTATCGAAGATGCGATCTTTGTTCAATATTGCGAACTATATAGGTTTCCTTGGACGGATTGATTCAAATTATGTTAATTTTCCAAAGATGATTTTTTTTCACGAGTTGGTCAATATATTTAATATGAAAATTTTACTATTTCCATTTCTGTACTATAATAAAATAGATATTTTTAATCAAAATGGTTTTTGGAAAATATTTCATCAATTCTTTATCCATTGACAATTGTAAAAAAAAATGATCTCTGTGAAATTAGTGAACCGCAGATTTCCCTATACGGATTGCTTTAGAATTGAAAATTTTCCGATAATTTTCACGGTTTTTATATACCAAAAAATTTTACCAAATAAATGTCTATATATACAGATTGAAATTTTCTTAAATAATCTATTTGAATAGCATTATCGCAGGTATTTATAATTCAATTCAAAGATGATCTCTATCTCTCTCTCTCTCTCTCTTAAATATTGACCTATTTTATCCTTCTCCCGAACTGATACAGAATTCAGAATTTTCCCAAGATTTTCCATGATTTTTTTATTAACACGGATTTTTTTTTTTTTTTTTACATAAAAATCCATATCCATATCCAAAATTACTGATGGAGATTTCTTGAAATTTTGTCAAATACAACATTACCCGGTATTTATAATTCAATTCAAAAAATGAAGTCTATGTTAAATATGTTTGTTTCAAATATGGGGAGTTTCCTCGGAATCGATTGATTTTGAATCAAGAAGTTTTCCTTCGATTTGCATGATATTTTATATAGTATTTTTTTTTTTTTAATATGAAAAATTCAACAATGGGAAAATTTAACGGATTAAAACATTTTCAGTCCGATTTCATGAAAATTTGTGTAATCAATCAGTTTTGTAAAATATTTTATCAATTCACACCCTAAAATGGTCTCTGTGAAATATTAAGCCGAATTTCCTTTGACAAACTAATGTATGCATTGGAAATGATTTTCTTTAAGTTTTTGGCCATGCGGTTTCCTTTAACAGATTCATTCAGAAGATTTTCATGATTTTTTTTTTTTTTAATATTATAGAATTCTATATTTAGAATTCAACTGGTTTGGGGTTTGAGAAAATCATTGACAAACAAAATACATATAATTTAAATCAGTTTAAAAAAAAAACCTTTTGAATCAATTTTTTTTTCTTTCTATGTTAACTCTATAAGCATTTATTGGTTGGTTGTTGTGGATATCATAAAAAGTATTTATTTGATGGAATAGAGATTGAAATTCACATGATAATAATAATATAAGAAAAAAAACAGTATTTAAACAGTAAAAATGAAAGTGAAAGATTATTTTAATATTGATATAACACATCACATCTCCAAATAAGTAATTATGGTAATAATTAACCATATAAGAATAAAGTAACTTATACGGACAGAGTAAAAAAAATTAAAATTCCTAAACAAACCTGACAAATTTGTTGTATAATATCCATATTTTTATTTTAATGTATATATCTCCTATTTTATTTCAAATGTATATTTACAATTACAATATGATTTATAATTTCTAATTTCCTTATCAAGTAATTGATTTTTTTTTATTTCACTTTTTTTTTTCACCACTTTACATTATAAATAAAATAAAAGTGTTTTTTTTTTAAATAAAAGAAAAACTTAACACCTTTTTTATTTATGAAATAAATTCATTTTTATACAAAGTTAATTAAAATTATACTAATAAATATGTATATAAGAAAGATGAAAAAAAAAACCAAATAAATGACTTTATAGCAATTTATAATTATTTTAATTTTGCATTTTCACAACTTGATTTACACTTAATTTTTTTCTAAGGATAGCTAA
This sequence comes from Dilophus febrilis, assembly GCA_958336335.1. Lineage (NCBI taxonomy): Eukaryota > Metazoa > Arthropoda > Insecta > Diptera > Bibionidae > Dilophus > Dilophus febrilis. The sequence continues at coordinate 2,291,037 of OY284468.1, read as the reverse complement.
ACATTATTTTTAATGACATTTATTTCTATTGAATTGGAAAATTTTAATTATTTATATATTTTGCTTAATGGAAATTAAACACAAACACAAAAATTAAATTTGCAAACTTCGACTACGATTGCATTGGCGAATACTATAAAACAAATAACTAATAAAATAACACAAAACATTTCAATCATTTCATTCATCAAACTTCACTGAATTTTTCACGCAAACAAAACATTTAGATAATTAAAAATTCTTCTAATAAAAATCCATTTTTAAAATTGTTTTTTTTTAATTTAAAAATAATTACAATAAATAATTTTCATTGAATTTAATAATTAAATTTAATATTTTGTTTCTTTCAATTTGAATGGAAATGCAAGTTTTTTTCTTTGATATATTCTTTTTATAACCGCACAATATTTTTTTAAAGATTATTTAATTTGTTTATAATACGAATTCTTATATTCTTAAACATTCTTTTATTCATATGGTTTTATTCTTTTCGATTTGAACATCTTGAAAGTTACCGCTATACTAAAATCTTAATCACATTGTAATATTGTAAACCAAATACACACAAACACACACACAGTAAATTATTTTATTTTTAATCTTTAAATCTCATCCTTTCACATTTATTATTATTATTATTATTATTATTAGAATTTGAATTGTAAAATAGAAGCAAACGTAAAAAAAGCACACATTTTTTTTTTGTTTTTTAATTGAAATAAATAAAACGATCATCAAACAAGTATTTGAAAAATTATTAAAATAAGAGCAATACAAAATGATAAAAAAAAAAATAATGATATCAAGTTAAAATTATGGTATTAGGTGTAGGAATTAGAAAAATGCGGATTTAGATGGCGAACAGATGGCGCAACTAGTGTTGAGTGTATCGCAACACACCGCGGCCGCAGACATGCCTGAAAAAGTTGTCACATACGGGGAAGTTTAATAACTTTCTTTTGAATTTGAAGTAAAAACCGCTGCTGAAAGTTATCGTTTGTTGGTTGAAGTTTATAGTGGTCCAGCTCCAGCTCAAGCAACTTGTGAACGATGGTTTGTGCGCCAAAATCCAAAATGATGATTTTGACTTGGACAAAGACAAAGAACGGCCAGGTCAGCCAAAAACAAAAAATTTGAAGACGAAGAATTGCGCAAGCGTTATTGGATTATTGGAAAATTCGTGTAGAACGTTACATGAAACTTGCAATGGCGTTGAATCGGTCGACCAAACAACCATTCCATTGGCAAACGTTTACATTTTGTTATACAAATAAATGCAATTTTCAAGCCAAAATTCATGCCGCATTGTTAATTCCTACACCTAATATATAAAATGCGATGATGAAAGAAATAATTTTTTTTTATTTCTTTTTAAAAACTATAACTAACGGTTCTGAACCGCAAGATTCTTTTTAATACAAAAAGAAGAAGAAGATTAAAATAAAATTTTTTTTTTTCTTTTAATTCTTATATAATTTTATTAATTTATTATAAATTATTTCTTATATTAATTTCTTAGTTGTGTCTTGTGTATAGAGTAGATCATCAAAAGAAAAATAGAATATTTATTAAGATATAAAATAAATATATATAGAAAATCTATTATATAAAGATTAAAAGAAAAAAAAAATTAATAAAAGGTGATTACACCTGATTTTTCTTTTCTTTTTATAGTTTTTTTTTTTTCATTTCATTTCATTTTTTTTTTCTATATACATAGTTAGTGTTATTATAAATAGAAGTTAAATTGTGATTAAAAAAGATAGATAAACCAAAAAAAAAAAAAGACAAGAAAAGAAAAAGATCAAATAGAGATAGAATTTTTCATTTTTATTGTATAATAATAATAAAGGTATAAAATAAAATATGCAATTAAAAATAAATATGTAATTTTATAACACACGCGATTATTTTAGTATCTCGTATATGATAATATTTAAAGAATTTGAAACAAAAGATCGGGAATTAACGCACGAAATTCGGATTTATTGGGTGTAGATAAATTTCCTAATTTTTAAGAAATAGCCCACACATTTTCAAATGACGAAAGAAATTCTAAAACAGATAGAATAGAATAGAATAGAATAGAATAGATTAGAATATAGAATAGAATATAGAATAGAATAGAATAGAATAGAATAGAATAGAATAGAATAGAATAGAATAGAATAGAATAGAATAGAATAGAATAGAATAGAATAGAATAGAATAGAATAGAATATAGAATAGAATATAGAATAGAATATAGAATAGAATAGAATAGAATAGAATAGAATAGAATAGAATAGAATAGAATAGAATAGAATAGATTAGAATATAGAATAGAATATAGAATAGAATATAGAATAGAATATAGAATAGAATATAGAATAGAATATAGAATAGAATATAGAATAGAATATAGAATAGAATATAGAATAGAATATAGAATAGAATATAGAATAGAATATAGAATAGAATATAGAATAGAATATAGAATAGACTAGAATAGAATAGAATTCTAATACAGAACGATATTTCTTTTTGTTTTTTTTTTTTTTTGGTGATTGTTCATTAGAAAATTCTGTTTAGTTTCGTACAGAAAATTCTGTTACAATTTCCTCAAGAAAACTTTGTTTAATTACCTTAAGAAAATTCTGTTTAATTTGCGGTTTTCAACAGTTTTGTAAAAATGAAATAATCGTACATATAAACGCACAAACAGAAAAGGTATAGTAAATATATACTTTTTCTAATGATAGAAAATCAATCGTGAAGAGATTTTCTTTCGTGAAAAGAATTTTAGTTAATTGGAAATTTTTCCTATTAATGACAATCGTAACCGTAATCAATTCGTTAAGAGATTGTTAAATCAAAATTGTGTGTAATTGCATATTGTTTCTATCAATCGAGAATATAAATTCTAAAGAATTGTGTTTAATTAGAAATGTTTTCCTCTATTGATATAGAAAATCAATCGTGAAGAGATTTTGAAATTGTAAATTATCACTTAGATAGAAAATCAATTCCAAAAAAGGAGCAGGGAGACATCTGAAAAAAAAATATTTACCAAATAAATTTCTCTTTGTGATATCTTGGAAATTTGTTTGCTAATCGATTTAAACGCTTTAAACCACTTGTTTTAAACCACTTGTTGATCTCTTATAGATAGATGGGATCAGAATTGAGGGGTTTCCAAGAATGTTTACGATGTTTTTCATGCGTAAGTACGATTTCTTATAAAACTCGTTAATCAATCGTTTTAACATAATTATACATTAAAATAAAAAATAATAGAGTGAAAAATATTAGAGTGGTTTTCTTTGGACGGACTTGATCAGAATTGATAATTTTCCAAGAATTTCCCACTTTTTTCCCACACGGTATTATTTTAAGTAATCTTTTTAACCTCTATAAAATTTTGTATGAGGTTATAGCTTGGACGGACTTGATCAGAATTGAGAAGTTTTTGTAAGAATTTTTCAAGATTTTTCATGTATTTTTCGTATGGAAAGATTTTACCAAAATCAATTTCTGATTGCGATATATTTGGAAAATTCATTGATCAAATCGGTTTGAAAATTTCACATGGTAAATTATGTAATTCGTTGAAGATAATCTATGTAAAGTATTAGTATTAGTAGGGATTTATACTTGAACAGAGACCTGATTATAGAATTGAGAATTTTTGCTTTTTTAATGTGCTTCTATATACTATACGCGATTAGTATATAGATAGAGAAATTCTAGAAAGCTGTGGCGATTTAAATTGTAATGTGAATTACCGCATAGAACTGTTTTATTATATTATTAGAGGTTTCCTCTAGATCTACTGAAAATTGCCTTTGGCAGAAAGCACAAGTCTCCCCCTGTATATACCACTATCATTCAATCAATGTTATGTTTAACGCTAAAAAAAATTTCCAATTCAAATATATTACATATTACATATTACATTTTGTGTATGCATCTGATAAATAAATAATACAAAGTAAATTCATTCATTTATTTTGCATAATTTATATATAATATTATATTTGAATATTCAAAAAAAAAAATATATAAATTAAAAATATTAAAATGTGTGGCAAACGTACAAGGTTATTTTTTTTTGGCTTTTACTATAAATTTTAACAATTCTTTAACAAACAAACAAAATAATTGTAACCTCTCTTAAAAATAAACAAAAAGAGTATGAGAAGAAGTTGAAAAATAAATTACCGCACATTGAAAAAATTATAATTCAAAAAAATAAACACATAAAATTTTAAAAATGAAATTAAATGAATATATTTTTATTTTGAATTTGTTTGGTCACATAATAAACTATATCTATCCATCCATCAACGAAATATATATATTATATATACAATATATTTTTTAGCCTTGTCGGTTAATTTTTTTTTTGTACAATAGCAGCTTTATTTGAATTTCCATCCATTGGTTGTGATATTATAATAAAAAATTCATATGTAAAAAATATGTATAACTCTCTGCCACGAAAATATATGCGCTACTGTCTGTATATAAATCTATAACAATTGCAATTTATTTCTATCAAAAATGCAAATGCATTCGGCGATGAATCATCGTATTTGAATGAAATGTGAATTATATTTATATATGTTTTTATGTTACGTCGATAAACTATAAATTTTATAATCCAATGAAAATCCAAAATAAAATTAAAAAGGTTATATAAGAAAATTTCATTTCAAAATTAAAACCAAATTTTATAATACATTCGCATATATTGAAATATTAAAATCTATGCTATGATATATTTAAATTAAAATTAACCGCGCCGTTATATTGAGCAATTAACCATCCATAAAATTGTTTGTTTCTTATATATCCAAATATATATAGATATAGTAGGTATATTTGTATAATAATAATAATAATAATACGTTACTATTAGGTGTAGGTATTAAAAATGCGGATTTAGATAACAGATGGCGCAACTAGCGTTGAGTGTATCGCAACACACCGCGGACATTTTCTTTTTTTTTGTCTGTCATTTTTTGGCTATAAATTTCAGTATATGTCATTTCATTGAAGTGTTGTAAACAATAAAGCTTTTCTTTTGCTTCGAATATGTCGAAACACATGCCTGAAAAAGTTGTCACATGCGGGGAAGTTTAATACCTTTCTTTAATTTGAAGAAAACCGCTGCTGAAAGTTATCGTTTGTTGGTTTGAAGCTTATGGTGGACCAGCTCCGGCTCAAGCAACTCAAGGAACGATGGTTTGTGCACGCTTCCAAAATGGTGATTTTGACTTGGAAGACAGAGAACGGCCAGGTCAGCCAAAAAAATTTGAAGACGAAGAATTGCGCAAGCGTTATTGGATTTGAAAATTCGTGTAGAACGCAACATGAACAGGCAATGGCGTTGAATCGGTCGACCAAACCAAACCATTGGCAAACGTTTACATTTTGTTATACAAATAAATGCCATTTTCAAACCAATAAATCCGCATTATTAATTCCTACACATAATATTTTATTGCTATTATAAAAAATATTACATTATAAATATATATTTATTACCGGTGTCTTGCATTATTACCTGTGATTTTCGTATATGTATATATAAAGTTGAGTGAGATCATTTATTACACATAAATAAAATTATATATCTAAATGAATCGTATACCGACCGACCGATATTTTTTTTTCCATTTCTTTTCTTACGTTTACGATTACGATTTTTCATTTTCTTCTACTCTTGTAATAATAATCAAAAAAACAAAAAGTCAATTACACGCAATTGTAATAATGATATACAAAATATACAGTTGTTTTATTATAAAATACATTTATCTTTGTATTTATTTTTTTTTTCAAGACTTTATTTATATATATAGAGAGAAGAAGAAAAAAGAAGATGATGAAAAAGAAGAAATAGAATTTACCTGTAAAGTTTCTTGTTTTTTTTTTGTATACAGGAAGCTCTCGCAAAGGTACGATTAACTTTTGATTTTGAAGCTATGTATAGTAATTTTTTTGAAGAATTTTTATGCATGCATTCATTCTTAATGACTCATAGTTAAAGTTTTTTTATTTGGATTTCTTTATAAATGGACTTGATCAGAATTCAGAATTTTCCAAGATTTTCAAGATTTTTAATGTATTTTTTTAATGGAAAACTTTACCAAATCAAATTCTGAATGCACGATATCTTGAAAATTCGGTTGACCTATCGTTTTGAAAATTAAATCACGTATTTATAATTCCGTGAACATAATCTCTGTAAAATATTGTATATAGAGTTTCCTGGACTTGATAAGAATTGAGAATTTTCCCGGATTTTCACGATTTTGCATGTATTTTGAATGTGGAAAATTTCACCAAATCAATTTCTGAATGCGATATCTTGAAAATTCGTTGAACAATTGTATTGAAAATATTACACGACATTTATATTGCATTATTAATGATCTATATAAAGTTTTGGATTAGATTTCCTTGGATGGAATTGATCAAAATTGAGAATTTTCCAAAACATTCACGAATTTTAATGTATTTTGTATGGAAAATTTTTCATAAAAAATTTCTGATTGCGATATTTTGAAGATTTGTTGACTAATCGTTTTGTAAAATGTTAGACGGTATTTTTTATGCAATCTAAATCAGTTATATAAAGTATTGCTTAAGATTGCTTTTGACAGATTTGATCAGAATTGATCAATTTTCCAAGATTATTACGATTTTTAATGTATTTTGTATGGAAAATTTCCTGCAAAAAATTTCTGATTACGATATCTTGAAAATGCGGTTGACCAATCGCTTTGTAAAATGTTACACGGTTACATTTTTTATGCAATCTGCTTAACCAGCTATTTTTAAAGTATTGCTTGAGATTGCCTTTGACAGATTTGATCAAAATTGAGAATTTTCCCGGATTTTCACGATTTTTAATGTATTTTGTATGGAAAATTTTACACAAAAAACACTTCTGATTGCGATATCTTGAAGATTCGGTTGACTAATCGTTTTTGAAAATTAAATCACGTACATTTATAATGCATTCTTAATGATGTATATAAAGTATTGTATATGGAGTTTCCTCATCAGAACGGAACCCATCAGAATTGAGAATTTTCCAAGATTTTTCATGTATATTTTATATGGAAAATTTTACCAAATCAATTTCTGAATGGCAAATCTTCGAAATTTGTTGACTAATCGATTTGGAAATCTTACAAGACATTTATGATGCATTAATAATAATCTATATAAAGTTTGGGATTAGATTTCCTTTGGACGATACTTGATCAAAATTGAGAATTTTCCCAGATTTTCACGATTTTTTTTGGTAAATTTTACCAAAACAAATTCTCAAATGCGATATCTTGCAAATTCTGTAACAAATCGTTTTTAAAATTTTTTACATTCATTTTTTTTTTGCAATGTTATTGACTTAACATATGTTAAGTATTTTATAGTATTTCCCCATGGACGATACTTGATCAAAATTGTGAATTTTCCAAGAATTTCCCACTTTTACTAATGTCCTTTTTATATATGGAAAATTTTAACAAATAAATTTCTTAGTGCGATATTTGGAAAATTTATTTTAGTCAATCGTCTTGAAAATTCAAACCACAGTATTTATAATTCATTAATTGAAAATAATCTCTATACAAATATTGGATTGGATGCCGTTTGACAAATTTTGCTCAGAATTGAGAATTTCGGAAGATTTTTGCAATTTTTAATGTATTTTGTATGGAAAATTTTACACAAAAAACTTCTGAATGGGATATCTTAAAAATTCGTTGACCTATCGTTTTCCAAATTAAATCACAATATTTTTTATGCGTAATCTTAATGAGCTATATGTTAATTGTCTTTTATGATATTTCCTTGGACGGGGTTTTCAGATCAGAATTGAGAATTTTCCAAGATTTTCATGAATTTTAATGTCCTTTTTATATATACGTATATGAAAATTTTTTAAAAGATATATCTTGAAAAATTTGTTTACCAATCCATTTAAAAAAAATGTTATTCTTTATTTTTTATTTATTTTTGCATCCTTAATGATCTAAAGTTAAAGTATATATATTAAGCGGTTTTCACCTTGAACGAATTGGAAATTTTCCAAAGTTTTCAAGATTTTTAATGAAGGGAAAACTTTGGAAAACGAAGGGAAAAAAAATTTACCAAATACAAATTTTTTGATTGTGATATCTTATGGAAATTCATTAAAATTACATTTCCGGCATCAATGTTTTCTCATCCAATCAGATCTAACCAAACACACAATAAAGGGAACCAAAGTAATCATTTGAGACAACTCCTTCTGTTTTGTATATAACCAATTGAAATTTTTTTATCTATATGCAATTATACATATAGAGAATTTGATGATGAAAAATTGACGTGTATTTTTGTGTGATTGCTTCCTGTATACATATATATGTATATATAGAATAGAAATATTAACTTTATCGGGCTAAAGCATTGCAAAAACAAAAAAAAAACAAATAACCTCTATAATATATTTATATATTGATTGAATAATATCAAAATTATATATATTTATTGGAATTATATATACAATACAAAAAAAATAAACAATTTATATATATTACAATAAACAATACGAAAAAAAAAAACATTACAATGAAATGTGAATGAATGAAAATGTTTGGATATGTTTGGCTTTGGGATTGTGTTGTGTTGGTACAACTTTATATTTTTTTATTCATATATACTAATAATATTGTTATATTACTATGCACATACGTTCGTTTCCATATGATGATGGGTAATTTGTGTTGTGATGGTTATATTTAATTGAATTATTAAAGATTTTATAACAGAAGATTATATTTATATAGGTATAGGTAGGTAGGTATATAAATAGAAAATTATTATGCAAAAATTATAATAATATTATTGAAAAATATAAATATAATAATAATAATAATAATAAGGAAAAGAATTATTAATATGATTACGTTATATATTACATTGTTGTTATACATTACTAGTAATTTTTTTTTCGTTCATTTATACGTTCATTTATATAACATTGTTTTATCGCAGGTTGTAGAGTTTTTTAACTCCGGTTTTTGCCTTCTCAAATAAATTTATTCCATATCTATAACATTGCTGAATTCGCTGGGTCAATTTCATAATGGGGGCAGTTTGCCAAATTTGAATATATAATAGTTTTTTTTAACACTTTTATCCTTCTTCATATACCTCGCAGTTTCACGTCCTCACTCCTCAGGTCAATTTGCGATGACAACTGTTTTGGAATAATTTATAGTATATATAAAAAAGATAACTATGGAAGAAGACTATCAACCTTTTTTTTTGCCGATTATGTAACATTAGTTTTATATATTAGGTGTAGGAATTAAAAATTCAGATTTAGATAACAGATGGCGCAACTAGCGTTGAGTGTATCGCAACACACCGCGGACATTTTCTTTTTTTTTGTCTGTCATTTTTTGGCTATAAATTTCAGTATATGTCATTTCATTGAAGTGTTGTAAACAACAAAGCTTTTTTTTGCTTCGAATATGTCGAAACACATGCCTGAAAAAGTTGTTTTGGGGGGAAGTTTAATAACTGTCTTTTAAATTTGAAGAAAAACGGCTGCTGAAAATTATCGTTTGTTGGTTGAAGCTTATGCTCCAGCTCAAGAAACTTGTGACCGATGGTTTGTACGCTTCCGAAATGGTGATTTTGACTTGGAAGACTAAGAACGGCCATGTCCGCCAAAAAAATTTGAAGACGAGTTCTACACGAATTTTCATCCAGAATTGCAAGCGTTATTGGATGAAAATTCGTGTAGAACGCAACATGAACTGGCAATGGCGTTGAATGTCGACCAAACAACCATTTACAAACGTTTACATTTTGTTATATAAATAAATGCCATTTTCAAGCCAAAAAATATGCATTATTAATTCCTACGCGTAATACACATAGTGCGACAATTAATATTCCGGACTCAAATCGCATATCTCAATAAACAGTGGGACGATCGCTATATGTGATGGAACAAGCGTTTCGTTGAAGTTTGATGTTTTCTCTCTATCGTCTGTAAAAATCATTCATTGCATTTGGTTGACAAATAAAAAAAAAGTTATCGCATTTCTTGTGAAACAATATTTTAGTTGAAGTTTTGAAATTTTAACATGGAACAAAGACAACGCAGTCATTAAATTCAACATAAAGCTTGCAGGTAAATCTGGAACAGAAACGTTCAAATCGATGCAGCAAGTTAATGTGGCGATAATTGTATGGGTATAGAACACAAGTGGTATAAACGTTTCGTGGATGGCTAAAAAAAAACAAGAAAAGTTCCATCGAAAATAAAGACAATGCTCGTAACATTTTTCGATAGCAAGGATAAAATTATCCATAAAGAATTAGTTCCAACTGGTCAAACCAACAGTCAATGGCGCATATTATATCGAAGTTTTGAAGCGTTTATTGATGGGCAGGGTTCATAGTATTCCACCTGAATATCGTGAATCAGATAGTTGGTGTTTATTACACGATAATGCATAGCAAGTCACATTTCACTTATTTTGTTCGTCAGTTTTTGGCTCGAAATCAAGTCTGTGTGTTAATTAAATCATCCATCGCGTATTCAACTGATTTAGCACCGTATGTGACTTCTCCCAAAAAGTTCCCAAAACTTAAAATGAAATTGAAAGGATATTTTTTTTTGCGGATATTGAAACCATTCAAACAGCATATGTACACGCGCACTAGAGGCCATACAAACCACAAAATGAGCTGCGGAACACGCTTTTGAATCATTATTAAATCGACGTAACGCGCAGTTGTATTGAATCAGGAGGAGAATATTTTGAATAAATAAAACAAAAAAAAATTCAAAAATCGTGTTTTTAATGTTTAATCCTAGGACCAGTCCGGTATATTTTAATTGTCGCAAACTGTGTAGAATATATTTTACATTCCCATTATATAACCATTTTCAAAAAGGTATAGATAGAATTTATCAAAAGCTAGCGAGCGACACTCACATTCCATTCAACTATAAATAAATATTTTTTTTTTTAATTTAAACACTAAATGTCACAGCATCTTAATAATAATTTCTTCTACATCTCTATATCTATCTATATGTATATATAGGATATAATAAATTAAGCCGCAGTTAATTTTTTTTTTTTTTCAAATAATCATGTGGAATTTTAGTTTAACAAAAAAAAAAAAAAAAAAAACTTGATCACATACGAAATGATATATCTATAAAATATGAAGATATGAAGGAAATGAAAATGTTGTATAGTTAGTAGATTGAAAATAAAATTCAAAACTTTCATTAAATTACCATAATTTTTTTTATATATAGATAATATTAAAATAAAAGCTATTATATTTTATACTTTAGTAACATAAATTTTTGTATATTTGTTTAATGGAGTGACAACACACAAAAAATGCGACAAAAATATAGCTCATTATATTGAGCTATTGATTAACATAAAAATGCATCTATATGTATATTTGAATAATGAAACACTCGTGTGTTTTGTTAGATATAGAAGAAAAAAAAAAAAGTTCAATTAAGTTCATTAAACTTGAGGTGTATAGAAAAAAAAAATATTGAATATAAGAATAATTGGAATTTGACTTCCCATCACCTGCAAATTACTGCAATTTATCTATATGGATTTTATACTAAAATTTAAAGTTGGAAAAAATTTTCATAATATTGCTTTGGTGGTATAAGGTTCATAACTTAAATTTTTTTTTTTTTACCCATCCCCTATCTTTCGAGTTTCTCTGCTGCGAAAATTTTCTACCCTCGATCCGGTTAAAATTTTAAAGGAAATCTTTTAAAATCCCAATATTTTTTTTTTTTTTTTTAATTGAATTACGTGAAAAACAGGGGGTAAAGAAAAACAAGAAGCCATATATGTACATTAAGTCATCTTCAATTGTAATATACAAGTCGCGTAAATGTGATTTTTGTCTTTGTGTGATGGTGGTTTTGTTTTTTTTTAAGCCAATTTATATGCATTTATACATAGAAAGAAAAATCAGGACAAAATGCAAATATAAGAGTATTAAAACAATAAATTAGTAGTTATTATTATTATGAAAAATATGAAAAATAAAAAAAACTAAATAAATAATATTTCAAATAAGAATTTCAATATACAATATAGTAAAATATTAAAAATATCTTAAGTATCTATATATTGGAAAAAAAAAAACAAACAAATCTAGTTTAATACCAGATCTAAATTATAATTTTTCCCTTATTATATATAAAATAAAAAAATTAAGGGGTTGTTATTCATCATAAATATATTTTCATAAAATTTAACGGCAATGTTTCAAAACAAGGTGATTTTATGGAAGAAAAATCTATAATTAACTATAAATAAGACTGTAAAAACTAAAAATGTCTATCATAAAACTACATTTCTTGAACGCTTTCTATACATATTCAATATAAACATATAAAAAGCACGATCGCGTCTTATATCTTTTACAACATATACATCTTAAATCTGTAACATATTCCAGCCATATACGTTTGGAAGATAAATCATCTGCACGATAATAAATAGAGGAGGATATCTTCTATTTATTGCCTTAGCAATATTTGTGAGCAACAAAAATCAATTGAAAATTCATCTCTTTTGTCTCGCCGTCGTGAGGATAAAATATAGCAATAGTATAGATATTTATTTTTTTCTTCTGTATGAAAAAATCGCAATAAATTAATTTGCGTTATTGCGTTATTTGTCTTCCAGACAACTAAAATATGAATCTATCTTCTTTTTTTTTCGCCAAGAAGTAGTAATATTGATGATATATACGTGTAAAGAAACACCAAGAAGTATTGCATTCGTGAAACAATCATCCCCCGAATGAGGTTACAAATCCGATAAGAAGATGATATCATCCGCTAAATAAACTTTATTACTTCCTCGCAATACCCAAAACGGCGATTCATCCGCGAATCATCTGGCGTGCTGGGATTACTTTATATAGGCACCACAGACCATTTAGTATAGAAAAACAATTTCTGACTCAATAGTTTTTCAATGGAGTTTAGTTTATTCACCATCAATTTTATGATTGTCTTTTGCCTTCTGATGCCCAATAAATACATTTTATTTATAACTTTATATAGAATAAATACCAGAATGAATCAATTTTTTCCAGTCATTTTGAACTCTTTGCGTCCAATTTCTTATGAGTTTCATTCCTTAGACGCGTTAGATAAAAACCGCATATACAATAGTTACTTGCCATAGGCAAAGTTAATTAGTTTTGTAAGGGGCTATAATTTCTAATTTACGTTCGAGTTGCTCCCGTTTTAAACCTTGCATTATTTTAAATTTTCAATTGATCTCTTTTAAATTATAGTATTTAAAAAAATATTGTTATAGTTTGATTATTATTATTATTATTATTATTATTAGAAATACCGCATAACAAACAATTTTTCTATATATGAACTCTGTTAAGCTCATATATAATACAAATAAAATTGTATATATGTTATAAAGGGTGATTTTTTTAAGAGCTATGGGAAATTTTATAGGAAAATGCATGAAATCTTTATTTTAATCGATACGGCACGGTCCATATAATTTAATGATGTTTGAAGATTATTTCATGCGCAAATGTTGACCTTGACTGCGCCTCAAATGGTCCTTCGTCCGCTTTGTCCAATTTTGGCATACTCTTTCCAACATTTCGGCCGAATAAATGCTTCAATGTTCATTGTTTTCCAATGCGTCAATTGAAGCGGGCTTGTCTGTTGGGACATGAGCTTTAACATAGCCCCACAAAAAATAGTCCAAAAAGGCGTTTAGTAAATCGCACGATCTAGTCGGCCAATCCCGACCGGTCCCAAACGTGAAATAAAATATCCACCACCGAAATCGCCTCTCACAAATAAGTCCATTGTTGCGCGTGCTGTGTGGCATGTGGCACCGTCTTGTTGAAACCACCACATGTCATGCAAGTTAAGCTCTTGCATTTTGGGCAAAATCATCTGTTGGATATCATCTCACGGTCGGGCGCTCACCCTTCAAAGTTACGTTACGATTCGTATCATTAATTTTGTAGAAGCACGGTCTAATGATGCCACCAGCCACCGGTCCAATGATGCCACTATAAACCGCACCAAACTGTGACTTTTTCTGGATGCATTCTGGTAGCTCTTGCAATGCGCTTCTGTCTGATATTCACTCCAAAATCGATAATTCTGCTTATTTACGTACACCCGTATTGAGTCAAAAATGAGCTTCGTCGCTGAACACAATTTCGTCGAGATGAACTTTCTTATTCAGAGCACGCATTTTGATAATAAAATTCAATAATTTGCAAGCGTTGTTCGTTTGTAAGACGATTCATTGATGGTTAAATTATAGACCAAACTGAAGATGTTTGACAGTGAAACAAAACACGAAACGTGCGTTAGCTGTTTATTAAACCGCAGTGTTGCCAAAAAGATAATAGCTAAAAAATCACCCTTTATTACATTCTTATATGTATAGGAAAACAAAAATGAAATAAATCAACACGGAAGTATTTTAATTACAGCAAATATTATATATAAAAAAACAAAACAACAAACTTTAATTTATATATTTTAATAACAAATAACGAAATTGTAATGACACTTATTATTATTATTATGTCACTTAAATATCTGGTATTTCTATAATATTAATAATATAATATTATTATTAAGTTGTTTAGATATGCGTATAAACATTTTTAATAAAAAAAATATCTGTCCATAGCACAAATGAAAAATAAAAAATATAAAACATTAAAATTATTAAAAGTACAATACAAAAAATATGAAATTTATGATTCTATAATATATATACAAATTCATAACTTTCGTCATTTTGTGTTGTTTTACTTTATTTTTTTTTTTGCATTACTACACTACAAAATTTACTTTTTAAAATGTAAAATAAAAAAAAAAATTTTTCTTGTTGTTGTTATGGTCAATGTGTTATTGTTTTTGTTTGTTTATATCTCTATCTATATTTATTTATACTATATGAGTACTAATTGCCTAAAGGTACTTAAAAGCGACGACGATGACGACGACACAGTCCACATATACCTATGCTCTATTATATATTTTCTTTTAAAATCATTTCTTTATTCATACATAAATAAATATAATTAATATTATTATTATTACTTATGTGAAAGGTGAAATTATAAATTATGTTTGTACAAAAAGAATCAACCAAAAATCTCTGCAATTTTTTTTTTGTTAAAGTGATTGTACATATACAAAACGGAAAACTTTTATTTTCAAGTAATTCAATCATATTCATATAAATTGTTTTAATCATATTGAGAATGTATATTTCTTTAATTTATTATTTTAACAATATATATGGAAGTTCACTGATCTGATTATTAAAAATACGAGTGATATATAAAATACAGCAAAAATTCAGATGAGTAATTATCAGATGATGAGTAGTTACGTTTGCTGTTTGATTATGATCTGATTTTTTCGATTAAGAATTCAATTTTTGTTTTGTATTTAATGGTTAATTATTGACATTCAATTCAAAATAATACAAATTTCGAAAGAGATTACCTTTCTTTAAAGGCGGATTATCTTTAAAAAAAAAAATTAAACAGAATTTTCTATGTGGAACATTCAATAGAAAATTAAAACAGAATTTTTCCCTTTTCCCTTTGCGGTTTCAATATCCTCAAAAAAAAAAAAAAACATCCTTTCAATTTCATTTTAAGTTTTGGGAACTTTTTGGGAGAAGTCACATACGGTGCTAAATCAGTTGAATACGCTGTGGATGATTTAACACACACGTACTTGATTTCGATCCAAAAACTGACGAACAAAATAAGTGACTTGGTGCATTTTCGTGTAACAAACACCAACTATCTGATTCACGATATTCAGGTCGAATACCGCACGAATCCTGCCCATCGAACGCTTCAAAACTTCGATATAATATATGCCACTGATAACTGTTTGACCAGTTGAAACGAATTCTTTATGGATAATTTTATCCTTGCTATCTTCCTATAGAGCTCTGGTTTATCTCGATCTTTGTTGCACAGTTTCCAAGTTTATTTATTTCTCATTGAGTTTTGGAAATAAATTACCTTAAAATTTTGGATACATTGCGAGTTTTGATATCTCATTATGCGTTTTGTAACCCAATCAATTGTTTAGTGAATTAGTCTGTAATTATCACGTTTTTTGTCATTTTCTTTGTTTCTATATAATACGATAATATATCTCCTACCTATATATATCTATTTAAAAAATACACTTCTAATTCATATACATATATGACAAAAATTTTCGCTAATGATAATCGATCGATATATAAACTCATGCCAATGTCAATGATGATGATGATGATGATAAATATATAAATAATTTTACCTTTTGTTATTGTTGATTCTCATCTGTTAGTTGCGATTTGCAAAATGTGTAATGTGTATAGTTTTGAAAAAAATTTTACATTGCAATTTTTATTATAAATATAAATAAATTTACCCTTTTAAAAAAAAAAAAGGATAATCCAATTATTAAATATAATAGAAGTTTTTATCGATTTTATTTAAAAAAAAAATCTATACTACATGCGGCAGACGAATAAATGACGATATATTTTTTACGGCTTCAAAAAAGTATGTATAATATATATATATATATAAATAATAATCAATATTTATATATATATTTTTGAAGTTCACTTAATATATACCTATATCTATATAGCATAATATAAATATAAAATCGTATAGTATCGGGAATGTCTTTGTCAAACAACTTTTCATGGAGTAATAATATAATAATTGTAGCTAAAAAGGCGGCTTGGGTTCGCATTGGATTTCTAAGAAGATCGAAAGAATTTCTCAATTCTGAAAATTTAGCACATTGGTTTATAGGTTCACTTTTATAAGACCACTTTTAGAGTACAATTCCTACATATGTAGGTGGTGGTGCATCAATTACTACACTGCAGTTTAGTGACAGGATCCCAAAAAAAAAAAACACGCTATTTCGCTATGATCAGAAATGAAACAATAATAAATTCCATTGAATCATTGCGGATCATATAGACGATCAGTAGTTTCATTGTGCACATTTTATAGGTATATTATTACCGCATGAATGCTCTAATGAAATTATTTTAAAGCTAATTCCCGGAACCTAAATTTACTTCTCTTATAATTCGAGATTCATTCACAAAAGGCTCATTCATTCTGTATCTGTATCTATTATCGTTTTTTTCTGTTTATCAAACAGATTTGGAAATTCGAATTTTTTGTTCCAATAACATCAAGATTATGGAATAGTCTCTCTATGAACTATAGTATTTCCCTCCCTGAACTTTTGATTATCGTGCAGTCATTTAAATTAAACATTTCATCTTATCTATATAAAAACTAATCCACCGAAAAAGTGCAACTTGGACAATTGTTTGAAAGCATATTTGAGTGATTTTTTTCTTACTTCGTTTTAGTGTAAGTTTTTTTTTATCTCATATGTTCAAGCTTTATTTTCAAAATTTCATAAATTAATTCACATATTATAATATAGATTTACCATCCAACTGAAACTGAAATGTATTCAATGCATCATTGGTGGTTCATCACATGATTAAGTTATTTCGTTGGGGGCTCACGGCAATAGAAATCCGAGGTTTTACGAGCGCTAATTGTTCTTTAATTCTTTAATTGTTAATTTTATTCTAAAAAAATAAATTATTATACCATTTATAAAAAATTATCTAAATAAATACTCTAAAAAATATAAGCTAATGCGTGGCATTACAAAACAACAAAAGTGGGTAGTTTTTTTTTTTAAATAGAAATAAAACGCCTAATTTATCTAAAGTAACATAATATATGGTAAAAAAAATTTGATTGATTTGTTTCAAAATGTTTTTTTAAACATTTTGCGTATATTAGTAAATCAAAATCAAAAATAATATTAACATTCCATTTATAGACTTTTCTGTACATATAAATAGTTAAATTAAAAACCCCCGATATCGAATTTCAATACAATTGAAATAAAAATGTAAAATCTCTATCACCACTTGCTGCTGTATGGTATATTTAAATATATATAAATTGTACAAATAATAGAGATTTAATATTAATATATTTATTATTATTATTATTATAACACGTTTTGTTTATATAGTTTTATAGTTTTTTTACAAATGCAGTTTATAAACAAATAGTAAAGTAATAAAAATAATTATAAAAGATGAAGAAGGAGAAGAAAAAAAAGCAAAACAAGTTTCATCTTTTCAGTATTAAATTAAAATACAATTTTCTTCTTATAATAAATTGAAAAATATTACGTTTTTTATAGTTGAATATTGTCGATATATTTTAAAATTTGTCGTCGTCGTCGTCGTCTCTGCGTATGCAATGATTATTATATTTCTCAAATGCATTTATAATACAAGTGTTATAATAAACTAATAATAAATTTTAAAAAATACATGCATTTAAAGTACCTATACATTTTATGTATATATATAGAAGATGGATAAAAAAAAATGATCAAATAATTATCGATTATTATTATTAGACATTAGACTTATTACGGGGTGTGCGATTTCTTCAAAATTTTCGTTAACCAAAACCGTTTTGAAAAACATTATTAAGTCCATTGATGGACAATCTCTTAAAAATATTGAATTGAATGTGCGGGTTTTGCTTGCGGATGAATTCCGAATCAGAAATAACGATTTTCTCAGTTTTTTTCATTGAATTTTTTATATATATAATAAAATAAATAAATTTTTTGATTGGGAATTTCTTAAAAGTTTGCGTTTACCTAAAAATCGTTTTGAATTTTTGGATCAGTGATTGATATTTATAATAATAAAGCATTAAGTACGTTCTCTGCAAAAGTGCGAAAGTGCGAAATGAAATGGCCTTGCGGTATAGGATTCATTAAATATTGAGAATTTTCTTTTCTATAACTCAAAAATCAATGTCTGAATCGTTCTGAAACCAATTTATTTGAATTTAGCATCCCTTAAAACATAAGTATGCAAATTTTCAGCCCGATTGCACGAACTCAAAGTTTTCGGTGAAAAATCCATTTTTTCATAAGCGGTTGTTAGTATAGCAAAATTTTGGGAAATCTTTCCCGGGCTATAACTCAAAAACCAATGTCTGAATCGTTCTGAAACCAATTTATTCGAATTTAGCATCCCTTAAAACATAAGTATGCAAATTTTCAGCCTGATTGCAGAAACTTAAAGGTTTCGGTGAAAAATCCATTTTTATATGAAAAAATGTAAACCAAATCAATTCCTTTTATTGTGTTGTTTTCTTTTTTTTCAATCTCTTTATCAATCGAATTTTTGAAAACCGTAATAACCGCAGATTCACATTTACAATTCTTTAAAAATTATTGTGTCTGTTAAAAATGTTTAATTCCGGTTTTCTTGAACCGTTTCATTCAACAGAATTGAAGATTTTTCCAAGATTTAGAGGATTTTGCGAATAGAGGTTTGTTGATTTTTAAATTCAAATTTTTATATCTATCATTTGAATAATCACCCGATAAAAAAAACACCCGATAAAAATCTCAATATTTACTAATCATATATGGCTGTTTATAATATATTTTTTCTGTATACCTTACCTGCGTCGTTACCTATGTTACCTATACAAATAATACCAATAATATTGATATATTAATGTACATATATATATAGATAGAGGATAGGCAGGAAGCTGTGTGGACAGCAGGTTTTTATTTTTTTTTTTCAAATATATGTATTATAACTTCCGTTTTATAATATAAAAGAAGATTATAACATTTTTTTTTTTATGTTTTTAATATCTTATGGGAAATTTTACGTCTCTCTTTTATTTTTTAAATGCATTTTATTTTGTTAGCAAACAGCCAATAAATAGTTGTATATAAAATTAAATAATTTTTTAAATAAAGTCATAAAATGAGAGAAAATCATAATATAATAAAGATAAGAAATTATTTATACTCAATTTTTTATTATGATTTATGATTAAATAATACGGTTTCAAAATCATATATAAGGAATTAAACGAATCGAGTTTTTATTTTGTTTATATTTTTTAACATTAAATCAAAAACAATGATTACATTAGAAAAATGCAATTAAATTCAAATTTTTATTATATTATGCGATGTGATGCTATATACTTAAAATATATTTTAATTTCATTCAAAAATCATCATAAATAGTTAAATATAAATTTGTTAATCTCACGATTACATTACACGCAGACTATGTGTATAAGCAGTGTAAGTAAGTAATTATCTTTTCTTCTTTATATAATTAACCATTATATATAACTATATACATAAAATATAAATGATATGAAATGAGTTCAACACGTATTTTTTTTATATTACACACTATCTTTTTTTTGAATGAAATTTGAATAGAAAAAAAAATGTTTAAATAAAAAAACTATTGTTTTTTAGATGGAAATTAACAAAAAAAAATAAAAAAACAATTTCCAAATTCCCATATTCTTCAATCATCCTCAATCTAAATATTTTATATACCGCATATATAATAATAATCTTTTGTTTTTTTTTTGCTGGTTATGATATTTTTTTTAATTCATTTTATCTATTCATTACAAAAAAAAACAACCAATAATAATAATAATAACAATAGAGAATTATAATAATATTAAAAAAATTATATCTATTATTATAAATATTATATAATAATAAATATGTAAATTATATATATTTTGTAAGTAAAGCGATGTATTTGAATTTTTTGTGTAATTGTAATTTTATTTCTTATGGATGGTGGATGATTTATTGATGGAAGCTTTTCAAATGATGAACATTTACCGATATTTTAATTATCTTTTTAATAAAAATTGTTTAAATTCAATATTCACTTCATTGAAACATTAACTTATTTTATTTATTTATTTATTTATTTAATCTTAGCAACGGGTCAAGCCCTGCTACTGCCATATTCCATAACATATAATAAAAATACAATATATAACAATCAAAAATACAAAATCAAATGCAGAACAATCGTTCAAAAAAAAAAAAAAAAAAAAAAAAAACCAAACATACAAAGACCGGACTCAATCCGTCCCCCAGAAACATGAGGACCTTAATTTATTCGAAAAAATACCACGCGAAATCCCGAAATCAAAATGATCGCCATATACTTGTTAAATAACCTAGACATATTGCATAACCCGCGCTCTATATTTTCCGTTGTTTGTTCTATGAAAGTCCAAGTGCAAGAAGTTGTGACCATGGGAGCACCGCCGGATTGGAACATCGTTGAAATCAATCCTAGACAATAAATTCGGTGCGTTAATCACATTTGTCAACATATCAAATACAAACATATGACACATGCAGTTTCCCGCCTGTGTATCTTAATGTCGGCAGATCGATAAGTTGACAGCACATATATGCAAATACGAGGGACGTTTAGAATCTTCGGATCACCCCGCAACTTGTGAAGAGCATATCTAATAAAATTTTTTTGCACCGATTCGATAGCATCCGAATGAATCCATACCGTAGTATGGATTCCATACCACCGTTTCATATTCGCATAACCCAGATCTTACCAATGCACAATAAAAGCCCTTCAATACATGCATGGATCCGAAAAGTGCAAAACAACACCGCTTAATAAATCGCCCAGCAGCAAATAGGCCTTGCATGTAATATAATCGCAATGTGTGTGTCATACGCCTATCAAATCTAACCCCCAAATCAATGATTTCATCGACAATTACAAGGGAATTCCCTGATATGACATAATCATAACCAATTGGATTAACCTTCCTGTATGATATGACATAATTTTCACATTGAGCATCATACAATTTCAATATCACACCAGAACGAAACCCGGACCAGGTCATCCTGCAACAACGCTACATCATCACTTGATGATGCAATGGTTGAGAAAATTTTCAAGTCGTCCGCATACAAAAGTCATACTGGGACGAACTCATTTCCAACGTTATGTCATTATAATGAACAAATTAAAGAATATAGAGGGCCAAGTTGGCTTCCCTGATGAGGAACACCCGATCCCACTCCCGAAAGACATTCGAATCACAACCAAGAGTGCGTACAAATTGCTTTCTATCTATACCCACCCAAATAAGAAGTTAACCAGTTAAGCATTGATGAATGATGAACCAACTCTCTCAAGCTTATCAAAAATCAAAAAGATGTCATGACAAACCCTAACCCAAAAAAGCCTTCTGAAAATCCATGTAAACCACATCAATTTGCCTTCCAGGGGTGTTGGGAAATTGATCTAAACGTTCTTGCAATCGTTCTTGCATACGCAATATCGCAAACGATTGACTCAAATTTCAAATTTACCAATCGTTGGAAAGAGAATTGCCACCCCCCCACAATTGTAGTTGGAAATGTCACCACGTGAAACCGCGACTTATGAAATGGTGTTATATAAGATGATCAGAGGTTTGAACTTGAACGGAATCATTTCGAATTCACAAATTTTCCAAGATTTTCATTACATTTTTAATACATATATAGTATATTGATATTTTTTATATGAACCAATTTTACCAAATAAACCAAGACGCATTTCAAAAAACATAAAATAAAAAAGAATTCAGTAAAATATATTGAATGGGAGTTTTATTGAACGGATTCAAAAACAAAATGTAGAATTTCCCAAGATTTTCATTCACTATTTTTATGTGAATTTTATCATTTTAAAAATTTTTTTAATGTATTTTTATCTGAATTTCTTCTCATATAGAGATGTATTCATAATCCTTTCATTAAACGTTTTTAAAATCCATTTTTAAGTCATTGATAAAATACCCTTCTTAAAAATGATGCGTCTATGTAAAATATTGAACAGGGTTTGGTTGAACGCGTGAACGGATTTATTCAAAATCAGCCAAGTTTCCGCCGCCAAGGTTTTTATAGTGTAATTTTTTTGTTTTTTTTTTTTTAATAAGTTATTTCTATTTCTCTATTTCTCTAATCTATTTCTGCGGGGGAGTTAAATTCGATAACGAATCATTATAAAAATCTTATCACATATATTTACACAGTGCGACAATTAATTTTCCGGATTGGTCCTAGGAAATACATTAAAAATACAAAAACACATTCCAGCTCATTTTGTGGCATTGCCCCTAGTGCGCGTGTAGATGCTGTTTGAATGGTTTCAATATCCTCAAAAAAACATGCTTTCAATTTCATTCTAAGTTTTGGGAACTTTTTGGGGAAGTCACATGGTGCTAAATCAGGTGAATACGCGGTGGATGATTTAACATACAGACTTGATTTCGAGCCAACACTGACACTGAACTGACGAACAATAATAGCTTCTTTTCTACTACGCTTTTTAGTGTAGGCTACACAATTTAAAAATATAAAAGTGTATGAAGTTTTACGATATATTTCTATTGTAGTGTGATATGAAAAGATTACATTTTTACATTTGGTGTATTTTCTCAATATATATAAAAATACTCGCAGCACAAATGCGATAGAGAATATATATTTTTGTATTCGACAGAGACCAAAAATGGATAATATATGAAAATACATATATACAAATACTCAATATTACGAAATTACAAACAAGCAACCTCAAAATCGTATCTACACCATAAATATTCATTGTGTAGAATACCATTATATTTTGTACAACGTTGTGGTGACGGTGTCGTTTTGTTGTAGTAAAAAAGAATAAAAATTCAACACACCATTGTAGCATTCGATGAAAAAAAGAGATATTTGATATTTTTGGTGTATTGTACTCAAAAAAGCGTAGTAGAGAAGAAGCTATAAGTGAAGTGTGACTTGCTGTTCATTATCGTGTCGTAACAAACACCCAACTATCTGATTCATGATATTCAGGTTGAATACGCGACGAATCCTGCCCATCAAACGCTTCAAAATTTCGATATAATATGCGCCACGGACTGTTGGTTTGACCAGTTGGAACGAATTCTTTATGAATAATTACGCCGTACGACCAACCGCAAGCGGAAAATTCAAACAACTCTGTGTTAAAATTCAGATTCGAAAAATAACCGAAAAACACAAAACATAGTTTATGCATTCAGTAGGATTCGAACCCACGACCCCAAAATTTCGTTAGAATTTTAGGTTGGCATTTTTAACATTTACATCACAGAGTTATACATTAAGATTATATCTCTGTTAAATATTGAATGGGGTTTTCTTGTATTGTACGAATTTCATTAATCAAATGTGAGAACTTTCCGGGATATTTCGTTTTTTTTTTCAAATGAATTTTTTTATAATGGTAAATTTTATCAAATTAATTTAAAGATAAAGATTCCCATTAACCAATCGTTTTAAAAATTATTTTCCATTACTTATTTATAATGTCTTCTTATAGATGATCTATATATGAAAAAAATATTTAATTGGATTTAGACTATAGACTATAA
Source organism: Dilophus febrilis (assembly GCA_958336335.1). Lineage (NCBI taxonomy): Eukaryota > Metazoa > Arthropoda > Insecta > Diptera > Bibionidae > Dilophus > Dilophus febrilis. The sequence goes on along the minus strand of OY284468.1, from coordinate 2,266,590 downwards.
TGGAGTTTCCTTGCATGGCCTGATTCAGAAATTAGCATTTTCAAAATTGTTAAATATTCTTAGACGTCGATTCATTCAACGATTTTCCCAAGTATATTTTTCTTAATTTTTCCCCTAATATACCAATAAATAATTATATGTATATTTGTTTGCATTAAATTCAAAAATTAAACTTACCCTTAAAAAACAATATGGTAATTGACCCCCCTCTGGATTATCTGATCGTTGTTTATTAATATTATTACTGTGGGTGTTATTACCATTACCATTAATTGTGATGGGACTATTGTTGTTGTTGTTGTTGTTACTATTCGTACTATTGTTGATGTTACTAATATTATTATTATTATTGATATTTTCCATATTTTCTGTTTTATTTACACTCATAATTATTATTTTTTTAAATTTTATTTATTTAAAACAATATTTATTTTATTATAAAACATATTATACATATTTTTCTGTATATTATTAAATAATATACAATTTGAATAATTTTTTTTTCAATCACTTTTTGAATCACTTTTTATTTATTTGAATTTGAATTCACTCACTATATAAATAGAAAAAGAAATAGCCAAAACTATATTAAAAAACTATTGCAAAAAAAAAAATTAAGTCTTTTATAAATGCACACACAAAAATTACCACTACCGCAAAATTTCAATCGCAGATTTCTGATTTTATTTACATATTTTATTTTTTATGTATTTTATTATTTATAATTGTTAAATAAATAATAATTTTAATAATATTAAAAGTACGGCACGTTTGTTTATAATACTAAAAAAAAAATTAAAAAAAACAATGCTATATTTTAAATAAATTTTCTTGTGCGTGTTCGTCTCTCTTTTCAATAGTTATAATAATAATAGTAATAATCAATTGGTTTGAATTTTTGTTGTATAGTAACACAAAAAAAACTAAAAAATATTATGACTTTATAAATTGATTTTTAATTTAAGCGTATATTTTAATTTAAAAATATAATATTCAAATAATTTCCATATTTTTGTGTTTTCAATTTCTATAAAATAAAAAATAAATAAAAAAAAATTATATGTAGGTTTATGATCGAAGATCGAACAGTCGTCTGTTTGTTAGTTTACTATTCATCATTTAGATATTAGGTGTAGGAATTAATAATGCGGATTTAGATAACAGATAGCGTAATTAGCGTTGTGTAAATCGGAACCCACCGCGGCCATATTCCTTTTTTTTTTGGTCTGTCATTACTCTATCAATTTCAGTATATGTCATTTCATTGAAGTGTTGTAAACAACAAAGCTTTTTTTTGTTTCGAATATGTCGAAACACATGCCTGAAAAAGTTGTTTTTGGGGGGTTGTTGGTTTGAAGCTTATGGTGGACATGCTCCAGCTCAAGCGACTTGTGAACGATGGTTTGTAGGCTTTCGAAATGGTGGTGATTTTGACTTGGAAGACAAAGAACGGCCAGGTGAGCCAAAAAAATTTGAAGACGAAGAATTGCGAAAGCGTTATTGGATTATTGGAAAATTCGTGTAGAACGTAACATGAACTTGCAATGGCGTCGAATCGGTCGACCAAACCAAACCATTGGCAAACGTTTACATTTTGTTATACAAATAAATGCCATTTTCAAGCCAAAAAATCCGCATTATTAATTCCTACACCTAATATTTTTATTTGGTGTGGCTTCTTTCTTAAATACTATTTGAATGTTTTTTTGTCATAATTATATTCTTGTGAATAAATTTTATATGTTAAAAATCACACAATTAAAATTTATTTTATTTTTTTTTAGACATATACATACTATAAATAAATAAATAAAAAAATATACAAGAAATTTTTAATAGATTTTGATGATTTTGTGATGGAAAAAAATTTAAATATAATTTCTTATAACCTCATTTAGGAGGAATGAGAAGTGGTTTTTTTTTATTTTTAAAATCAATACGTTTTGGTTGACACACTCAAAAAATTGTATTTAAATTAAAAATTTGAATCATTGAAAATTGCATTTTTCTTTATTTATTAATTTGAAATGTAATAATTTTTTATATCGGGAAGATTTTTTTTTGTCTAAATAACGCAATCGTATATTAAAAAAAAAAATAAACCTGAGTGTTTGAGTGTGTTTCTGTTATATTTTTATTTTTTTTTTTAATTAATGCGGTATGTATAATTGTGCATATAGTCGATAAATAAATTAATAGTGTAGAAATAATTGCATCTTACAAGATTTAAAAAGAAAAAAATGTAATAAATATACATTTATTATTAGAGAGGTGCTTATAATAATATTAATATTATTATTATTATTACGATGCGATGTGCAATGGAATGCAGTTTTCTATATTATATATTATATATACTACTGTGTACAAATATATGAGTAAGACTTTTCAATTTAAACTTCCCTGGTTTATCTATTTGGACAATCTATTTGGACGGTCGCCGAAACGTCGTTCAAAATGGTGTGCAGAAGGCCTTTGGTGAGAAGTCGATGTCCAGATAGCAAGTGTTTTCGATTGGTGGCACAAATTGTTCAAAGAAGGTCGTGAACGCGTTGAAGACGAACTACATCAAAGACGACGACTATAAGAACCTCTACTGTGATGAGCTGCTCGCCAACAAAATCAAAGAATTGGTGCTGCTGCAAATCGTCGTCCAATTGACTACTATAGAGCTTTCTGATATTATTGGAATTTAAAATGGGTCAGTCAACACCATTTTAAAAGACCGTTTTTGTGCCGCAGAAAAGTCAAATCGCGATTGGTGGCAAAAATGCTCAATTTCATGTGGAAAAACCGCGTCGCGTTGCAGAGTGTGAATTAATGCTTTCGACTATCAAGACAAAATGAAACGCATCATAACGACTGGATATGCGACTTGGATCGTGACTTCTGACTAAAGGGACCGCTAAAGGACATCGTTTTGACACGGTTGAAGAGATTGAAAAGCCGAATCGAAGAGGCCGAATTGATGGCCATTCCGCAAAGACGAGTATAAACAATGGCATTGCAATCAGGCGGGAATCATTTTGAGGGTAATTTAGATTTAGATTTAGAAGAATAAATAAAGATTTCAAAAGTTTTAAATAAAGTCTTACTCAAAATAAAGTCTTTAAATAAAGTCTTACTCATATATTTGTACACGCAGTAGTATAAATATATTTATTATGTGACATCGACAAGTCACAAATCACAATAAATGATTAACCTTAATTTGGTATTTTATTTTTTTTCTTTCTGTAATGTAATTCTTTTGATTTTTCCAGTTTAATAAATTATTTATAATATAATATATAGAATTGTAATTATTATTATTATTGTTATATTGTTTTACATGCATTTTTATATATTTAATATAATTAAATAAAAATTGTTTTTATAAATGTTTTTATGCGGTTTTTTTTTGCTTCACAAGAATCGATTATTTTTTGTTTTTTACTAAATGAATATTCCGCACCACAATAATAATAATAATAATAATTTTTTAATAAATAATCATTTGAAATATGAATCTCGTCGTAGCGCACGTTCTCTGAATATAATAATAATTATTTTATTTCTTTTTTTTTGTATATTAAGTAGACGATTTATTTTTGTATGCAAAATATTTGAAAACAAAAAAAAATCAATTATTATATTGTGAAAATTTGTTTCTATTATAATACGTGAGAAATTTATATAGAAAATTTTACAAGTTTGATTTTGAACTGGGATTTGCGAATCTTTTAGATAGATAGATGACACACTTTGTATAATATTTTTCTTTAGAAGATTTGGTATAATTTTCTAAAGGAAATTCGCGATAATTTTCTTAATAAAATCCTTTACAATTTTCTTACAAAATCCTGTATAATTTTCTTATCGAATGTATTGATCTCTGTAAAATATTGAATAAGAATTACTTTATTTATTTTGGATGCATTGCAGATTCAGAAATTGTAAATATTTTCCAGAAGGGGGGGGGGGGGGGGTTCTTTTGAGGAAATTTCTGTATAAGTATCTATGCTAATTATCTGCGTTCAATTTTCTTTTATGGAAATTCCGAATAACTTAATAAGGAAACTCTGTACATAATAATTTTCAGTAGAGTACATCGTTTTTTAACTTTGTGTAATAGATTTTAATGTTAAAATTCTCGCACCAATTCAATTTATGAATACGAAACGATTTCCCGTCTAAAACAAATCCTTTTTTCAATCTCTTTTATTGAAAACTTATATTTACCACCTCATAAGTATTTAAAATAAATTTATAACATCTCTGTCTCTGTAAAATATTTAATACGGCGCGGCGGGGTTTCTTGGACGGATTGATTCAAAAAGTAGACTGAAATTATAGACCAAAAACAAATAATTTTTTTGTTTTTTAAGTTTTTAAGGAAATCCTTAACAATTTTCTTAAGGAAGTTTTTCCAGATAATTTTTCCCTTGGAAATTTTCTATAGTTTTCTTGGGGAAATTCTCAATAGTTTGATTTGTATATAATATATGGAAATGTTATGTTATTTTCTAAGAGAAATCTTGTATAATTTTCTACACGAAATTCCGCATAATTTTGTGTAGTAAATTCTTTATAAATAAATAAATCATTTTCTTAAGGAAATTCTCAATAATTTTCTTAAGGAAATTCTTTACAATTTTTGCTGTAGGAAATCTTTTATAATTTTCTTATCGAATTATGATCTCTATATATAGAAGAATCGTACTATAGAGGTTTTTATTGGACGCATTGATTCAGTAAAATGGCAAAATTTTCCAATAGATTTTCACGATTTTAGTGTATTTTAGTTTAATGTTAAAATACTCAATCACCATAATTCAATATATTCTGATTGCGATTTGCCACACAACAAAAATCATTTAATCAATATTTTTGAAAAACTTTATCGCAGTTATTTGAACTAAAATTTAGAATGATCTTTGTATGGATATAGGGAAAACTTCTTGAATGGGATGATTCAGAAATCTCGATTTTTCACTGATTCTAGTTCTAGTTTTATCTCTAGTTTGGAAATGTGTATTCTGTTCTCTATAACAGAGGAACAATTTTTCATATAAAATAATATACATCGTAAAAGAAAATTTTTTTTAATAATTAATTAATCATACAGTTTATTAATAGGTGATTTATACCGCGGCTATTTTTAAGCCTAATCATAAATAAATATATGAGTATATACACCGTCATCAGAATACTAACCAAAATTATCTCTATATACAGTCATTCATTTATCAGATTTATCAGACTTTTCAACGAATGACTACTATATATGCATTAGAATTAAAATAAATACAGAATACAGTCAGTGACTCATAATTAATTAATTAATAAAAAAACACAAAAAGTTATGTGATATGATCTCTTTCAATATATAGAAACGTATTTTTTATATACCATATTAATATTTTCCATTATCTATTGTTGTTTTAAAAAAAAACATTTTTCCATTCCATTCTATAATCAAATGTCTAGTTTTGTTTTCCAAATAATTTTCTCTCAATATATTTACATATATATATAAAATAAATAATATACGAAACGATGGTGGTGATGAATGCTTATTATAAATATAATAAATAAATAAATTATTATAATTATTTAATTTTTGTTCATGCATACAATTAAATAATTGTATATTTGGATTTAAAAATAAAAAATAAAAAAGTGCATCTTATTATTATTATTATTCAACTGTATGGGGGTATTGAATTGAATCTCATATACTATCAACAATTTTTAACATCAATTGCTATCTTTTAAAAAAAGAAATACGCTAAAATTATAAAAATAATGTCTCAAATCTGAATCAATCCGTCCCAGTATAACGCCGTCGTCGTCAAATATCACAAATAATCTTTGTGATAAAGTTTTCAAAAAAAAAAAGAAAAGAAAACCAAAAAAGGATTATGGTTAAAAGATTTAATTTGAAGGAAATCGCGCAATCAAATATTGATCATCAAATACAAAAAAAATTGAAAAAAATTGCATTAAAATCGTGAAAGTTTTTTGGGAAAATTTGAAAACTCTGAACTCGAATCGAAGTTGAAGAGATCCTCGCATTCCTATCGCATTCAATATTTTACCGAGATCATCCCTAAAAAAAAAAGGTTTTATACAGAGAATTTTCTTTTTTTTTCCCGAAATATTTCTTGCATCAAAATTATAATAAAATGTTTTGATTTATTCTATATGTAACATATTTGCGAATGTTTGGTTTTGAATATGAATAAAAAAAAAAATGACGTGTTTTTATAATTTTTCTTTATCACCTTTATTTATCGCATTGCTTTATTTATATATATTCTATATATATGGTATATTTGGTATGCGACGATTAAAATAGCATATATTTTTGTTTATAAAGGGTGATTTTTTAGCTATTATCTTTTTGGCAACACTGGTTAAACGAGTGCTGACGCACGTTTCGTGTTTTTATTTCACTGCGTCAAACATCTTCAGTTTTTGGGCTACATAATTTAACCATCCATGAATCGTCTTACAAAACGAATAACGCTTATTGCAAATTATTGAATTTTTATGATCAAAATGCAAAGTGCTCTGAATAAGAAAGTTCATCGCGCGCGCTTCTTCCATTTTATGGTCAGGTTTAATCGTCGACCCACTGAAGCGGCTATTCTATCGGCTATTGTGACTAAATTTCGCACCAAATTTACATTGTTGGACATGTTGGACCACCAACACGCTTACGTGTAGAGTGCGCGAACTGAAGAAAATATCGCAGCTGTATCAGCTGTAGTGTTAATGATATGACCATCAATTATCGATTCGTCGCGTTCGCAGCAATTGGCAGCATCTGTTACTCAACAACGTGAAAAATTTTGCGGAAGGATTTAGGTGTGTTATGCCTTTCAAAATTTCAAGCTGGTGCAAGAATTGAAGCGGAACGACCTACCGCAACGTAAAATTTTTGGTGAATGGGCTCTTGACGGTAGTTGGCCGAAGATCTACTTTTTTACCCAAAAAATTGTGTTCAGCGACGAAGCTCATTTTTGGCTCAATGGGTACTGCTCAAATAAGCAGAATTGTCGATTTTGGAGTGAATATCAGCCGCAGAAGCATTGCAAGAGCTACCAGAATGCATCCAGAAAAATCCATCACAGTTTGGTGCGGTTTATGCAGGCTGGTGTGGCATCATTGAACCGTACTTCTACAAAATTAATGATACGAATCGTAACGTAACTGTGAATGGTGAGCGCCCGACCGTGAGATGATATCCAACTTTTTTTTTTTTGCCAAAATGCAAGAGCTTGACTTGCATATGACATGTGGTTTCAACAAGACGGTGCCATATGAGACACAGCACGCGCACAACAATGGACTTATTAAGAGGCGATTTCGGTGGTGAACATTTCAATTTCACGTTCGGGACCGGTTGGGATTGGCCGCCTAGATCGTGCGATTTACTAAACGCCTTTACCCTTTAGACTTTACACTATTGTGGGGCTATGTTAAAGCTCATGTCTATACAAACAATCCCGCTTCAATTGACGCATTGGAAGACAACAATGAACATTGAAGCATTTATTCGTGAGATACCGTCCGAAATGTTGGAAAGAGTATGCCAAAATTGGACTATAAGCGGACGAAGGACCATTTGAGGCGCAGTCAATGTCAACATTTGAGAATGAAATAATCTCCAAACATTAAATTATATGGACCGTACCGTCGTATCGATGATTCAAATAAAGATTGCATTCATTTTTCTGAATTTTATGTGTTTTTTTTTGTGAAAAACTTTCCTATAGCTTTTAAAAAATCACCCTTTATATACGACGTTTAATTTTTTAACAAATCTAATATTAATAATAATAATAAGAATAAAACGCAATAAAATACATATGAAGGAAAAATACAAAATTAAAAAACACTATAGACCTCATTCACACCCGCACTTCCACTGCCACTTCAATTGAACAAAACATATATACAATATAAAATACCTGTATGTAAAGTATAAATGTGTAATTAATCTATTTTTTTTTATTTTTTTTTTAATCTTTTTTGTACTCCATTTAATATATTTCACTTTATATTTATTTGTTTGTTATTACAATATCATAATAATAATAAAATTTATATAGAATTTTTATATTTTATTATGTTCTTATCGTACTGAATTTGAATTATACATTCATATATTTACATTAGACGTTCTCAATGTGATGATGAATCAACTCTTTTTTTCTTTTAATTCAAATTGTTTGATAATGAAAAAATATATATAAAATATGTATAATAAAATCACAAATCAAAACAAAAAAAAAAAAAAAATCTCAAATCAATTTTTTTTTTAAATTAAATAAAAACCATATTTTTTATAGTATTCAAAATTTCGCACTGTATTTTTTTATTAATTTTAATTCTATCAACACACAAAAAACTATAAGGAACAAAAAAACACAATTTTTTTGTAACTAAAATATCTTTACAATAATTTTTTCTATTATTATCGCATAATATTACCGTATAATTTCACCTTTGCCGTGTTAACACCAAAAAAAAAGTAATTAATTTACTATAAATCAATTTTTCTGTTTTACCTGTAATATCACAATCGCGGATTTATTAAACCAAAAAACAAATTTTTTTAACAAAATGATAATCAAAAAATAATAAAGAAAGAAAGAAATGAAAAAAAATATACACTTTTATTCTTCAACAAAACGTTTGCGATCGATTCTTCGAGTTTTAATATATGCACTTTTATTTATTTTTTTCCTATATTATTATTATTATATGAAATGCAGTTTATCGCACAGTTGGTCGGTTATTTTACGTTTGTTTAACGACGAATGAATACTCTTATTGTGTACTTACTTACTTACTGACTGACTGAATCAAAAAAATTGTATGTACCTTTAAAAATTTGTTTGAAAAAAAAATAAATAAATAAATACTATATAAAAAAAAATACGATAGTTACCTGCAAAAGAGAAAAAAAACAATTCAAATTAACATTATATTTTATTAATAATATATCGAGAGTGTATTTTATATTTATTATTAAAAAATAAATATAAAAATAATAAAAGAAAAACCCGTTGCCAAGCAAACACCTCTATATAACAAGAAGTTTATATTGCGTACTCTATGGAGACCGCAGGTGATGGGTAAATAAGTGGGTTAAATTTACTTTACCTTCACCTATAGTCTTCAATCAACTTCTCAACAAAATTTTAATCTTCTCGTAAAATGATGTGAAACGTTAATATGTTTAAAAGTTATATCTCAAAAACACCATTGGATTTGTAAACGCGGGAGCTCTAGTTCTGAATGGGATATGGGATCAGAAAAAAAATGTACCAGAAATGTAATTTTTTTGATTTTTTGGTACAAACACTGAGTATGAGTAAAATTTCAAGCCCATTGGTCAGAAACAGAATAAGATATCTTTTATCTATCCTTTGGATTTCTAATGTGTTGAGCTGATCTTGGATGGGATGAGATCAGAAAAATCATTCTCTTATATAAAAGTTTTTGCCATTTTTCAACAAACCTCTAGATTCAAAGCAGTCTATTAACCAATTAGAAGAAACGAATTGACTATAGACAATTTTTGGGATGCTTAGAGAAACCTTTTCCCTATTGGAGTTCTGGCGGGGGAGTTGATCCTAAATGGGATAAGACCATAAAAAATCTCCGATATAAAGATTTTTATATTTTCATCAAACCTCTACTACATCCAAAATGCCAAAGTCAATTGGCCAGAAACAGAATAAGATATCTTTTATCCTTTCCTTTGACAGAGATCCTTTTTAATTGCCAATGAGTAGCTGATCCTGGATGGGATGAGTTCAGAAAAATCATTCTCCGACATAAAAGTTTTTGCCATTTTTCATCAAACCTCTAGATTCAAAATTCTCTATTCAATTGATTAGAATACTCGTCTAATCATCCCTTAGAGTTATATGGGGGAGCTGCGATCCTAGATGAGATGGGACCAAAAAAACATTTTCCCGATATAAAAGTTTTTTTATTTTCATTTTACATCAAACCTCTACTACATCTAAAATGTCAAAATCAATTGGTTAGAAATGGATCAAGATATCTTTTATCATTTCCTTTGACAGAGATCCTCTGGATTTCTAATGAGTTGAGCTGATCTTGAATGGGAGATGGGTTCAGAAAAACATTTCCTGATATATAATAAGTTTTTTCTGATTGATACACCTACGAGTTTTTTTCAGCAAACCTCTAGATTCAAAATTGTCCATTAACTAAATTAGAAGAAACCAATTGACTATAGACAATTTTTTATCGGATATGACCAGAAAACATTACCCGGTATATAATAAGTTTTTTGCATTTTTCATCAGAACTCCAAATCCAAACAATTTCTAGTGCATTGGTTGTGGAAACAAAAAGAGATATCGCGTTAATCATTCCTTGGAATTGTATGGGGGAGCTAATAATCCTGGATTGAATGGGATCAGAAAAAATCATTCCGTGATATATAATAAGTTTTGTTTTCTGCTTTCATCAAATCTTTTTTGATCCAAAATGTCTAATCTGTACGTTATTGTTATAGGAAACAGAACGAGAACGATTATTTGTATGAGAGCTGCTCCTGCTGATGGATGGGATGAGATAAGATAAGAAAAATTTTACCCGGGAATGAAATTGTTTACATTTGGTATAAAATCCTTTCAAACACAGATCTTCAAAACTCATTGAGATCCAAGTGAAAAACATACAAAAAATCGGAAAATTTCAACCAAATCAACCGAAATTTCAACTGCGAGTAGTTTCCCAGAATAACAGTTAAGCCGAATGGAAGAAACTGATCAAAAACTTTACCTTAGAATTGTTTTTTTTTTCCAAAAAGATAACCAAAATTACACTTACTGAAACACTATACGTGGTCGGCTCGGTGCGCTTACTATAATACTGAATACTGCGATAGAAAAAGTGAGGTGATTTTCTTTTTTTTTTTTCATTTCTTTTCTTTATAACTATCGAACAGGTAAATTTAATTATTATCATCATTCATCATATGGTTATTTTGTATTGGTCGTGAGAATGCACTCAAAATGTGTGCTGATATTTTTTATATAGAGAAAATTATTCAAAATTGTGATATTCAAAACTCTAGAGCGTAAAAATATATATACATTTAATTATTTTTCCATATCTATACCATACATAACAAAAATAAAATATCAATTACATTCAAAACGAAACAATCGCATAATATAATAATATACAGGTAAAATATTCATTTTTTTACCTGTTCATTTATAATACAATTTTTATTATTTTACAACTTTTCTTTTTCGTTCATATACAAAAAAAAAGCTATATCAATTAGGAGCTTTTCTTGATTGTTTTCCTTTTAATTTTGTCTTAATTTTAAAATATGCATGGCAATCCGTTTATTGGTATATAAACGGACGACACCTGCTGCTGCTGTGGCTGTCGATTTTTACCTGATTTAGATTTAAAACAAATATTTTGAATGTGGACAGGTAAATCAATCATAAAACTATTTATGAAATTAAAAGCAAAGAATATGGAAATGTTTTTCCTATGCCAATAAGGCAATAACATATATAAAGGTATAAGATGAAGGGAGATGAAGTACGACATTATAAATACATCCTTGATTTGAATCCTCAGTATCAGAATTTCCAAAAAATGTATTTAAATTCAATTCCCTTTTAACCCGAATAATTTGCATTGTGATTATTTTATATTGCAAATGTGTTTTTCGTTTGTACCAGGGCGGATCGATAAAGATCCGGTCTAACAAAGAAAAAACCATTTTTTCGTTCTAATTTTATTTTATTTCTCAACATAGTCCCTAAACCTTTAGCTCTAAACATTTATCTATACAACGATGATCTTCCAACTTTTTTATGCCATTCATCAAATAATACGATTTCGGGAACTCCTCAAAATACGCGTTTGTTTCATTGATTGCTTCTTATGGTTTGATGTGAATTTCTTTCCTGCGAGCCATTTTTTCAAGTTTGGAAACAGAGGATAAACAGGTCACCGTGTGCCTGTAAATCTGGACTGTAGAATGGATGCGGTAACAATTCGTAACGTAATTCATTGAATTTAGACATTGCGCAATTGTTGACGTGTCTGTTAGATGCGTTGCCTTGAAAAAAAGAACACTTTTTTCTTTTTTAAATGTTGTCGTTTTTCCTTGATTACATCTCGTTCAATCGATCCAATATAATGTAGCATAACAATTTCCTGTTATGGTTTTTCCTTTTTTAAGGTAGTCGATGTGTTCAATATACCGTTCGCATTCCAAAATACAGTCGCCATTACCTTATCAGCTGATTTAACCGTCTTTGCCTTCTTTATTGGAGCATTTCCATCTGCTTCTATCCATTGTTTCGATTGATTTTTTTTTGGTTCAGGTGTATATAGTGATGAATCCATATTTCATCAACCGCGTTATTAATCGACGATCAAAATTCATCTATGGATTATGCTTTATTTTGTCCAAACATTGTTTTGACAGCGATCACACACGATTTCGTTTTTGTTCGATTATGAGTCCAAAAACCGCTCCAAAAACCCGTCTTGCTGATAGCTTTCTCATATATGCAAATGTTCGTCTAAGATGTTGAATACACGTTCATATGAGATGTTTACGATTTAAAAACAATCTCTCTCAACTTCACTCGACCATCACTCAAATGGTCAAATATCATGGATTTTATCGATCATTTCTTCAGTTGTCACTTCCGTCTTAGGTCTTCCCGGTGATGGTATTGTTTCGGTACACCTACGACCACGTTTACATTCAGCAAACCAATAAATTACAGTTGAATTCACTGTAGCAGATGTGCCATAATACTTATCAAGCTTTTCTTTTGCGTTTCTTTTGCGATTTTTCCATGCAAAAGGTCATCTTTTATCAATGCACGATACCCACTTTTTTTCCATTTTCAAGAAACATCAAAAGTTGTCTATACCGTTTACCGCTCCCAAACCAAAACTAAATGACGCATCGCTCTAATTAAAGTTTACAGGGAGTCTACTAACAGATTATTTATTTGATAGAAAAAATATCCATTTGATTACCCATTTGAGTAGCGCCATATCTTAGAAACCGAATCGATAATATCAATCCGCCCTCGTATAAAAAATGCAATGAAAAAAATCGTGAAAATTATGGCAAAATTCTCAATTCACAATAAATCCGTTCAAAATAAGAAAGTCCAATATTAAATTTTAGTTATAAGTAATTTAGAAATGATTTTCAAATGGATTTTTATCAAGAGACATAGAGAAGGCACCTCTCTGTTAAATGCGATTTATAAATAACTGCGGTAACATTTTCCAAATATTTTGTTTAACGAATTTTGTAAGATATCGATAAAGAATTTCTATAAAGGCAATTCTATAAAGAGAATTTTTTGCATGCATAAACTACAAACATTATGAAAATCTAACAAATATTCTTATTCAAAATTAACGAAATTAGTAAGTTCAAAGGAAACATTTCAATTATAGGATAAAGAACATTATTATTAAAATTGACAACTGCGAAAAGTGCACATTTTTTTATATTTTGCGGTTTTTGTACAGAAAATGTATTTTGAATGGGAAAAAATTCAAATGAAAATATATATTCATATATAGAAAATACGAGAGAAATTCAATTAATCTTTAAATTAAGTTGAAAGGCGAGGATGAGGCAATTAAATTCTTATGTAAAAATTGAAAGTTTGTTCAATTTCAATCGATTTCGATACTGATCGCACAATCCGCAGAGGTTATTTCATAAAAAAAGATCTATATTCAAATGGAATCTCTAGAATTCGATCGCTTCGTTTACTCACTGTAGAAAATAATTCAAATATAGTCTTTTATTTATCAAAAAAAATATTCAAAACCAAAATGTGTATAAATTAAAAAAAAAATCTATTTGATGTTTAAAAAATTAAAAATATTTACACAGATGCGAATTTTAAGTAAATTTTAAATAAAAATATATAATTGAAGGGGGTTTTTTTCCGTTTTTAATTATCTGTTCTTTTATTAATTACCTAATTCAAATTCTAACAATAAAACAGAAAAAAAAACAAAAAAACAACAACGCATCTGTTCTAATAAAATAGATATGCGATTGAGAATCAGCAAAACACGCATATATAAATACAAATGAAATTTTCATCAGAAGATTATTCAATTTTTTATAGTTGTGATTAAGAAACAGTGGTTTATTATTTGAATATTTTGATAGAAAAAAATTTAAAAATTTAAAAATGAAATTAATAATTGTATTTATTTCTGTGTTTTTAATACTTCAAGTAAGTAAAATTTAATTTTTTGTGCAATTTCCAATAATCAGATTGTTATTAATTTGTTTTTACAATCTTGAATTTGTATGAATAGCAATTTGTATTAATTAGTACAGCAGCAGTAGAACAACCACAAATTGTTTGTATTCGAGCACCATGTGAACAGGCAACACCAATAACAGAACCATTACCTGAACCAACAACAAATATTTTTGAAGATTTAGCTGGTGCCGTACAACAACAAGTCAATGTATTTCAATCAAATATAGCAAAATTCTTAAGTCAATTTAATTTAAATAAATAAATAAAAAATGTGTTGATTCAAGAAGGTTTTTGGTTTTTTTTGGTCAATCGTATTTTTGGACAATATATTAATTTGTTGGGTAATTTTAATTAAATACATATTTGTTTTATTGTTAAAATAATATCCAAAAAACCATTGTGAATTTTTTTGTTTTAATTAATTTAGATTCATAAATCGAATAATAACAAAGGATAATTCGCAGGTCGAAAGAAGACTTTGAAATTAGAGTTTTTTTTTCCAATTTTCATTTTGTATTTTGTTTTTGTAAAGGAAATTCTATCTAATTCGATTTCGAGGGAAATCCTTTACAATTTTCCGACGGAAATCCTTTACAATTTTCTAATTAAATCTGTTTAATTTTCCTATAGGGAAATTCTGTCTAATTTTTCGACGGAAATTCTTTACAATTTTACTGTGGAAATCCTTTACAATTTTCTAATTAAATCTGTTTAATTTTCCTGTTGGAAATTCTGTCTAATTCGATTTCGAGGGAAATCCTTTACAATGTTCCAAGGAAATCCTTTACAATTTTCTTATTAAATCTGTTTAATTTTCCTGTGGGAAATTCTGTCTAATTTTTCGACGGAAAGCCTTTACAATATTCCAAGGAAATCCTTAACAATTTTCTAATTAAATCTGTTTAATCCTGTGGGAAATTCTGTCTAATTTTTCAAGGGAAATCCTTTACAATTTTCCCTGGAAATCCTTTACAATTTTCCCATAAAATCCTTTACAATTTTCTAATTAAATCTGTTTAATTTTCCTGTGGGAAATTCTGTCTAATTTTTCGACGGAAATCCTTTACGATTTGCCGAGGGAAATCCTTTACAATTTTCTGATTAAATCTGTTTAATTTTGCTGTGGAAATTTTGTATAATTTTTCGACGGAAATCCTTTACAATTTTCCAAGGAAATCCTTTACAATTTTCTAATTAAATCTGTTTAATTTTCCTGTGGGAAATTCTGTCTAATTTTTCGAGAGAAATCCTTTACGATTTGCCGAGGGAAATCCCTTACAATTGTCTAATTAAACCTGTTTAATTTTGGTAGGGAAATTCTGTCTAATTTTTCAAGGGAAATCCATTACCGTTTGCCGATGGAAATCCTTTACAATTTTCTAATTAAATCTGTTTAATTTTTAGAGGGAAATCCTTTACAATTTTCCAAGGGAATCATTTACAATTTTCTAATTAAATTTGTTTAATTTTCCTATAGGGAAATTCTGTCTAATTCGATTTCGAGGGAAATCCTTTACAATTTTCTAAGGAAATCCTTTACAATTTTCTAATTAAATTTGTTTAATTTTCCTAGGGAAATTCTATCTAATTTTTCGAGGGAAATCCTTTAAAATTTGCCGAGGAAATCCTTTACAATTTTCCCATGAAATCCTTTACAACTTTCTAATTAAATCTGTTTGATTTTCCTAGTGAAGTTCTTTATAATTTTTAGAGGGAAATTCTTTATAATTTTTCGACGGAAATCCTTTACAATTTTCCAAGGAAATCTTTTATTTTGTTAATCAATTTTGTGAAAGTGAGTTATTTGTTTTGTTTTTTGGATTTCATGAATGTCTTATCCGTATTAACGGAAAAAAGTTAAGGTTTTGTTCTATTATAATTTTCATAAGGTCGTTTAATCATTCAGTTTAAGCTCATTCAGTTGTATCTTTAATCCTTCAGCTTGATTCACGAAAGGTAATTGACAAAATAAGATTAACTATACACTGGAGAAATTCTTCTTTCTGTAATCTGGCAGGTTCGAACCTAAGCGTTAAATGTCGTCAGTAGCAGCGTCAGTCGGTTGTGGTTTTTCGAGGGAAATCCTTTAAAATTTTCCCATGAAATCCTTTAAAATTTTCCGATGAAATCCTTTACAATTTTCTAATTATAAAACTGTTTAATTGTCCTATAGGGAAATTCTGTTTAATTTTCCAAAGGAAATCCTTTACAACTTTCTAATTAAATCTGTTTAATTTTCCTGTGGGAAATTCTGTCTAATTTTCCAAAGGAAATCCTTTACAATTTTCTAATTAAATCCGTCTAATTTTTCGACGGAAATTCTTTACGATTTGTCGAGGGAAATCCTTTACAATTTTCTAATTAAATCTGTTTAATTTTCCTAGTGAAATTCTGTCTAATTTTCGCGGAAATCCTTTAAAATTTTCCGAAGAAATCCTTTACAATTTTCTAATTATAAATCTGTTTAATTTTCCTATAGGGAAATTCTGTTTAATTTTCCTAGGAAATGATTCTGTAGAGATGATTTCTGCGTCGTTGTTGATTTATTGTTGAAAATTGGTTTGTTTTGGACAAAAAAATTGTCTTTAAATAAACTCATAAAATTTAATTAAAACCATATTTCATATAATATACAGATTTACGAAGCGATTTCGAATTCCTTCGTCAGTCAATCAACGAATTCATAAATTATAATTAAAAATGAAATCTGGTCAAAAAAAATTAATGCGATCGAACTCTTCCAATTTCAATTGTTCAAAAAAATCCGTGTACCAAATTAATAATTTCTATGGACAGAGACATCTAAAAGTTAAATCTTCGTCTTTCACTGTTATTTTTCTGTCTGACCCTGCGAGGAAGAAAGCAGTGAAACTTGGGAGAAATTTTGAGGGTTTTTTAATTGTTTTGGTGGTCATTAAAGGAAATTGGTTTAAAAACAAATAAATTTAAATTAAATTAAATCAAAATTTCATTTTTATTTAATATATTATTTTTATAATTCAAGTGCCCGAATGGCAAAATTTATAACAAATGAAAATATACCAAATTCTTCTAATGCAATAATATCTTTTTTTAATGTTTCTGTTTTATGTGCATTTATCATATTGATTACAATTGATTTACGTTTTTCATCATCTGTATAGATAATTAAAATTGCTGCCATATACGGACGATTATAACGTATACAATATTCGGCCAATTCAATTGTATTTATTTTCATTGCAATTGGACATGACTGATGTAATTTTTGTTTTGAATAGAATAGAATAGAATAGAATAGAAAAAATTGTTTTAATTGTTCATTGACAAATTGAGGGTTATTTAAAAAAATTAATTTGATTTACCTGTAATAAAAATAATGATTTTGATAATTGACCATCCAATTCATATGATTTTATATTATCAGCATTTTTAAATGGTAATTTTATAATTAATTCCCATGCCTGAGCTAAACCATTTATTGAAAGTAATTCACGTTTTGTTGATAGTAATTCAATGATTGCCTTTAATTGTTTAACCTAATTCGAATTGAATTTTAATAAAACAAAAATATCCAAATTAAAAAGAATGAATTAATTCTCATTTTTATTGTCTCACGCATTACCATATTAAAATTAATCATTTGTTTTAAAACATTATTCCAAATGGTTGGTAAAAATATCTGATAACCAATACAAATATTTGCAATACAATCAATGGCCACCGGATTATTTGAATATAATTTCCATATTTGTTTTAATATCATCAATTTATCATAATTTTTAAATTTTTCCACTGTCATATTACTGAATCCCAATTGTTTTAAACCATAAATACATTTTAAATTGACATATTGTTCTTGTTTTATTAAATCCTTATAATTATCATCGATAATTTTAATAAAACATTCTAATACTTTTAATTGTTCAATGGTATTTATATTTCTAAATAGAGAAAAAAAAACCCCCAATTAAACCAATTTTAGAAAATTTAATCCAATTAATTTAATTAAACGTTTATTATTTACCCATCATCGGAAAAAATATATGCAACCAATGCTGAAATGGCTTTTTCCGAATCCCAACTATTTAAAATATAATGAGCTCTTAATATTGATGATTCATCATTTATTGTTGTATTGTAATCACCATCACCATCTGTTGATGCTGTTGATGAACGACCACCGACGCCGCCGCCGCCGCCGCCACCACCATCATTTGATATTGTTAAATTTAAATCTTCTGTAAATGTTTCATCAACAGAATCACCACCTCCCATTGCCATACCGTTGTCATTGCCATAACCATGACTGTTGCTGCTGCCATTTGCAATCAAATCACCCGATAATGTTAACCATTTTTTTAATAATACCATTTGTATTGTAAAAATATTTAATCCATGTAATTGAGCGATTTCAGTTGATAGCTATATAAGAAAAAAGATATGGGTTTAATTTAAATCAATTTTAATCGTTCTATCCTTAAGCTCGTTCAGTGGTGACAAAAGGTAATTGACAAAATAAGATTAACTATACTATATGGAGAAATTCTTCTTTCTGTAATCTGGCTTTTCGAGGGAGATCCTTTATAATTTTTCAAGGGAAATCCTTTACAATTTTCCAAGGAAATCCTTTACAATTTTCTAATTAAAACTGTTTAAATTTCCTGTGGGAAATTCTGTATAATTTCCCTAGGAAATGATTCTGTAGAGATGATTTCTGCGTCGTTGTTGATTTATTGTTGAAAATTGGTTTGTTTTAGACAAAAAAATTGTCTTATATAAACTCATAAAATTTTCCTGGCAGGTTCGGAAAGTGTTAAATGTCTTCAGTTCAACGTACAGGGTTTTTTAATCCAATTGGAGTTCTGTGAACATCAAGCGATCAGACATTTTTTCTGAATATATGCACTACCAATGGAGCTTAAACTCCTAATGGAACTACCCGGCTCACATTTTAAACATTATATTGAAAGAAATCAGATATTGAATGGCATAACGCCGCCCTTGATGTAACTATCCGTTTGGTCATTTAAACTGCTAAGAATGCTAAGAAATTTCCCTTTCTATAACTTTCCTTGAAATCGTTTGAATCACTACGTGACAAAGAAATTCATTTGAAATATTTTCAAAACTAGAACTTGACCTAGACAAAAGAAGAAAAATTACTATTAAATCATTATCAAAAACCACCACCCTTACCTTATTTATATCAATTGAATTTGATTTTAAAATACTATTATGATGATATAAGGCAATAATTAATTCACGTGGACATTCAATTAATTGCAGGAGGCGATCATCAATTAAATTATATAAATGTAATAAATGTTGTGTTTTTAATATTGGATATTTTCGTTTAATTTTAATGCATGTTTCATGAATATGTTTTTGGTGTACGGTAGCCGATTGTTGGTTTTGTTGATGTTGTTGTTGTTGATTCAATTCCAATTGATGTTCATCAACAAATTTATAACATTCATAGGCGGCTTCAATTTGATCGGCACCCTCTGGCGCTTGATTCATTACAAAATATAAAACACTTAAAATTTTCGATAAATCTTTCATGTATTTTATTAAACGTAAAATCTATTTTACGAAAATACAAAATAGAAAGATTTTTGTTAGAATCTATAGATAGGAAATTTATTTATTTATTTATTGGGAGTATATGCATTAATTTGCGTGGTTTTTATCTCGAAAATTAAGGTTTGATTGTGATAAAATGGTTATACGCAATCAATGATCAAAGTATTATTGTCCATTGCGGAAGCTACAACATTTGCCCATTTTTCACTGGCAGTTTGTGGCAGTTTGTCCATCCCCAAAAAAGAACTTCTTCGGCGGCTTGGTGAAGGTGAAGGTGACAAAACGAATCGAGCCAATTTGTTGTTGTGATACCCTGTTCTGTGAAGTGAAGTAAAGCCGGTATTCCGCGGTGAGGGCATTCTGCATTGATCTGAACGTAGTAGTGGTAATCGCAGAAGGGGCTGCTATGTCTGGGCGGTTATAAGGCGGGTGAGGTAGAACTTCCCACCCACTGTGTTTTTTTCAAATAGTTTTTCCAAACCGGTCGTTTTTGAAACATGTGACCGAGAGCGTTGTCATGTTTTGTTGGCAAATTATGGATTCGTGTCTATGGTTGCGCATATTCTGGTCATTTCTGGCCGCAATCGCTCTTGCGTTCAAACGAATTTTATTGTGTTCGGTAGAGGTCTGACCCTTTGATCGTCTGACCCAAATTTCAACAGCTCATAATATATAACGCACACCCCTTCTGATCCCACCCACCAAATACAGAGCATTATACCTTGGCGGCACTTGATGGATATTCGGCTTTGCCGCGTGGATGTTGATGGTTGGCCGGCGGGATTCACCCGCCATATACGATTTCTTGCGCTTGGGGTTATCGTGTGTAATGAATCCATTTCGATAATCACCATAGTGACAATAATCCGATGCAAAAAAATGACTGGTTTTTGTGACGTTGAAGCAATATTTCCAGCGCATGCAGAATCGGCGTTCGATATCTCTGTGGGCTTTAATTCATACGACGGCACCCAATTTCCAAGGTTTTTTGGATGAATCCCGTCTGGAAATGATTGCTTGATCAACTCCAACAATGATTTTACAACATTTGTTGAGTTTGGAACGCATCTTCATCAAGCAATGCCTCCAAAATTAATCATCTTCATCATCTTTTTGGCCGGGTCCGGGTCGTTCATCATCTTCTAAGTTGAAATCACCGCCACTTTTCACCAACCGTGTAAAAACCTGCACTTCTAGCACGTTCTTTCAGCTAGAGCATGGCTAGACCATAAGCATAAACCTCTACTAAAATACGATGGCTTTCGGTAGCCCATTTCTTCTTCAATGTTAAAGAAGTAATGAAGAAGAACTTCCCCGCAAAAAAACACTTTTTCTGTCACAAAGTTCGACTTGTTCCAATGAATAGAGAATAAAAAATGTTGTTTACGCTTAAATCAAATGGCATATAATGACAAAGACGCGCAATAACACAGTCAGTAGCTTTCAACAAATGAATATATAGTCACGGATGAACACAACACGACGCGAAACGATAATACTAGTAAAACGCCCACTCTAACCAAAAACCGTACAAATTAATGCATACTCCCAATAATTTAATATATTTCGAAATTACCGATTGTAAAAATGAATTATTTATTGGTATTAAATTCCAATTATCTTCTTTTTTATATTCATTTGAATTATTCAATATATTTTTATATTTAAATATTGAATTTTTAACGGATGCCATACAATAGAATTCAATTGATTGTATAATTTCCATTTCACTATTTTCATTGTGTAATTCCGCATGCATTTTTATTAACGGAAACCATTGACTACAATTTTCCACATTCACTTCTTCATCTGTGAGACAAAACAAAACAAAACAAAACAAAAATTTAATATATTTTTATGGAATCAATCAATCTAATAATAATAATAATAATAATACCTAAAATATTTTTCAATTCACGTTGAATGATCAATTTAAAGGGAAAACGATATTTTGCGATTTTCGGTAAAACACCCATATTTTTATGTAAACGTAACCAACAATCCGTTTCCAATTGACTGATCCGATTAAATCGTAATGTTGTCATTTTTAATTTTAAAAATAATAATATATTGCGGTAATGTTGTAATTCCATTGAGAGATTCGTTAACATTGAAATGATATTCAATACACATAAATATAATTCATAAAAATAAAAATTAATTGTATGGAAAAATTCCATTAATTTTCGTATAAATAAATTAATATCCGTTATTTCGTTAATGTACGATTGACATTTCAATTGGATTTCGGTTGATGTTGTTTTTATATAAATTTCATTTTGATTTATTTGATCAACACCACCACTGCCACTGCCACTGCCACTATTATTGATTACATCAAATTGTAATTCTTGTTTATTTAAAATATATAAAACCTATAATATCATTTGAGCGTAGTCCGTCCATCAGTCAGTCATTGATTCACAAATCGACAAAAGAAAAAATAAAATATTCAATTATAATACGAATTATAGGAATCATTAATTTTATTTTTACCTGTAATACCAACACCTCTTGAACATTCCATTTTAAATCATTACTCATTTTCATTAATAGATGAACATCAATAAGTGTTGATGAGGATTGCGATGATGAGGATGATGATAATGATGTCGATGTTGATGATGATTGAATGTCATGTAAAAATTGTTCAATTGATTCAAATTCCAATGGGGTTTTATGTGATTTTATTGATGGATCCATTTTACATAATTCATTAAAATAATAATGATTAATTCGACTGCGGGAAATTTGGGAAAATCATAAAAAAAAAAACAAATAGAATTTATTAATGGAACTTTAATTTCAGATAATCTTAACAGATTTTCTATGTAGAGCAAAATTTTGGGAAAACTTTGCCCGGAATCCTTTAAGTTTCATCACTCGGGCTGAAAATTTGCATACTTATGTTTTAAAGTATGCTAAATCCGAATAAATTGGTTTCAGAACGATTCAGACATTGGTTTTTGAGTTATAGCCCGGCAAAGATTTCCCAAAATTTTGCTATACTAACCCCTTATGAAAAAATGGATTTTTCACCGAAAACTTTAAGGGTGTTTTATCGGGCTGAAAATTTGCATACTTATGTTTTAAAGTATGCTAAATCCGAATAATTTGGTTTCAGAACGATTCACACATTGGTTTTTGAGTTATAGCCCGGCAAAGATTTCCCAAAATTTTGCTATACTAACCCCTTATGAAAAAATGGATTTTTCACCGAAAACTTTAAGTTTGTTCTATCGGGCTGAAAATTTGCATACTTATGTTTTAAAGTATGCTAAATCCGAATAAATTGGTTTCAGAACGATTCAGACATTGGTTTTTGAGTTATAGCCCGGCAAAGATTTCCCAAAATTTTGCTATACTAACCCCTTATGAAAAAATGGATTTTTCACCGAAAACTTTAAGTTTGTTCTATCGGGCTGAAAATTTGCATACTTATGTTTTAAAGTATGCTAAATCCGAATAAATTGGTTTCAGAACGATTCACACATTGGTTTTTGAGTTATAGCCCGGCAAAGATTTTCCAAAGTTTTGCTATACTAACCCCTTATGAAAAAATGGATTTTTCACCGAAAACTTTAAGTTTGTTCTATCGGGCTGAAAATTTGCATCCTTATGTTTTAAAGTATGCTAAATCCGAATAAATTGGTTTCAGAACGATTCAGACATTGGTTTTTGAGTTATAGCCCGGCAAAGATTTCCCAAAATTTTGCTATACTAACCCCTTATGAAAAAATGGATTTTTCACCGAAAACTTTAAGTTTGTTCTATCGGGCTGAAAATTTGCATACTTATGTTTTAAAGTATGCTAAATCCGAATAAATTGGTTTCAGAACGATTCACACATTGGTTTTTGAGTTATAGCCCGGCAAAGATTTTCCAAAGTTTTGCTATACTAACCCCTTATGAAAAAATGGATTTTTCACCGAAAACTTTCCGTTTGTTCTATCGGGCTGAAAATTTGCATACTTATGTTTTAAAGTATGCTAAATCCGAATAAATTGGTTTCAGAACGATTCACACATTGGTTTTTGAGTTATAGCCCGGCAAAGATTTCCCAAAATTTTGCTATACTAACCCCTTATGAAAAAATGGATTTTTCACCGAAAACTTTAAGTTTGTTCTATCGGGCTGAAAATTTGCATACTTATGTTTTAAAGTATGCTAAATCCGAATAAATTGGTTTCAGAACGATTCAGACATTGGTTTTTGAGTTATAGCCCGGCAAAGATTTCCCAAAGTTTTGCTATACTAACCCCTTATGAAAAAATGGATTTTTCACCGAAAACTTTCCGTTTGTTCTATCGGGCTGAAAATTTGCATACTTATGTTTTAAAGTATGCTAAATCCGAATAAATTGGTTTCAGAACGATTCACACATTGGTTTTTGAGTTATAGCCCGGCAAAGATTTCCCAAAATTTTGCTATACTAACCCCTTATGAAAAAATGGATTTTTCACCGAAAACTTTAAGTTTGTTCTATCGGGCTGAAAATTTGCATACTTATGTTTTAAAGTATGCTAAATCCGAATAAATTGGTTTCAGAACGATTCACACATTGGTTTTTGAGTTATAGCCCGGCAAAGATTTCCCAAAATTTTGCTATACTAACCCCTTATGAAAAAATGGATTTTTCACCGAAAACTTTAAGTTTGTTCTATCGGGCTGAAAATTTGCATACTTATGTTTTAAAGTATGCTAAATCCGAATAAATTGGTTTCAGAACGATTCAGACATTGGTTTTTGAGTTATAGCCCGGGAAAGATTTCCCAAAATTTTGCTATACTAACCCCTTATGAAAAAATGGATTTTTCACCGAAAACTTTAAGTTTGTTCTATCGGGCTGAAAATTTGCATACTTATGTTTTAAAGTATGCTAAATCCGAATAAATTGGTTTCAGAACGATTCAGACATTGGTTTTTGAGTTATAGCCCGGGAAAGATTTCCCAAAATTTTGCTATACTAACCCCTTATGAAAAAATGGATTTTTCACCGAAAACTTTAAGTTTGTTCTATCGGGCTGAAAATTTGCATACTTATGTTTTAAAGTATGCTAAATCCGAATAAATTGGTTTCAGAACGATTCAGACATTGGTTTTTGAGTTATAGCCCGGCAAAGATTTCCCAAAATTTTGCTATACTAACCCCTTATGAAAAAATGGATTTTTCACCGAAAACTTTAAGTTTGTTCTATCGGGCTGAAAATTTGCATACTTATGTTTTAAAGTATGCTAAATCCGAATAAATTGGTTTCAGAACGATTCACACATTGGTTTTTGAGTTATACCCGGCAAAGATTTCCCAAAATTTTGCTATACTAACCCCTTATGAAAAAATGGATTTTTCACCGAAAACTTTAAGTTTGTTCTATCGGGCTGAAAATTTGCATACTTATGTTTTAAAGTATGCTAAATCCGAATAAATTGGTTTCAGAACGATTCAGACATTGGTTTTTGAGTTATAGCCCGGGAAAGATTTCCCAAAATTTTGCTATACTAACCCCTTATGAAAAAATGGATTTTTCACCGAAAACTTTAAGTTTGTTCTATCGGGCTGAAAATTTGCATACTTATGTTTTAAAGTATGCTAAATCCGAATAAATTGGTTTCAGAACGATTCAGACATTGGTTTTTGAGTTATAGCCCGGCAAAGATTTCCCAAAATTTTGCTATACTAACCCCTTATGAAAAAATGGATTTTTCACCGAAAACTTTAAGTTTGTTCTATCGGGCTGAAAATTTGCATACTTATGTTTTAAAGGATGATAAAGAAACAAAATAATACAAACATTTTTAACTTACCTATTCAATGGATTCGATTCCAAATCAATAATAACACGACTATTTACACCATAGAAAAATTCAATTAATGTTAAATAATTTAATTTCATATAACCGATTTTCAATTCATTACGTAAATAGGCAATGCATTGATCTTGTTTTTTATCTGATGCTAAAATTACTGCGGCTTCTATTTAAATAAAATTCAAGGAAAAGACAATTTAAAAAAAACCCCAAATCACTTAAAATTAATTTTAATCCCAATTTTTCTTACCAATAAAATTCGGTTGTTTTTCTTGTAAGGAATATTTTAATATTTTACGATTAAATATCGAAACAATTGATGGTGTAAGTACACAAGTTACCATCGTTGCTGTTGATCCTGTTCCTGCTCCGGCTACTCCTTGGCTCGTCCCCTCACCATTTGTTACTGCAGCCGCCGCCACCATTTCCTTTTGATATTTTAAAATAAATTGCATTATAATGAAAGCAATTGATTGTTGTTTTGTTTTAATTAATTGTTCCATTGATTGAAAAAATTCCTTTTTAATACTATAAATGCAAATAAAAAATTAAGAAAGAAATATTAAAAAACCATAAAATAAAAACTCTGCAAAACAAAAGAAAATTTTTTCCCAATTACCTTTCAATTGAAATTGATTTGAATTGAGATTTTTTCGTTGACATCATAAAATATTGATTTAATCTTTTAAACATCATATTTTGGTGTTGGTGTTGTTGAAGATATTCTGAATTTCGACTATTATTTAACATTGATATTAATAATTTAATGGCCAGCGATAGACAACGAATTATTGGTTCTGGTTTTTTTTTTAATAATGACATCATTGATGATGGTAATAAAGATGAGGATTTTATTATTGATTCAGATGATGATTTTGTTGATTGATTCGATGATACGGTTTTATTGTCTTTAATATTTTCAAATATAGACATTGATTCTTTACGTCGTTGTTTAAGCCCTTGTCCATCACCACCACCACCACCATTTTCATGGTTGTTTACTTCCAAAATATCATTATCATCATCAATGCTATGTTGATTAATTATAAAACTAAATCCATCCATTGAACAATCATCAAATAAATGATCTAACATCTAAAAGAATAAGACAAAAATGAAAATGAATTTGTTTTAATAGCAAAAAAGAAACACAATGAAGCGTTTGCCTGATTTGAATCCAAGCAAAATGTATTCTGGTAAGGGGAGCTTAAATTTCCAATGAAAAATTCCTTATAAAAATCTACATCTTTGGATTTGTAATGAGACGGACGACGGAATGAGATGGGATGGGATCAGATAAAATTCCCTGATATTAAAATGTTTCCATTTTTCCGCCAAACCGCCAGATCATCCAAAAATGTCAAAGTAAAAACTAAAAACAAACACGAGATTGTTACGGATGAAGAAAGGACTCTTGGAGTTTCCAGCTCGAGGGCGTTGACTGTGAATATGTCCGGTTGAAGAATCAACAGCCTTCTTCTTCAAAACCCTTCCTTCTTCGCTTCCGCACCCAAAAACCAATTGTGGCGGTTGTAAAAGTAAATTCAGTACACGTTTAAAAAAGCTGTTCTGTTCTGTTCCCTGTTCTCTATATGTAATAAAACACTATTTTTCATTCTTTACATTTACATGTTATTTCTTTATACAGAATCGTTCTTAAAACATTTCCTCATTCAGCTCACTTTCAAATTTCATATTGTCCTTATGTCATTCGAACGTACAAAGTATTTGCAAAGTGTTTTGAAAACGAGTACCGGCAAAATTTCATTCAAGATTAGAAACAGAACATGTTGGATTTGTAATTTTTTTGTTAGCCAACCCTGGATGATAGGAGAAAGTGGATATAAAAACCTCGCAATAAAAGCGGTCATCAAATTCCTAATTTAGGACTTGTGAATAAAAAGAAAGGAGGAGGAGGGTACAATATATCTTTATGGTCGTGGTGCAGGCGGTACTCTGCAGAACCCCAACCCTATGGGAGAGGTTTTAGTCGGTCAGTGACGTCTCAGTGACGGGAGTCCGACACTTAGTCTATAAATAGATTTCCTCTTCCGGAAAAAAAAAACCCTGGATGAAATGTGATCTCTGGAGATCCCAAAGAATTCCACAATTCGGATAACTCCAAAAATGCTCACTAAAAGTACAGATACAGATTATATTATGCAAAATGAATTTCATTTTTTACTTACACATTTATCAAAATCAATTGGATCACGAAAATAATCTTGAATTGTATCCCAATCAAATGCATTTTGACCGATACGTACAAAACCAATTAAATCATTTAATTCAGCATAATTAATTTTATCATTACGAATGGTATACGTTAACAGCCGATAAGCCAATGGATAAGCCAATGGAATCTGTTGTTGTAATTGTTGTGGTGTGGGCGCGTCCATAAAATCTGTCTGTTGACAAATTAATAACATTATTAAATTTAATATTTGTTGTGCATTTTCCCAAGATAATGCTGATGACGGCGACGATGATGACATTAAATTTAAATCACCAATTTCAATAATTAATTTCGTTATGGCACATGTTAAATGAATATTATTAAATAATTTTAATAATTCAATAAAACCATAAATTTGATTTAAATTTAAAGCATGGATTAAACAATTCATTTCATTCCAAATGTAATCGATTAATTGATTCGATTGATTCAATTGAATTTTTTCTTCTCTTTTTTTTCTGATTCCATCCAATATTGATTTGATTCCTGTATGTAAAAATCCATCAGAATTCATTCCAATAATTGAATAATTTTCATCATCTACATCTCCATCTGCATCTACATCTACATCTACATCTCCATCTGCGGTCGCAATTCGTATTGATTTATATTGATTTAAATGAATTATATTAAATTTTTTACGTAATATTTTTTTATTTTGTAATTGTTGAAATTCTTTTTGAATGGTTTTTATATTGCCCGCGGGACGCCCCGCGTGTGCAATACAAATTTTTAAAAATTCCATTTCATTTTCAAATTCTTCATTAATTTCAATTTGTTTATCTTCCAACATATGCTAAAATTGAATGAAAAGAAATTATTAAATAAGTTTTTAATAAAGAAAAAAATAATAAAAAAATTCGCCATACCTCAAGAATATTAAAAAATTTAATTAAACAACGATTTTGACGATGATTTTGTCCATCTTCATCGGATGATTCTTCTTCTTTTGACTGACTGAATTGCGTGTATTGTTGTTGCTGATGACCATGACCATGACCATGACCATGACCATGATGACGACAATTTAAACTATTAAAATATTTTATAGCCAAATCAATTGTATTTGAATTGCGGGCCAATTCATAACAACAATAAAAATCAGCTTCATTTTCAATGGACGGATCATATTTGATAACCGTATGAATATCATTACATAATTCATTTGGTATTTTCACTTTAACAATACGATAAATTAATTTCATATTTGAATCAAATCCATTTAAATTCCATCCATATTTTAATTTCATTATTTTAATATTTTGTCGTTCGTATTCAGCGTAAATTTCACCGGCCAACGGATGATTTCCAATTGTTGTATGATGATGATGAGCGATAGCAGTGGAGCAGTCAATGCCCGATGAATATCTTAATTTACCACCATATTTTAATAATGATTTAACTGTTTCTGACCATGGAATTGGTGATGCCTAATTTAAGGAATAAATTCAAATATATTTGAGTATAGAGATTTGAAAATGAAATCGGAGGATGAACAAACAAAAATACCTTTAATATTTCCAAAACACATGTTAATTTATCACATTCATTTGATAGCAATTCAATGCAAGCAATTCCACGTTCTTGCCATAGGCTAATACTTTTTTTATATTTTATTAAAAATTTTATGTATCTGATAAATGGAAAATAATAAGTAAATAATAAGAAAACAAATTTTTACTGATGATTTTGATTTTTAGGATATTTTGTCTGTGTTGTCATTCTGCGAAGTCCCTAAGTTCCCCCGACGATAATTCCAACTGTTCGCATACAAATTCTTGTGATTGTTAGAGAGATCTCGTTTAATTTCTAATGAATCCATTTTGAAATGATGGTATTTGGAAGTTTTTGATACGAAAAACTATCGAGGATTGGTTTTTTTTTCTTTTTTTGGTTATCTCCAGTTGGAAGTTATCTATTACAAATCCAATGCAGTGTACAGTACAGTACAGTAGAGATAGATCTCGTTTCGTTTGCTAACCAATCTTGAGTAAATTGAAAATCTATAACAAAAAAAAGAACAACTCAACAACCCCAATTCATAATAATTTATTTGTATCAATAGCGTGACTGCCTGACTGCCGACCCAAATGACAATTTCTGTTTGTTGTTTGTTTGTTTGTTTGTTGAGTGTCTAATCGAAGAATCTTACTTTCTGCCATCGCTCCACGTAATGTACTAAACAATTAAGAATTAAAATTTCGAATTGTTATGGTTCAAATAAAAAAACTAATCTCATGACAGGTCAATTAATCCTCCTCCTGTATCATTGTCAACAACTGATCAACTGTTCGTCATACTGCGACATAAAATGGAAAAGTGTAGGGAGTTCAACGTAATAGTAACACACCGCATCTATTTGTTGATTGATTTTAAGGCCGCATACGACAGTGTTATTTGTGTGGAAAAATTATGGCGCACGATGGAGGAATTTTATGGATTCCCACAAAAAGCCATCGATAGCCATGTCAAAACTAACACTGCGCCAAGTTACAAAGTCTCAGGTACAAATAAAATAGGGGGGATCATCAAATCGGATGCATTTGAAACCATTGACGGAGTACGGCCAAAGGGGACCCATCCTTTGGCACACATTGTTTTTTTTAATGTTATATTGGAAAAATGTATAAGGAGGATGACCATTAACACACCAACAGCACTATTTTTACGTCATCTGGTCAATTTCTCGGCTATGCGACGATGACATTGACGACGTAGTAGTGGTTAGAAATATGGGGGTGCCGTTAAAGAAGCGTTCTGTTACTGTGTTGGAACGTGAAGCTTCGGAAATGGGCGGTTAAGGGTAAACGAGGAGGAGAAAACCAAGTATATGATTCGCACCAACGAACAGTAGGTTTATGACACAACAACATCAAAGCGTATTGGTATTGGTCAGAACAAATATAAAACAGGGCGGACAGGTTTAGCTACACATTGAAAGCAGCAGCAGCAACAGTGAAAATGCGATATAGCTGATGGAGAAGTTCAATCCCGGATTGTTTTAAAGAAAACAAGACCTTTTACGGTTTGCGAAAGATGTTCTTCTCCTCGAAGACATTGAGTAAAAAAAACATTGAAACTAATTAAGCTATATCAAACTTAACTGGTTCGACCAATTGTTGTCACCTACGGTGTTCTGAAATGTGGTTAACATGACACACGGCTGGCTAACGAACGGCGACTTGGCGGGTTCGAAAAGAGAGAACTATACTACGTCTCATCTTGGACCCAAGACGACAAAGGAAAGGTAAAAATGGTGGCGTAAGCGGTTCGCGATTTCGAGCTATATAAATGATATACCGAACCCGACATCGTTCGTTCGGTTCATTAAGATTGGTCGCCTGCGAGGTCCAGTTTGGTCATGAGGTTCGGTACGAATGGATGGCGATCGTATACCGTTTTAAAAATGCTGGACAGTAAGCCAGTAGGCGGATCTAGGAATCTAGTGTAGGAAGACCGCCGCGGGGTAGGTGGAAAGACGAAGTAGAAGTGGACCTTCGGGCCCTCGGCGTTTCGGACGGCTGGCGGACGTTAGGCCCGGGTAAATAGGTCCGGTTGGAGGGGGCTGTTTCTGGCGATGGACGCCAAAACCAATTGTAGGTGGCGTAGGCGCGCAGAAGTAAGTAAGTTATTATATTTAACTTACCGACACTCCGTAAACGAAAAATCAATTATCAAACTAACAACAACAGTCTTGAATTGGACAGTTGAAAAAGCGAACAGTAGCGCAACAGAAGACACAGAAATGGAATTTTATTCAGATAATTATTTGAAATATTGTAATTGCGATCTTGGAATATGGGCACTGTGTACGAATGATACGAATGAACGCATTGAGAGGGTTTTTGAAAATCAAATTAATCGATTGTTTAATACGAACAGAAAATTGAAATAAAAAGTCCAAATCGTAATGAATCGTTAACAAATGAATTTTTTTTTTCGTTTTTCGTTTGAATGTGAAATGTCTCCGATTAAAATTAAATGAAGGAGGGTAAGGAGATTGCAGTGGTCTTAATTTCCACTTGATTAATCACAGCTATCATTTTAATGGTAAAGAATAAGCTAGCTATAATATGCTATAAATCAAGATCACTTTCACTTGTGGGTGGGTTTGGTCAAGTGTGATACGTTCGTATACTATAAAAAAAAAATGCTGGACGGCAAAGCATCAGGTAGATCAATGGAATGGTTGTAGGAAGATCACGGGTTAGGTACAGAAATGGAATGAAGTCAAAGCGACCATTGGCGGGCTCTTGAAGTTTCTCGTTGTTCGGACATTTGAGGTAAATAATTCCGGTTGATGGGAAGGGTGTTGTTAAATCATAATCGTCGTTGGCATTAACGGATTGAAGGCGAAAAGTAACCTGAAGACGATTCTCTCGGTTTGGTTTGTTAATACTCAGAGTTGCATAGAATCGTTTCGTTTCTATCGTCTTGAGATAGTAAAAAGGAGGTGTCCCTCCTTTGTTTGCCTTTGCTCAAAGTTTTTGGTCTATCACAAAACTGTTTGAATTTGTCGAAAAATTTTCGTTTTAACATTTTTGTTTTGTTAAACGCCGCTGAACCGCTGAAGGGGGGCGGCGAGGGACCAAATTTCCAAATTTTGAGGACTTGGACATTTTTAAATATTAATTTTTGATAAGATTTCAACAGTTTGCTAATTGCAGCAAACAGTTTCTATCCATCAGAAAAATTGCCCGTCTCTCCCCCAAAAAAAAAATCAATCTTAATCAATCAAATCTTAAATATGAAGTTTTGAATTGTTTTCAATTTCAATTAATCCTATACCTGATTAGTGTAACCGTTGGTAAAATTCCCTTTTCCATAAACAATGGATTTATAAAATTATTAACTAATTTATTTAAATTTTCCAAATTAATATGTTGTAAAATATGAAATGCTGTTTCTTCAATTGAATCCTAATAATTAGATAAAAAAAAACAAATTATCAGAAACAAATTCTAATCCAATTATACGACGTATTACTTACATTTATGTAATCGTCTAAACTCAATTGTAAATTATACGTTTGTTTTAATTCAACTAATGTTTCAAGTGTTAATTTTAAACGTTTTATTTTTGCCATATTACGTTCGTACATTCGATGAGCATTCCTAAATAAATAAATAAATAAAACATTATTCAAATTGGTTATAATTATTATGATGCGCATCAATTATAGGATTTATGTAAGATAAGTTAGTTATATTTAAACTTACTGTAATAAAAATGTAACATTTGTGAATATTTCAAATAGATTTGTACAAAATTCAATGCCAATGTCTGGCCATAATTTTGTGGTAAATTGTAATGAACGATTTTTGTCCAGTGACCAATTTACCAAATCTGACATGACACTTGGATGTGTTTGCAATACAATCGGTACAAAATGGCGTAACCATTGAATGACATTAAACGGTTCCGTATCACTTGGTATTGAATTTAATATATTGATAATTGCACGATTATCATCTTCAGAATCATCACCGTCACCATTACCATTGATTATCGATGTTGATGTTGATGTTGATGTTGATGAGGATGATGGCGATTGAATGATGGACGATGAATGATTTTTCCAAATTAAACATGCATGTGACATATTCTATAAATTTTATTTTTGTTTTAAATTGAATTAATATTTTTAAATGTTTACGTAATTGCCAATTAATTGTATACTTACAATTTTAAATTTTCGTATACAAATTGTTAAAATATTTGGATGACTTATGAATTCTTGCCATTCTAAATCACATTCAAATGGATCAATTAATTGAAGGGTTTGTAAACGTTGTAATTTTTCAAATATTTCACCATATTCATATGACTATAAATAGTAAAACCAAGAAATCAAATGAATTTCAATGAAATTGATTGATTAATTAAACGTTTAAAGATTTTGTATCAATTTAATTTTTGGTTTACCTCACGTTCCAAATGATTCAACAGATAATTTAAAAATTTTTGTAATAATTTTCGATTTGGTATATCGATATTCCGTAATGTTAAAAGAAAATTAAAATTTGTAATTTTCGTAATTTGTTCATAGAATAATTGAAATTTCATTTCAATTGTGTGTTTATCGTCCTGTAGAATTAATTAAAAATTATGATTAAAATTATTAAATTTATATATTAATATTTCTATTTCTATTTTTCTAATTTCAGAATATAAAATAACTAAAACGAAAACTTCATCAAGAAGAGTCGCGCTCTTGATCATAAGATCTATTTAGCAATTAGTGAGTACTAAATTAATTTTTATAAAATAAATAAAATCAAAATTTCCAATTTGATTTGTAAACATTTCACGTGATGCGTTTGTTACGGAAAGTTGTAGGAAGTGTATCGGGTATAGGAAATTCCTGTATCAAATTTCTTTATGGAATTATCAATAATTTTCTGTACCAAATTCGGATATCGAAGAATACCCTCTTCAATTTTCTTTACCTTTTGTCTGTAAGCAATTCAATATAATTTTGTTGTAGGAAATTCTCAATAATTTTACTGTAAAAGTCTGGAAAGTCTGGACAATTTTCTGTGGGAAATTCTGTCTAACTTTCTGAAATTATCTGTAGGAAAGTCTGTCTAATTGACTGTATATAGAAAAGTATGTCTATATATATAATTGTCTGGTAGGAAATTCTATTTCACGTTCTCTAAGACAATCTCAATTGCTTTCGTATGTTTCTGTATAAAAGTCTGTCAAATTTTCTGAAGGAATGTCTTCTTAATATTCTGTATAGGAAAGCCTGTTGAAATTTTAATTGATTTAGTGTAGGAAGTTCTTAATTATTTTCTGTGTGGGAAATTCTGTTTTTTATTTTCTGTAGGAAAGTCTATTTTCTGTAGGAAAGTCTGTCGCATGTTCTGCAGAAAAGTCTGTATAATTTCCTGCAGGAAATTCAGTCAACAGTCAGAAATTAATTTTGAGTACGTGATTACTCCAAAAGGAAGGAAAGTGTAGGAAAGGCCCTTTAATTGTCTGTACGAAATTTTCATCAATCGTAATTTTGTGTGGGAAATTCTGTTGGAAATTCTCAATAATTTTACTGTAAAAGTCTGGAAAGTCTGGAAAATTTTCTGTTAGAAATTTTGTATGAAAGTCTGTTGAAATTGTATTAATTTTCTATATAGGACAATCTCATCAATAATTTTTCAGTAGCAAAGTCTGTCCAATTTCTGTACAATTTTCTGTATGAAATTCTTCCGAAACTTTATTTGAATTTTGTGTAGGAAATTATCAATCATTTTCTATATAATTTTCTGTATCATTCTATTCTATTCTATTCTAATTCTATATCACGTTCTGTACGACAATCTCAATTGCTTTCGAATGCTTCTGCATGAAAGTCTGTCAGAAATTTTCTGACGGAATGTCTTCTTAATATTCTGTATAGGAAAGCATGTTGAAATTTGATTGATTTAGTTGGATTGGAAGTTCTCAATAATTTCTGTGTGGGAAATTCTGTTTTTTATTTTCTGTAGGAAAGCCTGTTGAATGTTCTGCAGAAAAGTCTGTATAATTTCCTGCAGGAAATTCAGTCAAAAGTCTATTAGAAATTCTTTCGATCTTCTTAGAAATCCAATGCGAACCCAAGACGCCTTTTTAGTCGCAATTATTATATTATTACTCCATGAAAAGTTGTTTGACAAATTGAAGAAATCATCTTCTGGCGAGACTGAATCATTTGATTCGCATTATGATTACCACGATGTAGTTCATACGAAGAATGTATAATGTACTGTTATCGTCTGCATAACACAGTGCATTGGATCTGTATCTATTTATCGATCATAAAAGATCAGATTAATAGATAAATTAAAAAAAGAGAGTGGGTGATAGAGCACAACCAACCCAACCAGCATTACCCCAGAATAAACCGGATAAAGTTTGGAAATATAATTCCATTCAGAGTACAACCTTTTAATAACAGGCAGTTAACTAAAAAGTTCCAAACCCATTTACCGAATGTGTCACAATGCCTTATGCCATACTCTATCAAAAACCTTAGTAATGTCTATAGTGAAACCACTTGTGTTTCACCAAAATTTGCAATACTATATTACCTATTTTATTGGTTAAATAATTTAGTAAATCTCCTGTAGATCGTTTGTGCCTGATGTGCCATATTATATGGCAATCACTAATAAGTTCTTTATCATCGAGATATTGCACAATCATATACGATTTACTATATCTTCTCCATATTACCTTAGAAAGTATTGATGTTATGGCTATTGGTCGATAATTGAAAGGATTACTTTTTTGAGTACCCGCTTTTGAAATAGGTGTTGTAATATATTAGCAATTTTCCAAGATGATGGAAATATTCCATTCGAAAATGATTTGTGAAAGAGTTTTCTAAACTGGGGTGAACTAAAGTAGATTACAGTACATTCTTTTAAAACAATTGGGGGAATGCCATCGCAGCTCCGCAGTACTTTTATGAACATCTATATCTCTAAGAGCTTTATAAACAACCCTCGGTCTCTGAAATATATATATATTTTTCATTTGAAAATTCGTATTAGGTATATTTGGAAAAAAGAAAGTCTACATAATTTTCTGTGGGAAATTTTCAATCATCGTAATTTTGTTTAAGAAATTCTGTTCAATTCCCTGTCGGAAATTTTGTTGAAATTCGTTTAATTTTCTGTAATACAATCTCAATTATTTTCAGTGGGAAAGTCTGCCGCGTTTTCGGTCGGAAATATTGTTGAAATTCTCTATAATATTTTCTGTATAGGAAATAGGAAATTCTGTCGAAAATCGTATCAATTTTGTGTAGGCAATTCTCAATAATTTTCTATATAATTTTCTGTATAATTTTCAGTAGGTAATACTCAATAAATGTCTGTAGGAAAGTCTGTTCCGATTTGCTGTAGGAAATTCTATCATCTTTTATGTAGGAAAATTTGTATAATTTCTGGTGGAAAATTCTCAATCGCTTTCTATATGTAGCAGATCCTTGAGGAAATTCCCAACTACTCTCTGTAGAAAAACCAGTTCAATTTTCTTTAGGAAAGTTTCAATAATAATCTGTATAGAATTTCCTGTATAAAATTCTTAATCATTTTTCTGTATAAAATTCTGTAAATTCTGTATAGTTGGCCTGTAGTGAATGCTGTCTAATTTTCTGTAGGAAAGTCTATCGAAACTCTCTATTACAAATTTAGTGCGCAGGAAATTCTCAATAACTCAATCATTTTCTGTAGGAAAGTCTGTCCAATTTCTGGACAATTTTCTGTTAAATTCTGAATAATTTTTTCTCTTGAAATTATCTTTCAAAACTCTATTTCAATTTTGTGTAGGAAATTATCAATAAATTTCTATAGGAAAGTGCGTTTAATTCTCTATTGGAAATTCTGTCGAAATTCTATTAATCTTCTGTAGGAAATTCTGTCTAATTTACTGTATATAGAAAAGTCTGTTTATATATAATTGTCTGGTAGGAAATTCTATATCAATCTCAAATGTAAGACAATCTCAATTACTTTCGTATGCTTCTGTATAAAAGTCTGTCAAATTTTCTGAAGGAATGTCTTCTTAATATTCTGTATAGGAAAGCCTGTTGAAATTTTAATTGATTTAGTGTAGGAAATTCTCAATACTTTCTGTGTGGGAAATTCTGTTTTTTATTTTCTGTAGGAAAGTCTGTCGAATGTTCGGCAGAATATTCTGAATAATTTCCTGCAGGAAAGCCAGTCAAAAGTCTATTAATTTCGAGAACGTAATTCTATTAATGTTGGAAAGCCTCTTAAATTTACTATAGGAAAGTCTTTAAAATTTACGTTAAGAAAGTCTACATAATTTTCTGTAGGAAATTTCAAATAATCGTTATTTTGTGTAAGAAATTCTGTTCAATTCTGTATAAGAAATTCTATCAATATTCGTTTAATTTTCTGTAACACAATCTCAATCAACACAATCTCTATCAATCTCATGTTGAAATTCTCAATAATATTTTCTGTATCGTCTGTCGACAGATCTGGCGCGGAAAGTCGGTCTAATTTTGCTGAATGAAACTCTGTAGAAATTTTATTAATTTTGTGTAGGTAATTCTCAACACATTGTCTGTATAAAATTTTCTGTAGGGAAGTTTATTCGATTCTCTGTTAAATTCTGAATAATTTTATGTTCAATTTTTTGGTAGAAAAGCCTGTATACTTTTTCTTATTGAAATGCTATATCATTTTCTGTAGGAAATTCTCAATAATTTTCTCTAGTATATTGTTCTCTGTTCTCTAGTAACTTTCAATAAGAAATTCTATTCGGTTTGTTTAGGAAATTTTCAACAGAAAGTTGATCAAATTTTCTATAGGAATGTTTGTATAGTTTTCTGTATAGGAAATTCTGTCGAAAATCGTATCAATTTTGTGTAGGAAATTCTCAATAATTTTCTGTATAAAGTTATGTATAATTTTCAGTAGGTAATACTCAATAAATGTCTGTATGAAAGTCTGTTCAATTTGCTCTAGGAAATTTATGTAGGAAAATTTGTATAATTTGTATAATCTGGTGGGAAATTCTCAATCACTTTCTATATGCCAGATCCTGGAGGAAATTCTCTATTACTCTCTGAAGAAAATTCTGTTCAATTTTCTTTAGGAAATTTTCAATAATATTCTGTATAGAATTTCCTGTATTCTTAATAATTTTCTGTAACACAATCTCAATTATTTTCAGTGAGAAAGTCTACCGAATTTTCTGTAGATTCTGTAGATTCTGTAGAGTCTGTAGAGTCTGTCGAGTGATCTGGCGCGGAAAGTCGGTCTAATTTTGCTGAATGAAACTCTGTAGAAATTTTATTAATTTTGTGTAGGAAATTATCAATAATTTTACTGTAAAAGTCTGGAAAATCTGGACAATTTACGGTTAGAAATTCTGTCTAATTTTTTAGTAGGAAATTGACTCAAAATTGTATTCATTTTGTATAGGAGAATCTCAATTGTTCTCTGTAGGAAAGTTTGTCGGCAGATCTGAAGGAAAGTCTGTAAAAATGTTATTCATTTTGTGTAGGTAATTCTCAATAATTTTCTCTAGTCGATAACTTTCAATAGGAAATTCTATTAAGTTTGTTTAGGAAATTTTCCAACAGAAAGTTGATCAAATTCTGTCTAAAATCGTATCAATTTTGTGTAGGAAATTCTCAATAATTTTCTGTATAAAGTTATGTATAATTTTCAGTAGGCAAAACTCAATAAATGTCTGTAGGAAAGTCTGTTTAATTACCCATATGAAAGTCTGAATAATTTCTGATGGGAAATTCTCAATCGCTTTCAATAATATTATGTATAGAATTTCCTATATAAAATTCTCAATAATTGCCTGTAGCGAATTCTGTCGTATTTTCTGTAGGAAAGTCTATCGAAACTCTCTATTATAATTTAGTGTATGAAATTCTCAATAACTCAATCATTTTGCTGTAGTACAATCTCAATTATTTTCTGTAGGAAAGTCTATCGAATTGTCTGCAGGCGAGTCTCTTGAATTTTTTGTAGGAAATTCCCATTAACTTCCTATATAATTTTCTGTATTCAAATCCAATTTGATTTTTCTTGTGAGAAATTCTCAATAACTTTCTATAGAAAATACTAGAAAAGAAATGCTGTGTATTCAACAAAGGAAAATCCATTCAATTTCCTGTCTAGCAAAGTCTATATAAAATTCTCAAAAACTATATATGCAGGAAAGTTTTTCATAATAGTTTCTGTTGAAAATTCTATTATAATTTTCTGTAGCCCAATTTCTATAATCCTCTCTAAAGCAAATTTTCATAATTATTTTAAGTAGGAAATTCTCTAATAATAATTTTCCCATAGACTCATAATAACCGTATACTTACCGGTGTCAATGAATTAATTTCCAATAGTAATTTTTTACTTTTTGCCTCAAATATCGATTGTAAACTTAATTCCATTTTATTGGCAAAATCCTATTGTTGGTTAAATGAAAACAAAAACAAAAAAAAAATCACGTAATTTAGATTTTATATTGACGAAATAAAACTATCAATAACAATATGAAACAGAAAAAAAAACTTACTTCAGCTTCATCAAATAATCCACGATGTAATAATTTACGTAATCGATCAATTGGTTCAGTTTCTTCAATGGTATTCATTGAAATCTCTTGAATTACCATACAGGTATTTTTTTCATTTTCATTTTCATTTTCATTTTCCTGTCGATTCGAATCACCCGATAAATAATACATATTCATTGATGATTTTAAATGTTCCATTAACCATACATTTTGTTTTGTTATTGACAATTCATATTTTAATTGCATTGCTAAAACATAAAAAAATTAATTTATTATAAACATTTATTGGGTAATTCTTTGTTTGGTTTTTGTACTTACAATAAAAATCAATTATTTTTAAAAATTGTTGTTGTTGTTGTTCTTGATCACCATCCAGTGGACCAGTGAATGATGATAAAGATTTCTTTGTTAACAGAAGCATTTCAATATCAATACCATTATTTTCCAAAATAATACAATCTTCAATTAAATATTCAAAATTTTCAAATGGAAATTGTAATTTTGTATATGGACATATTTCAATAAAATGTCCACTATTACTTAATCCTAATCTGGAAATGGGTAGAAAAGGAATTATAAAAATAAAAACCTTATTGTTCAAATATATACCAGCTTACATTAAATGATTTAAATTATAAATTGATTTAATGCCATTCAATTTGATGCCACCATCTTCAATGGGCATTTCAATTTGATAATATTTTTGTTCATGTAAAAAATATAAATTATTTAAATCACTACAAATTATTAAATTCAATTCATTCAATTCATCAGTTGTTTGTTGAACTTCTTTATTGTTGACCAATTCATTATCATTTATTGTTTCCCGTTCCGTTCCCTCATCACGATTTTCCATTTGACGGAATTTAACCATTGGAATTATTGAAAATGATATTATATTATGTTTAGCAGGTTCATTAATTGAATAAATAATAATTGGAGATTTTTCTTCAATTAATTCTAATGTGACAGTTGTCGGTAATGTTTCATTAAATGTTATTGATTGATCACATTTTAGAATATTATTATTAATGACATTTTCATTAAAATTAAATAATCTACAAAACAGAATTGATCAATTAAAGCACAGTTTTTTTTTTGTTTTGTTTTAAGATTAAAGAAATATTTTACCTATAAAAACTTCCATTTGTACATAAAATATAAAAATTATTATCGAATGTCTCTTGAATGCCAACAAATGTTTGATGATCACCATTCACAGAAATGTCCTTTTCTTGAATAATCCTTTAAATTGTATAATTAACCAAATTATCAGAGTTTTTTTTTGATAGAGATAACAAAATTTTATCACTTACACATTAAATATTGGAATGCCTTTATTAATATGAACTCCATGAATATTACCATCGTCTAATGCACATAAAATAAATTGTCCATTTTTTGCGACATGCATAATTTCAATTTTTTGTGAAAAACTTAAATATTTACATTCCACATTACAATCGGCGGTGACGGTGGTGGTGGTGGTGGTGGTTCCGGCAGCAGCACCGGCATCGGTTGTTGCATCATTTACAGACAAATCCAAAGTATCAACGATTGTTGTCGTTCCATTATTAGTGGTGTTGTTATTATTATTATTTGAGTTTTCATCAATAATAAATAGACTTTTATCAACGCTAATCACAATTACATTTGTTAATTGACAAATTGCTTTTACCTTAGGCGTTTCTTGAACCTGTTTTTTTTTTTGTTGTGAATTGAAAACACAATAATTAATAAATTAATTTAATTAAACTAATAAAATAACGGTTATTTTTGTTACCAAATCATCTGAAGTAATTTTAAATAATTCCTTTTTATATAATGCATTATTTACAGTTTCTTCGTCATTGAACGATGACAATTTAAAATTATTCCACATATTTTTTTTTTAACAAAGAATAAACCAAAAAAACTGGGGACTAAAAACTGATTAAATAATTCGATTTATATTAATTTTTTAATTTAATTTTAATTAAAACAAACTATAATTAAAAAGAAATTTCTTAGCTTTTTCTTTTAAATTGTAAACAAAGACGTTTTTTTTGAGTGTTGTTTGTTTTCGTTTTTTTTTTTAAAAATTTCAAATTTGACATTCCAAAACCAAAAAGAAAACTTTACTTTCGACGTCAATGGAAAATGTCGGAGGGGTTTTTTTTTTTATTTTCAAACCCAATAAATTTCATTAAAAAATCTCAAATGTTCAAATCTCAAATGTTTTTTTTTGAACAAAATCAATTCAAATGTTTTATCAAAATCAATTCAAATGTTTTTAGCAAAAATCAATTCAAATGTTTTTTTTTTTTTTTGATTGGGTGGGTTTTAAAAATATATGAAAATTGATTTCTTTTTGTAATTTATCATTTAAAATACATTTTTCGGAAGGAAGCAAGATTTGGAAGAATGTTTTTTTTTTCTAGAAATGAACATATCATGAAATGACCTTCAAAAGAAATTATAAACTCAAACCCAAATCCTTTTTTTTCCATGATTATTTCAAAGTTGTTTCTTGTTTATGGACAATTTTCCACATTTTCTACAACACCCTTAGAAAATTTCGCAGACGATCAAAAAAAAAAACTGAATGAATTAAAAATTAATTTATAAAAACACAAATTATCATTTTTTATCAATTTTTTATATTTAATTAATTTACTATTTCTTTTCCGTTGCCGACACCGTTCTGACGTGTCTCTTTCCCATAAAATGCAATAATATTAATTGAATTTTCAATTTTATAAACGCTTATTAAATTCCATTTAAAATATTGTTGTCTTTTTGTTGTTTTTGATGTTCTGTTGTCATCATCACCATTAAAATCATCATCATCCACATCCCCATTAAATTTTGGTTCCATTGGATCCGGATCCGTATAAATATTATGACCCAATTCTGGTCCAATTATAATAATAAAATTACCATTAAAACGATCAACGTATTCTAAAAATGCTGGACGATTATTAAAATAACAAAATAGTAATGCTGATGATTGATTATTTGAGTTCTGTTGATCATCATCCCCAGTCACATCATCTCTAGCCTCATCATCCCCATTTCTATCATCGTCCGTCCTCTCATCATTAAGCTTATTACTAATGTTGTTATTATTATTAATTTTAAAACATTGATTTAAAAATTGTTTTGTTAATTGACCGGTTCCAGCACAATCAGTAAATTGTAATGGTATAAATGATTTTGGTGAATAAGCGGATGACCACCAAGATTTATCCAATTCTAAACCATTTATTGATATACCTAAAAGAGAAAATAAACCGCAATTAAAATAATCAAATAAAATTTTTTAATTTCATTTTAATATTTATTTTATTTACCAGTTACAATTTGTAAAATCTTTTCTAATAATCCCGAACCACAGCCAATCGATAGGATATTTTCAATTTTAAATCGTTGTACGATTTCCATTTGTATATATTCAATTGAATTAATTGTTGGCCATGCCCATAAAAATTTTGATGTTTCTTCTAATGGATAATCATTTTTTAATGCAATAATTTCGTGCCATTGATTCCGTGTCGTTGATTTGTCAATTAATTTTGTTAATTTTTCCACTAATGATAAATTATTCTTCATTGGAATTTTTTTTTTTTTTAAACCGCACAATTGAATTGTTTTATTTATATTTTTATAAAATAAAAACCTTACTGAATATGATTTTTGTAATT
The DNA here is from genome assembly GCA_958336335.1 of Dilophus febrilis. NCBI lineage: Eukaryota > Metazoa > Arthropoda > Insecta > Diptera > Bibionidae > Dilophus > Dilophus febrilis. The sequence continues at coordinate 2,222,926 of OY284468.1, read as the reverse complement.
ATTTGTTTATAGAGAAAACAAAATAAATAATAATAATATCATAAAAACGATTAAAATTTTGGCAAAATTCCCATTTTTGGTTTTTTCATTGTCAATTGAACTTCCGATTGTTTTGTTTTATGTAATTAAATTTGAATTTGCATTTGTTTGATTTTGCATTTGTTTGATTTAAAAAAAAAATGCATTGACGTCTTTACGTCGTAGAAAACTATTTTCGATCGATTGTTTCTTTGGACGGTTTTAAAATAGAAAATATAAAAATAGAAGTTATATTAAAATAGAAGTTCTGCAGAAGAAAATTTCATATTTTTAATGAATTTCCATTTCGAAAATGTTTATTTTAATTCAAAATCAGAATGTTGATTTCTTGAGAATTTCTAATCCAATTGGTTTGTAACATTGCTTTGGATAGCTTTACAGCTGATACTCTCGGCTGTATCAGCACGCTGCACGCTTTCATCAAAATATAAAATTACACTGTGTGGTTTTTGTTGGACGAGAACTTTTACTTTTGTAGAATCATAAAATCATAAATTTTTACATGTATTTTACATGAAGATTTTCAGATTTTTGGTTCTAGAGATCCGATCGTTCGACTTGATCTTGACAATTTGTTGACTAAAACTGATTTGTAAAGTTTTAAAATATCCGTTAAATGAATTGCAACACATCCATATAAAAGTTTATAGGATATTTCCTTGGCCGAATAACTTTAAAATAGACGTTCTTTGAACAAAATTTCATATTTTTAATGTATTTCAAATAAAAAATTTCATTTTGATTCAAATCCAATCTGGATTTCTTGAAGATTTCTTGAATCGAATCGATTTGAAAATTTCAGGATTTTCATTTTAATCACATTCAGTAAATTTCTTGGAAGTTTTCTATCCAATTTTTCATTTGAAATGGTTCAGAATATCCTTTTTTTTTTAGTATCTAAAGTACTTAAAAAAAACCCCCATTCAGTACAGCTTTCTTGGACGAATTGATTCATACTTTTGATGATGAAAAATTCTTAATTTTCATGGATTTTATATGAAAATTTTGATTTCTATCATAACAAATTACCATTGCGATTTCTTGTGGGTTTCTCATCCAATTGGGATTGAAAATTGTACAGCATTTCTTTCTTTCTTACAGCCCGCCGGAAAGCATTCATCAAAATATTCGACAAGGTTTTCTTGGTCGGATTACTTCAAAATAGAAGATATTTGAAGAAAATTTCATGTATTTTATATGAAAATTTTCATTTCAATCACATTCTGATGGCGATTTTCGGAAGATTTCTAGACAAACCGATTTAAAAACTCCGAAATAGCCTTTAAATGCATTGCAGCACATCCATATAAAGTATTAAACGATGTTTCCTTGGACGAATTACTTCGAAATAGTCGATCTTTGAAGAAATTTCGTATTTTTAATGGATTTCCATTTCGAAAATGTTCATTTTGATTCAAATCCGATCTGGATTTCTTGAAGATTTCTTGAATCGAATCGATTTGAAAATTTCAGGATCTTTTAAAACAAATGCATTGCAGAACGTTCTTATAAAATATTAATAGGATGTTTCATTGGAGATCTTTGAACAAAATTTCAATAAATTTTATGTTTTTCATATGAAAATTTTTCATTTCTATCACATTCTAATATCCATTGCAATTTCTTGATTTCTTGTGAAGTTCTCATCCAATTGAGATTGAAAATTGTACAGTATTGCTGTAAAATCCAGTCGATAAAGTATTCATGAAGATATTCGACAGGGTTTCCTTGGTCGGATTAAGTCAAAATATAGACGTTCTTTGAACAAAATTTCATGGATTTTTCCATGGATTTTATATGAAAATTTTCATTTCAATCACATTCTGATGGAGATTTTGATGGCGAATGCATTTGAAAATTCCTGAATGGCTTTAAAATGCATTGTAGTACGTCCATATAAAGTATTAAACGATATTTCCTTGGACGGATTAACTCCTAAATAGAAGTTCTTTGAACAAAATTTCATGGATTTTCCATGTATTTCATGTGAAAAATTTCATTTCAATCACATTCTGATGGCGATTTCTTGACGAATGCACTTGAAAATTCCTGAATGGCTTTAAAATGCATTGTAGCACATTCATATAAAATATTTGCGGACGTTTCCTTGGACGCAAATTACTTTAAAATAGCAGCTGTTTGAAGAAAAATTTCATGTATTTTATATGAAATTTTGGATTTAAATCAAATTCTGATGGCAATTTCTTAAGAATTTCTCATCCAATTGGTTCGTAAATTGGGCAGGATATCTTTAAAATACAGCCGATAAATGTATTTAGCAAAAAAAACATTCGATGAGGTTTCACCCTTGAACGACCCTTGGAAACCTTTCAATTTTTTTGTATTTTATGTGAAAATTTCCACTTTTTTTCAAAGTCTAACAGCGATTTTTTTTGAAGATTTCCTAACGAAATCTTTTTGAAAACTCCAAAATATATATTTAAAATATAGCTAACAGTCGTTTAATAAAAAAATTCCTTTGTTAACGAATCATTTTTTAAAATATTTAAATCTTCTTCTTCTTCTTCTTTGTCGGGAATTTAAATTTCCAGCTGCTTTTTAAAGTTGATTCCGGGTTGATTCAATTCCACAACAAAAATTCAATTCCATACGATGACTATGACTACAAATTATATTTATCCAATTGATTTATCATCATATATGATTGTGATTTTCGTTTACGCCAATGAATGGTCCCCGTAATCGATTCTGATTCATTTAATTGATTCATAATTGATTGTGATTGATTGTAACCACTGCCATTGCCATTGCGATTATTTAAATTTATATTCATTTTTATATCATTTCTTTGGATATTTTGATTAAAATCATCATTTATTGTAAATAATTTATTTGTTTTATAATCATTGTCATTGTCATCGTCTCTATTGTAATCATCATCATAATTATTTCTTATATAATTATTTTGCATTGGATATTGAACGGTTAACGGTGAATTATCTATTTTTTTTTTATTATTATGAATGGTATTTGAAATTGTATTTAAATTTGATGATGGAGTAGTGACAGTAAAATTATTATTTGGATTATTTAATGGTTGAAGTTCTGTCAATTGGGATATTGAAGACGATGATGATGGTGATGGTGATGGTGATGATGATGAAGTTGATGCAAAAAATTCAGTATTGTAATATTTTTTATTCCAATTTATATTTCGGTCTGAAGGTGAAGGTTGTCTTCCATATGATTTTATATTGTATTCACTGCCAACATCAATATTGTCATTGTCATCATCATCACTGTCATCATCATCATCACTGTCATCATCTTCTTCATCATCATATTTATAATAATTTTCATTATAAAATACATTATTATTATTATTATGAATTGAATTGTTATAATTTAATTGATCGAATGATTGTTGATTGTTTATTGATTTTATCTGTATTGATGATGATGATAATGATGATGGCGATGGCGAAGATGATGATGAAGATGATGTGGTGGTAGATTTTATATGTGGTGATAGCAATTGTCGATAAATATATTGTTGTTCTTTTGTTATTTGTTTATTATCCGTGGGTATTTTAATGTGAATGGGAAAATCCATTTGTACATTTGGTAAGTTAACATCATTAATCATTGATGGGATGCGCGGCGGTAGATGAGTGTGTGACGGTAGATGAGATTGTGACGATAATTGAAACTGTGACGATAATTGAAACTGTGACGGTAATTGAGTGTGTGACGGTAATTGAGTCTGTGACGATAATTGAAATTGTCCTGATGGCAATTTTAATGGCAATGTTGACGAAGTTGTCTTTGATTGATTGCCAATTTCTTTCGGTTTTTCTGTTATTGAACAAATACTTTCAATTGTTTTACCAATAAATTTGATAACTGAACAAGTATTTTTTATTTTTTGTTGGTCTGTCAATTGTTCAATGATTATTGATGATTTTTTATCATCATTTCTATTGAATTCGTTCAATTTTCTTTTAACATTTTTCTTATCATTTTGATTGGCAATGCCATAATTTTTTGTTCCCATTTTCAATTGTTTTATTATTATTCCATTTGATGATGATTTATTTTGATGTTTACGTAAATCATTTTGTAATTTTTTATAATTTGCACAAATTTCCATTGTAACTGTATTAAAATTAACCGTTGGATGAATATTACGTATATGTCTTAAAATATTATCTTTACGTTTAATTTTAACCAAACAAATTGTACAAAAATATGATTCTTTATCTAATTGAATTGACACAAACGAAATAATGAATTTTAAATTAGCTTTTTTTTTATATCATTTTCCATGAATAATTCCGAAAATTTTCAATACCTTTATGGATTTGTAAATGACGTAGATAAGATCGATTTTCAAAAAATAATTGATTTGGACATCGTGGGCAAATGTACGGTCGTTTTCTATCCGGGAAATGTGAATTTAAATGAATTTTTAATGTTGATTGTCGTGTGTATTTTTTCGGGCAATGTGAACATGCAAATAATTTATTATCTGTAAATAGTAAAAATAAATATAATTTAATAATTAATTAATAGTAATTTAAAGGTATTGTGCTCTGTAATCGATTCAATAGGAAATTTTCAAGAAATTCCAATCGACAATTGATTAAAATGAAAATTTTCATATAAAATACATGGAAAAATTAGAAATTTCCTCAATTTTGAAGCATTCCGTTCAAGGAAAAGTCGGCAAATGTTTTATAAGAACGTTCCAAAATGTATTTTCGAGGTACCCTGCAATTTCTAAATCGATTCGATGAGAAATTCTCAAGAAATCGCAATCAAAATTTGATTGAAATGAAAATTTTTCATATAAAATACATGAAAATTCAGAAATTTCTTCAATTTTAAAGTAATCCGTTCAAGAAAACATTCGAAAATTAATCATAAAACTTTTCCTAAATGTATTTTCGAAGTTTCCTTCAATATTCAAACCGATCCGATTAGAAATTGCCAAGAAATCTCTATCAAAATTTGATTAAAATGAGAATTTTCATATAAAATACATGGAAAATTGAGAAATTTCTTCAACTTTGAAGTAATCCGTTCTGGAAAACATTCGAAAATATATTATAAAACGTTTCCGAAATGTATTTTTGAGGTGTCCTGCAATTTTCATATCGAACCGATTAGAAATTCTCAAGAAATCGCCAACAGAATTTGATTGCAATGAAAATTTTCATATAAAATACATGGAAAAATGAGAAATTTCATCAATTTTGAAGTAATCCGTCCAAGAAAACATTCGAAAACATATCATAAAACGTTTCCGAAATGCATTTTGAGGTGTTCTTCAATTTTCAAACCAATCCGATTAGAAATTCCCAAGAAATCGCTATCAAAATTTGATTGAAATGAAAATTTTCATATAAAATACATGAAAAAATAAGAAATTTCTTCAACTTTAATGCAATCCGTTCAAGAAAACATTCGAAAATATATCATAAAACGTTTCCGAAATGTATTTTTGAGGTGTCCTTCAATTTTCCAACGAATCCGATAAGACATTCTCAAGAAATCGCTATCAAAATTTGATTGAAATGAAAATTTTCATATAAAATACATGGAAAAATTGGGAAATTTCTTTAATTATGAAGTAATCCGATCCAGAAAACATTCGAAAATATATCATAAAACGTTTCCGAGATGTATTTTCGAAGTTTCCTTCAATTTTCAAACCGATCCGATTAGAAATTCCCAAGAAATCGCTATCAAAATTTGATTGAAATGAAAATTTTCATATAAAATACATGGAAAAATTGGGAAATTTCTTCAATTTTGAAGTAATCCGTTCAAGAAAACGTCGGCAAATGTTTTATAAAAACATTCCTGTATGTATTTTTGAGGGCGCCGCCTGCAATTTTTTAAACCAATCCGAAATAAGAAATTCCATATGATTATACTTACCCGCTGCTGGCAATTTATGGGTAATTAAATGTTTTTTCCAATTTGATTTAAATGAAAATTTACGTCCACATTCAATGCAATTAAATGCATAAATATTTTTATGTTTATTCATGTGTGCCGTATATTGTTCACGATTCATAAACATACATTTACATTCCATACAATTATATTTGTAACCTGTAAGAAGATGTTAAAAAAAAGAAGCCAAAATAAATTAAAATCATTAAAGTTCCAAGGAGTGTTCCAAGACCGTAATAATTATAATTAGTTTTTTTTATTTAACTAACCAGTTGTATGAATTTTCATGTGTCTTCGTAAACTTGCAAAACGTACATAAACCAATTTACAAATATCACATGTATATTTTTGTTGTTGGTGTTGGGGTTGGTGTTGGCGTTTCCACATTTCCACAATGTTTTTGGTATTTTTTTTATGTTTTTTAGGGATTTTTTCGTGATTGTCGTTTTCCATTGTCTTTTGCATTTCTTTTTTGTTCTTTGATTGAATTCGTTTCTTGGTTTGTTTGTTATTGATATTGGGCATGGGTAATGCACCCACAATTGATTGTTTTTTTCTTTCTTTAACATCAGTCGTTCTTTTTATTGTTATATTTGATAATATTTTAATATTATCATTACTATTTATTGTTGTTTCCGCCGTTTTTAATTGATTATCACAGAATTGATTAATTAAATTATTTGTACTATTATTATTATTATTATTATTATCATTATCAATACATATTGGTGATGATGATGGCATTAAATTTTCTTGAGAATTTCCTTTTTTGTTGTGTTGAACCTGATCAGTCTGATGATGATTCGTCTCCTTTTTTATTAAACACAATGAACATCCATTTTCCTCTTGAATCATACAATTTCTACATTTCTGATGTCCACAAGATTCAATTATAAAACGTTTTCGTTTTGTATCAAAGTGATCTTTACAAATTGGACATTGTGAGGATTGTTCTGGTGGTGGTGGTGGTGGTGGTGGTGGCTGTTGGGCAATCCCATTCATTTTTGTTTTGTTTAGTTTGTTGTTGTTTTATTTTATTTTTTTTTTTATTATTTAATTCACGTTTTTGTTTGCTTTTATTCATTTGATTCCATTAAACAAAGTTTATTATTTGCCATTTAATAAATATTCGAGTTTTTTTTTTAGTAAAACTTATTTAAACACACTAAAATTAATTAATAATAAATAATTAAATAAACAAAAACCAGACAAAACAAAAATTTTTATTACAAAACAATGAAAAAGAAAATAAAAAACCTTAAAAAAGTCATTACAAAAAATGTAATGTCAAGTTTTTTTGCAATAATATCAAAAATATTGAGGGGAAAACAATAAAAAAAAAGCGATGCGTTAAAAAAATTTGCATTGTGAATTAACGCGAAAGAGTCGATTGTGAAGAAACAAAAAAAATAAAATATGGCCGACTTTTTTATACATTTTCATTACATTTTCATTTTCATCATGGCCGAAACAAAATAGATATAAAAAAAAAATGTTGTTAATTTTAATAATTAATTAATTCGATTTACAAAAAAAAAAAAATTATTAAAAACTTAAACAGTGGTAAAAACGAATAAATATAACCCCGCCGATGGATAATATAAAATTTTAACGAGATATTGCCTTTATTTCACACGGCACTTGTAAATTTTATAATGAAAAAAAAAAAAAAAAATTATGGCGTCGTTTCCAAAAAAAAAAAAAAAAAAAAATGGAACAAAAAAGTTTCCATTTTCCACGTAAATTAATTGATGTATTCATAAAAGTGAATGTATAATGCTGAATTTTTTTCATCGATGTTCTACAACGGTGTGGTGAAGTCCCATACAATTTGTTGTTGTTACAATAACAAATGCTATGGGACTTCACCACACCGTTGTAGAACATGGATGAAAAAAATTCAGCATAAGTGAATGTAAAAAGTGAATAGAAGTAAATGTAAAAAGTGTATGAAATCCTGATTTGTGTATAAAAGCAAATGCTTTTGGAAAATAAATCATCCCGCCGCGGGAGCTGCGACTTTTTTTTTTTTTTGTTGGATGATGGCAGCTGAAAAATAATTCACAGTGAGTTTTTTTTTTTTTTTATTATTTTTTAACAAATTCTTTATGGAGTTGATCTTGATCTAGCGGTTCTTGGTTCTTATGTATATCATTAGTATATGTTTTAAAAGTTGTTCTATTTTAACTCGTAAAAATTATACTACTCCTTTTAACCATACTAAAAAATAAGGAGGATGTTTTTTTTTTTATATGCATTTTCTGAAAACGTAACTGAAATTGTATTAAATTGATAAGATTTAAAAGAAATTCACTATATTGGATTTTGAATGATTCTTGTCAAGCAATTCATAAAAAATAAATTCTAAGTATTTTATTAAGCTTTAGCTATATATATAAGACAAAGGAATAATGTATAAGAAATTGATAAACCAAAAAAAAAAAAAAAAAGACCTTGGAATTTTATCTATAATTGTATATAGTAGACTTAAAGTATATAGTAGCGATAGGGTGTATTTTAATAAATATATGCATTCAAAAATATTTAAAAAATAGAATATAAAACAAGATTTTGTCAGAATGGAAAATGTTTTAAAAAGAAATTTCTTATTTTTCCATGTATTTCCATGTATATGAAAATTTTCATTTTAATTAAATTCTATATAATAATGGTGCACGATATTTTAAGAATAATTCGTATCAATGCAGGAATGAATAAAATTTCAGGATACCTCAAAATAATAATACACATGCCGCAGAATATTCTTATAAAGTATATATTATTGAAGGAGTTTTCCCTATGAGTGCGGATTACTTTATCTTTGAAGAAATTTCTTTTTTTTTTTTTTTCCATGTATTTTATATATGAAAATTTTCATTTTAATTTTAATTTCTTAAAGGGATTTGAAATTAGAAATTTTTCTTATTGAGGAAAATCCGTCAGAATTGACTGAAGATTCATTTTCTGACTTTGGAAAAATTTTCTCTTAAGGAAAATCCTTCAGAAGTGACTGAATATTCATTTTCTGTGTTTAAAAACATTTCCTCTTAAGGAAAATCCTTCAGAATTGGCAAAGGTTTCATTTTCTGAATTTAGAAACCTTTCGTCCTAAAGAAATTCATTCAGAATTGACTGAGGATTCATTTTCTGACTTTGGAAAATTTTCTTCTTCAGGAAAATCCTTCATAAGTGACTGAATATTAATTTTCTGTATTTACAAACATTTCCTCTTAAGGAAAATCCTTCAGAATTGGCAAAGGATTCATTTTCTGACTTTAGAAACCTTTCTTCTTAAAGAAATTCCTTCAGAATTGACTGAGGATTCATTTTCAGACTTTGGAAAATTTCCTCTTAAGGAAAATCCTTCAGAATTGATTGAGTATTAATTTTCTGACTTTAGAAGATGTTCTTCTTAATGAGATTCCTTCAGAATTCACTGAGGATTCATTTTCTGACTTTGGAAAGTTTTCTTCTTAATGAAAATCTTTTAGAATTGGCTGAGGATTCATTTCCTGTATTTAAAAAACTTTCTTCTTAAGGAACATACTTCGGAATTGACTGAGTATTCATTTTCTGACTTTGGAAAAATTCGTCTCAATGAAAATACTCTTTAGAATTGACTGAATATTCATTTTCGGTATTTAAAAACATTTCCACTTAAGGAAAATCCTTAAGACTTGCCAAAGGATTCATTTTCTGACTTTGGCAAAGTTTCCTCTTAATGAAAATCCTTCGGAATTGAATGAGGATTCATTTTCTGACGTTGTTCTTCAATTTCTTCTTGAGGAAATGCTTTAGAATTGACTGAGGATTCATTTTCTGAATTTAAAAAACATTCTTCTTAAGGAAAATCTTCAGAATTGGCTAAGGATTCATTTTCTAACATCAGAAAATTTTCTTCTTAATGAAATACCTTTAGAATTGGCTTAGGATTCATTTTCTAACATTGGAAAAATTCCCCCATTAAGGAAAATCCTTTAGAATTGGCTTAGGATTCATTTTCTAACATTGGAAAAATTCCCCCTTAAGGAAAATTCATTGTTTGTCTTTGGAACAATTTCTTCTTAACGAACATCCTTCAGAATTGTCTAAGGATTAATTTTCTGTGTTTAACAAAATTTCCGCATAAGGAAAATTCTTCAGAATTGGCAAAGGATTCATTTTCTGACTTTGGCAAAATCTATTCTTAAGGAAAAACCTTCAGAATTGACTGAGGATTCATTTTCTGACGTTGTTCTTTAATTTCTTCTTAAGGAAATGCTTTAGAATTGATTTAGGATTCATTTTCTGAATATAAAAACATTTCTTCTTAAAGAAAATTCGTCAGAATTGACTGAGTATTCAATTTCTGTATTTAAAAAATTTTCTCTTTAGGAAAATCCTTCAGAATTGACAAAGGATTCATTTTATGAATTCAAAAAATTGTCTTCTTCAGGAAAATCTTTCAGAATTGGCTAAGGATTCATTTTCTGACATTAGGAAATTTTCTTCTTAATGAAATGCCTTCAGAATTGAATGAAGATTCATTTTCTGAATATAAAAACATTTCTTTTTAAAGAAAATCCTTCATAATTGACAAAGGATTCATTTTATGAATATAAAAAAGTTTCTTCTTAAGGAAAATTCTTCAGAATTGACTGAGGATTAATTTTCTGATTTTGGAAACATTTCCTACTTAAAGAAAATGCATCAGAATTGACTGAGAATTCATTTTCTGACGTTAGAAAACTTTCTGATTAAGGAAATTGCTTCAGAATTGATTTAGGATTCATTTTCTGACTTTGGAAAATTTTCTACTTACGGAAAATCCTTTAGAATTGACTGAGGATTCATTTTCTGAATTTAAAAGCATTTCTTCTTAAAGAAAATTCTTCAGAATTGACTGAGGATTCATTTTCTGACTTTGGCAAAATTTCCTCTTAAGGAAAATCCTTTAGAATTGTCTAAGGATTCGTTTTCTGACTTTGGCAATATTACCTCTTAACGAAAATCCTTTAGAATTGACAAAGGATTCATTTTATGAATTTAAAAAATTGTCTTCTTAAGGAAAATCCTTTAGAATTGAATGAGTATTAATTTTCTGACTTTGGCAAAATTTCCTCTTAAAGAAAATCCTTCAGAATTGACTGAATATTCATTTTCTGTCCTTTAGAAACAATATTATTACTTATGCAAGTAATAATAAGAATACAGCTTGTGTGATATTATTTTTCATCATGTCATCGTGTTTTTGCCGGTCTCACTTTGTTCCAGAATCTGCCCTGCATTGCACTATTATTAAAATGTTTATAGATAAAAAATTTTATACACGTTTTCCATATATGAATGGGAAGTTATTTTAAGGATTTTCTTATATTTTTCAATTTTTACAATGCTGTCGATTTCTTCAGGAATTGATTGATTATAAAAAAATCTTTTATATTGTTATTCTATACTGCAGCAATTGTTTGTTTTTTTCTCTTTAAATACGACTTTTTAAAATTTTTTTCCTAATTGGGGCAATAAACAAAATACAAAAAAATAAAAAATCCGCATATCAAATTTCAATTTATTTTTATATATAACATATATTTATTTATTAGTATATAGTAAATTCAGTACACGCAATAATACAAATGTTTTTTTTTAATTTAATTTTATTTTTTTAATATGTAAAAATTATTAAAAGAAAATCTAATTTATTTATTTATATATCGATATATTATATTTCGCTATTTTATTTATTAAATATATATATATATATAAATTTTGATAAATATTTTTTGATCTTTTTGTTTTTAAATAAATTTTCCATATATGCAATATATATATATGGAAAGCCTCAGGGTTTATTTTCGTTTATTATTTTTTAAAAATATATAATTTCATTTTTGTTTTTTTTTTGTATATATATACTATGATTTATATTTCTTAGATATAATTGATTTATTTATTTATATGGAAAATGTGTACTGGAAATGTATTTTAAAACCATTATTTTATGGCTGTTGTTTGGAATGGATAATGGATTTTTCTTCTGGGGGGTGGTCTGGGGATTGGGTGGGATAAATTATTGAATTAATTTTGGGAATGGATTAAGCATATATATTATATTTAATTATATATATATATACTATTTTCTATATATAGATCTAATAATATATGGACATAAAAGCAAAAAAAAAAATTGACAACAATTTTATTATTGTATATAATATGCCGCATAAAAATGATGCCCATCCATATATAGCATATAGATATACTATATATAATTATTTTGTTAATTGATTTTGATATATTATTTGACTATTTATTTTATTAATATATATTATATTACTATATTATATTAACATTTATACTAAATATATAAATAATTAAATTATTATTTGGTCCATTTGATTTGATTTAAAAATTAAAAAAAAAAAACACGTAAAACGATTTGTTTTTTTTTTTACGTTTATTAACAATTGGGTAAAATTTTTTTATTTCATGTTGGGAAACCTCGTATTTTTAGGATTAAAAGATGAGTGTTAGTTGAATTTTTAAATTCTTTTATTTCTATATATAAATTTTTTTTTTTTTTAATTTTAAATATGCAAACATCAAACAAATACTTGATGCGATGGGAAATGAATCCATATATTTTAGATAGATTAACACATAAAATATTCGTAATTTCAACAATTTTATATAGGTCCATGTCCATTTGAACTGTAAATAATTTCAATTTGGTTCTTGAGAATTCTTGAGAGGATTCTATCAAAGATTATATCTATATAAAGATTATAACAAATCCAGGATTCTTGAGAGGATTCTATCAATGCGTTTATCTATCTATCAAAGATTCTTAAGAGACTATATACTTCTGAGGGTGACAGACGTGACAAAATGAGACATAAATTCGTTTGAAACTAATCATATAAAATTCAGACAATTGGATTTTTTTAATATAGTAATTAAGGAGCTGATTGAAAATCCATATATTTATTTATTATAGAAAATTCATTGAATATCATCTCTGACTTTTAATGGTTTTGCGGGACCCTCCCGAAGCCGTGGTGGTGGTTCCGTTCCATTCTTTCTTTATTATAATCATTGCATTTGCTAAACCACAAAATAATCAGGAATTAGTCGTTGGACGAGCAGAGTTGCCCTCCGTTCCACATTAATATATGACTTTGTGACTATGTTTACCCACCGGTTTTTTTTTTTTTCGTTAACCTTCAGTATTCCTATACACAGTGCGACAATTAATATTCGGGACTGATCCTATGGGAAATACATTAAAAACACGATTTTTGAAATAATTTTTTTTTATTTATGCTCAAAATATTCTCATCCTGATTCAATACAACAACTGCGCGTTACATCGATTTCATAATGATTCAAATGCGTGTTCCGCAGTTCATTTTGTGGTTTGTGGCCTCGTGTAGATGCTGTTTGAATGCGGTTTCAATATCCTCAAAAAAAAAAAAAACATCCATTCAATTTCATTTTAAGTTACGGGGAACTTTTTGGGAGAAGTCACATACGGTGCTAAATCAGGTGAATACGCGGTTGATGATTTAATTAACACACAGACTTGATTTCGAGCCACCAAAAACTGACGAACAATATAAGTGAAGTGTGACTTGCGGTGCATTATCGTGTCGTAACAAACACCAACTATCTGATTCACGATATTCAGTAGGTCGAATACCGGACAAATCCTGCCCATCAATAAACGCTTCAAAACTTCAATATAATATGAGCCACTGACTGTTGGTTTGACTAGTTGGAATGAATTCTTTATGGATAATTTTATCCATGCTATCGAAAACTGTTACGAGAATTGTCTTGATTTTCGATCAAGAACTTTTCTTATTTTTTTTAGCCTGTGTTTTAGCCATCCACGAAACGTTTATACTACTCAAAAACTTTGAGTGTGTCACCCATACAATTATCGCCGCATTAACTTGCTGCATCGATTTGAACGTTTCTGTTGCAGATTTACCTGCAAGCTTTGCGTTGAATTTAATGACTGCGTTGTCTTTGTTCCATGTTAAAATTTCAAAACTTCAACTTCAAAATATTGTTTCACAAGAAATGTCATAACTTTTTTTTATTTGTCAACCAAATGAGCAATGAATGAATTTTTACAGACGATAGACCAAAAACATCATAAGTTTCAACGAAACGCTTGTTCCATCACATAGCGATCGTCCTACCACTGGTTATTGAGATATGCGTTTTGAGTCCGGAATATTAATTGTCGCACTGTGTATAGATAGTTGACTGAACTGTTAGCTTCAACTCTATATATTCCTCGGGAGTTGAGTTGAGGGCCATAAGTTCCATGCTTTGATGTATGATATAGTATATATACATATATGTAGATATATTGGAATTTTTGATTCCTTATTTTATTCCCGCAAGCGTCTATCTAACCCTTGAGATTAATTTGTAATTGAAAATTTTGCAGAATTTTCACTATATATTTTGAACATTTTTATTATCAATTGCCCTTTCTATGCGATATCGAATCCCTGACTCTTTATGGTAAGCCTGGAGATGAACATTTTTACCTATTCTTTATATAATTCATTAAAAAATCTCCGGAAAATATTTACCTGAACGGATTTATTCAGAAATAGTCGAAGAATTTATCCCAAATTTTTTCGTTTTACCCACTTGAGATTTATTCTATGCTTGAAATTTTATATCTAAATTTTGTATTTTGAACTTAGGGGAATGGGATTTGTTAAGAATATATAAGAATATTATATTTTATTGGCCATTTTCTTGAGATTTTTTTTTTGTCCGCTTTCTGCCTGTTAAAGACTATATAGATTTTGACTTGGTTGTCTCTTCCTTGGTAAATTGTTGTTGGTAAATTACTTAATCGAACTGCCCAGTTTTCATTTATGAACGCCGGTTAATTGCAAAGATTTTGGAATAAGTAAGAGAGTGGCTATTTTTGTCCAAGACCTCTATTGCCAATTTCCATTTTTGTTTAGTATTTGTTTTTAGTTCACCTGTGGTCCAGTGAGTGATCAACTTTCACACACAGGTTATTTAAGTTTGCATATAAAAATAAGTTTTCAAATTGAAATTGAAAGTTTTGGATAAATTTTTGTTTTGGATTAAATATAAATAAATTAAGATAAATACTTTTATTATTACTATAATTATTGTTGATCCCTCGCTCATCGTATATAGATATAATTTCAAAATCATTTATAAAATTGAAATTAATTTATAATCTTGTTGTTGTTTTTGGTGATGGTGTCCTATCGATAAATTCAATTGATTCATTATCTTTTATTGTATCAACATTACGAATAATGGTTGTGGTTGTTGTTGCCGTTTGACGACCCTCAACGCCCGCCATCAAATCAATTTCGTTTACAATAGCAATGGGGTTATTTTCATTATTTTTATTTTGATTTTCATTATTATTATTTGTTTCATTTGTTATCGATTCTTCAACTTCTTCAACTTCTTCTTCTTCCAGTTCATCTCTGCAATTTTCCTTTATTTTTAAATCAGCGACGTCGTTTGTTGATGTCACCTGTGAATTGGCCATTAATTGATTTAATTCCTCTTGCCATTCACGTTCCTTTAATTCCATTTCTTTACGTTTTAATTCTTTGAATCGATTATAAATACGAAATTCTTTAATAAAATTACTTTCGGGATCGTGTACGATTTCTTTATTACTTTGGGCCGAACGCTGTTTTGCTAATCGTTTTTTTTTCTTATGCAATGGTTTTGATTCGACAATCATCTCTTCTAATTCTAAACTTGGATCACAATTTAAATGGCCCGCCGGTGGTTTAAATGGTGGTATAATTTTTTTCTCCAATATTTGTGTAAAATCTAATTGTCGTAAAAATGGTAATTTTTGTAATTCTTTCAGTGTACTTATTCGACTGCCCGGATGTACGTTAATTAACTATATATATAGAAGGAAAGATGATTATTTTATCTAATATGGATTTAAGTTGCAAAATTCAGAAGTTATTATATATATATACCTTTACAATAAGCTCAATAAAATGTTCACTCCAATGACGTGGAAAATGTGGTGTTGTCAACAATAAACATTTAACTTCGTCTAATGGCGTTGCCGAATGAACAACAAATGGTCGGATGCCTGAACGCATTTCATAGGCGACAATACCCAATGACCACCAATCAACTGCATAACTGTATCCGGCTGTATGGAGAGAAATATCAAAAAAAAAAAAAAAAAGGTCATTATATTTCTCTTAAATGTGTTCTTATAAAATTTGGGGGCAATTGCTTTGGGGATTTTTGAATAGAGTTATTTGAATAATTTTTTCCTTCAGAAGGGAAGGGAAACTTCAGGCATGCTATGCTATACTATACATTTTGTGCAGCAATTCGTTATGCCAAATTATGCCTTTTCGATATCCAGAGCATTTTCGCATATGCCTGATGAATTTTAACTTCCTAAGTTTTCTTTAATCGATACTTTTGGTACTTTGTCACATTTTTAAACGTGTTACGTGTTACAGAATTACGATCTGAATATAAGTGAAAATCAGAAGGCACACTATCATATTTGATCGGTTCACTGGAAAAAATATTTCCTTTTGAATTTTTCCAAGGTATGTCCTTATCATCCTAGATATGTCGTTATCATCCAAAAGAATGAACTCAAGTCTGTCACTCTCTCTCACTATTAATGGTAGATTTGTTTTTCTGTGCAGTTCAATACTATAAATATGAATTTTTTAAACGTCAACGGTAACTTATTCGTTTCAAACTGTTAGATTTTAGAAGTTTTATGTATATAGTGTACCGCACTCGTTGCTGCGATCCAACCATAAATACCGAACATTTGATTAGTTTGCAGAACCATTGATATTTGTCCCTTAATAACCGGGTTCCCGGATGTTGATGGAGCATTGCCGCGGCGGGTTTTCTTCACAATTTTCTATATACGTTTAATGTCAAAATTGATGATGCATTTTTTATTGTTTGTAAGTATAACGATAATAAGGTTTCAACTTTCCTTTGCTTTTTTTTTTGTATATGTCAAGCGCAGCCAATTCGTACGTATAAGTGAGAATAAATCACGAAATTTGACATCTTTCAGTTTAAATTCTTATAGGGGCAAATTTTCTTGTTTTTGAATCATTCAACGAATATGAATTTTGTATATAATTGAATTAACTTTGGACGATTCACGACTCGCACTATTGAATATAGAGTTAAAAGATATAATTTTAAGAAGAAAGTTCGAAAATTTGTCAAACGGCAAATCCAAAAAAAAAACATAAAATCATGATAAATTTCTTTCTATAGATAGCATTTTCTAGCTGATATCCGAAAGTCTATCAAATTGTTGACTTTTCGATTCTTCTGAATCCCATCCCATCTTTGTAGTATAGTTAACGAAAGTTCAAAACATTCTGTATTGTAATAATAAAACAATAAATAATTCTGCATAATTGAAGTTTTCGTATATTAAATTCAAATTATAGTTAATTTACACCTCTTTTTTTTTTTTTGTACATTAGTTAGTCAGTATATTTTATTATTTATTAATACCCACTTTATTTTTTTTTTTATGTATTTATAATTACAATTTCATTTTTATCGGTGTGCCGGCGGTTTTTATAATTATCGGATCAAAACGCGGATACACTACCATATCAATTCAAATACGCAAATATAAAATTATATTTAGTACTATAAATGGGCAAACAGTTTTATGTATTTTGAATTCTAATCGTTATGATTATGATATACCATAGACAAATAATAATAAATGAAATTCTATAATTTTACCATAAATAATATACATATCTATCTATCTATAGATAGATCTATATATAAATAAATATCAATATATGCAATCCATTATAATTTTTTTTGTTTTTGTTTTATGTATATAGTAGTTCATATCGCACATATATAAAACAATTGAAAACAAATTATAATGGAAATGAAAATGAAAATAAAAATGAAAATGAATATAAGGGAAAGGGAAAAATAAAATAAAATAAAATTTAATGTTATATACACACTCACCTAATTCATCTAATGCACACATAAATACTTCTGGCGCCATATACGGTTTCGTACCAGACATACTACAGGCTAATGCATCACGTTGTAATCTTGTTGCAATATTAAAATCGGTCAGGTGTGCGTGACCTATATATAAATATAGAATTTGAATAAATGAATTGAATTTGATATATATATTGATTGAATGAAAATTAGAAATTGAGTTTAATTCAATTTAAGTACTATAATAAATGATAAAAATTATCAATTGAATTTTTATTTTCAATATATTTGTAATTTTTGGTTTTTTAATACTATTAATATTTAATTAAATTATTGGTAGTATGCATTAATTCATGCGGGTTTTTTTTTTCGAAAATTAAGACTTGATTGTGAAAAAAATGATTATACAATTAATGATCAATGTATTGTCTATTGAAAGCTACAGCATTTGCCCATCTTTCACTGGCAGTTTGTGGATTTGTCCATCCCCAAAAAAGAACTTCTCCGGCGGCTTGGTGAAGGTGAAGAACGAATCGAGCCAATTTTTGATACCCTGTTCTGTGAAGTGAAGCCGGTATTCCGGTGAGGGCATTCTCGATTGATCTGAACAAGTAGTGGTAATCGCAGAAGGGGCTATGTCTGGGTGGCTATAAGGCGGGTGAGGTAGAACTTCCCACCCAATGTGTTTTTTCCAAATAGTTTTTCCAAACCGGTCGTCTTGAAACATGTGACCGAGAGCGTTGTCATGTTGTGGGAAAATTATGGATTCGTGTCTATGGTTGCATATTCTGGTCATTTCTGGCCGCAATCGCTCTTGCGTTCAAACGAATTTTATTGTGTTCGGTAGAGGTCTGGACCCTTTGCTCGTCTGACGCGATTTCAAAACCAGCTCATAATACAAAGCACACCTTTCTGATCCCACCCACCAAATACAGAGCATTTTACCTTGGTCGGCACCATGGATGTTCGACTTTGCCGTGTGGATGTTGATGGTTGGCCGGCGGGCTTCACCGATACGATTTCTTGCGCTTGGGATTATCGTGTAATGAATCCATTTCGATCATCACCAGTATGACAATAATCCGATGCAAAAAAATGACTTGTTTTTTTTTTGGCATTGAAGAAACATTTATCTGACATACAGAATCGGCGTTCGATATATGCCTTGACTTTAATTCATACGACGGCACCCAATTTCCAAGGTTTTTTTTTTGATGAATCCCGATGCTTTTAAACGTCTGGAAATGATTGCTTGATGAACTCCCCAAGATCTTGTTGAATTTGGAACGCATCTTCATCATCAAGCAATGCCTCAAAATTTCTTCATCTTAATCATCTTTGTGGCTTCAAACCGGGTCGTTGATCGTCTTCTAAAACCTGCACTTCTGGTACGTTCTTTCAGCTAGAGCATAGCTAGACCATAAGCATAAACCTCTACTAAAATACGATGACTTTCGGTAGCACTATTCTTCTTTATGTTAAAGAAGTATTAATTTCATTAGATTAATTCGGATTTTTCCAATTTATAATATGAGAAATGGTATACATGCAAATAAGTCATCAGCATATTTTCGTAATCTGGGGGTTTTGCGATATTTATCATTTATATAGACTTAAGATGACGCCGGAGCCGGGGGTTTTATTCCTTATATATTGGTTTAATTTCATAAATTATGTAATGATTTCTGATACTTTATCATTTTTTCACTGTTGAGATCTTAATCTTTTAATTTATATGATCATCAATCGTGTTGTGATGCGTCCAATATAAATCGATCGTTATATTTATTTGTGTGTTCAAATGTTTAAAGTCATTATACGATATTGTCTATATATTATATATATCTTTTATATACCAAATTGGGTTTTTGAAACAATAATAAACACACACAAAAAAATCAATAAAAGCGAAAATGCAAAGACCGCAAAGAAAATTTATTTAATGGAATAATGGAAAATATTTATATTATAAAAATTTTCTTTATATAAATATATCGTGTAAATATACACTATACATTTAAAATAAAAGATATATAATCAGTAGTATAGATGTGCGGTTTGTGGTTATTTTTTTATTTTTTTATTTACTCTATAAATTATATATATTTTAATATAAATGTTATATGATGATGATGCTATAAAAGGATTGAGGTGTTTCTATACAATAATAATAATAATAATAATGTACGTATGTGTGTTGGAAAATTTTCGTATTATTTTAAAATTTAATATGTTTAATTACAATTCGTCTTAATAAATTTTTAATTAAAATTTCTCTTTCAAACTTTAAAGTAATATAATATACGATTTTACGGAAATGTAATTATATGACCTTTTTCTTTTCTTTGGCATTTGTTTTTGTTTTCGTCTAATAAAGTTTAAATAAAGTAATAAAGTCTTTGTTTGGTTGGGTTAACGAAATGGAAAACAGATAAAATATAACTATATATATATACATTTCAGAATTTTTAAACCACAGTTTTTGGCGCTGTATATGCACTCGGAGGTTAAGATTTCATATTATATTTCGAGTAGAGTCAGTATTGTAATATTATTTGAACCCCCCCCCCCCCCTCAACTCGAATTGTTTTCAATCTATTCAATCTATAATTCTGTTTTATAAGTCGCGCTATTTATTTATTTGTTTTATACCCACAAAATTTCATCAAAAGTCTGTGTTAAGAGAAGACAAAAAATTTTCTATATATGATCAAAAAAAAGCGCACCATTCAATGTGATGACAAGTTTAACTTACACACGCCCCCGTTCCTCCGTTCCCCGCCCCCGAGGAATCTCAAGTTAAAGACTCATTGCACTTAAAGTGCAACTTGATTGAAAATTGTATCCTGAATTGAATTATGGAAATATGGACATAAGTTCCTTGGGCAATTTGTTAATGGTCTTATGTCTATTATAGCGTCACATGTGCAAATATATTGTGATCCTCAGTTTCATCCTTCTCCATCTGGCACCGGCCTACAACAAATATCGTCCTTTTCAGTTGAGCTCTTAGGTGACAGAGTGCGTCCATGGTTAAAGCACTAAATATACTAACACATCACATCACTGGTCTAGTTTTGTTTGTTTCGTTTATCCCTGCATGCAGATATATGCAAGGGATATAAAGACTTTCGAATGTTTACATTCATCGGTGTGTCATTCGCCGCAGTGCTTCTCGAACTTCTGAAACGGTATAGTCAGTTCCTTATTCCTCATGAGTTAATAACTGCATTATAGCTAAACTACAAAGTCGTCTATCTGTATATTTTGGCGGTAGTGGGTGGATGGTAAGTGTCGTATGATATAGAATATGTAGATATTTTGGTTTTTAATATCTCTTATCCTCAAGCCCAAGACACACCATTCTATCTTCTATCGCTGGCACAACGTTCTATAGCATGAACAATTTTGACATATATATTTAAAATAGAAATCTTTAGAGGAAGATAAGGTTCAATCATAGAATTGTCATTGTCTATATGTTTAATTTCTTATTTCTGCTTATTTACGTACCCATTGAGCCAAAAATGAGCTTCGTCGCTGAACACAATTTCGTCGCGATGAACTTTCTTAACAGAGCACGCATTTTGATAATAACTTGCAAGCGTTGTTCCACTGTTGTAAGACGATTCATGGATGGTTAAATTATAGACCAAAACTGAAGATGTTTGACAGTGAAATAAAACACGAAACGTGCGTCAGCTGTTTCCAAAAACCAGTGTTGCCAAAAAGATAATAGCTAAAAAATCACCCTTTATATATATAATGTGATATCATCTATATCGTATACGACAATATATTTTACTAACGATGACATGTTTAAATTTTCACTTTTTTTTCCTCGCACATTATTTTTTTTATTATTATTATTATGTATATGAAATGACTAATGTTATATATATAATTCTATAACACTATATAACTGACTACTTGCTGCTTTACACACACACATCGTTTAGATATTATAATGTATAATACAAAAAAGAAAAAGCTTTTCACTTCAAATTTAGCGGAAAATGTCTTAAATTTGTAACTTTTCCTATATGTGTTTTGGTGTGTGTATGTTTCTATTAAATCTAAATATGTTATGTAAATTGTATTGTACAAGGGAAATTTATATATAAATAGATATAATACAATAATAAGAAAATCAGATGCGATTCTGTCGTTAATGTTGTAATGTCATGGAAGAGAAACAGCAGTTGTTATTATAACTTTAACATTTAATTTGATTATGGAATTACCCAATTAATAGACTATTTTTTATTTTTGTTATTAATTCCCCCTCACCGGTTCGTTCTCAAAGAAATCGATCAGATTCAAAAGATACAATGGATATAATTTTTCGACTGATCGCAACGAGAAATTACCAGATAATATAATAGTAAAAGAAGATTTTGTTGTTGTGTAGTTGATTGTCTGATCAATGTCTAAAGAGATTGATTAACATTCATCAATGAATGAAAGAAACCGAAAAAAAAAAACTCCGCCAAAATTCCGTTCCTGATCTCTGATATAGATTTATTTTAATATCACATATATGATGCGAATAAATTTTGTATTTCTATTATTTTCAACCCCATATATACCTATATATGATAATCAAATGTGATAGATTGAAGAATGGCATGGCGTGTGGGTGATGAATATTTCAGTTATATATATACCATAAATGGGTCGTGGAATTTGTTGTATAATTAATTTTATATATATATATATATATACAATAATTGAATGTGAAACTTTATATATAATTTATTTTAATTACTCTATTTTTAGTTAATTTTTGTTACACTGAGTTTCTTTACACACCGGCTCTGTTAGTGTTGTGATATCTTGAGCAATTTTATATGTACGCACTGTACAGAGACCTATATAGATTATATCAATTATGTGAATGGCACTTTCGCCAAAAAATTTCCTAAGGCCGTCTAATATAAAACGAATATAAGGTTTCCTGTAATAGTAACATTCATTTTAAGGGTTAAAAAGCAAAATCAAAAGTTTCGATTTTTAGTAAAAAAGTGAAAATGTTTCATGCAGGGGTAGGCCCATGTGAGAAATATCCCATACGATTGATTCTTAACACATTTCGCTTAGGTCTAAAAGATCTTTTTTTCTTTTGTAATTCTAAATGCGGATTTAGAAATATACTTGAATGAGGAAATTTTGGATATAGAACGGTGTAACAAAGGTAACATAACGTATTTTTTCGTTTTTTTTTAAATTCGGAGAATGTATTAAATCTAACGGATTCTTAGTCTTAGCAATGGATTAAATATAGCACGTTTATATCCGCAAACCAGATGAAAATATTCTTTGGTGTAGTCCAGTCCAGTTTCATTAGAATTTCCCTGGATTAATTCATAGCATTTAACTATTCTGATCGTGTTAATATTTGATTAAATTAAAAGGAAACTTGGATGAGCAGGTATTTTACTGATGGATATCGAGTAATATTCTGTCTGATCCTAAACTGATTATATCCATTATTTCCGTACCAATTCAAAGGGATTATTAACGATATATGTATATATACAAAAATTTTGTATCTGTAAATCTTCCGTAAGTATTGGGTATAATTTCGTAATGTCTGTTGTCTGATTGTCTGCGAATGAAATCATTTAAAATAACTAACAAATTTGGTTAATTCACGATAGAAAGTTGCCGATCGTCGGATCGTCTATTTTCACTTTAAGAATTCCCAATATTTTGTAAATGAATAATTGAATGGATTTCAAATAGATCCCATATATAGATGTTGAAATCAAATTCATAAATGATATATAAATTCACGTTATGTTTTTTTTTACTAGTCATTAAATGTTCATTTAATATTTTCTATATTATTTATATATGGATATTTATTTTCTTTATAGCTATATATATAGCATACATAAAAATGTCATTGTCTTTATATATATTATATGAAATATATGTTTTACTTCAAGTTTTCCACTAAAATGGTCACAAAATCGCTCCATTATATATTCTATCTGAATGAGTATAACAAAAATAAGACATCGTAATAATAATAATAATAAATGTATGAAAAAGTGCATACATAAATAAATATTATATTATTATTATTATGTTATAACATCTTTATTATTTTATTACTATTTTTTTGTTGTTTTATGGATTTTTGTGTTGTATGTACTTTTTTTATTACATGTATTATATTATAGATTGAAGAAGTAAAGAAAAATAAAAAGGATATAACCTTATTATTATTATTTTTATTATGAACTATTATATAATAAATAGAGTAGATTATAGATACTTGTGGAGGAAATAATTTATGAGTTATTTTTCATATACTATATACGTTCTTTCTTTATTCATATTTCTTTTTCTTCGAATTGAACTATATTATTATCATGAATATTATGAATTCTATGAATTCTATATATAAATCTAAAGTTCTAAATTTAAAATTTTATATTTAAACACGAATAAATTGGTTTCAGAACGATTTAGATATTGGTTTTTGAGTTATAGCCCGGCAAAGATTTCCCAAAATTTTGCTATACTAACCCCTTATGAAAAAATGGATTTTTCACCGAAAACTTTAAGTTTGTTCTATCGGGCTGAAAATTTGCATACTTATGTTTTAAGGGATGCTAAATTCGAATAAATTGGTTTCAGAACGATTCAGACATTGGTTTTTGAGTTATAGCCCGGGAAAGATTTCCCAAAATTTTGCTATACTAACCCCTTATGAAAAAATGGATTTTTCACCGAAAACTTTAAGTTTGTTCTATCGGGCTGAAAATTTGCATACTTATGTTTTAAGGGATGCTAAATTCGAATAAATTGGTTTCAGAACGATTCAGACATTGGTTTTTGAGTTATAGCCCGGCAAAGATTTCCCAAACATTTGCTATACTAACCCCTTATGAAAAAATGGATTTTTCACCGAAAACTTTAAGTTTGTTCTAACGGGCTGAAAATTTGCATACTTATGTTTTAAAGTATGCTAAATCCAAATAAATTGGTTTCAGAACGATTTAGATATTGGTTTTTGAGTTATAGCCCGGCAAAGATTTCCCAAAATTTTGCTATACTAACCCCTTATGAAAAAATGGATTTTTCACCGAAAACTTTAAGTTTGTGCAATCGGGCTGAAAATTTGCATACTTATGTTTTAAAGTATGCTAAATCCAAATAAATTGGTTTCAGAACGATTCAGACATTGGTTTTTGAGTTATAGCCTGGCAAAGATTTCCCAAAATTTTGCTATACTAACCCCTTATGAAAAAATGGATTTTTCACCGAAAACTTTAAGTTTGTGCAATCGGGCTGAAAATTTGCATACTTATGTTTTAAAGTATGCTAAATCCAAATAAATTGGTTTCAGAACGATTTAGATATTGGTTTTTGAGTTATAGCCCGGGAAAGATTTCCCAAAATTTTGCTATACTAACCCCTTATGAAAAAATGGATTTTTCACCGAAAACTTTAAGTTTGTTCTATCGGGCTGAAAATTTGCATACTTATGTTTTAAGGGATGCTAAATTCGAATAAATTGGTTTCAGAACGATTCAGACATTGGTTTTTGAGTTATAGCCCGGCAAAGATTTCCCAAACATTTGCTATACTAACCCCTTATGAAAAAATGGATTTTTCACCGAAAACTTTAAGTTTGTGCAATCGGGCTGAAAATTTGCATACTTATGTTTTAAAGTATGCTAAATCCAAATAAATTGGTTTCAGAACGATTTAGATATTGGTTTTTGAGTTATAGCCCGGCAAAGATTTCCCAAAATTTTGCTATACTAACCCCTTATGAAAAAATGGATTTTTCACCGAAAACTTTAAGTTTGTGCAATCGGGCTGAAAATTTGCATACTTATGTTTTAAAGTATGCTAAATCCAAATAAATTGGTTTCAGAACGATTCAGACATTGGTTTTTGAGTTATAGCCTGGCAAAGATTTCCCAAAATTTTGCTATACTAACCCCTTATGAAAAAATGGATTTTTCACCGAAAACTTTAAGTTTGTGCAATCGGGCTGAAAATTTGCATACTTATGTTTTAAAGTATGCTAAATCCAAATAAATTGGTTTCAGAACGATTTAGATATTGGTTTTTGAGTTATAGCCCGGGAAAGATTTCCCAAAATTTTGCTATACTAACCCCTTATGAAAAAATGGATTTTTCACCGAAAACTTTAAGTTTGTTCTATCGGGCTGAAAATTTGCATACTTATGTTTTAAGGGATGCTAAATTCGAATAAATTGGTTTCAGAACGATTCAGACATTGGTTTTTGAGTTATAGCCCGGCAAAGATTTCCCAAACATTTGCTATACTAACCCCTTATGAAAAAATGGATTTTTCACCGAAAACTTTAAGTTTGTGCAATCGGGCTGAAAATTTGCATACTTATGTTTTAAAGTATGCTAAATCCAAATAAATTGGTTTCAGAACGATTTAGATATTGGTTTTTGAGTTATAGCCCGGCAAAGATTTCCCAAAATTTTGCTATACTAACCCCTTATGAAAAATTGGATTTTTCACCGAAAACTTTAAGTTTGTGCAATCGGGCAGAAAATTTGCATACTTATGTTTTAAAGTATGCTAAATCCAAATAAATTGGTTTCAGAACGATTTAGATATTGGTTTTTGAGTTATAGCCCGGCAAAGATTTCCCAAAATTTTGCTATACTAACCCCTTATGAAAAAATGGATTTTTCACCGAAAACTTTAAGTTTGTGCAATCGGGCTGAAAATTTGCATACTTATGTTTTAAGGGATGCTAAATTCGAATAAATTGGTTTCAGAACGATTCAGACATTGGTTTTTGAGTTATAGCCCGGCAAAGATTTCCCAAACATTTGCTATACTAACCCCTTATGAAAAAATGGATTTTTCACCGAAAACTTTAAGTTTGTGCAATCGGGCTGAAAATTTGCATACTTATGTTTTAAAGTATGCTAAATCCAAATAAATTGGTTTCAGAACGATTTAGATATTGGTTTTTGAGTTATAGCCCGGCAAAGATTTCCCAAAATTTTGCTATACTAACCCCTTATGAAAAATTGGATTTTTCACCGATAACTTTAAGTTTGTGCAATCGGGCAGAAAATTTGCATACTTATGTTTTAAAGTATGCTAAATCCAAATAAATTGGTTTCAGAACGATTCAGACATTGGTTTTTGAGTTATAGCCTGGCAAAGATTTCCCAAAATTTTGCTATACTAACCCCTTATGAAAAAATGGATTTTTCACCGAAAACTTTAAGTTTGTGCAATCGGGCTGAAAATTTGCATACTTATGTTTTAAAGTATGCTAAATCCAAATAAATTGGTTTCAGAACGATTTAGATATTGGTTTTTGAGTTATAGCCCGGCAAAGATTTCCCAAAATTTTGCTATACTAACCCCTTATGAAAAAATGGATTTTTCACCGAAAACTTTAAGTTTGTTCTATCGGGCTGAAAATTTGCATACTTATGTTTTAAGGGATGCTAAATTCGAATAAATTGGTTTCAGAACGATTCAGACATTGGTTTTTGAGTTATAGCCCGGCAAAGATTTCCCAAACATTTGCTATACTAACCCCTTATGAAAAAATGGATTTTTCACCGAAAACTTTAAGTTTGTGCAATCGGGCTGAAAATTTGCATACTTATGTTTTAAAGTATGCTAAATCCAAATAAATTGGTTTCAGAACGATTTAGATATTGGTTTTTGAGTTATAGCCCGGCAAAGATTTCCCAAAATTTTGCTATACTAACCCCTTATGAAAAAATGGATTTTTCACCGAAAACTTTAAGTTTGTTCTATCGGGCTGAAAATTTGCATACTTATGTTTTAAGGGATGCTAAATTCGAATAAATTGGTTTCAGAACGATTCAGACATTGGTTTTTGAGTTATAGCCCGGGAAAGATTTCCCAAAATTTTGCTATACTAACCCCTTATGAAAAAATGGATTTTTCACCGAAAACTTTAAGTTTGTTCTATCGGGCTGAAAATTTGCATACTTATGTTTTAAGGGATGCTAAATTCGAATAAATTGGTTTCAGAACGATTCAGACATTGGTTTTTGAGTTATAGCCCGGCAAAGATTTCCCAAACATTTGCTATACTAACCCCTTATGAAAAAATGGATTTTTCACCGAAAACTTTAAGTTTGTGCAATCGGGCTGAAAATTTGCATACTTATGTTTTAAAGTATGCTAAATCCAAATAAATTGGTTTCAGAACGATTTAGATATTGGTTTTTGAGTTATAGCCCGGCAAAGATTTCCCAAAATTTTGCTATACTAACCCCTTATGAAAAATTGGATTTTTCACCGATAACTTTAAGTTTGTGCAATCGGGCAGAAAATTTGCATACTTATGTTTTAAAGTATGCTAAATCCAAATAAATTGGTTTCAGAACGATTCAGACATTGGTTTTTGAGTTATAGCCTGGCAAAGATTTCCCAAAATTTTGCTATACTAACCCCTTATGAAAAAATGGATTTTTCACCGAAAACTTTAAGTTTGTGCAATCGGGCTGAAAATTTGCATACTTATGTTTTAAAGTATGCTAAATCCAAATAAATTGGTTTCAGAACGATTTAGATATTGGTTTTTGAGTTATAGCCCGGCAAAGATTTCCCAAAATTTTGCTATACTAACCCCTTATGAAAAAATGGATTTTTCACCGAAAACTTTAAGTTTGTTCTATCGGGCTGAAAATTTGCATACTTATGTTTTAAGGGATGCTAAATTCGAATAAATTGGTTTCAGAACGATTCAGACATTGGTTTTTGAGTTATAGCCCGGCAAAGATTTCCCAAACATTTGCTATACTAACCCCTTATGAAAAAATGGATTTTTCACCGAAAACTTTAAGTTTGTGCAATCGGGCTGAAAATTTGCATACTTATGTTTTAAAGTATGCTAAATCCAAATAAATTGGTTTCAGAACGATTCAGACATTGGTTTTTGAGTTATAGCCTGGCAAAGATTTCCCAAAATTTTGCTATACTAACCCCTTATGAAAAAATGGATTTTTCACCGAAAACTTTAAGTTTGTGCAATCGGGCTGAAAATTTGCATACTTATGTTTTAAAGTATGCTAAATCCAAATAAATTGGTTTCAGAACGATTCAGACATTGGTTTTTGAGTTATAGCCTGGCAAAGATTTCCCAAAATTTTGCTATACTAACCCCTTATGAAAAAATGGATTTTTCACCGAAAACTTTAAGTTTGTGCAATCGGGCTGAAAATTTGCATACTTATGTTTTAAAGTATGCTAAATCCAAATAAATTGGTTTCAGAACGATTTAGATATTGGTTTTTGAGTTATAGCCCGGCAAAGATTTCCCAAAATTTTGCTATACTAACCCCTTATGAAAAAATGGATTTTTCACCGAAAACTTTAAGTTTGTTCTATCGGGCTGAAAATTTGCATACTTATGTTTTAAGGGATGCTAAATTCGAATAAATTGGTTTCAGAACGATTCAGACATTGGTTTTTGAGTTATAGCCTGGCAAAGATTTCCCAAAATTTTGCTATACTAACCCCTTATGAAAAAATGGATTTTTCACCGAAAACTTTAAGTTTGTGCAATCGGGCTGAAAATTTGCATACTTATGTTTTAAAGTATGCTAAATCCAAATAAATTGGTTTCAGAACGATTCAGACATTGGTTTTTGAGTTATAGCCTGGCAAAGATTTCCCAAAATTTTGCTATACTAACCCCTTATGAAAAAATGGATTTTTCACCGAAAACTTTAAGTTTGTGCAATCGGGCTGAAAATTTGCATACTTATGTTTTAAAGTATGCTAAATCCAAATAAATTGGTTTCAGAACGATTTAGATATTGGTTTTTGAGTTATAGCCCGGCAAAGATTTCCCAAAATTTTGCTATACTAACCCCTTATGAAAAATTGGATTTTTCACCGATAACTTTAAGTTTGTGCAATCGGGCAGAAAATTTGCATACTTATGTTTTAAAGTATGCTAAATCCAAATAAATTGGTTTCAGAACGATTCAGACATTGGTTTTTGAGTTATAGCCTGGCAAAGATTTCCCAAAATTTTGCTATACTAACCCCTTATGAAAAAATGGATTTTTCACCGAAAACTTTAAGTTTGTGCAATCGGGCTGAAAATTTGCATACTTATGTTTTAAAGTATGCTAAATCCAAATAAATTGGTTTCAGAACGATTTAGATATTGGTTTTTGAGTTATAGCCCGGCAAAGATTTCCCAAAATTTTGCTATACTAACCCCTTATGAAAAAATGGATTTTTCACCGAAAACTTTAAGTTTGTTCTATCGGGCTGAAAATTTGCATACTTATGTTTTAAGGGATGCTAAATTCGAATAAATTGGTTTCAGAACGATTCAGACATTGGTTTTTGAGTTATAGCCCGGCAAAGATTTCCCAAACATTTGCTATACTAACCCCTTATGAAAAAATGGATTTTTCACCGAAAACTTTAAGTTTGTGCAATCGGGCTGAAAATTTGCATACTTATGTTTTAAAGTATGCTAAATCCAAATAAATTGGTTTCAGAACGATTCAGACATTGGTTTTTGAGTTATAGCCTGGCAAAGATTTCCCAAAATTTTGCTATACTAACCCCTTATGAAAAAATGGATTTTTCACCGAAAACTTTAAGTTTGTGCAATCGGGCTGAAAATTTGCATACTTATGTTTTAAAGTATGCTAAATCCAAATAAATTGGTTTCAGAACGATTTAGATATTGGTTTTTGAGTTATAGCCCGGCAAAGATTTCCCAAAATTTTGCTATACTAACCCCTTATGAAAAAATGGATTTTTCACCGAAAACTTTAAGTTTGTTCTATCGGGCTGAAAATTTGCATACTTATGTTTTAAGGGATGCTAAATTCGAATAAATTGGTTTCAGAACGATTCAGACATTGGTTTTTGAGTTATAGCCCGGCAAAGATTTCCCAAACATTTGCTATACTAACCCCTTATGAAAAAATGGATTTTTCACCGAAAACTTTAAGTTTGTGCAATCGCACTGAAAATTTTTTCCCTAATACAAAGCACGTTCAGCAAAACATTTCTATATAACTTTCAGCTTATTTAGCTTTCAATTTCTATAAAATATCATCGATTGCTACCGCTATAATTTCTTCTTATTGTCTTTTATCATTTTGAATGAATTTTTCACAAATAAACCACCCGATTTTCAATATTTCCCATTTTATTCGCGTCATTCCCAATAAATCTAATAATAATAATAATAATTTATGTATATTTTATTCTCCTCACTCTATCAATATATAAAATATAATTCTATAAATATTTATATATAAATAATTTCAATAATAAATCCGTGTAAATCTTCAACGTTTTATGTATTCATATAACACATAAAACAAAAAATAAAAATAAAACACACAAAACATTATCATATTTAATAAATATATGTTGTTAATGACATATATTTTATATATACGATGTATAAAGAAATTTTTTTTTTGTTATATGGATAGGAGGAGATAAGCCACACATTAAATATATTCATGTATTATAAAGAACTTAAAAAAAATGAATATCCTGTCTTTAAAAATATACACCAAATAATAATAATAATAATAATAATAATAATAATAGTGGGTATTAAAGTAAATCGCTTGGATTTACATCTAAAGGTACTAAATACGTTTATAATACAGTAAATTTTTTGTCTTTCTGTCAGACGATTGAAGAAGAAGAAGAAGAAGATTATCAGTTCTCATAGACAGTAAACATTCTCCAAATAATATCCGTTTTCATATTTCCGAGATTTATTTTGATTATTAATACAATAAAAACAAAATTCTTCGCATTGAACGACTGAAATTGAGTCCTCTCTATATGAAGTTATGAATTCATTCATTCATAATGAATATAAATTTTTAATTATTAAATTGAAAAAAAAAAAAAATAAATATACACCATACATACCTTCTTCATCAAATAAAATGTTATCCGGTTTAATATCTCTGTATGAGTAGGAAACAACAAAAAAATAAATAATATTAATAAAATGTGATTTAATTAAAAAAAAAAACGAGTCATAATTGAAAAAAATCTGTCGTCCTTTAAAACAGATCCTTACGAAAAATACATTCGGCTAACGTCTTTAACCATTTTTTTCTGCTTTATATAACATTTGAAATTGGGACTTTGAGAATTGAGAACCCCTCCTCACTTATCACAGCCACCTTGAAGTTCGAAGCTCGAGGGTTTTTGTTAAACTTATCAACATATTATTCCGTTGTTGTGTGGGGAGTTTTCCAAACCACAGACAATTTCTGAGTTTATTAAGTATAATATTAAATACTGTTCAAAAATAGGAAATCAACTTAAATGCGGGAAATGGATAAATTTATATGTGACGAAATGATTGTCGTATAAGAATGTATAGGGCATTCCGGACATTCGTACGGGTTGAACATAATAATAAATAGAGCCTATATATATATATTATTGACTTTGTATGATTTTTTTTTTCCTTTGTCTTGTTCGTTGATGTTTATTGACATATTT
Source organism: Dilophus febrilis (assembly GCA_958336335.1). Lineage (NCBI taxonomy): Eukaryota > Metazoa > Arthropoda > Insecta > Diptera > Bibionidae > Dilophus > Dilophus febrilis. The sequence continues at coordinate 2,190,447 of OY284468.1, read as the reverse complement.
TTTTTTAAATTTCTTTTTGTTAACAAAATAAATATAGCATAGGAAAACATGTCACAATTTCAGATAATATTCTTTTTTTTACAATATTATACATAAAAAACTCTGGAATGGGGAAAAAAAATTCATTTTATACATTGTTGTGTTGTGTTTATTGAAGGAAAAACACACAAACACAGTTTTTTTTTTATTATTATTATTTGATTTGTATATAAACAGTTTTATTCATTTACAATAAAAATGTATAAAAAAGAAAAAACAAACATTTAAATTTAAATAGATTTTTAATTAAATTAATAGTTCATTTGAATGGGGAAAAAAATGGAATCAGAGGTTTATTTCTTATGAAATGTGGTAAACGAAAGGAAGAAAAGGTGGAAATCCAATTTTTAAGGGTGAAATTTTCATGCAATGGTATTGATTTTATGACTGAAACTTAAGTAAAATAAGCTGAATTTTCCGAATTTAAAATAATATTATGGGGTGGCCATACAAAGAGTATGGTAAAATTGACAATTTTTCATGTTTATGGATTTTAACTATAGAATTTGTTCTACAACCCTATTTAATATATGAGCAAAGTTTTTAGAGAATTTAATTATCTATCGATTGATGGTCTGCCCATTATTCTATCTTAATAGGTTCCCAAGTTATGGCATTTTTACTACACCCCTTACATACTAAAAAAATTAATTTTTTTACCAACAATTGGTCAAAATTATTCATCATCCGTTCTTGTGCTCATCTGCCATCATCTACACTATATGTACTGAAATAATCCTTATTTCATTATAATAAAATAAACGCAATCATAATGAAATAATAATAAAAAAATATTCTCTCAATTGGGCTCTTCTTTGTATAGGTACTTTTTTTTTTTTGCTTTTTGTTATTATTTATTTATCCTTATTTCCTGTTTTTTACAAAATAAAATTAATAAAAAAAAAATACAAAGTACATAAAGAAATAGATGAATATTAAAACAGATAAAACTATATGATGATGATGATGATGACCTCCGACTTCGTACACAATTTGATGAAGTTGGGGGGTGATTTGTTTTTTTTTTTTGTTTGTTTCAAAGGAAAAAAAATCTCATTTTTGATTTTTCATATAAATTTATATTTTTAAATTGAAAGGCAAAACTAAAATTGTTTTTCTTTATTCTTTTCAATTTTCTTTTCAATTTTGTTTTTTGTTTTATTTTATTTGGGAAATTTTTTTCACATGAATAAATTTTTTATTTTACTTTTTCCCTTATCATTTTCCTTTAATCCCTTGCCAGAAGTTTTTTCTTTTTTTTTGTTTTTAAATTTAAATCTTCATCCTTTCACTTTAGTGTGTAATAATAATTCTTTCTTTTTTTTTCTATATATATATATATAAATCAACCTGATCTCTTATCATAATAATCATAATATATATATTATTTGATCATTTCAAATCGTTTTTGTTCTTTTTTTATGACTTTTATTTATATACGAATCGTTGAAATGCCATGATGGTATAAGACAAACTTTTTTTTTTTTTTGTTAAAGAAATAATCTTATAATAAGAGAAATCCCAGTGATGGTTTGTTTTTTTTCATTGTTTATTTTAGTTTTATTTTAAAAATAATATACAATAGACACTTACCGATGGATAACCCGTTGACTTTGTAAATAATCTAATGCTGAACCAAGTTCACATACTAATAAGGCCACACTTTTTTCACAAAATTCAACCTGAAAGGTGTATATAATGGAAAAAAAAACATTATAAAATATTTTTCTTAATTTCGTGGTTAGTAAAAAGCAAAAAATATCGTTCAGATATTGATTTGATTTCAATTCCCCTAAATAATACGAAATTTTCCGAGGAATTCAGAAATGCGTTGGATTTCCATTTCGCCATATACAATAGAAAATTTTCCCCAGAAAAATAAATCGTTCAAAAATATACGTTAAATTTCAATTTCTATGCATTGAAAATATTTCCCAGAATAAAAAAACGTTCAGAAAGTATTAAAATTTCAATTTCTTTACAATAGAAAATTTAATTCGCCGTATAAAATAGGGTCAGGAAGGTGTTAGATTTCCATTATTTCTGTACAAGGTAAACAATTCACAGAGTAAAAAACGTTCAATTTCTAAACCTTTGAAAATTGTCCCACAATAAGAGACGATCAGGAAATCGCGTTAGATTTCAATTTCTATGCAATGAAAACGTTTCCTATATAATAAAAATCCTCCATAGGAAAGAGTTTGTTTTCAATTTCTATACGCGCAGTTGAACCATTTTCTATAATTTTGAAAATGATTCAGAAAATCATTAGATTTCTGATTTCTTTTACATAAAGGAACGTTTTCTGTTAGTATAAAATTCACCCTCACGAAACTACGCGACCTTTCAATTTCTATACAATGGGAAATTTTGTCCTGAATAAAAAACGTGTTCAGAAAGTAATTGGATTTCAATTTCTATATATACAATACAAAATATATTCAGCATAAGTTTGTTCAATTTACAATGTTTTTTTTATATAGTATATAAAAAAATGAAACGTGTTAATTCCAATTAAGATATTAATTCAATTATAATAAAAATAAAAAATTATTGAAATATTTACAATACAAAAAAAAAAAAAGCCTCGCATTTATACTCGCTATAATATCCATTCATATTATATAAAGTAAACTAAATAAACAACTCTGTATATATATGAATATTATGATGATAATATACAAATAATAATCATGCGATATTATATTACGGGTTCTGTTTAATGTTATAAAGTCACGAAATATATTATTTATAATGTTAACAAATAGATTATCTAATTTATATATAAATACAGTGCAATTTCGATAGTATGAAAAGTGTTTTTTTTACTGTTTATATTGCTGTTGGGAACATGTTAAAATTAGAATCCTTGGATTTACTATCTAAAAACATCCCCTATTTTCTGACACATCCACAACCTACAATATTATCTTAAACAACCTGCTGTTCAATATTAACAATGTCTGGAAAATGCGGTCGCCCCTCTGAACGAGGTTACGCACTCTATATTTATATAATACTAATAAAGCAGCTGATGATAACAACAAAAATAGGTGTATATAAATTTATAGGAAAATAGAAAAAAATACATACCTGCTGTTGTAAATGATATCTTAAATCACCTCCAGTTAGTAGGTCGCACACCATAAAAAGATCTTCCTCATCTATAAAATACAAAATTAAACAAACAAAAAAAAATTTTTTAATTATAAAAAACAACTAAATAACTTATTTATTTATATCCAGACGTGTACTACATAAAAACAACAAATATAGAATTTATTAGAATTTATTTTACCCATCCGCACCGGCATTTAATGAAGTTTTAGATTGTATTGTATTTAGATTTATATAGTATTTATATAAAAAAATACAAATCGATCATTTTTAATTTATTTTTCAATACAAAATAAAAAAAAAACAATTCTTCATTCAGGGTGAATTTAATTATTATTATATTGTTTGTGTATTGTGCTGGTGGTGGTTCAGTGGTTGGTGATGGTAGAACTGCTGGTGGTATTGATGCGGTTGTTGTTATTTATTACATTTTAGACATTGATAAATATAAAGAAATGTTTTTTTTTTTTCATTTTATTTATAAATACAAAATAAACTATAAAACAAAAAAAAAAGGATGTTTTTTTTTCAATATAACTTTTTTCAATCATTCATTAATTATTTGAAAAAATGTATTTAATGACATATGAGAATGAGAAACGAATTTCTGTTTGATTGATTGATCGATCTCGTCTCGATCTGTGTATGTGTACTTGATTTTTTGTTGATAAGGTTGTTGAAATATCGTTTTCTTAAGTGAAAAGATAAAAATAGCTTATTCAAAGCTCTTGACCGTTCTGACGACCTTTCTGACAATTTTCGAATACCTTTCTGGTAATTTTTGATTCATCTTTTGATGAAAACAATTCAGACAGTCAATTTTTGACTTCTTATGATGTTTTGAAGTGATGTTCAACAACAAAAACGAGTATTGCATCAATGAAAATGAAATGGTAATCAAAAGGAGCTATAATTAGTCTGATAAGACGTATAAGAACGTGTAACAATTCCTAGCCAAGTGTTTTGATCGTATCCTATAAACTTGTTTTGATCTAAACTTACTTTTGATTACCTTTTCCAAATTTGAATAGTTATCACGCATATCAATATGGTCTATTGATCGTTTGTGAAAAAGTTTTTTGCTGTCGTGAAATGAACTTGGCCCTTCGCTTACGATTCGTTAAATGCTAAGTTTGGTCTATACTCCTATATGATGTAGAAACATGGACCTTAAAAGTAAGGGAGCTCAACAAACTTGAAGCTTTTGAAATGTGGATCTACCGAAAAATGCTAAAAATATCGTGGACGGATCACATTACAAACGAAAAAGTTCTACGTAGAGCAAACACAGAAAGACAACTACTTCTAAGGCTAAAGAAACAAAAAACATCATACTTGGGGCATATTATGCGTGGAAACAAATACGAGCTACTTCAGTTAATAGTGCAAGGAAAAATTGAAGGAAAAAGAGGCATCGGAAGAAAGCAATTAACATGGTTGCGAAACATTAGAAACTGGACCGGCATCAGGAACATTGGCGATTTAATCCATTCAGCAATGGATCGAAACATCTTTCAGGAGGTCGTTGCCAATATCATATGACCGCTGACATCCAATTAGGGATAAGCAACAAAAGAAGAAGAAGATCGTTTGTGATTGTGATATGATTATTATATATCCATCCCATCCATCATTAATACAAGTTGTGCTTCTTCTTTGAACCATATTCTGCCATAACACATTTTCTGTGTCCTCTCGTTGATTTATTCCTAATTTATTTATTTATTTATTTATTTTTTAATCTCTTTTAGTGTTGAATTATTTTCTTATTATGATCCTAGAGATCAGTAGCAATCCTGGTTTTTAAATGTCCTATGAACTTGAAAATTGTTCTATGAACTTTGGGGTTTCAAAAAACCATTTTCCGATAGTGGTAATTAGCCGTTCGACTAACATCAGATAGGAAAATTTATTTCTCTTTAAATAGGGAAATTATTCCTCTGTCAAACTCTCGGTGAAAAATTAAGCATTGGATGATAACAAAATGAAATGTGTTTCATGTCTTTCAGTATATAGGATTCGTTGAACCAAGATACGAATACGACCAAGACAAAACTATGCGGTTATGAGAGTACGAATGTCGGAGAGTACGCGAGGATGATTTTTGTTTTGCAAATTGTATAATAATAATAATAATAATGGTTAATAATTACCTTGAAATGAAAACCATAAATTAACTAAAAATGGATGTTCTAACGATGATAATAATTCAACTTCTTTTAGTACACCACCTAATGCATCACGGCTATCACAACCCGTTCGACTTACATATTTCATTGCAAATAGTCTACCTGTATCACGTTTTTGAACAATACACACCTGAAAAAAAAAGATATATTAGTTATATAGGATTAGGTTTCATTCATCAATAAATCTACTGTGCGCGGTGAATAGTTTAATATATACAGATAGATAGATAGATAGATAGATAGAGTCATCAATCTTTCAATTTTTATTTTTAGAAATATATTTCTTATATCCATACAGAGGGTTTTTTTTCCTTTCAGAAAAATTGCTATATGATTTGACAATAGTATAAAAGAATAAAATTCTTAACTTTTTAACATCGCACAATTAGAAATGTTTTTTTGTAATTAAAAAGACCACTCGCATCACAAAATTCACATCATCTATATATATATATAGAATTTGCAAAAGATTTTCGGCGCATTTCGCGCCGCAGAGTCATGATAGCTCGAATAGACACCCCGAGAAGTGTTGCCCTGTATGGTTTATGGTACTACACGGAGCAAAGGAAACGTAGCGATGTTTCAAGTTTCAAATAGTGGCCATAAAGTGGCGACAAAGAAAGTTGAATAGTGGCCCTCGTTGGCTAAGTTTTCTTGTGTGATGGTGTCTTGAAGTGTACAGAATCGTCACATGTTCTAGTGAACAAAAAATATACATAGTATAATGAAATATAAAAGCAGGGAATCTTAACTTTTCCAATTACCTTTGTGTATTTATTATATTATATTAATATTATATTAAATACATATATTCAATTTAAATCATTTATGGTATATAATATAATAATGTGTGTGTGTTATATATATAAATAAATAAATACAGTATTAGATTTCTGTTCTTGTAATTTGATGGTAATATTCGCGTTAATATATATTCAATATGTATATGTATGTATATAAATTGTTGTATATATACGCGATAATCTTTTGATGTTTCCAATATCTTCAAAATATATTTACAATAATGATGCGATGTGGGTTGCAAATAATAAAAATATATATTTCCAATATATAGTAGACTATATATATACTATAGATAGAGGGTGATGCGATTCAATATATAGATAGATTGGTTTATGATGAAACTGTTCTGAATTTGGTTTATGATAAAACTGTACTGTATTTATCTTTGAAATATAAATTATATATCGCGTTGCTCAAAATATTATATGTAGATTGTACTTTGACTGCGATACTTACTACATAAACTCATCTCATATAGATTTTATAAAGTTTTTATCACTTTAGGGAGTCACTTTATTATAAGATCGTTGGAAAAACAAATGTTAATTTTGCCTTATTGTTACACGTTTCACTCCAAGAATTTTGAATTTTTTTATCGCTATCGCTTCGGTTGTCTTAACCTTTTTTTTTGTCCACCGATTTGACTGATATTTTCAACATAAGGACTTTATTTTATAATATATACCTACGTCAACTGTTTGAAAATGGGATATATTTCAGATTCGCAGGTCCCCCAAACCTATAAGAGATTTCGTCGACTTTAAAATAAAATAATATGAAATTTTGGTCTTGCTGGAAATCTCTGATCATATCCAATACTCCATACAAATACAAACCTATCCTATCAGGAATTATTAGAGATCTCATACGATCTGTGATTCTAATCAATAATTGACTTTAAAATATTTGCCGATTTGAAGGTTTCGTTGATAGAAAAACCTTTGTATAAGGGAATTTCGTTTCGTTTTTTATTCATTTCACATTTGCTTCTATCTTTTGCTTTTAAGTTTGTCCCGTCTACAACCAACAATTGGTTTTTAAGCATTCAACGCAACAGTCTTCTTTAACCAAAGGACCTATTCAAACGTCAACGTTCGCCACCCGGAAACTCCATGAGAGCCCGAAAGCCAATTCATCTTTTCACCTCATCTTTCCACCTACCCTGCGAGTTTCCAACGAGTTTAGATGATCCGTATTTTTACTTGTATTTAGTTTTCTTCACCCCAAAACTCACAACACAGAATAAATAATTTCGATTTATCGACTTAAGCTCAAAGCTAAATTCTTATACAATAGAAGATTAATCATTAATCGCACTTTCTATTCAAAATCCAATTTGATAATGATATTAATGTGTGATTTTTTGATAACTCGCATACGTTAATCTTTTAATGCCGATCATCACCCTTTTTTTGTTTTTCAACATCTATTTGTTTGTTTTGAGTTATCATATATGATTAATTTCGTACATTATAATCGCGTGTATTATATTATCTAGTATATGAATAAGCATTAGTGATTCTTTTCGATTGAAAAAAAAAAACCAAAACAACACACGCATTCTAATTGAATATATACCATCATCATATCGTATATAATTAATATATATCGAATTACATTTTGATTATATACATTCTACTATATATTGTATAATAATACATATTCTATATTAGATTTTGTTTTATTTTATTAATATGATGAAGATTTCATGCGATGTCTGAATAAATAATAATGGAAATTATTCAACAACATTCGATTTGTGATATATATTTTATTTTATTATAAACAGTAGTAGAAAATTTATATGATGGTTGGTTGGATGGTATATAGAATGGTTATATTTACATCTCAAATTTCATCGAACATATTACGTATTACTAATAAAGTATTCCAATTAAATTGACACTATAACATATTTTAATTCTATATAGTCTATTGCGTACATGGGAAATGGGATTATATAGATTTTTTTTTAGGTTATCGAATTGTATAATTGTATAGAGATCGGAAAGTTTGATTGTTGATATGTAAATTGATTGAATTTACGATTGTTAAGAAGGTGAGCGGTTACCATTTTGTTTATAAAGTATGGTTTGTTTTAACAAGTCACGAAGTAGTTTATAAGATTTTGATTATGAATTCGCTGTTAAGTATAACGATATGATACTACCTACGGATGGGTATATTTGCGTAAATTGCGACTTTTAAACTACCAACCAATTATAGTCGATCGCCCAAAATTAATTCAACAAACGCCTGAGCATTCGCCTTGCAAACCAGCCAACACAGGTCTTTCGGTTCGGTTTCTTAGAGATCGGAAAAATTGATTGTTGAGATGTAAATTGATAGATGGGTGAAATTACTAAATATAATAAAAATAAAAAAGAATTTACTTACTTTACCAAAACTACCCTTTCCGATGGCACGTAAAATTTGAAAATGATCAAAATTCACTGTAAAAAGAATTAAAAAAACAAAAAGAAAAATTATTATATACGAATATTAAATAATATTAAATTTTTCGTTTATAATTCAAATAATAGCTTTCACACAGACAAATATTTTGTAGGTATACAAAACTTTTCTATATATATATGTATATATATAATTAAGAAGTATTACATAAAATTCCCTTTATTTTTTTTTTTGAAAAAATTTTACATTAATTTTATTCCCATTATACCGCATCCATCCATCGTACAAATTGTAAAGTTTGTAAAACAACAGCCGCATCAACAACTTCCATTTATATTAAACAAAAACAAACACAAAACTAAAATATCATGATTATTTACAATACCTTTGCCATTATTGAGATTATAAGAACGCGTTGACATATACAAAACATATATGTAAAGGGTGATTTTTTAAAAGGTATAGTAAAGTTTTTCAAAAAAAAACACATAAAATACAGAAAAATGTATGAAATCTTTATTTGAATCGATACGGTACGGTCCAATGATGCCACCAGCCCATAAACCGCACCAAACTGTGACTTTTTCATGGATGCATTGGTAGCTGTTGCAATGCTTCTGGCTGATATTCACTCCAAAATCGACAATTTTGCTTATTTGAGCAGTACCCATTGAGCCAAAAATGAGGGGGTCGTCGCTGAACACAATTTTTTCGGTAAAAAAGTGGATCTTCGGCCAACTACGGCCAAGAGCCTATTCACCAAAACAAATTTTACGTTGTGGTAGATCGTTCGGCTTCAATTCTTGTACCAGCTGTATTTTGAAAGGCATCACACACCTAAATCCTCCCGCAAAATTTGTGTCTTTAATTTTGTGTATAGACGTTAGTTAAATATAACAATAAACGTTATTTCACGAAATATCCAAAACTCTTGAGAATTCTCGAGCCTAACCTCTACTTTCCTTAGCCCCCATAGTTCAAATCCAAAATTAGTTTATCATTTGTGATAAATTTTTAAGTAAATCATTCCTATTTCAGGTATAGACATCGGCGGCCTTTGGCACCCGTTGTTTTTTTTTTTTTTTGTTTAATGAAAATCACTTTTTTCTACTATTATATTTTTAATTTAATTTAATGCATATGCAAATTTTTTTTACAATTTTTTACATATCCATTCAAATTTTTGTAATTCTATTTATAATTCTTTTATATACCTTTTATTATATATACAATGCATACTATGTAATGTGTATACCTTCTACTATATATGGATGTTTATAAAATACTTTCATTACATCTACGAGATTTTCTATACACATTACAATTATTATATTGTATATATATACTAAAATTTATTATAGAAATACACGGGGGAGTTTTAAAATATTACAAAGGTTATATAAAGCCTTTTTGCAAAACATATATATTTGATATACTCGTTCGTACATATAATGCTTTAAAATATATAACATATTACACACATATTGTATTGTATAATAAATTTGTATAATTAATAAAAACAAAAGTATAAAAACATAAAATCGTATACGAATGTGTTTTATATCTGTTTTGTGTTGATTTTTTTTTTTTTTTGAGCCAGTAAATTAAATAACTCATCACTGATGTATTCTGAATTTTTTCTTTTAAAGAACAAATTCAGCTTTAAAATAAAAGCATATAAAAAACACTTAAAAGCGATATCCTCCGCATCAACTATAATTTAATTTGTATGTTATATTTACGACAACAAAATCGGTTTAGCTCCCTCGGAAAACGAATTTTGGGGAATTCTATTGCCGCCGTCAGCCGCCCACCGAATGAAATTACTTAATTAAGTCATGATGAACCTATATGATTCATTTAATACATTTAAGTGATTTTGGATGATTAAAAACTATATTAAAAATAATTGGATTAATTTATGAAATTTTGACCACAAAATTAAACTTTTGAGAGACAGAAAAACTTCAAATGAAAAAAAAAAAAAATGTTCATTGATTTTCAAACAATCGTCGCAAAATTGCACTTTACTGTCTTGATGAGTCTTTATATGATGAGTCTTTATATATATATATATATATATATATATATATATGAAAGAAGAAATGCTTAATTTAAATGATTGATAGTCATACGAATGTAAAAATACTAACACAGGTTGGGCATTTTCTTGATGTTCTTGGGGAACAAAATGAATTTCCCAATCTGTTGGTTCGAAAAAAGTTAATACATCCTGAATATGGATTTGCTGTTTGGGAATTTTGTTGAATTATAAGAGAATTTAATGGTTAAAGGAAGTTAATTTCATTAGAACATTCGGGGTTATATTAACATTTATAAAATGTGCTTAATGAAGCTACGCCGGCAAAAATCATCGTCTTTGATCCATATAATAATTCAATTGCATTTGTTTTAGTTTCATTTATGATTACAACGAAAATTCATGTTTTTGGATCCAGTATAATTAAAACTGTAGTGTATAGAATAATTGGTGTTGCACCAGCCCATTTGTAAGAATAATACTCTAGAATTGGTCTTATATAAATGCTTTATAACCCAGTAAATTCAGAATTTTAGAATTCATTAGATCTTTGTCGTAAAAACTCAAATGCATATGTGCGTAAAATTATTTGACAAATACATTCTCAAGTATAATAATAGATAAGGTCCTTATAGATAAGAGTATAATTCATATAATGCGATTGAATCAAAATTTATCGATATAGTTTGTTTGACATGCACATGAACATGCTTTTGATGGACAAAATCCCAGTATAGATTTAAACCTTCCGCTCCGATTATTATATAGATATTGATTCTTTGAAATCTTTGTTAAAATTTTAATTTTCTGACGTGTGTGACTTTTCAAAACATTTTCATTCCAGTTTTATGATTACGAGGTAGTTGCGTGTTTAATATATGATGAATGTATAACTTAGACTATTGTCAGCTTAGACTCAGCTTAGACTTAGACTATTACAGTGTAATGGTAGACTTTCTGTTATTGATCAGAGAGAAAATCATTGATAAAAATTTAAAAAAAAAAAGAGTGTTTGTGGCGATAGGGCAGAACTCTGTATGGATACTTCGGAATGAACTGGATAAAGTTTTGAATTAACTCTATTCAAGAGTATAACCGCATAATTAAACCACAATATGTCTATTAGCTAAAAAGGTGTTAATTCATTTTTCAAAAATGCGGTTCCGAATCCTTCGGTCTATAACCCTGTCTTTTGGATATTAATGCCTTAACGCGTTTATCAAAAGTCTTATTAGTAATATGTCTCGTCAAACAGTTTTCGTTTCACTAAAATTTGCGATGCAATTACCTTATTGGGTAGATAATTTAGAAGAAAAATCGCCTGTCAATCTCTACTGAATTCATATTGGCAATACCTAATAAAACAAATGTTTTGCCGCTGCCCGCCTGAAGGTATACGAATTTTTTTTTTTTTTTTTAATTTTATTTTATTCAATTTTCACTTTCATTATTTTATATATAATATAATATAATATAATATAATGTAAAATATAAGAAAATGTGTTTCTAAAATGAAATTTATGTATATATTATTTTATTGTGTGTTGTGGATTGTTGTGTTTTTTTTTTGTATAACGTGAATTTAATGGTGTGAAATTGGTTTGTTAAATATATATAACTTTCTTATAAATGAATAAATAAATAAATAAATAAATAATCGTCCAAACCCCCACCGGTTTGTTCCACAATTCTCTAAATGGGGTGAAAAATGTGGAAAGGGAAAAAATATAAAATATGTTGTATAATACCAAATATAAATTTATTCTTATTTCCTTATATTATTTATAACTATATTTTTTTTTTGTGTATTTTGTTCCTGCGAATACAAATCTATATATAATATCATTTTATACATAGAAAAAGCGATACTTTCGTTTTGCCATATTAATATTTGTTAATTTGTGTAGTAGAAAAGTTTCCGCAGCAGGTAGATTAAAAACAAAACATTTCTTCTTCTTGAGAAAATTCTATAAACGATATCTTATGAGAATTCTTCATGATCGTTATTTATCTATACCTTATTTATAAATAATCATGGGCTTTTTTTTTTTGTTAGAAAATTCTTTTAAGATTTCCATTCTGCCATTAAAAATGTCACATATTTTTATTTTTAGAACATTCTTTACAATTTCCTATACTATAAAATATTCCATTAAACTTTCTTTAGAAAATTTTTTACCTGCAATTTCTGCATAGTTTTCTTTAGAAAAACTCTTTTTCGAAACACTTTGTAAATTCTGAAGAAAACCAGGATTTTTTTCTCTGTTCTCTGTCGGTGGTTTTCTAAACCTGAAAATTCTTTATATGAAGAATTCCCTTTTAATTTTGTATATATAATTTTTTCTATAATTTCCTCTAAAAATTCTTCCCATAATTTTTCTTTTATACAAAATTCTCTGGCTTACGAGGTATTAAAGTCAATTTGTACAATTTTTGCTAAACGATACAGTAACAGTAGAGGATTTGATTTGTATAATTGTAACTTTATAATAGATGGAATTAACATTAAATGAACTTCTAAAGCAGAATAAGGAGGAAGGAAAGCATTTATTTAATTCATTCATCCATCCATCCATCCATCCATTTATTTTTAAATGCGTCCATTCATACCAAATAAAAAAAAAAGTTTTGTATATAAAAATTTATATGTCGTCGTATTTTCTTTTTTTTCGGTTTGCTTATTATTAATAGGCATATATCGAAGAATAGCAGGACAATGAGCCTAAAATAATAACAGAGTATATATAAAACGTTTCACAAATATACCTTTGAGATTTATACATTATGTATTAAATTTACAACAGAGTAAGGAAAAAAATAATAATAAATCTCATATAAAGGTTATAACCAACACAACGCAACACACACAAAAAATGCGAAAAAGGTAAAAAGAAAATCGCTTTGTCATAGTTTTTATACGGGCTAAAAGATTTTCAATTCATATATATTCCATATACCATATATAAGTATATTTAAATATATATGTGATATATATTCAAAAAAAAAAAAAAAAGTAAACAAAAAAACGAAAGTAAGAAGGTTATAAAGGGTGATTTTTTAGCTATTATCTTTTTGGCAATACTGCGATTTAAACAACACTGACGCACGTTTCACTGTCAAACATCTTCAGTTTGATCTATAATTTAACCATCCATGAATCGTCTTACAAACGAACAACGCTTATAGCAAATTATTGAATTTTATTATCAAAATGCGAGCTCTGTTCAAAATGCGTGCAAAGTTCATCGCGACGAAATTGCGTTCAGCGACGAAGCTCATGGCTCTTGGCTCAATGGGTACGCATAAATAAGCAGAATTGTCGATTTTGGAGTGAATATCAGCCAGAAGCATTGCCAGAGCTACCAGAATGCATCCAGAAAAAGTTACAGTTTGGTGTGGTTTATGCGGGCTGGTGTGGCATCATTGGACCGTACTTCTTCAAAGATGATGCGAATCGTAACGTAACTGTGAATGGTGAGCACCCGATCATGAGATGATATCCAACAGATGATTTTGCCCAAAATGTAAGAGCTTGACTTGCATGACATCGTGTGGTTTCAACAAGACGGTACCACATGTCACACAGCTCGCGCAACAATGGACTTATTGAGAGGCGAGTTCGGTGAACATTTCAATTTGACGTTCGGGACCGGCCGCAATTGGCCGCCTAGATCGTTCGATTTAACGCCTTTAGACTATTTTTTTGTGGGGCTATGTTAAATCTCATGTCTCTATACAGACAAGCCCGCTTCAATTGCCGCATTGGAAGACAACATTGAAGCATTTATTCGTGAGATACCGGCCGAAATGTTGGAAAGAGTATGGAAAATTGGACTAAGCGGATGTACCATTTGAGGCGCAGTCCAGGTCAACATTTACATGAAATAATCTTCAAACATCAAATTATATGGACCGTACCGTATCGATGATTCAAATAAAGATTTCATGCATTTTTCTGAATTTGATGTGTTTTTTTTTTGAAAAACTTTCCTATAGCTGTTAAAAAATCACCCTTTATAAGCGCCGCGCGTATATATAAATAAATCTTTTAAAGGATATATAAATAATTTTCCTTTTGTATATATAGTTTATTTCTTTTTTCATCCCATGTTTTTTTTAGTATTTATTTTTGCTAACAGATTTTATGTTTAAATGCTGCGATAATCTCTCTATCTATATACATATATATATATTGTATTTTTTTATATACGCGATATTACAAAAAGTTTTAAAATTATTATTGTGTGTGTTGTGATAATGATTAATTATTTGTCTATTCTATTGATATATTTAAACGATATAAACTTTGTATTCTCATATATGATATACCTTTAGTCGATCAGAGATAAATCTCCAAATATTATTATGTATATTTTAATTGCATGTGCGAAGCCGGGAAATTGTTAGACAGATTTCCATAAGGGATAGGTGATATTCTGAAAAGGAAATATCTGATTAACATATCTGATTTATAAAACAAAACAAAAATCCGTTGTAGACCGAACTAAAAGTCGACTATTATAAATTCCTGAGGGGGTGGGGGGGGGCCTCTTAAATGTTCGTTTTTCTTGGCATAATTTAAAAAAATTCATTCAATTCTTAATCATTCATATACAATAGGATAACAGATGAAAATTGTTCCAATATAGTTCAAAAGATATATCGCAGGCTTTCCATTCGAGTTCAGTGGAAAATTTTGGAAAATCTTTAATTCGGAAAATTTTGTGTTGCTTGTGCTTACTTGCTGATTTGCTTTTAAGCATGCATCGTCCCATTTCGAAATAATCTATCCTTTTGATAATATATGTCAAAAACATTTTCATCTTTGCCTCTGTCTCTGATTCTTTATATTATATAGACGTTTTTTACTTTTGTGATTATAATTTTATCAGTTTTATCTCTTTAAGATTCGTCAATTTTCCTGTATTTAAACAATTTAAACAATGTATCTATAATGACTTTAATAATAATAATAATAATAATAATACCAATATAACAGTAGCGTATAATCAATTCTAAAACAAATAATATATTAATTTGGAAATCGTGTAAAATCTCAACCCTATAACACACGCAAATCATTCTATATCTATATCTATATTATAACCTGTCGCATGAACATGAAAACATGAAAAAATAAATATAACAAATTCAATTTGGTAAAATTAATAATAATAATGTATTTTTAAATTCATTTGGGGATTTTATTTAAAAAACAAATTAAATAAAAACACAAAAAACGCATCTTAACATATTTATGTGCGGAAAAAAGTTTAAATGAAAATGACAATCTTTTAATAAAGTTTTACATTACATTGAAATGTTTTACTTTTATTACCGAATGTTGTGTGCGTGTGCTTTTGGCAAATATTTTTAACCAAACATTCTCATCTTTATATACATTCCATATGGGAATATCATCATATCATATCATATATTCTTACATACTTACATTGCTTACATACATATAATATACAAATAACATTAAGATAAATTATAGATAAGGGTTGGTTTGGTTAGTTTATGATAGAGAATATAGTATATAGTAGAACTTTAAAAAGATACAAATTATACATTTTTATTATACTGTGTGAATGTGGTTGTTGAAATATCTTAATAATAATAATGCATACGCATAGTCGATCAAAAAATTTCATACAAAAATATACTTTGAATACAAAAAATATACTTTGATATACCAAAAATAAATCATGGAAATGGATTCGGAATGCATTCTTAGGTAACTTTTGCCAGCTCGAAGCAGAAAACTTTTTATCTTATTTGCATGCAGCCCGAATGCCAAGAAAATAAATTTTTTTTTATAGAAATAGGTGACTTTGGAATTCATTCTTATATATATATGGAATTATGATCTTCTTTAAATGTGACATTCAGAAGGTATTCCGAAAGGTATGTTCCGAAAAGCGCCTTTCTAGCTGTTCTTTATCTTGATAGAAGATTCTCCTAAACTGGAATATTTCCTTCAAAGGAGATTTTTGAGATTTGAGATTCCGAAATGTTTGGGAAGAAATGTTTTGTTTTTTTTTTGGAATTATAGGGTTGGTAAAACTACCATTACCTTGTCAAAAACTTTCAAACGAATAATATTGGAAATTGGGGATTTGGAAAGACGCACCGTCATAAATGTCCTTTCCCGTTGACTTTTCATTGTTGGTATATAATTAAAAGAAAAGGGGTTAATTTCTTTCTTTAGGATAAAAACCCTCTCTTGCTAGAAGCTAAAAATTTTTAACAAAATAATATATGGAAATGCTGATGTTTACTGGTTTAGCGATAAAATTTTCCGCACTTGTATCAAAATATATATATAATTTTAGGAAACCTATCCATAAATAAATAAATAAATAAATATATTAATGATATCAATGGACTTATGGGTTTTTTTTTTGTTTATTCTCATATTTTTTTTCTTAATATCCAGAATTCAAAAATGTGACATCCTTTTTTTTTTTTATAGATGATGTGACGTTTGTTTACAAACGTGTATTATATGATATATAGTGTAGGTATACGTCAAATAAGAGAATGATGTTTTCATTCTTCTTATTAGTTAACCAAAAAAAACCCCAAAAGAAAAATAATATGATAAATTATTCAAAAATATCTTATACTCTTTACATATTTGATGTATTATTATTATTATTATTATTTGTGTAGGTCTAGGATGAAGGATAAAATATGTATAAAATAAAATATTTATTTAGATATACACCGAAATAATACTCTTATATTGATACAGGATGAATTTAGTAAAAACAAAATAAAGTTCGGTAATTTTAAAAATCGAAATACTTTTGACAAAATTCTACAATTTCAATAAATTAAAATACGGACTTTGGTCCTCTTATCTCCACCTCATCCTATACCCTATATAATCTTTCCTTTCATTTCACTACCCTCTTTTCCTATCGATTATATATTCCCTCACCAATAGATCCCTAAATTTTTTCCATATCCGTCATAAATTCCGCTACATATTCAGAAATTAACTATACGTCCACTATAACTCAAAAGCCTCCTCGATACTATCTCATTTATATTTTGTCTTGACAGTTCTACCACCCTCCCATCAATTTTTCACGTATTTCCTTCATTATCGGACATTTCCCAGAAAAAAATACCACATACTTTAAGGCAACCCCCAACTGCACATACTAAAGACTTCCTCTGAACATCCGACCTCAATATCCTTGTCATAATTCACTCCTATCACATCACCTCTTGTCCTCAATATCACCCTCATCTCACGCGAATACTAAATTTCCTCTCATGTACTCCTGCATACTGCATACTTGCATTCACCACTCTAATTCTCTATCAATTACTTCATCCACATATCTTCAATCTTTTGTACTAACATTTTCTACCTTGTCCTCTTATATTCTATATCACGTATTCTATATCACGTAACTCTCAATCTCCCAATTTCATTTCACGTTCTCCTTTCCTTCCATAATCTTATATCCACCGAACGCTACCGAATACTTTCTTCCATAATATTTTTTCTGTCTAGATTTCTCCTTTCCTAATATACCAATTTAATAATTCCCAGATATTTATTTGACCAAGTCCAAAAGCCCAGCTCCTTTTCTAATAAAAGCCAGCCAACCAGCGATTCGTCCATGCAGATTGTTATCAATTGTTATGATATTCGCAATTCATGGAGTGCGTTCCATATTACATCCATGCGGGTTTTGAATATCTGTAACTTATATTACTTACATTTTAAGGTCCGGGAATATTAAAAACAATCCGATGGTCGTCTCCTTTTGATAATTTCCATACACCGTTTTACTATATTCAGTTTTCTAAAACTCAAACCTGATTTTTTGTTTTTAAATTACCGCACGATCGTTTTTACGAGACTCATCCTGTATATTTATAGATATAATTTATTATTCGTAATTCGTAATATACCATATACAATTCTATTTTCACTATAGGTGTACGACGGAATGAATGAATGAATGACTTTTATTTATATATCTTATATACAAATTACAATAAAATATATATATACATCGTTCTATTATATATGAATCAAAAATATCAAAAATTTCTTTTAACAATAATCACACGTACCTGCTATACATTACATATAATATATATTTTGTATATTTTATATAAATGAATAAATAAATATAAAATAGAGAAGAAGTTTTTCTTTAAAAACCAAAACTTTTCTTCAAAGATTTTTATATAATTTTTCTGCATATATTCGCATTTAAAAAATTGATAAAAATATACACACACAGACTTTTACTTTCATAAACTTTCATCTTTCGCATTGTATATTAATTTAATAAAACATAGCGCAAGCAAATAAACAAATAAAACATTTTGAATGGCACCGCAAAGAATGAAGATATCATAGAAATGATGTATTTATATGTTTATATTAAATAAAAACCTATATGAGAATGGAGGATATGAAAAACTTTTCCTTCGCGGCATTTCAATTTTCAATATATAATTTTATTATAACTTTATTTGTTTATTATTTTATATATTATTATTATTCTATAATAATATACATAAATTTATGCACTTTTTTGTTTTGCGTTTGTTATATTATATGAATATATCCTTTTTTTTTTATGGTATCATTCAGTCACAGGTATATATTCAGGTATAGATCCATATTATACCATTATATCAGGTATAGATCCATATTATTAATTGTGGGTTGTTTGGTTTATTGTGCGGTTGATATATTTAATGTTTGTTTTTTAGTTTTTTTTTTGTTGGCCCCTTTGAGTTTTTATAACAATTTTGTGTTTTTTTTTTTAATTTAATTATTCATTGAATTAATATATTTCAATTATTTATGGTATAATTTAAAAAAAAGTTTTTATATTTATGAAAAATTCATCAATGTTGTTGAGGTCAACCAAAAAAAACATAATTACTATATATATTAATGATTATATAAGAGACTTTTTCAAACCACCATATTTTAAATCAGCAATATTTTTAACTATTTGGTCAACGTTCTTTTGACCTAAACCACCTGTAACCGAAAAACAGAACTAGTTTATAAACTTAAGAAACACACTATCACACATACAAATGTAATAAATCTTTGAAATATTTTGTGTTTAAAAAATATTCGTGTGGTGAACTCCAGACACAATTCACAATTGAATGGAATGAATGAACAATGTTGTTAAATTGTTGGAAATGATTCAGAAATTTTCAATTGCAACTAATATACAATAAAATTCTCTATATATAGTTTTCCACCACAATCTATAGATTTAACCGTGTACACTTCATCACCCTATCGCACCCGCTCTGTGGTTTCGCTCTGTGCGTTAATATAAACCTTTAAAGAAGTTCAAAAAAAAAAAAAACCTATATATAAAAATGATTCCATTCTTGAATTATAAATGAAATTTCATTAAAATCGCCTGACTGACAACAAAACCAAGTTCTCCAAGTTTTGTGTAAATAACGAAAGAAAAAAAATTATATGTTATGTGAACTTTAAACGCGTTCACCTTAAACGAAAATGGGAAAACATTAGAAAAATATACTAAAAATACCATCCGAGATATCCCGTGAACAGACTGGAATGGAATATTTATTTTAGGATACATTCAATCCAGATATTTTGATTACTTTTAGAAGCACCACAATGAGAATGAAGTCAAGGAAACAAAATTACGTTACAACTGCACATGATTCAATTCAATCAATTGCGTTTTTAGGTAGTAGACCTCATCACAGTGGATATAATTACCCCCCCAGTCAGGTTTTAAACAATCCCTAATAAAGGCTGTCCACCTTCTGTTCCCTTCTGTTCTGATCAAATACACCTTACATGAAAGCAACAAATTATGAAACAAAAAACAAAATAAGACTGTGGTTGGACGATAACACCATATAATCATCGTCTGTGGGCGAAAATAATTAACGGAATAATTGATTATAATTCATCTTATTCTTCTTGTTTTTCTCTTTTTTAATTAATACATTGATTAGTAGACGACCTGATTTTACCCATAAACTATGGATTCCAGCTAAAAAAAAACATTCAAATTTCCTACCATCTTTTTTTGCAACCTTCTCTTAGACCTTCTATCATGTAAACGGACCGTATCATTACAAAGTTTGCCATTCTATCTTTGGACATTTTTCTAAAGTGATCAATAACCTCTATTGGAACGATTGAATCTTAGTATGTACTCAAATACCGCATGTCCTATCATATTTCATAGTGAATATTACACCAAAACTTTTTACTTTTGTTTCCGTCGTGCTCATTATTTTTTTTACACATCTGTAATGACAAGAAGAAGTAAGTAAAATGTTCACAAAAAAAGGTAGATATATTAAAAAAATTCTGTTTTCGATTAGCAATAGTTCTTTAACTCCAGATCCCAAGACAATATTTATTTAATAAACACGTAATATATTGAAATATGAATTGTAATGACATTCTTTCTTTATTATAGCGGATTATAATCAATGACACTTCGTGGGACGATATAAAGAAAGCGACCTATATATAGCGATTTATATAAATATAATTTTATGTTTTATTTAATTTTAATTTTACTATATCAATCAAACTATAATATATACTAACTAACAACAACGACGTCTACGAATTTCATTTATCTTTATATGCTCGTTCATATTGTTTGTTTATATCTTCCACATATCAATATTTATAACCACACACAAAACACATCATTTGTGGGTTATGGATTGATTATTTATTATTTTTTTTGTGACATGGGGGTGGGTTGGGTACGTTTGTTGTGTGTGTCTAAAACAAACATGATGGAAACTATAATAATATGAAGGAAAAAAAAATGTGTTGTGTCAATGTTCATGTTTGTGTCAATTAAAGTTCCCGGCGCGTACAATCAATATATAGTATAGAGTATAGTATAACAAAATTGCTACAAAACATATACTAAATTGTAGATTTATTTATATATTTTTGTCTGTTTTTATATCACATAGGTATAATTTTATGTATGCGATACATCACACACAAAAAATCCTCAAATCATCAATGGTTTTTTTTTCTTTCTGTTTACATATAAAATGTTCTTCTATTATATTATAAAATTTTTTTATTTATTGATTAGGTGTCATTTATATATTGTGTTATTATTATTATTATTATTTGTTATCTTATAGACAAATATTTTGATAGTTACACACGAATATAGATTTTATTTAATTAAACGCTATACGGGGGGTTGTTTTATTTTGTTTTGTTAAAGAAAAATGTTCACGGTAATTTCGATTCATGATTATTCATACAGTGAATTGTCTATATATGGAAAGGATCCTAAATCCTAAAGGGTGATGTAAATATAGAATGATAGTTTAAATTTTTAACTGCATTTTTAACCCCTATGATTCTTATCCATCATAAAAGACAAAATGATTTTTATATATAATTATATCGTAGAATATGGTGAGTTAAAATGTTGTGTATAGTACACCAAATGATCTAGTCCTTGGCGGTAATACTCAAATATCCATTGAATTATTCAGTTTATTTAAACTTTCTTATGCTTCAGAATTTCGCTTAATATTAATTTAGAATTGATCTCTTGATTGATTTATCTATTATGATATCGATAGCTCCAATATTTTTTACATAGTCACAGCAATTCATCCGACCACAATTCACCTCATTTATTCGAAAATACTATATAATTTTCTTCATGCAATTTTGTAATAATTTTGTGTAAGAAATTCTCTATAATTTTATCAGGGAAATTCTCAATAATTATCTGTAGGAAAATCTCAATGCATTGTCTGTAAACGAAATTCTAAATACTTTTGTAAGTAATTACGTATAATTTTGTGTAGGAAATTAGATAAATTGTCTGTGTTAAAAGTTATCAATTATACACAGGTAATTTTGTATAAATTTCCTGAGGGAAATTCTGTCAAATGTTCTAAAGTAAGTCGGTTTAATAATTATCGGAAATTTTTTGTAGGGAATGCTGTCTAATTTTCTGTGGGAGATTCTATTTATTAATATTTATAATAAATATATAATATTTATTTAATTTTTAATCATCATAGATAAAAAAAAAATCACATTAATCCTGCGATTAAGAAAGTAAAGATTAAAAAAAAAATCATAACAAATAAATTCGTATAGGAATTTCTTATTGCATGAAAAGGAAGATAAAAGGTTGTTTACCTACGCACACACGCATGTTCTATATCCCATATGATAGTGTATTTATTATATATCTCTCACGATCACGATCTGTCTGTCTGTTTGTCTACCTTTGCATAACATTACATTGGTATGAAATGCATCGTAAAAATAAAGCATATATAAAAACAATAACAAAACCACTCAACAAATCCGCACGTATGTGTATATAATAAGCGAGTGAGCGCATGAATAAAAAAAGTGTCTCTTCATATATACTATTATTGATACTATTCTTTCATATATTCAATTCATGCGCGCACACAATTGCTTAACATATGATGAATGAGAAATATTCATAATGGCCGCCACATTATTTTGTGTATGCATGCGTTGTCTGTGCTGTCTACTATACTTGCATGTAGATATATATATATATATATATATAGGTTTTATTAATGGAATGTGTGTATGTTTATTTTTAGATCGGAATGCAATGGGGATTTTCTGGTATGTAGTGTATTTCTCTATTTGTGTATGCGAGCGGCGTGAGAAAAAAATAAATAAAAATAACAATAGGGAATTCCCTATGTAATATTAATAGTTTTTTTTTTGTGCTAATATTTTTTGTGTGAGTTTGCGTACAAATTGATATAATTTTTTTTTGTTTTGGCTTCCATTATTATTTTAATAGAGGTTTTTTTTTCATTATTATTTTTGTATGATATCGCAGTGTTTTAAAGTGTTAATATTTTTTTATTTATTTTTTATTAATTAATTAATTAAATATTTTATTATTATAATTGTTTGTGATTTTTAACAATTTAATTATGAATTGCTTATCAAAATAAAAAAAAAAAAAATTCGATATATTATTTTTAAAATGTGTTCATTTGATTTGATACAATTTTTTTTTTTTGTGGTTCCTATAATTTTATATAATGAAAATTTTAACCGTTATTTTATCTGTAAAGTATTTTTTTTTTTTGTTTTACACGGCCAATATTAACAATAACAATAATTTTATTTTATAAATATTTAACATTTAGTTGTAAAATAGTGTTGTGTGTGTGTTGTGTTTTTTTATATGGTAATTAAATTTTAGTGATGGATTTTTTTTTTGTAATAGAATTTGGAATAATGCAAAAAAAAAAAAAAAAAGGTTCGTAATTATTATACAATATATTATTAATAAAAAAAAAATTATATAAATTCATATATGTTATGATATAATTCAATTATCTGAATTGATTATGGTTATTTGATTTTGAAATAGTTTACTTTAACTGAAGCGAAAAAAAATTCATCATCATTTGTATATTTAATCATCATCATAAATCTTTATCTTTGATATTGTATATTGCAACAAAACAATGATAAATTCCTTATACTTATGTTTTAAAGTATGCTAAATCCGAATAAATTGGTTTCAGAACGATTCAGACATTGGTTTTTGAGTTATAGCCCGGCAAAGATTTCCCAAAATTTTGCTATACTAACCCCTTATGAAAAAATGGTTTTTTCTCGGAAAACTTTAAGTTTGTTCTATCGGGCTGAAAATTTGCATACTTATGTTTTAAAGTATGCTAAATCCGAATAAATTGGTTTCAGAACCATTTAGACTTTGGTTTTTGAGTTATGGCCCGGCAAAGATTTCCCAAAATTTTGCTATACTAACCCCTTATGAAAAAATGGTTTTTTCTCGGAAAACTTTAAGTTTGTTCTATCGGGCTGAAAATTTGCATACTTATGTTTTAAAGTATGCTAAATCCGAATAAATTGGTTTCAGAACCATTTAGACTTTGGTTTTTGAGTTATGGCCCGGCAAAGATTTCCCAAAATTTTGCTATACTAACCCCTTATGAAAAAATGGATTTTTCACGGAAAACTTTAAGTTTGTTCTATCGGGCTGAAAATTTGCATACTTATGTTTTAAAGTATGCTAAATCCGAATAAATTGGTTTCAGAACCATTTAGACATTGGTTTTTGAGTTATGGCCCGGCAAAGATTTCCCAAAATTTTGCTATACTAACCCCTTATGAAAAAATGGATTTTTCACGGAAAACTTTAAGTTTGTTCTATCGGGCTGAAAATTTGCATACTTATGTTTTAAAGTATGCTAAATCCGAATAAATTGGTTTCAGAACCATTTATACATTGGTTTTTGAGTTATGGCCCGGCAAAGATTTCCCAAAATTTTGCTATACTAACCCCTTATGAAAAAATGGATTTTTCACGGAAAACTTTAAGTTTGTTCTATCGGGCTGAAAATTTGCATACTTATGTTTTAAAGTATGCTAAATCCGAATAAATTGGTTTCAGAACCATTTAGACATTGGTTTTTGAGTTATGGCCCGGCAAAGATTTCCCAAAATTTTGCTATACTAACCCCTTATGAAAAAATGGTTTTTTCTCGGAAAACTTTAAGTTTGTTCTATCGGGCTGAAAATTTGCATACTTATGTTTTAAAGTATGCTAAATCCGAATAAATTGGTTTCAGAACCATTTAGACATTGGTTTTTGAGTTATGGCCCGGCAAAGATTTCCCAAAATTTTGCTATACTAACCCCTTATGAAAAAATGGATTTTTCACGGAAAACTTTAAGTTTGTTCTATCGGGCTGAAAATTTGCATACTTATGTTTTAAAGGATGCTAAATTCGAATAAATTGGTTTCAGAACGATTCAGACATTGGTTTTTGAGTTATAGCCCGGCAAAGATTTCCCAAAATTTTGCTATACTAACCCCTTATGAAAAAATCGATTTTTCACGGAAAACTTTAAGTTTGTTCTATCGGGCTGAAAATTTGCATACTTATGTTTTAAAGTATGCTAAATCCGAATAAATTGGTTTCAGAACCATTTAGACATTGGTTTTTGAGTTATGGCCCGGCAAAGATTTCCCAAAATTTTGCTATACTAACCCCTTATGAAAAAATGGATTTTTCACGGAAAACTTTAAGTTTGTTCTATCGGGCTGAAAATTTGCATACTTATGTTTTAAAGTATGCTAAATCCGAATAAATTGGTTTCAGAACCATTTATACATTGGTTTTTGAGTTATGGCCCGGCAAAGATTTCCCAAAATTTTGCTATACTAACCCCTTATGAAAAAATGGATTTTTCACGGAAAACTTTAAGTTTGTTCTATCGGGCTGAAAATTTGCATACTTATGTTTTAAAGTATGCTAAATCCGAATAAATTGGTTTCAGAACCATTTAGACATTGGTTTTTGAGTTATGGCCCGGCAAAGATTTCCCAAAATTTTGCTATACTAACCCCTTATGAAAAAATGGTTTTTTCTCGGAAAACTTTAAGTTTGTTCTATCGGGCTGAAAATTTGCATACTTATGTTTTAAAGTATGCTAAATCCGAATAAATTGGTTTCAGAACCATTTAGACATTGGTTTTTGAGTTATGGCCCGGCAAAGATTTCCCAAAATTTTGCTATACTAACCCCTTATGAAAAAATGGATTTTTCACGGAAAACTTTAAGTTTGTTCTATCGGGCTGAAAATTTGCATACTTATGTTTTAAAGGATGCTAAATTCGAATAAATTGGTTTCAGAACGATTCAGACATTGGTTTTTGAGTTATAGCCCGGCAAAGATTTCCCAAAATTTTGCTATACTAACCCCTTATGAAAAAATGGATTTTTCACGGAAAACTTTAAGTTTGTTCTATCGGGCTGAAAATTTGCATACTTATGTTTTAAAGGATGCTAAATTCGAATAAATTGGTTTCAGAACGATTCAGACATTGGTTTTTGAGTTATAGCCCGGCAAAGATTTCCCAAAATTTTGCTATACTAACCCCTTATGAAAAAATGGATTTTTCACGGAAAACTTTAAGTTTGTTCTATCGGGCTGAAAATTTGCATACTTATGTTTTAAAGCATTCTAAATTCGAATAAATTGGTTTCAGAACGATTCAGACATTGGTTTTTGAGTTATAGCCCGGCAAAGATTTCCCAAAATTTTGCTATACTAACCCCTTATGAAAAAATGGATTTTTCACGGAAAACTTTAAGTTTGTTCTATCGGGCTGAAAATTTGCATACTTATGTTTTAAAGTATGCTAAATCCGAATAAATTGGTTTCAGAACCATTTAGACTTTGGTTTTTGAGTTATGGCCCGGCAAAGATTTCCCAAAATTTTGCTATACTAACCCCTTATGAAAAAATGGATTTTTCACGGAAAACTTTAAGTTTGTTCTATCGGGCTGAAAATTTGCATACTTATGTTTTAAAGTATGCTAAATCCGAATAAATTGGTTTCAGAACCATTTAGACTTTGGTTTTTGAGTTATGGCCCGGCAAAGATTTCCCAAAATTTTGCTATACTAACCCCTTATGAAAAAATGGATTTTTCACGGAAAACTTTAAGTTTGTTCTATCGGGCTAAAAATTTGCATACTTATGTTTTAAAGTATGCTAAATCCGAATAAATTGGTTTCAGAACCATTTATACATTGGTTTTTGAGTTATGGCCCGGCAAAGATTTCCCAAAATTTTGCTATACTAACCCCTTATGAAAAAATGGATTTTTCACGGAAAACTTTAAGTTTGTTCTATCGGGCTGAAAATTTGCATACTTATGTTTTAAAGGATGCTAAACTCGAATAAATTGGTTTCAGAACGATTCAGACATTGGTTTTTGAGTTATAGCCCGGCAAAGATTTCCCAAAATTTTGCTATACTAACCCCTTATGAAAAAATGGTTTTTTCTCGGAAAACTTTAAGTTTGTTCTATCGGGCTGAAAATTTGCATACTTATGTTTTAAAGTATGCTAAATCCGAATAAATTGGTTTCAGAACCATTTAGACATTGGTTTTTGAGTTATGGCCCGGCAAAGATTTCCCAAAATTTTGCTATACTAACCCCTTATGAAAAAATGGATTTTTCACGGAAAACTTTAAGTTTGTTCTATCGGGCTGAAAATTTGCATACTTATGTTTTAAAGTATGCTAAATCCGAATAAATTGGTTTCAGAACCATTTAGACTTTGGTTTTTGAGTTATGGCCCGGCAAAGATTTCCCAAAATTTTGCTATACTAACCCCTTATGAAAAAATGGATTTTTCACGGAAAACTTTAAGTTTGTTCTATCGGGCTGAAAATTTGCATACTTATGTTTTAAAGTATGCTAAATCCGAATAAATTGGTTTCAGAACCATTTAGACATTGGTTTTTGAGTTATGGCCCGGCAAAGATTTCCCAAAATTTTGCTATACTAACCCCTTATGAAAAATGGATTTTTCACGGAAAACTTTAAGTTTGTTCTATCGGGCTGAAAATTTGCATACTTATGTTTTAAAGTATGCTAAATCCGAATAAATTGGTTTCAGAACCATTTAGATATTGGTTTTTGAGTTATGGCCCGGCAAAGATTTCCCAAAATTTTGCTATACTAACCCCTTATGAAAAAATGGATTTTTCACGGAAAACTTTAAGTTTGTTCTATCGGGCTGAAAATTTGCATACTTATGTTTTAAAGGATGCTAAATTCGAATAAATTGGTTTCAGAACGATTCAGACATTGGTTTTTGAGTTATAGCCCGGCAAAGATTTCCCAAAATTTTGCTATACTAACCCCTTATGAAAAAATGGATTTTTCACGGAAAACTTTAAGTTTGTTCTATCGGGCTGAAAATTTGCATACTTATGTTTTAAAGCATTCTAAATTCGAATAAATTGGTTTCAGAACGATTCAGACATTGGTTTTTGAGTTATAGCCCGGCAAAGATTTCCCAAAATTTTGCTATACTAACCCCTTATGAAAAAATGGATTTTTCACGGAAAACTTTAAGTTTGTTCTATCGGGCTGAAAATTTGCATACTTATGTTTTAAAGCATTCTAAATTCGAATAAATTGGTTTCAGAACGATTCAGACATTGGTTTTTGAGTTATAGCCCGGCAAAGATTTCCCAAAATTTTGCTATACTAACCCCTTATGAAAAAATGGATTTTTCACGGAAAACTTTAAGTTTGTTCTATCGGGCTGAAAATTTGCATACTTATGTTTTAAAGTATGCTAAATCCGAATAAATTGGTTTCAGAACCATTTAGACTTTGGTTTTTGAGTTATGGCCCGGCAAAGATTTCCCAAAATTTTGCTATACTAACCCCTTATGAAAAAATGGATTTTTCACGGAAAACTTTAAGTTTGTTCTATCGGGCTGAAAATTTGCATACTTATGTTTTAAAGTATGCTAAATCCGAATAAATTGGTTTCAGAACCATTTAGACATTGGTTTTTGAGTTATGGCCCGGCAAAGATTTCCCAAAATTTTGCTATACTAACCCCTTATGAAAAATGGATTTTTCACGGAAAACTTTAAGTTTGTTCTATCGGGCTGAAAATTTGCATACTTATGTTTTAAAGTATGCTAAATCCGAATAAATTGGTTTCAGAACCATTTAGACATTGGTTTTTGAGTTATGGCCCGGCAAAGATTTCCCAAAATTTTGCTATACTAACCCCTTATGAAAAAATGGATTTTTCACGGAAAACTTTAAGTTTGTTCTATCGGGCTGAAAATTTGCATACTTATGTTTTAAAGTATGCTAAATTCGAATAAATTGGTTTCAGAACGATTCAGACATTGGTTTTTGAGTTATAGCCCGGCAAAGATTTCCTAAAATTTTGCTATACTAACCCCTAATGAAAAAATGGATTTTTCACCGAAAACTTTAAGTTTGTTCTATCGGGCTGAAAATTTGCATACTTATGTTTTAAAGTATGCTAAATCCGAATAAATTGGTTTCAGAACGATTCATACATTGGTTTTTGAGTTATGGCCCGGCAAAGATTTCCCAAAATTTTGCTATACTAACCCCTAATGAAAAAATGGATTTTTCACGGAAAACTTTAAGTTTGTTCTATCGGGCTGAAAATTTGCATACTTATGTTTTAAAGTATGCTAAATCCGAATAAATTGGTTTCAGAACGATTCATACATTGGTTTTTGAGTTATGGCCCGGCAAAGATTTCCCAAAATTTTGCTATACTAACCCCTAATGAAAAAATGGATTTTTCACGGAAAACTTTAAGTTTGTTCTATCGGGCTGAAAATTTGCATACTTATGTTTTAAAGTATGCTAAATCCGAATAAATTGGTTTCAGAACGATTCATACATTGGTTTTTGAGTTATGGCCCGGCAAAGATTTCCCAAAATTTTGCTATACTAACCCCTAATGAAAAAATGGATTTTTCACGGAAAACTTTAAGTTTGTTCTATCAGGCTGAAAATTTGCATACTTATGTTTTAAAGTATGCTAAATCCGAATAAATTGGTTTCAGAACGATTCAGACATTGGTTTTTGAGTTATGGCCCGGCAAAGATTTCCCAAAATTTTGCTATACTAACCCCTAATGAAAAAATGGATTTTTCACGGAAAACTTTAAGTTTCTTCTATCAGGCTGAAAATTTGCATACTTATGTTTTAAAGTATGCTAAATCCGAATAAATTGGTTTCAGAACGATTCAGACATTGGTTTTTGAGTTATGGCCCGGCAAAGATTTCCCAAAATTTTGCTATACTAACCCCTAATGAAAAAATGGATTTTTCACGGAAAACTTTAAGTTTCTTCTATCAGGCTGAAAATTTGCATACTTATGTTTTAAAGTATGCTAAATCCGAATAAATTGGTTTCAGAACGATTCAGACATTGGTTTTTGAGTTATGGCCCGGCAAAGATTTCCCAAAATTTTGCTATACTAACCCCTAATGAAAAAATGGATTTTTCACGGAAAACTTTAAGTTTCTTCTATCAGGCTGAAAATTTGCATACTTATGTTTTAAAGTATGCTAAATCCGAATAAATTGGTTTCAGAACGATTCAGACATTGGTTTTTGAGTTATGGCCCGGCAAAGATTTCCCAAAATTTTGAAAGGGTACCCCCTTATGAAAAAATGGATTTTTCACGGAAAACTTTAAGTTTGTTCTATCGGGCTGAAAATTTGCATACTTATGTTTTAAAGTATGCTAAATCCGAATAAATTGGTTTCAGAACGATTCAGACATTGGTTTTTGAGTTATGGCCCGGCAAAGATTTCCCAAAATTTTGAAAGGGTACCCCCTTATGAAAAAATGGATTTTTCACGGAAAACTTTAAGTTTGTTCTATCGGGCTGAAAATTTGCATACTTATGTTTTAAAGTATGCTAAATCCGAATAAATTGGTTTCAGAACGATTCAGACATTGGTTTTTGAGTTATAGCCCGGCAAAGATTTCCCAAAATTTTGCTATACTAACCCCTTATGAAAAAATGAATTTTTAACGGGAAACTTTAAGTTTGTTCTATCGGGCTGACAATTTGCATAATTATGTTTTAAAGTATGCTAAATCCGAATAAATTGGTTTCAGAACGATTCAGACATTGGTTTTTGAGTTATGGCCCGGCAAAGATTTCCCAAAATTTTGCTATACTAACCCCTTATGAAAAAATGGATTTTTCACGGAAAACTTTAAGTTTGTTCTATCGGGCTGAAAATTTGCATACTTATGTTTTAACGTATGCTAAATCCGAATAAATTGGTTTCAGAACGATTCAGACATTGGTTTTTGAGTTATAGCCCGGCAAAGATTTCCCAAAATTTTGCTATACTAACCCCTTATGAAAAAATGAATTTTTCACGGGAAACTTTAAGTTTGTTCTATCGGGCTGAAAATTTGCATACGTATGTTTTAAAGTATGCTAAATCCGAATAAATTGGTTTCAGAACGATTCAGACATTGGTTTTTGAGTTATGGCCCGGCAAAGATTTCCCAAAATTTTGCTATACTAACCCCTTATGAAAAAATGGATTTTTCACGGAAAACTTTAAGTTTGTTCTATCGGGCTGAAAATGCATACTTATGTTTTAAAGTATGCTAAATCCGAATAAATTGGTTTCAGAACGATTCAGACATTGGTTTTTGAGTTATAGCCCGGCAAAGATTTCCCAAAATTTTGCTATACTAACCCCTAATGAAAAAATGGATTTTTCACGGAAAACTTTAAGTTTGTTCTATCAGGCTGAAAATTTGCATACTTATGTTTTAAAGTATGCTAAATCCGAATAAATTGGTTTCAGAACGATTCAGACATTGGTTTTTGAGTTATGGCCCGGCAAAGATTTCCCAAAATTTTGAAAGGGTACCCCCTTATGAAAAAATGGATTTTTCACGGAAAACTTTAAGTTTGTTCTATCAGGCTGAAAATTTGCATACTTATGTTTTAAAGTATGCTAAATCCGAATAAATTGGTTTCAGAACGATTCAGACATTGGTTTTTGAGTTATGGCCCGGCAAAGATTTCCCAAAATTTTGCTATACTAACCCCTTATGAAAAAATGGATTTTTCACGGAAAACTTTAAGTTTGTTCTATCGGCCTGAAAATTTGCATACTTATGTTTTAAAGTATGCTAAATCCGAATAAATTGGTTTCAGAACGATTCAGACATTGGTTTTTGAGTTATGGCCCGGCAAAGATTTCCCAAAATTTTGCTATACTAACCCCTTATGAAAAAATGGATTTTTCACGGAAAACTTTAAGTTTGTTCTATCGGGCTGAAAATTTGCATACTTATGTTTTAAAGTATGCTAAATCCGAATAAATTGGTTTCAGAACGATTCAGACATTGGTTTTTGAGTTATGGCCCGGCAAAGATTTCCCAAAATTTTGAAAGGGTACCCCCTTATGAAAAAATGGATTTTTCACGGAAAACTTTAAGTTTGTTCTATCGGCCTGAAAATTTGCATACTTATGTTTTAAAGTATGCTAAATCCGAATAAATTGGTTTCAGAACGATTCAGACATTGGTTTTTGAGTTATGGCCCGGCAAAGATTTCCCAAAATTTTGCTATACTAACCCCTTATGAAAAAATGGATTTTTCACGGAAAACTTTAAGTTTGTTCTATCAGGCTGAAAATTTGCATACTTATGTTTTAAAGTATGCTAAATCCGAATAAATTGGTTTCAGAACGATTCAGACATTGGTTTTTGAGTTATGGCCCGGCAAAGATTTCCCAAAATTTTGCTATACTAACCCCTTATGAAAAAATGGATTTTTCACGGAAAACTTTAAGTTTGTTCTATCAGGCTGAAAATTTGCATACTTATGTTTTAAAGTATGCTAAATCCGAATAAATTGGTTTCAGAACGATTCAGACATTGGTTTTTGAGTTATGGCCCGGCAAAGATTTCCCAAAATTTTGCTATACTAACCACTTATGAAAAAATGGATTTTTCACGGAAAACTTTAAGTTTGTTCTATCGGCCTGAAAATTTGCATACTTATGTTTTAAAGTATGCTAAATCCGAATAAATTGGTTTCAGAACGATTCAGACATTGGTTTTTGAGTTATGGCCCGGCAAAGATTTCCCAAAATTTTGCTATACTAACCCCTTATGAAAAAATGGATTTTTCACGGAAAACTTTAAGTTTGTTCTATCAGGCTGAAAATTTGCATACTTATGTTTTAAAGTATGCTAAATCCGAATAAATTGGTTTCAGAACGATTCAGACATTGGTTTTTGAGTTATGGCCCGGCAAAGATTTCCCAAAATTTTGCTATACTAACCCCTTATGAAAAAATGAATTTTTCACGGGAAACTTTAAGTTTGTTCTATCGGGCTGAAAATTTGCATACTTATGTTTTAAAGTATGCTAAATCCGAATAAATTGGTTTCAGAACGATTCAGACATTGGTTTTTGAGTTATAGCCCGGCAAAGATTTCCCAAAATTTTGCTATACTAACCCCTTATGAAAAAATGGATTTTTCACGGAAAACTTTAAGTTTGTTCTATCAGGCTGAAAATTTGCATACTTATGTTTTAAAGTATGCTAAATCCGAATAAATTGGTTTCAGAACGATTCAGACATTGGTTTTTGAGTTATGGCCCGGCAAAGATTTCCCAAAATTTTGCTATACTAACCCCTTATGAAAAAATGGATTTTTCACGGAAAACTTTAAGTTTGTTCTATCGGGCTGAAAATTTGCATACTTATGTTTTAAAGTATGCTAAATCCGAATAAATTGGTTTCAGAACGATTCAGACATTGGTTTTTGAGTTATGGCCCGGCAAACATTTCCCAAAATTTTGCTATACTAACCCCTTATGAAAAAATGGATTTTTAACGGGAAACTTTAAGTTTGTTCTATCGGGCTGACAATTAGCATAATTATGTTTTAAAGTATGCTAAATCCGAATAAATTGGTTTCAGAACGATTCAGACATTGGTTTTTGAGTTATGGCCCGGCAAAGATTTCCCAAAATTTTGCTATACTAACCCCTTATGAAAAAATGAATTTTTAACGGGAAACTTTAAGTTTGTTCTATCGGGCTGACAATTTGCATAATCATGTTTTAAAGTATGCTAAATCCGAATAAATTGGTTTCAGAACGATTCAGACATTGGTTTTTGAGTTATGGCCCGGCAAAGATTTCCCAAAATTTTGCTATACTAACCCCTTATGAAAAAATGGATTTTTAACGGGAAACTTTAAGTTTGTTCTATCGGGCTGACAATTTGCATAATCATGTTTTAAAGTATGCTAAATCCGAATAAATTGGTTTCAGAACGATTCAGACATTGGTTTTTGAGTTATGGCCCGGCAAAGATTTCCCAAAATTTTGCTATACTAACCCCTTATGAAAAAATGGATTTTTCACGGAAAACTTTAAGTTTGTTCTATCGGGCTGAAAATTTGCATACTTATGTTTTAAAGTATGCTAAATCCGAATAAATTGGTTTCAGAACGATTCAGACATTGGTTTTTGAGTTATGGCCCGGCAAAGATTTCCCAAAATTTTGCTATACTAACCCCTTATGAAAAAATGGATTTTTAACGGGAAACTTTAAGTTTGTTCTATCGGGCTGACAATTTGCATAATTATGTTTTAAAGTATGCTAAATCCGAATAAATTGGTTTCAGAACGATTCAGACATTGGTTTTTGAGTTATGGCCCGGCAAAGATTTCCCAAAATTTTGCTATACTAACCCCTTATGAAAAAATGAATTTTTAACGGGAAACTTTAAGTTTGTTCTATCGGGCTGACAATTTGCATACTTATGTTTTAACGTAT
This sequence comes from Dilophus febrilis, assembly GCA_958336335.1. NCBI lineage: Eukaryota > Metazoa > Arthropoda > Insecta > Diptera > Bibionidae > Dilophus > Dilophus febrilis. The sequence continues at coordinate 2,155,602 of OY284468.1, read as the reverse complement.
GCTAAATCCGAATAAATTGGTTTCAGAACGATTCAGACATTGGTTTTTGAGTTATGGCCCGGCAAAGATTTCCCAAAATTTTGCTATACTAACCCCTTATGAAAAAATGGATTTTTCACGGAAAACTTTAAGTTTGTTCTATCGGGCTGAAAATTTGCATACTTATGTTTTAAAGTATGCTAAATCCGAATAAATTGGTTTCAGAACGATTCAGACATTGGTTTTTGAGTTATGGCCCGGCAAACATTTCCCAAAATTTTGCTATACTAACCCCTTATGAAAAAATGGATTTTTAACGGGAAACTTTAAGTTTGTTCTATCGGGCTGACAATTAGCATACTTATGTTTTAAAGTATGCTAAATCCGAATAAATTGGTTTCAGAACGATTCAGACATTGGTTTTTGAGTTATGGCCCGGCAAAGATTTCCCAAAATTTTGCTATACTAACCCCTTATGAAAAAATGAATTTTTAACGGGAAACTTTAAGTTTGTTCTATCGGGCTGACAATTTGCATAATTATGTTTTAAAGTATGCTAAATCCGAATAAATTGGTTTCAGAACGATTCAGACATTGGTTTTTGAGTTATGGCCCGGCAAAGATTTCCCAAAATTTTGCTATACTAACCCCTTATGAAAAAATGGATTTTTAACGGGAAACTTTAAGTTTGTTCTATCGGGCTGACAATTTGCATAATTATGTTTTAAAGTATGCTAAATCCGAATAAATTGGTTTCAGAACGATTCAGACATTGGTTTTTGAGTTATGGCCCGGCAAACATTTCCCAAAATTTTGCTATACTAACCCCTTATGAAAAAATGGATTTTTAACGGGAAACTTTAAGTTTGTTCTATCGGGCTGACAATTAGCATAATTATGTTTTAAAGTATGCTAAATCCGAATAAATTGGTTTCAGAACGATTCAGACATTGGTTTTTGAGTTATGGCCCGGCAAAGATTTCCCAAAATTTTGCTATACTAACCCCTTATGAAAAAATGAATTTTTAACGGGAAACTTTAAGTTTGTTCTATCGGGCTGACAATTTGCATAATTATGTTTTAAAGTATGCTAAATCCGAATAAATTGGTTTCAGAACGATTCAGACATTGGTTTTTGAGTTATGGCCCGGCAAAGATTTCCCAAAATTTTGCTATACTAACCCCTTATGAAAAAATGGATTTTTCACGGAAAACTTTAAGTTTGTTCTATCGGGCTGAAAATTTGCATACTTATGTTTTAAAGTATGCTAAATCCGAATAAATTGGTTTCAGAACGATTCAGACATTGGTTTTTGAGTTATGGCCCGGCAAACATTTCCCAAAATTTTGCTATACTAACCCCTTATGAAAAAATGGATTTTTAACGGGAAACTTTAAGTTTGTTCTATCGGGCTGACAATTAGCATAATTATGTTTTAAAGTATGCTAAATCCGAATAAATTGGTTTCAGAACGATTCAGACATTGGTTTTTGAGTTATGGCCCGGCAAAGATTTCCCAAAATTTTGCTATACTAACCCCTTATGAAAAAATGAATTTTTAACGGGAAACTTTAAGTTTGTTCTATCGGGCTGACAATTTGCATAATTATGTTTTAAAGTATGCTAAATCCGAATAAATTGGTTTCAGAACGATTCAGACATTGGTTTTTGAGTTATGGCCCGGCAAAGATTTCCCAAAATTTTGCTATACTAACCCCTTATGAAAAAATGAATTTTTCACGGGAAACTTTAAGTTTGTTCTATCGGGCTGAAAATTTGCATACTTATGTTTTAAAGTATGCTAAATCCGAATAAATTGGTTTCAGAACGATTCAGACATTGGTTTTTGAGTTATGGCCCGGCAAAGATTTCCCAAAATTTTGAAAGTGTACCCCCTTATGAAAAAATGGATTTTTCACGGAAAACTTTAAGTTTGTTCTATCGGGCTGAAAATTTGCATACTTATGTTTTAAAGTATGCTAAATCCGAATAAATTGGTTTCAGAACGATTCAGACATTGGTTTTTGAGTTATAGCCCGGCAAAGATTTCCCAAAATTTTGCTATACTAACCCCTTATGAAAAAATGAATTTTTAACGGGAAACTTTAAGTTTGTTCTATCGGGCTGACAATTTGCATAATCATGTTTTAAAGTATGCTAAATCCGAATAAATTGGTTTCAGAACGATTCAGACATTGGTTTTTGAGTTATGGCCCGGCAAAGATTTCCCAAAATTTTGCTATACTAACCCCTTATGAAAAAATGGATTTTTCACGGAAAACTTTAAGTTTGTTCTATCGGGCTGAAAATTTGCATACTTATGTTTTAAAGTATGCTAAATCCGAATAAATTGGTTTCAGAACGATTCAGACATTGGTTTTTGAGTTATGTCCCGGCAAAGATTTCCCAAAATTTTGCTATACTAACCCCTTATGAAAAAATGGATTTTTCACGGAAAACTTTAAGTTTGTTCTATCGGGCTGAAAATTTGCATACTTATGTTTTAACGTATGCTAAATCCGAATAAATTGGTTTCAGAACGATTCAGACATTGGTTTTTGAGTTATAGCCCGGCAAAGATTTCCCAAAATTTTGCTATACTAACCCCTTATGAAAAAATGAATTTTTCACGGGAAACTTTAAGTTTGTTCTATCGGGCTGAAAATTTGCATACGTATGTTTTAAAGTATGCTAAATCCGAATAAATTGGTTTCAGAACGATTCAGACATTGGTTTTTGAGTTATGGCCCGGCAAAGATTTCCCAAAATTTTGCTATACTAACCCCTTATGAAAAAATGGATTTTTCACGGAAAACTTTAAGTTTGTTCTATCGGGCTGAAAATTTGCATACTTATGTTTTAAAGTATGCTAAATCCGAATAAATTGGTTTCAGAACGATTCAGACATTGGTTTTTGAGTTATAGCCCGGCAAAGATTTCCCAAAATTTTGCTATACTAACCCCTTATGAAAAAATGGATTTTTCACGGAAAACTTTAAGTTTGTTCTATCGGGCTGAAAATTTGCATACTTATGTTTTAAAGTATGCTAAATCCGAATAAATTGGTTTCAGAACGATTCAGACATTGGTTTTTGAGTTTTGGCCCGGCAAAGATTTCCCAAAATTTTGCTATACTAACCCCTTATGAAAAAATGGATTTTTCACGGAAAACTTTAAGTTTGTTCTATCGGGCTGAAAATTTGCATACTTATGTTTTAACGTATGCTAAATCCGAATAAATTGGTTTCAGAACGATTCAGACATTGGTTTTTGAGTTATAGCCCGGCAAAGATTTCCCAAAATTTTGCTATACTAACCCCTTATGAAAAAATGGATTTTTCACGGAAAACTTTAAGTTTGTTCTATCGGGCTGAAAATTTGCATACTTATGTTTTAAAGTATGCTAAATCCGAATAAATTGGTTTCAGAACGATTCAGACATTGGTTTTTGAGTTTTGGCCCGGCAAAGATTTCCCAAAATTTTGCTATACTAACCCCTTATGAAAAAATGGATTTTTCACGGAAAACTTTAAGTTTGTTCTATCGGGCTGAAAATTTGCATACTTATGTTTTAACGTATGCTAAATCCGAATAAATTGGTTTCAGAACGATTCAGACATTGGTTTTTGAGTTATAGCCCGGCAAAGATTTCCCAAAATTTTGCTATACTAACCCCTTATGAAAAAATGGATTTTTCACGGAAAACTTTAAGTTTGTTCTATCGGGCTGAAAATTTGCATACTTATGTTTTAACGTATGCTAAATCCGAATAAATTGGTTTCAGAACGATTCAGACATTGGTTTTTGAGTTATAGCCCGGCAAAGATTTCCCAAAATTTTGCTATACTAACCCCTTATGAAAAAATGGATTTTTCACGGAAAACTTTAAGTTTGTTCTATCGGGCTGAAAATTTGCATACTTATGTTTTAAAGTATGCTAAATCCGAATAAATTGGTTTCAGAACGATTCAGACATTGGTTTTTGAGTTTTGGCCCGGCAAAGATTTCCCAAAATTTTGCTATACTAACCCCTTATGAAAAAATGGATTTTTCACGGAAAACTTTAAGTTTGTTCTATCGGGCTGAAAATTTGCATACTTATGTTTTAACGTATGCTAAATCCGAATAAATTGGTTTCAGAACGATTCAGACATTGGTTTTTGAGTTATGGCCCGGCAAAGATTTCCCAAAATTTTGCTATACTAACCCCTTATGAAAAAATGGATTTTTCACGGAAAACTTTAAGTTTGTTCTATCGGGCTGAAAATTTGCATACTTATGTTTTAAAGTATGCTAAATCCGAATAAATTGGTTTCAGAACGATTCAGACATTGGTTTTTGAGTTTTGGCCCGGCAAAGATTTCCCAAAATTTTGCTATACTAACCCCTTATGAAAAAATGGATTTTTCACGGAAAACTTTAAGTTTGTTCTATCGGGCTGAAAATTTGCATACTTATGTTTTAACGTATGCTAAATCCGAATAAATTGGTTTCAGAACGATTCAGACATTGGTTTTTGAGTTATAGCCCGGCAAAGATTTCCCAAAATTTTGCTATACTAACCCCTTATGAAAAAATGGATTTTTCACGGAAAACTTTAAGTTTGTTCTATCGGGCTGAAAATTTGCATACTTATGTTTTAAAGTATGCTAAATCCGAATAAATTGGTTTCAGAACGATTCAGACATTGGTTTTTGAGTTATGGCCCGGCAAAGATTTCCCAAAATTTTGCTATACTAACCCCTTATGAAAAAATGGATTTTTCACGGAAAACTTTAAGTTTGTTCTATCGGGCTGAAAATTTGCATACTTATGTTTTAAAGTATGCTAAATCCGAATAAATTGGTTTCAGAACGATTCAGACATTGGTTTTTGAGTTTTGGCCCGGCAAAGATTTCCCAAAATTTTGCTATACTAACCCCTTATGAAAAAATGGATTTTTCACGGAAAACTTTAAGTTTGTTCTATCGGGCTGAAAATTTGCATACTTATGTTTTAACGTATGCTAAATCCGAATAAATTGGTTTCAGAACGATTCAGACATTGGTTTTTGAGTTATAGCCCGGCAAAGATTTCCCAAAATTTTGCTATACTAACCCCTTATGAAAAAATGGATTTTTCACGGAAAACTTTAAGTTTGTTCTATCGGGCTGAAAATTTGCATACTTATGTTTTAACGTATGCTAAATCCGAATAAATTGGTTTCAGAACGATTCAGACATTGGTTTTTGAGTTATAGCCCGGCAAAGATTTCCCAAAATTTTGCTATACTAACCCCTTATGAAAAAATGGATTTTTCACGGAAAACTTTAAGTTTGTTCTATCGGGCTGAAAATTTGCATACTTATGTTTTAAAGTATGCTAAATCCGAATAAATTGGTTTCAGAACGATTCAGACATTGGTTTTTGAGTTATAGCCCGGCAAAGATTTCCCAAAATTTTGCTATACTAACCCCTTATGAAAAAATGGATTTTTCACGGAAAACTTTAAGTTTGTTCTATCGGGCTGAAAATTTGCATACTTATGTTTTAACGTATGCTAAATCCGAATAAATTGGTTTCAGAACGATTCAGACATTGGTTTTTGAGTTATAGCCCGGCAAAGATTTCCCAAAATTTTGCTATACTAACCCCTTATGAAAAAATGGATTTTTCACGGAAAACTTTAAGTTTGTTCTATCGGGCTGAAAATTTGCATACTTATGTTTTAAAGTATGCTAAATCCGAATAAATTGGTTTCAGAACGATTCAGACATTGGTTTTTGAGTTATAGCCCGGCAAAGATTTCCCAAAATTTTGCTATACTAACCCCTTATGAAAAAATGGATTTTTCACGGAAAACTTTAAGTTTATTCTATCGGGCTGAAAATTTGCATACTTATGTTTTAACGTATGCTAAATCCGAATAAATTGGTTTCAGAACGATTCAGACATTGGTTTTTGAGTTATAGCCCGGCAAAGATTTCCCAAAATTTTGAAAGGGTACCCCCTTATGAAAAAATGGATTTTTCACTGAAAACTTTAAGTTTGTTCTATTGGGCTGAAAATTTGCATACTTATGTTTTAACGTATGCTAAATCCGAATAAATTGGTTTCAGAACGATTCAGACATTGGTTTTTGAGTTATGGCCCGGCAAAGATTTCCCAAAATTTTGAAAGGGTACCCCCTTATGAAAAAATGGATTTTTCACGGAAAACTTTAAGTTTGTTCTATCGGGCTGAAAATTTGCATACTTATGATTTAAAGTATGCTAAATCCGAATAAATTGGTTTCAGAACGATTCAGACATTGGTTTTTGAGTTATAGCCCGGCAAAGATTTCCCAAAATTTTGCTATACTAACCCCTTATGAAAAAATGGATTTTTCACGGAAAACTTTAAGTTTGTTCTATTGGGCTGAAAATTTGCATACTTATGTTTTAACGTATGCTAAATCCGAATAAATTGGTTTCAGAACGATTCAGACATTGGTTTTTGAGTTATAGCCCGGCAAAGATTTCCCAAAATTTTGCTATACTAACCCCTTATGAAAAAATGGATTTTTCACGGAAAACTTTAAGTTTGTTCTATCGGGCTGAAAATTTGCATACTTATGTTTTAAAGTATGCTAAATCCGAATAAATTGGTTTCAGAACGATTCAGACATTGGTTTTTGAGTTATGGCCCGGCAAAGATTTCCCAAAATTTTGCTATACTAACCCCTTATGAAAAAATGGATTTTTCACGGAAAACTTTAAGTTTGTTCTATCGGGCTGAAAATTTGCATACTTATGTTTTAACGTATGCTAAATCCGAATAAATTGGTTTCAGAACGATTCAGACATTGGTTTTTGAGTTATAGCCCGGCAAAGATTTCCCAAAATTTTGCTATACTAACCCCTTATGAAAAAATGGATTTTTCACGGAAAACTTTAAGTTTGTTCTATCGGGCTGAAAATTTGCATACTTATGTTTTAAAGTATGCTAAATCCAGATAAATTGGTTTCAGAACGATTCAGACATTGGTTTTTGAGTTATAGCCCGGCAAAGATTTCCCAAAATTTTGCTATACTAACCCCTTATGAAAAAATGGATTTTTCACGGAAAACTTTAAGTTTGTTCTATCGGGCTGAAAATTTGCATACTTATGATTTAAAGTATGCTAAATCCGAATAAATTGGTTTCAGAACGATTCAGACATTGGTTTTTGAGTTATAGCCCGGCAAAGATTTCCCAAAATTTTGCTATACTAACCCCTTATGAAAAAATGGATTTTTCACGGAAAACTTTAAGTTTGTTCTATCGGGCTGAAAATTTGCATACTTATGTTTTAAAGTATGCTAAATCCGAATAAATTGGTTTCAGAACGATTCAGACATTGGTTTTTGAGTTATGGCCCGGCAAAGATTTCCCAAAATTTTGCTATACTAACCCCTTATGAAAAAATGGATTTTTCACGGAAAACTTTAAGTTTGTTCTATCGGGCTGAAAATTTGCATACTTATGTTTTAACGTATGCTAAATCCGAATAAATTGGTTTCAGAACGATTCAGACATTGGTTTTTGAGTTATAGCCCGGCAAAGATTTCCCAAAATTTTGCTAACTAACCCCTTATGAAAAAATGGATTTTTCACGGAAAACTTTAAGTTTGTTCTATCGGGCTGAAAATTTGCATACTTATGTTTTAAAGTATGCTAAATCCGAATAAATTGGTTTCAGAACGATTCAGACATTGGTTTTTGAGTTATAGCCCGGCAAAGATTTCCCAAAATTTTGCTATACTAACCCCTTATGAAAAAATGGATTTTTCACGGAAAACTTTAAGTTTGTTCTATCGGGCTGAAAATTTGCATACTTATGTTTTAACGTATGCTAAATCCGAATAAATTGGTTTCAGAACGATTCAGACATTGGTTTTTGAGTTATGGCCCGGCCCAAAATTTCCCAAAATACATTTTAACCATTTTTAATTTTTTTTTTTTATACTCTATTGATTTGTATAAATCATTTAGTATTTTTTATGAATGTTCGTTAAATGAATAAATAATTAATAAAACAAATTAAAACTTACCGTCATCATCTGATAATAAATTGACATCCGTTCTTGTTGAGGCATTGGCACCCATATTATTATAATTATTATTCTATGTTGTTAAAATTTTTCTTATTTTTTTTATATAATGATATTTAATATTTAACATAAACATTTATTAATTTGTTCTTTTTTATTTTTTTTTATTTATTTAAAATATTATTTGCTTAAATTAAATACCCCCCGTCAAAACTCATTAGAATATCATCATCATCATATTGCCATCGTCGTCGTCATCAATTATTATCGTTTATTAATATATTTCTGTTTTTTTTATGCATAATTGATTTTTAATTGGAAAATTTACATTATTTTTACAAATCTTTTTATATTTTGTTGTTCCCCCAATCTCTGAAATTATACGTAAATTGAAATATTATATTAAATTGCATTACAGTTACAGTTTTTTTTGTTTTGAGTTTGATTTTTTATATGCTTTTCATGCAATTATAAATTTATTATAATAATAATAAGGGTGGATTTTGTTTTTTAAATGATGATTCGTTATTGTTATTCTTATAATTCTTATGATATACTATACTACTAACTTAAAATAATAAATTCAATTTATATACGCATAACTATATGTTATAATATAATATTTGCTGAAAAAATCAATAATTTAAATGTGCGACATCAAAGACTTTTTTTTTTTGTACAGCACAGTAAAAATAGAATCAATGTATATATATATTATTTCCATATGCTCAACATATATTTAATAATAATCTAATAATAAATACGATACGACTGATATATTTTTGGGTATATATACCATATAAAGACAATGAAAGTTTAAACTTTTTTATAATTATGTGTGTGTTCATTCACAAAGTGTAGTGTATTTATAATATTTGAAATTTCATAAATATATACAGTATAAGACTCGCTATATAAAAGGAACAACAATTGATTTCAGAGCAGTGGGTCGTTTCCTATTTTTAAAGTTTCCTTATATATCGGAAGGGTTCAATAAAAAAATGGTAAAATAGCTTTAAGAAGATTCTGATAGGTATAACTCAAAATCACTCAAAAAGTTCGGTAGAATGATTAATAAAACAACAACTTTTAGGCCAAAATTCCGATTTATTCATATTATCAACATCACGAAGACTCCTTCAAGACTTCAAGATTACAAGAATATACCATTCAAATATACGTTCAAAATACGTAATTTCAATTACCAATAAGTGAATAAAACACACCAATCGTTTCTTATTCAAACGCTCCTATTTAATACAAAATTTGTAAGAATTCCCTATTTCAAAGTTTCCTTTTACTCAATACAATAGTTTCCTTATATCGGGATTCTATTGTACATATATGATATACCTTTAGTATGCTATTCTTATTTTAACTTTCAACTTGTACTCGTTCTTCTTCTTCTTCATCTTCATCTTTATATTCTACTTTTTGGTTCTATGTCTATATATACGCATTTTATTAATTATAATTTTCCAACTTTATTTATTTAAAAATCTGGATATACTACTGTGTACAAATATGAGTAAGACTTTATTTATAACTTTTGAAATCTGAAATTTATTCTTCTAAATCTAAATCATAACACCCTCAAAATGATCCCCGCCTGATGCAATGCAACTATATGCCAACGCTTTTTCCAATTTTCATCTCTTCTATAGTGTGTCAAAACGGTGTTCTGCTGTAGCGGTCCCTTAAACTTAACGAAAATCCAGAAGTCACGATCCAAGTCGCATATCCCTCCAGTTATGATGCGTCTCATTTTGTTTTGATAGTCGAAAGCAGTATTTCACACTTGACAACGCGACGATGGTTTTTCCACAAGAAATTGAGCATTTTTCCACCACCAATCGCGATTTGACTTTTCTGCGGCACAAAAACGGTCTTTCAAAATGGTTTTGACTGACCCATTTTTGAAAATTCCAACAATATCAGCAAGCTCTCTATAGTATATAGTCAATCGACGATTTGCAGCAGCACCAATTCTTTGATTTTGTTGGCGTGCAGCTCATCACAGTAGAGGTTCTTATAGTCGTCGTCTTTGATGTGGTTCGTCTTCAAAGCGTTCACGACCTTCTTTGAACAATTTGTGCCACCAATCGAATGTGCACTTGCTATCTGGACATTGGCTTCTCACCAAAGGCCTTCTGCACCATTCTGAATAACCTGCACCAATCGAAAAAGCATTGGTCCAAATAGATAAACCATAGCGAAGTTTAAATTGCGAAAAGTCTTACTCATATTTGTACACAGTAGTATATAAAAACGTACAAAGAAAGTTATGCAAAAAAAAAAAAAATAATAATTAATAATTGTATTAAATTGAATTTCATCCTTTTTGTTTTTGGTTTATTGTCAATGCGATAAACGAAGATGACAACGAAGACGACGACGACGGCGATGAAAAAATTTATGGATAAATTTTGAACATTTTGAATAATAATAAATATGATAAGGGTATAAATTAAACAAAAACACATACAAGAAAGTCTATCGATTCGATATATTAATGTAAATATATACGATACAAGATACAATAGGATATGATACGATATAATGATTTTATAATACATATATAGATATACAGTAAAACCGGCTAAGTTACCCACCTGATTATTTTGACCATATTGAATAGTCTTGGTTGAATAAATATAATTATATTAATCCTCTATATAACTTTACCTGCGTAAGTTGCCCAATTTCGATTGGTTCCGTGAGTGGTTAACTATTACACGAGTGTTTACTGTAATTAGATATTTATACAGTATAGAGATTGAATAGAGATTCGCCTATTTTTTATATTGTGTTATATTTAATTTAATATTTAAAATAATTTTTCTTAATTATTTCTTTGTTATTAATTTGCGTTATTTATTATATATATATTGTATATAAATAAATACTATGAAAAAAGTAATTTAAAAGATTTAATCCAACATCATCATCAAATATCAACAACATCTTTTAAAATGTCTTTCATGGGGGGCTCTGGGGCTCTGAAACTCTCTAAAACTCTGCGAATAAATTGAATCGTTCTTAGGTCGGGTTCAAAGGTTTATAAATTCCGGTTAAAAATTAAAATAAAACAACTAATGAATATACAATTTCAATTACAATTCCCATTGAAAAGTAATTTTTTTAATTCTTTCTCTTTCGTCTTTGCCACTGAAAACGTCGAATTTTTTTACTTCTATACCTTATTTGTTTCCAAAACCATTCAGATATAGTAATAGTAAAATTTATGAATCAATCCGTAATATGATGGAATTTTTCAAAACAAATTTTAGGTTCCTATATTATAGCTTTCCCCCATCCCTGATTTAAATCCTCATCCCATATAGATTTTATATATATATGGTAGTATTTATCGTATATGAAAATTTTTATATAATATATATTTTGGATTATTTTGGCGAATAAAAATAAACATAATAAATTTCCGTTTAGTTCATCATATACAAACAATATATTATTTTCTTATATATAAATAAATTTATATAGACATTAATATATAATTAAATTTAAATACCCGCACCCCATCCCCCACAAAACACAAAACAACCTTCGTATAATACCAAATAAAGAAAAATGAAAAGACATTATATTATATTACAATATTACATATATATATATCGAGCTATGAGCTTAGGCTATATATATCAAATTAATTGCTAAATAAATTATAATTAATATTGTTTTATTTTTGACTTTATACACAATAATCTTGAAGAAATGATGGAGAAAATTAGAGGATATAATTTGATAAATATAGAAGAAAAGAAAAACACGTTGTTAGGCCAATACACATAGAAAAGTGGGAAGGGATTATTTATCGGAAATCAACTATTCATATAAAAAAAATTTGTTATAAATGAAGAGATAAGTTACAAAATTGTATAATTTCAAAATAATCCATTAGATTTGTATGGATTCTAAAAATCCATCAGTGAAAATGTGTTGGGATCAGTCAAGTCAAAAAATAATACCCTTATACAAAAGTTTTTTCCCTTTTTTAGTTAAATTTTTGTTTTAATAAATTCATTAGAGACAAGAGAAATCTTTAATAGTCGGTTAAGGTATTTGTATGAGACTGAGGATTCGGAAGTAATGGGATCTAGAGAAAAAAACCCCACTTCAAATACTTTTTAACTCTCTTCATCATCCCTTCAGATCCAAAGATCAAATTGACCATATATTAGGGACAATAGAACGGGAGGAAAAAGACCACCAATAGACGGTGTGTTGCCTTTAGTTGCTTCCGCCTAATCATTAAATTCAAATAAAATCTATTGTGATGATGAAAAAACTTCAACATTGCGCCTTGGAGACAAAAAACAAAAACAGCAAAAAAGGCAAAAGTTGTCTAGGTCCAATGTCATCAAGGGATTGTACATCGGCTGGTATAATCTTACCGGATCTTGAACTTTATATTATATAGGTTTTAAAAGATATTGAGCAAAATAGATATTTGTTTTTGGAACAGGAACGGGTACTTTCTGATTAATAGAATAATGTTTAATCGCCACAATTTTTTGATAAACCTCAAAAATAGATCGAGATAAGACCGATTCTTTTTATTATTTCAATATATTAAGACTATAAAAATGTATTGTTTCTTTTGTTGAAACCCTTTTTCCGTAATTTAATGTATTGAAAGTGTAACATCATGGATTAAAAAGTATTATTCAATTTTGTAAAAAAAATTACCGAACCCTTTAATTAGGATTCATACTGTACAGTACATATAGAGGGATATGATATGACATACAAAAATATAATAGATGTATAGTAAAATTTCAAAAATAAACAAACATATGTGTGTGTGTGTGTGTGTGTTTTGTTATTATTATTATTTCGAGAGTCATATGAATTTATATGAATATAAAAGAATATATTCGCAACAAGTTGTTTTTTTACTTTTGTTGTCTATCGCAATACAACTATTCAATATATATGTTACATGTAGGAATGATTATATTTCTATATGAAATGAATGAAACATTATTTTTATATAGGCAAATATCAAATGGAATAATATTACAGAGACAGTATATTATAGTACGTGTTAATAGTCGATTTATTGATTTTAATGATAAAATATTCTAAAAATAATAACAGAAACCAAACACTCCACTTAAAATCCGTGGTATTTACATGGTTGTTATATTTATCTATAATGAATCCAAAAATTTAACCCATTGTCAAAGAAGTAACGACCGTGTTTTTCTATGGTGAACGAAAACCGTCCAAGGATATTATTAAAATCAATATACAATATAGTCAATGACAGAGGTTTTTTCCAAATGGAACCAAAACAAGCGCAGGCCGGAATGATTCTGGTTGGCGGAAAATCCCTCTAGAATTCCCTGCTGAACAATTTTCCTTCAATTCGCAAAACATTCTGGATGATAGAAAATCCTGCAAAACCCCCCATGTGGAGATTTTTCTTTCCCTCGAGAGATATTTCTACCGTGATATAAAATCTGTACTGAGCATAGAATTTTTCTTTTTTAATAGAAATTTGTTCTAGTGAAAGAAAATCACTAAAAGAATTGCTTCTGAACATTTGTTCTTCAATGAAAACTAATCTGGATGATAGAAAATCCCTTGTGGACATTTTTCTTTCCTACGTGAGATTTTTCTGCGGTTATCTCTACTGAACATAGACTTTTCCTTTAACAGAATTTTTCCTAGTGAAAGAAAATCTCTGAAAGAATTGATTATGAACATTTTTCCTTCAATAGAAACTATTCAGGATGATAGAAAAGCATTCTGAATGATAGAAAATCCTTTAAAAAATTCCATTCTGAATGGTTTTCCTTTAATAGGCATTTGTCGCTGGTAATTGAAAATTCTTCGAAAAAAAACCCCTTCCTATAAACATTTTTCCTTTAATAGACATTTTCCTGATGATAGAAAATCCTTCAAAAATCCCGGCTGAACAATTTCCATTCAATAGAAAATAGCCCTGAGAATTTCTTCTGAACATTTCTTAAGGATATATATATCCTTGTAGATTTCTTAATTATATATTTTTGTTTTAGTGTTGACACGATGATTAGACGATCTGCCTCTATCAGCATTTACTGATATAATATTGCGGGAAATTATTAAGAAAAAATAAAGTACGGAGACATACAATTTAAAATATTTAAAATCCATCGTGATAAATCGTGGTAATTCTCCCATTAACTCGCCTTGCTGTTGAAATAACGATTGACAAAACTGCAACAAAGATCATGCGGGTTTGAATTCCAAAGAGGGTGAATTTACTTGATGAAACAGAAATATCTTTATAATGGAAAGTATACGTGAAAAATGAACGAAAGTCAATAAGGAGCCTTGCGTTATAAGAAATAGGTTTCATAATTTATTGTGTATGTCACTGTGTCTGTAAAACCCCGTAACTGAATATTAGAATTTGCTATGTTTTATAAGCCGCATATTTTAATACAGATCTGATTGCATTTTACCCCCATATATATTAAGATGAATTTTCAGTATACTTGTTCATTACAATTGTGCTGCGAATGAACACATAAATGACAACAAAATATACAGGAAACATATGAAATAATAAATATTTAATTATATACAATACATATTTTGTATAATTATCACATAATCCTATATACAATACAATTTACAAAAATTGTTGACAGAAAATAAACGTATTGGTTCTGGTGCGGTTATGGTAAACGACGACTAGTATATATACAATAGTTGCGTTCCATTCAATTACCAGTGAGTGGGTAAGAGTAGGTAAGAGTAGAAAAGAGTAGATGTTTTCTACTCCGAAATACTCTTTGCTATAGTATACCCCATTGTACTGGGTGATAACACAGACCTATCACTTATGCATCACTAATGACTGTGAGGTATCACAAGTGATGTCACTCCTGTATCATTTGGGCGAATCGCCCATCCTCCAAATCCAAATGTAGACAAAAAAGTGATGATACAGTACCCTTATCACACACACCTAGATACCGATTCATATGTATTGTATGATTTATATATACTATTTGTCGAAGATTTTAATATCTTTTTATTTAATTGAGTATCACTAAAAATTATAAACAAGTGACTCGTCACCGTTGGCACAATGGGACAGAGTAGTTCGGCGTAGAAAAAAGTAGATTATTTCTACTCTTATCTACTCCTATCCACTCCTGGTAATTGAATGGAACGCAGCTATTATAAATAAATCATATATTTACTATACTCAATGTATATTACCGCATATATACTTAAATATCCTCGATCTCTATATTTATATACCATACCATAGATTATAGTTGTTTTTTGTTTTATATTTATAATACTTTTTGTTGACCCATAACATAATGTCATTTTATTTTTATTTTTTTTTTGTATAACTTTCCTTTTGTTTTGTTTTGTTTTGTATACACATTATGTTTTATTTATGGATGGTATTTTTATTTTTTTATTTTTTTTGGTTTCAAAATAAACACGAAATATACAAAAGGATCTAAATATGTGGGGGGAGATACTAGAGATACTAGAGATACTATTAAATAAATAACCTAAATACAAAATACATTACTTAAATAGTATTTATTATATCATCCTTAGCTTATGTGTGTATATAATATGCATATGTTTTTTTTTTTTTCTTTAATATATGATTTATATATCAAGCAACAGTGCGAGATGTATCCTATCATGGTTTTTTTTTTGCCTTTCTGAATGTAAAGCAAAAACGGCATACATTTATTTTCATTTTATCCACATATCTATTTCTATTTTCTATATATGCTAAATTATCATTACGCAGTGTTTTTTTATTTATGGTATTTTCTTTTCTTTTAGTATACCCAGACATTTTGTACTATTTGTGATGGTAAAACTATATAATAAAGATAATTATATAAGAGGATAGCAAACCCTTAAAAGGCAGAAAACAAACAAAAAAAAAACAAAACGATTAACTATATGATGCACTGAAATTAATCCTTGTATGATTTTTGTTAAAGGATTTGATTTGTATAACGTTTGTAAAAGATTGGATATCTCTTTTGGCAGGGCTCCAGAACAGACGTTAACTTTCTCGCTCTTCCTCCACAGTACCACTTTATAATATTGCTAAATGTTGAATAAAATATCTTAAAAAAAAACTCGATTTTTAGAGGATTTTTGTTCCGGACGGGGAAAGGTTGATCTGGCTCATTTTTAAGAACTCAGCCGTTCCTACCACAGAAACACACTATATCTAATGAAGAAAGTTTCGAGTTCGATAGTTTGTTCCTTTCGAGAGTTATCGAGCGGCGATAACCGCATCCATTTTGTTACGTTTTTGTACTCGGGAAAGTTTAAAACTTTGAGAAAAGGTGATAAAAAGTATGTGTTAAGAACTGTTTTTGATCATACCAACACCAATACTTTGCCATATTTTGCCATCCTGTTGAATCTAATATAGAATGCGAATGCCATCCACAATCCCCATTTTCACGATTTCCATCTTCTCTATAATAATTTCCGTTCCGTTTCATCCGTTTCCGTTTCAATCTAATTAAATACATTTTATAGTTAGGATTCGTATAGGAGGATTGGAAAAAAAACACTTTTATATATCTATTTTATTCTTCCACTTCAATAATAGTACTTTTTCACTTTTAACCCCTTTTCTCGAACAATCCTAAACGTTGGTTTCAAAAAATGATAATTGTTGGTAATCATATTGACCTTTATATAAGTTAATTGTGTTGTTTTCTCCTTAATGTATATTATGGCAGGCAGGTAATCGGTTTAGCGTCCTCGGAAAACCTCATAATTGTCATGAGCCCACCGAACGAAATCACTTAATTAGGTGATGAACCTATATGATCCATTATTGAATACATTTAAGTGAGTACATTTCTGATCATGGGTAAAAACCCATGTTTTTCGATCCTGTTTTGTTAATTGTCGTTTGGATTTCAGGATCACCATCATACTACCAATATATTGTCTTAAATTTATTACAGTTGGGGTATGAAAGTTCATCCGATGTTTTACTTTACTATATACCATTTGGTTAAGAAGTTTCTCTTACACATATGAGGTTCGACTGACATGACTGATGATCTCTTCATTTCTTGTAGTTTTTTTCCTTGCATCAAAATATGTATACATAGTTATATTGATAGATCGTAATCGATTCAGTTACTATGGCGGATGTGTTAAAAGGTTATTTGTATAGTGTGTGACTTTTTATACGCATTCCTAATTCAATCATTATTCTTATTCTTCATTCATTCAACATATTAAAAGGAATAGTCTCGCATTCTATTCATTATCCTTTTTGATACGGACGGTCCATATAAGTCTTTTGAATATAACCATATTGTTCTTATTTAATTCGTTGTTGTTTAACAAAACCTGTTACAAAATACATACTAATAAATCTTGTAAAAAAGGAGTCGAGTGGGTCTTTCGGGGTTGATTTATAACGATGATAAAAGACAACTGTGTGGATAGATATTCAAAAATTCATTTAATAATAAACATCAATAATAACAATAATAATAATAATAATATTAAAATGCTAATTAATTTGAAAAGATTATTATTTTTTCTTGACGCATTTGAAAGATATCCATACATCCATTCATCTATATAACCATAGGTATATATACAATAATATAACACTCGATATACAGACAGATATCTTATATATAGAGATATAAAAATATAGATATAAAGAAATGATAAGAAATTTTTATTGTATGTCAGAGACTTGTTATGTATAATAGGTATATATATTAAAAATATATTCTTTATTATACATTCCTTATTATTGCTATATTGTTTCATATTTCATTTATTTTATACAATATATATTGTTTTGTATTTTTGCATATATATCCTTCGGAATGACGTCTATCGATATATATAAAATATCTATCTATACATTTGTATATAAATAATAAATAGTGTGAAGGTGGATATACAAAAAGAAGATCATTTGAAATCATTAATTTATATATTTAATATAAAATATATGTAATATAATGTAAAATATTTACCATAGAATTTATATTTGAAATACATACTATATGTAAAGAAAACAATACAAAAAATTTGTATACATGACAAAATCAAACGATTCATGATATTACAGTAGAGTTGCGATATAAGGAATAATTGTGTAATATGGATGGGATTCCGTAAAAAATGTTAAAATAAAGTTTTAAGAAGTACTGCTGTGGAAATATCCACTGGAAACGATAGAGGAAAATTCAGAGAGATTTTTGCTTCAAATACTCTCAAATATATAATTTCGAATAGCAACGTGATCGACAAACCAACCAATCATTTCTTATATTGAGGTTTCCATATGTTTAAAGGCTATGCATATTACAAACCCTTCACGCCGACAAACGCCTTATCATATTTATTTCAAAGTTTTCTTATTTTGGCGAGCAGTTCCTATATTTGACAAGTGTAATGTATTTTTTTTAGCTCAAAGGCAAAAAAGAAACTTGTCAAGTAGTGTATATTATATATACAATTATTGTAATACAGCAAGGATATAGCAGCAGCAACACATACAAGGAACATTCTTTTTATTTTTACAAAATCTATTTATTATGTTTTGGAGCGCATTCTATATATAGAGAAAATTTACCCAGAACTTGATTATTAAAACGCATTTTCTTAAGTGACAATTTCTTTGGGTTTTTAAAGTGAATTTATTTTTTGTTTGTGACTCTACGAATCAGAATCGGTTTTAGCAAAGATTTCGTCTCAAATGAAATTTTCCAGTGAGTATATCCTGCAAAACGGTGAGATTTTCAGCAGTAATTGAGAAAAACAAATTTAGATTTAAGTATACCAAATAATCGGAAGTACGGAAGTCCCTTTCCGACCAACTGCAATAGTAACTTATTGAATCATATAAAAATTATTATATCTCTATTCTAAATTCTATATTCTATTTTGTATTGTATCCGTTTTTTGTTTTTTTTTTTAAATCGTAATCTCTGGTATGTTATATGCCAATTTAAAACACAAAAATAATATAAAATAATTAAAACCATGAAAGATCTTGACAACTCAACTATTATATAAATATAATGCGATGTATATATTCACATACATTTCAATTTATTATATACCTATGTACTACTACTGTGTGCAAATATGAGTATGAGACTTTATTTATAACTTAAAGAAATCTTTATTTATTCTTCCAAAATCTAAATCATAACACCCTCAAAATGATCCCCGCCTGATGCAATGCAACTATATGCCAACGCTTTTTCCAATTTTCAAAATATTGTTTATACTCGTCTTTGCGGAATGTCCATCAGTTCTTCCTCTTCGATTCGGCTTTTCAATCTCTTCAATCGTGTCAAAACGGTGTCCTGTAGCGGGTCCCTTAAGCCTTGGCGAAAAGCCAGAAGTCACACGATCCAAGTCGCATATCCAGTCATTATGATGCGTCTCATTTTGTTTTGATAGTCGACGAAAGCATTATTTCAGACTCTGCAACTCGACGATGGTTTTTCCACAAGAAATTGAGAATTTTTGCCACCAATCGCGATTTGACTTTTTTCTGTGGCACAAAAACGGTCTTTCAAAATGGTTTTGACTGACCCATTTTTGAAAATTCCAACAATATCAGCAAGCTCTCTATAGTACAGTCAATGGACGATTTGCAGCAGCACCAATTCTTTGATTTTGTTGGCGCGGTGCAGCTCATCGCAGTAGAGTTTTTTATAGTCATCTTTAATGTGGTTCGTCTTCAACGCGTTCACGACTTTTTTGAACAATTTGTGCCAATCGAATGTGCACTTGCTATCTGGACATTGACTTCTCACCAAAGGCCTTCTGCATCATTCTGAACGTGTATATACTCGTATTTGTACACAGCAGTATATATTTATCATAAAAAAAAAACCATGTTTTCAAATTGCGTTCAAATATTCACATATATATGGTTTCTGTTTTCTCATAACTATATATAGTGAATATATTTTATAATAGATTTAATACATTACATATATACGTATAACAAAGAAAGTTTCATTATATAAGAGTATTTATATCCTTTATGTCCTTTTTAAATATGCTATTAAAATGTAGCCTACGGGAAGGATATTCTCAACTGAATGAATGAATGAATGAATGTGAAAGGATTTTTGCCAAACAAACGTGCTGTTTTTTATATCACAAAAAAATACATAAGTTTTATTAATAAACAAAAAACAAAAAAAATATCGGATCAGGGCAGTTTCTATATTTTAATTATCATCATATTTTATTTTACCATCAATTTATCTTAAAGAATTCTTGATTGATCGCAACGCAGACAATGAAAATTTCACTTAAAATTCAATTTGTCCAATAATGCAGTACAATCAACATTGTGTTATTAATCAATCCACAAATAAAAGTTCAACGGATAGTGTTAAGTATACAAATTTTTCAAAGTATGTGCCACTGCGGTGCGTCTTTCTTCTGGCAACTAAGAAATCATCTTCTTTTTTTATGTCTATCATTTCATTTCTACGAATTGACTCAATTTTTCCTTTTGAAAAATCTTCTTGAAATACTGAAAATGCTGATGTAATCACGCTGATGCTTCTGAGCGATCATGATCAAATCACGTGATAATTGTAAGGAGCCCCCAATCCAGCCCATTTCCATGAGCCGGCGTAACGAAATCACTTAATCAGGACGGTGAACCCGCATGGTGCATATACGTGTATTTATTTGATTCATGTCTCATAGGACTAGCTCAACGATTAGTATTATCGTATTATATTGTACATTATATAGTTGATTTCCATTCGCCATATCATGCAAAATATTTTTTTTCCTTTTTGAGCAGCTATTTACATTTACACAAATCTTCCCATCATTCAACATCTAGCTCTTTTGTACAATTCTCATGTGCCATCACAACCAATTAGGTCTTCCTCTTGCGAGTTGATAAAACGGTTTCAAATGTTTGGGTTCGGTTACCGATCGCAAGTCGCAAGTTTTCTATTTTGTTAATTTGCTTATCGTCAATCATCGTGTCTCAATACATCGTAAATTGAATTCAGCAAGCAATTAAGCAATCGATCACTTAAAGACTTTCTACGGATTAAAAGGTGAAATGAAAATCAATTGGGGGAAGAGATAGAAAAAAAAAATGTGTTTAAATTTGAATTTGAAATTCATTAACGGTGCGAATGTTCAAGTTTCAAGATTCCATAAAAAAAAATGAATATTTACAGGAATGAACATTTACGACGGAAAAAATTGATATTTTGTAAGAGCCATTAAGTTTTAACTATAGGATTTAATTAATCCCACACAGATTATTCTATCGATGAAAGGATTATTCTTTATTAATAATTTATTGCCTATATCGTCTTTTACTAACACTTTTAAGAACAGAATAACCAAAACATATCGCAATTCCAGCAATTCAGCAAATGTGAGGGATAGTAAAACAAATAGCCCATAATGGCAATATGACAGTAGACAAATTACTCTTATGTAAATCCCTCAAAATAACTTCACACACACACACACACACACACTCTTTATAATCATAATCATGATATAATTTTTTTATCATTTGCTTTTCCTTTTATCGCATGCATATATGAGATGAATATATAGTAAAAAAAAAAAACTGTATATGACTTGTTGATTACGAATTAATTATACATTATACAGATTTAGTTTTATTTTCATTATTATTTACATTATTATTATGATTTTTTCCCGCATTTTCAATATACACACACCACAAAATTTATATAGATTTTTCATTGGTAAAAAAAATAATAAAAATCTAATGAGGTCATTAAAAATCTGTAGTCGATTTCCTCGACGATCTGCTCTTATAATACATATATATAATATATGATTTTATAATATAATCGGTGATATATAACTAACCGCGATGCGATGTTGGTCAGATATCCAATGATGAAAAAATGAAAAATGAAAAAAAAACATTATTTTTTTTCTACTGCAAACAATCACTGTCGGAAAAAAAATAAATATGATATTTTATATAAGTATTTATAATCCGTAAAGCATACAATTTTTTTTTTTTTATTTATAAATCCCATTCTATTTCTATATATTATATATAAATCATCATTCCACATGTGAATATGATAAAAATAACAACATAAAAAAATGATGTTAAAAAAAAATATTTTTTTGGAAATAAATACAAATTTTTATTGTAATATAATAAAACCCCAAATGGTGGATTGTGTGGTGTGGATTATAAAAATATATATAAATTTATCGGTTTGTTTTTCATTATTTTATTGTATATACTATATATTATATGATATGGTATAATAAAACAAACGCAATTTGAACAGTGTAAAGAAAATATCGAACCACCATAATCGCTATATATAGTATTTATAGTTATACTGTTTTAGAATTCAATATCGGAATATAACAAAGTGCAGTGGTTATTTAACCGCGGACAGGGTTAATAACGCGTCAATCATCTCTTCGTTAGACGCCAATGTAAATTGGAAAGCTGTATTTTTTGATTTTTGAATCTAAAAGACAGAGTTGAAGATTATTTCCCCATGTGATTGATTTTTTAGGCACACCAATCTATAGTGAAAATTTTGTTGTTATTCTTTGCAAGGATCGCGTAAACCATAAACACCTCACTAGGTTTTATAAAAAAACATATCAGGAGGGGGGCCCTTGGTCAAATAAAACCTTGGTCAAACAAAAAAGTCACAGTAATTTCAGAAAATACTTTCATTAAACAATAATTTTTTAAATATTTCTTTGACAACTTATTGGCCATATGAAACGTAATTGTCCTGTGAGAAAATCCTACCAATTTATTATACGAGAACTCACGACCACAGAAATTTGTCAGCTTTCCAAATGCTATATTGATAACAGTTGCCCAAACAACAGACAACTAATTTCGATTATGTATTTGCTTTAGATGAAGTATCTTCATTGACCAAGACATTGACCAATTCAGAATCTATAAAAAATTCCATTCCATCACTGTACGATGTTTTCTTTATGTTCTAAAAATTCTAAAGTGGCTTAAAAAAAATCATTCCTTTTTAAAAATATATGTACAGTATATTTTATTATAGACATATAAATATAGAGATGTAACATTTTTTTTAAGCTCTGTATATTTATTTTATTTTTGTTTTCTATATCTTTCATATATATTTATGATAACTAAAATAATATCTAAATTCTAAATCCATAACATCCATATCCATAATATTCCAAATCCAAAATATACATAATCCTACTGAAAAAACACAAAATATTTTCCCAACATTTTTGTTATATGGATAAATCGTTTAATAACATTTTAAATGCGACTTATAACAAATTTTAAAATGATTCGGAATGATGATGAATCTTCATAAATTCTTTTCTTTTTTGATTATTTGTTCAAATCTTCTTGCTATTGGATAGTATATAAAAATATCACAAAGCACCCAAAAAAGTAATTCAATTGTTTTTTTTTTACAGGTTATTTTAATGTATGATGATTAGATGGGAGTTTGTTAATATCATGTTGATCAGCTCTAAGCTACAAAAAGAAGGGTTAGCTGTTGGCTGTTATAATTCGATGCTGAATCGCATAGTTTATTCAAACATCGTACACAAAAAAAAAAAACCGGGGGGTGAGTAAACACAAATGTATATAATTAAAAAGAAAAATTCTATTTGATCCTTATCAATGCTAGATTTGAGTCTAGATCAAATACGTATCAAATTTCTTATAATTTTTACACGAATTTAAAATATGTATTGTTTTGTTTTAAAAACCCATTAGGGTGGTTATATCCCATTTTTCAAGATTATCTCTGGCCATCTCTGGACATCACACAGATCATAACCTTTTCGCAATCTTTAAAGCCATTTTTTCCCTCTGAACTTGTTTATTTTCCCTTTGAACTTGTGTTTTGTTTCAATTTGATTATTAGAAACGTTTGAAATCCTCTTCAAAACACAGTAAAGAAAACAATTAAAAATGAATTCTTACCTAAAAAATCCGAGTTCAGATTTTCTTTAAAAGATGCATGCAATTTTTTGCATTGGCATATCCGATTTTAGACGGTGTCTTTCCGGAATACATCATCAGGTAATGCTTTAGAAGGTAAAGCAACAGAAAGTAATGATTTAAAAGGCTATCGTCTTTAGAATAGTCCAGTAAGAGTAGTTTCTTTGATTCAGGCATTCAGAATTTGTGAGAAAATGCACTGTTTTTTTCACAAAGGTAATATGTTAAGAACAAATAAAAAATATAAGAACGTCGATTTCAATAAAAAATCGAAAGAATCCAAAACGGGGGGATTTCTTGTTCTTGCAAACACTCCGTTAAAGTCTCGATATGATATTATTGAATGGGTGAATGGTCAGAAAATCAGTCAATCAATTAGTCTGTCAGTCGGCGCGTTAGTAATAGTAATCTTTCGTCATCTTTGATTGTTAAAGACTTAAAAAACTTAAGATTTTAAAAAAAAATACAAAAGAAACCATTTCAAATAAACAAATGATTTTGAAAATAAAAACAACCCCAGAGATTTAGCATATTTATAATGAAAGATAATCTCACTATGTATAAACTGTTGAATTGGAAGTTTAGTGGGAGCTATTGAATTAAGATAAAATTTCCTAAGATCCCTGATGCAGACTGTGTCAGTTTGGTAAATAACGTTCTATTATTTTTCAAAAGTCAATCAGTTAAATGTTAATTTTCGGTCTCGTCATATGTTTCTTATGATTGACACACAAAAATCCACACCATTTTCAGTTCCATCTTACAAGTCTTATAATAGACTTCCTTAACAACTAATCGATTTCCATTCATTGATTTTAAAAACGACTTGAATTCTAACGTCTTTGAAAGTCTATCACGACGAGACTGTATGAATTTTCTACAAATCATTCTGATTAAACCCACACACTACCATAATTACTTTATATAATATGATATAAAAACAAAGTGAGTGAGTTTAGCAAATGCCATACAGTTTGAATACAAACACTTTCTAAATACAATTTTGTTGTTTTACGTAATTTTATGGTAATGGTCTTGATTGATATGGTATCGAATAGATCAATTTTATTCCATATTTTTGTTTATTTGAACGTGTGTTTCTAATACACGATCAAATCAATTATCAACAATCAATCCAACTGTGTTGAATATATCATAACAAAACCACCTAAATGCAAAACATTGTCCAATACATAAATTTTGCTGTCGTGCTGTAATTTGCGTTTGCTGTAATTACCAAATGTGGTTTGTTATAGGATTTAAAGGTATTCCTTTTGAAGTTTCAGAGGATTTCAAAAGAAATTGATAACCTCCAAAAAAAAAAGCATTAAATAATTTTCCTCGAAATAACTCATAATTTTCAAAGGTTCTTCCACCGACCGTTAATCAATTACTTTTTTAATGATTTAATTTATGGGGGCAGAATTCATTCAATGACTTTATAATAATTTATAAATTTCCTTATACAAAAACAAAACCCTTTTTGATATAGATCCAAAAAAAAAATCCTATTCCTATCTAATTTTTTTTTATTCAACCTTTTCCTCCAACTCGGACTATGTAAAGAAATTTTTTCCCGTGATGACATCATACATTCAAATGCCAATATGTGTGTTTATTTTGTATACAGTATATAAATAATTTAATTGTTGACATTAAATTTTAATGCAGGTTTTGTTGAAGAACAAAAAAACACAAAAAAAAAAAACAAATAAGTTTATAAATGCGATTTTCCAATTGGAAAATTGAATCCCATTATTATTCTGAATGCATAACAAAGCAAAAAAAAAAAGTTTTGGGGTTTTCCATTATACAGATTTTTTTTTTTATAATACAATAATATATTTATTTTATTTTTTTGTATAGAAAATCTATTTATTTGAAGTCGATGGGTTTTTGCTTTTGTTTGTTTCCTTTAAGTTTATATAAAGTTTTATTATGTATACCTACATTTGCTTTTCTCATATATATATATCATATATACCTTTCCTTTCATCAACTTTTCTTTTATTTTTTTACGCACTGTTGGAAAATGTCTTATATATATATATAGTATATGAATGCGGTGGGTACGTTGTTCGAGTGTGTTTTGTATATATTCTATAAAGTACATAGTAAAAGTTTGTTACTCTACTTTAATATATTTATTACTACATTTATGTGGTTTATTTTTTAGATAAATAATTTAAATAATCAAATCTAGTTGTTATGTTATAAGAATAAGACGTGATATATTTTTATAATCTATATATTTAGGTATATTTGTTTAATAGAGATCTTATAAGATATGTATGTGGGTAATGAATCTTAAAAAAAAAAACCAAATATTTTATTTTAACTTGAATATCTTATATAGTAGATGCTTTTGTATATATATAAATAATAAAAATTAACCCGTTGTGTGAATTGGCCTTCGGGGGAAGACCATTTGAATTTTTAAAGGCGTATTTTTTTCCCCATATCATCTTATCCACCACCACAGGCAACAATTTACCATCACATTTTACGAACTGAAGAAGAGTTTTAGACACATACTTTATATTTGCACATCATGTTTTTATCTTAAACATATTTAAAAAAACCTTTTCTCATATATGACTCTGCTCTGCGTCCAGACCCTGTCCAGACCCTTTTTTTTCACACTATACAAAGGCGATAAAAACACTTTCTCGCACAACAATGGGTTTAATTAAATACGTGTAATCAATAATCATCAATGCGACACGAATAAGAAATAATATTATTTACCATATATGAATGCTTTTATATAATAGATAAAATGAAAATTGATGATATTATTTTTTTTCATTTTGATCCTCCATGATCCGAATATTATGGCATTTTGTTTTTGTTAGACATTGATTATAGAGAAAGAAAAAAATGTTTTATAAATTTTTAGAGCTTTTTCTACCTAAAATTTTATATGTTGTGAAAAACTTTCACGATTGTATCGCTTGTTGGTGTGTTGTTAAAGTTTAAGATTTTATAATTTCCATCAATAGTAAACACCATTTAGAACAACAACGAGAATGACCGCACAGATCACAGAACTTATCTCTATATATTATATAGAAAAAAAAAACCCATTCCCATTCTTTGGAGAATTAATTATAATTCAGAATGTAAAGGCAAAAATGTAAAGGTTATTTTATTGCATGCGGGAATGTGTCGGCCTTTTTTTTTTTATTTTTACAATAAATGTTCACATCTGATTTTCTTTTATATAATGAAATGTAACTCAGAAAGTCTTAACTCAGAAAGTCTTTTAATCAGAGAATACTCATGGAAAGTTTTCTTACGCACAGACGAACTTCTTATACAGATGATCCCTAATAAACCAAAACTATCAAACGACACCTTTTTGCTAAAGTTTTATACCAAAGGAAGTTTTCAAATCATATATTGTTTGGTTTATTTGAAGTAAAATTATGGAATTAAAAGCATTGGTTATTCAACAAAATGTTACTTATATTTACGTTTTAAAGCTAACGTGCTCCATGTCCTACCAAAAGTAAACAAAACAGTATATAGTCATAAAACGAGACGTATGGGAATTGGGCATTTCGTACCCCAATAAATTGTCATTTTTTTAATGCTTAAATTCAAAATTTATCCAATACAATTACAATTGACTTTGAATAGTGTATAGTTTATAAGATAAAAAAATTGGCCAACCTAAAATTCGAACAACAAAATGCTACGATCCTCTCAATTAAAATTCTACTTTTTTAATTTATTTGTATTTATTTGGCAGCCAAGGCTTTATATGAAATTATAGATTATATCTTCTATGTGTGAAACAAATCCAACCAATGTATATCTATATAGGATTCAAACTTACGATCTCAGAAATTAATCATCAGCTTTCTTCAGTAATTCTCTTCGCTTTAGTCATAGCAATAGAATTTATTTGCATTTTTTTCCGATCCGATTGACTATATAATTACTGACACGGTAAAAGCAACAAATTTAAAAACTAACAACAACAACAACAACAACAACAGAAAATTGTTATGTTCGGATGCTAAACCTATAAATTGTCGAAAATTTTTATTATTATTTTATTTAATTACAATACATATAAGAAAGATAATGAAATCTTTGGTATTATTACACATACTTTTATCTTATATTGATATTATTAAATGAATGTTCTGTATATATAGTAACTACACCTATCTATATATTATTATATATCTACACAGATTGGAAATATTTTTATTGGCATTCTCATCATATTTTATATTTGCTTGGTGTGGTGAAATCTAAATTTATATCATTATAATTTCAGCTGTTTTTGTTTATATAAATTGCAATAGAATGTGTTTTTTTTTTTACTATTTATTTATCGATCTTTCTTATGCCAAAATTAAATTCAATCATTAAATTTTCTCTATATACGCAGTTCTGACGAATAATTTAAGAACAATCTGCATATGGTTATATAATATAAGGTTCAAAATTGTCTGTATATTCGTTCTATATTCGTTTAGGAAATGTCGACCGTTTTTAGTAACATTTTCCTTCAATTTGTATTACAATTTGTATACGAAAAATGTCTTATGAAAAATGGGGACTTTGTCTATAGGTACGACTTCGAAAAATTCAGAAACTCTTTCAAAAAAGATCTAAATGGAATTTTAAAAATTACTTTGTTGTAGTCTATACGTCCAGCAGATTCTGTTCGAAGGCGATGGGGATCCTTTGGATTCTAGCCGCTCTTTTGCAAATATTCCGAATTTTTCGCAAATTTTTTTGCTTTCTCCTCTATTTATAGAGTTTTACCTGCACACCATAGCTTGAAATCTTACTGATCAACCACATAGGACGCGTACGACGGCAACGGTAGCCGTCCAACCGTGGACGCAAATATTACAAACCACAATGAGCCGCGACGTATTTATTTATTCATAAGTTGATGAAACTTTTTTTATTCTATTTTTCCCTTTTTCACCCACCCGATCCGCGTATAATTTAGAAAATAGAAATCATACAGCGGCAAGCCGCGTTTGAAATGGGTGAGTATATTGATTTCAATGTTTTCTAAAAAAAAAGAGAGAGCCGTCGTCCGTCGTACGCGTCCTATGTGGTTGATCAGTTAGATATATTGCTTTAGAGTATGTAAATGTAAAAAAATTCCATTCCGGCGGTAACAATTCCTAATCCTACTCTTTAAAACTGCACAAATTCAAGGGATTATTATTATAGGAGATATCTCATTCGGTTTCTTACCCAATCAAATTGAAAAATTTGTATCTGGAGGTTTCATGTTTCATGGTAAAAAACTTTTTTTGCCTTGATGTTGTATAAAAATTTTTATTTGATGTATAAAAAATTGTCACTTTTCAATATTTTAAATAAAAATGTAAAAAGTATTTCTACTGCACCAACTCAACACTTATTAACAAATGAACCTAAACATTTTGAACGTATATCAAAAATAAGCAAAATGGAAAATATGCTTGGTTTGCCGTATCCTACTATATATTTATTTAAGGTTTTGTTTTGTCATCCTCTTTGTCCTTATCCCTGTCCTCATATGGTGAAGTTGCGTTTACATAACTTATACACTTCTTAATTTTGGCCCGCACAAACAAACTTATCAATAATCAAATAGATTGATGCTCAAGCAGAAAATGTTAAGTATAAAGTGTACAAATTTAATGAGTTGCAAAGTGGGAAATATAGGCTCTTACTCCCATGCTAATTCTTGAGTGTATTAGGAGATATCTCGTCCATATAGGTTTCCCAATCAATTTAATTGACAATTTGTTTCTATATATATAGATGAAAAATGAAAAAAAAAAACTATACTCAACCCAATCTGCACCTTGTGGAGTTTTTTTAGAGGAAAAAGAAAAGTTACCTGTAAACTGTTTTAAGTAGATATATTCTTATAAAGTTAGAACATTAACGAACAAAGCCTTTTTGTACCGCAGGTCATAACAATAATAGAGTTGAGTTTTTCCATATCCAAATTGCTTTCTATTCCCGCATTCTTTCTCATTCACAATATTTCTAATTTTCAATGCTTCAAATTTTGATTCTTTTTCAATGTGATTTCATTCTAATCGAAATATTCGATCACATACATTTTTTTGAACCTACACAGTATTATTATTATTATTATTGTTTTTATTTCTATTAATGGGAAAGGAAAGTGGTCAAAATAAAAAAAAAATTCTTTCAACTTACCTTTTTCAATACACAATACATCAACAATACAATACAATACAATTCCCAATTCTATATATGCGCTTAAAAAAATATATATAGAATAATTTAAACATTCAGCCGCAAAATTTAAAAATTTTTGAATATTTGAATAATTTCATTTCTCAATTCGAATTCGTTTTGTTTTATATACATAAAAAAAAACATTAAAAAAACCCCCACAACGTGAAAGAAAATTTTTTTAATTTTCTAAATACATTAAAAAACTGTTTGTTTTAGTTTTTATTATGATATTTATTTTATTACACCTCAATCATAAAACCAAAAAAAAAAAAAATGAATTAATAAATCTGTCTGTCTGTTTTAAATAAATAAACACTCATCGGTTGTCGGTTGTCGTCGTTATCGGCGGATATATTCTATATGAAAACGTTTCAATAATAATAATAATAAAAAACCAAAAAATTCTCGCACCTTGCACGCGCGAACTAACGAACGAACGAACGAACCCCACGAGAACGCAATAATAAAATCAATAATAATATTTTATATATTTAAAAAATTCATTCATTTTATTTATTAGTATTTTTTTTATTAGACCGCATCAGTTTTAAAAAAAAAAAAAATAAATAAAAGTAAACAAAAATTTAGTAACTTGTCTTTTAAAAAATTCAATTCAAAAATTGAATCTATTCGCTAAAGTGAAAATATTACTTGAAAATATTTAAAAAAAAACGCGAATAATAATAAAAAAAAAAATGATAAAACATTAAATTAAAATTTTAACAACAATTTTACATTTTGAATTTGAATTCATAAGCTATCTGTTATGCTATCGTCGCATTCAAAGATTCTATAAAGATACTTTTAAAAAATAACCGAAATTTTTCGCACATTCTGCCGAACAAACAAACAAATAAAAATCTAATTAATCATAATAATAAAATGAACGTGAACGTTTCTGTGTATCTTAACGTCTTAACCGAACGCTTGACATCAACTAACTAACTAAAACATTAAATCTATTCAATGAAAATTTTCTCTGTTTATATCACTCTTTTTCCACATATGTCCATATGTATATAACGAAAAGAAAATGCTTTATTTTTATTTATAAATTATTATATGTTGAGGAAAATTTTCTTTAATATAAACCCAGTTAACCTCTATAGAATGCTTTCTGAAAGGTCTTTTGTTTGCCTACCTATAGTAAGGTGAAATGGCGTTCCTGGAAAGAAGAACTTCAGAAGCACTTCAGAAGTGTTTATTTTTTCCATGGAAGTGTTCGCTGTTTTTGTGAAGCTGAAGGTGTGTCTTTGTAAAGCATGCATAAGACCTTTTTTTTTAGAATGGATCCCGATGGCCATTTAGATTGGCGATTTAGAATTAATGCCGAAGAATTTCTTTAAAATGTATTCAGAAGCAGGTTTCTTATTTATTACTTATTATAGTTCATAATCGTAAAAAATACATCGTTCATAATCGTTAATTTAATTGTAATCAACTAGTAATCAACTTCTCAAGATAACATTCACATTCAGAAGTTCTATCTATTATCAATGACTGGGAAAATATAATATAATAATGGAACAAAACTGCTTATATATACAAAATACAAAATTGAGAGATTTTCTTTTACGAATACGTTAATTTTGTTGGTTTTTTGGTTAAAGGGTGTTTATGTTATTGTGTGGTTTTTTTTTTTAAGAAATTTGGATTTGTCAGCATTCAATTTATTTAAAGATATAAAATTCGGAATCTCCGGGTTTTGACATACGATTTCCGGGCTCCGGGTTTTTGGAGACAATTCTCCGGGTTTCGCATAATATAATATAAAAAAAAAAACTCAACAAAAATATCAAGATCCGCTATTTTCCAAGTTAACGGGCACTCTAAATTGTAGAACTTTCTTAAAATTGCATTCGTGTGTGTAGGAAAGTGGAATCTCAAATGAAACATTCTCAAATACCACTTAACCCAAACATTTCCGCCCCATTCACATCCCCCACACCCCTCCCTTATTCTCGAATTAGTGTTAAGGAACCGCGTATTTTAATAAGGATCTTTGCAAACATTTTAAAATCTCCTCGGGGGCTTAGGCAGAATTAAAAGGTGGTCGATCACCCTATCTGTGAATGGTGCGTATGATTGACAAGAAATCTGACAAATTTTTGAGGTCTTTGAGGTTTTAATTCTATATATACGAAATAGGTTGGATTTGTTTTTTACACATAGAAAACAAACCAAATGGACCTTAACCGACGAAGAAATATAGAAAACAATGCAAACAAACAAACTATATTAGTTTCATATTTCCAGCAAAGTTTAATCGCAATAATCGAGTTAACTTTTGAGAATCGCAAAAATCTAAATTGCTGATTGCTGATTGCGGTCAACGGTAATATAAAGTTCTAATGAGGTTCCACCTGCAACTGCAAATCTCGTAAATAATCCGACGATTACCTCTTATCATGTGTCTTCAGATTATAACCCACAAATGGTTTCTGTATACAGAATATTTTGCTCACAGATAATTTATGTATAATATCAGATCAAAAGAAAATCCTTTAAATAATTCAAACGATAATCCTGGCGATTATCCTGGAATTGGATTATAAACAATTGGATTATAAACAGACGACCAATTATAGCTTTATTAGTACTTTATATATCTATTTTCCTGTAAAACATTCTAAATCACATCCCATCATCCCGTAAATGTTCCTTTAAACCAATCATACATTTAAAAAATTCCCCAAACAAGAGAATTGTTCAATAAAATTGCAATAAAAGTTTTTGATTCAGGTCTATTTATTAAAACCCTAAAATTTCTTTTTTAAACATATTTCATTGCACGTTGCCTGATCCATTGAAATCGGACGAGTTTGTTCGATTAACCATTGATAGGCACTTTGATCTTGTACCCTTAATAACGCTTCCGTTGATACCAAAATTCGATTATGAAATTCATTTAACCATTTTATCTACAATTTATGGATTGAAATTGGAAA
Source organism: Dilophus febrilis (assembly GCA_958336335.1). NCBI lineage: Eukaryota > Metazoa > Arthropoda > Insecta > Diptera > Bibionidae > Dilophus > Dilophus febrilis. Next base: position 2,122,356 of record OY284468.1, on the reverse strand, counting down.
ATATAAAAAAACGGATTATTTTACCAAACTTTTTAACAAATCTATTTCAAATCTATATTATACTATATAAGCAGTACTCACCTCCTCCGGCGTTAACAATTCAATTTTTATCATTTTTATTTGAATTGGTACCATTGTCACATCATAAAATTCTAATATACCTAAACCATCAAAATCATTTTCACTATTTGTACTTCGGACAGCCTGAATGATATTCTCAATTCGTATACCAAATTCACCTTCTTTATAATAACCGGGTTCTGTTTGAATGAATGCGAATGCGAATGATTAATTGATTGAATTAAGGATGAATGAAGGAATATAAAAAATAATTATATACCATTTGATGAAAACATATTTTCATGCATTCCCGTAAATGCGTTACTGGACGATATCGTCGGAGGGTATTCGTGAACGGATAAATATGAACCGATACCATGACCTGTACCATGAGCATAATTTAATCCAATGTCCCATAAATAACGTCTTGCCATTGCATCAAAAAAGGAAAACTATCATATAATAAAAATACATCAAATAGATTTGAAAAAAGTTTGAATTACAATCGGTACAATCGGATAATGGATCAGGCCAGTCAGGACAATCTGATAATGGGTCATGAGTGAACCAGATTTTTTTTTTATAACATTTTTCAATAAGATTTCATGAGAAAATGATAGGGAAAAATTCAATGACTTCGTAAAATCGTTAACCAAAGAAAATTGTACCAATCCTTGGGTTTAAAAATAGATTTGCTTCATAGAGAGCTTTGTCCGTGACAAAGAAATTTTATTGTATTTTTGTAGAAAGATCATATTATAATTGATTCTAAGCAAATCCTCTTTGCCCCAATTTTTGTTTTTTGTATAACTCATGCGAATTTTTCCTAGAAATTTCCCATTACATTGAAAATTACAATATTGTTTTTTAATACCAGATTTTAATCTATCTGAAATTTTCCCACCAATTTACGGATCTACACCAAACGATCGTCGCTAGAAAGGCGTTTTGAATGCGTTCTTGAATGAGTTTTGTGTGGTTTTGATGGGGTTTTTGAATGGTTTTAATGGTTTTTGAATGGTCTTGAACAATAAAATAATATTCGTTAATATCGTCGTAAAATATTAGAAAAAAACCATTCAATAATTTGGCTGGAGATCTTCTATAAATACTCATAGAGTTTGTATGACAATTCCCGTCGCCTTATCTGAATTTTTTCGTACACTTTCCTAAATAGTAAAATTTCCTTAAATTCTCCTTCATCCCTTTGTCCATCCGTTGCCGGGATTAATCAGATTGCAGATTGCAGCTTAACTTGTCGTTTTTTTGAATGTCATTTCCACAACCATCATGATCGCAGTATCATCTGCAAATATTGCAAACAAACTCTTCACCTTTTTTTTTTCTGGAATATCTCACTAGAACAGTATACAGAATATTTCCCAGGACACTTTGCTGAGGAACTCCTCCCTCCATTTACCCACGAACAACAATAAAATATCCATCACTTTTACTCTGAATATTGTGTTCATCTGCCATATTAGCCAATTGTAGCAGTTGATCGTATATTACTTTTTTGTGGTATAGGTCTCTTTCCAGTAACCGCAAAAGGATTATCCGAAAAAATATGAATTCATGCCCGAAGAAGAAGATGAGATGAGCGAAATTCGTCAAGCAGTTCGGGTATTATCTAATTTAATATATGTTTTGCTCTGATTTGTTGTATTCAAAAATTTCTCATCAACATCATTGCCGGGGCCGGCGGACGGGTACATAAATTTTAAATACACAGTTAAAAAAATTGTTTTCTAATAAATAACTTACCGGTGCTTTTGGTGGAAATTTCGCTGTAACCAATGATATTTGTCCTTTAAGTACACGAGTAAATGCTTCTTTTACCTCATCACTGGGTTCACCAAAATGAATCGTTCTTGTGATATCCGTTGTCCCATCCAAATATTGACCACCCGAATCAATTAAATACACTTCATCTTTATTGATCACCCGTGCCGTATCTGCTTGTGGTTGAAAATGTGCCATAGCTGCATTCGATCCAACCGCACTGATTGCACCAAAACTTAAACCTCTATTGTATTGTTGCTGTCTGTATTGATTGAAAAAACCCACTTTAAATTAATCTCTAGTGAAATTTTAATAAATTGATTGTCATCATTCATACAATCGAAATTCTCTTAATTGTACGGGTCCGCTAACTTCGGTAATATTTTCAAAATCAATATTATTTTCTAACCAATGAAAATATCGAATTACAGCCACACCATCACGAATATGAGCATTTCGTAGTCCTTGTACTTCAACGGGATTTTTTATTACTTGTTTCATTAAAATTGGACTTTGTCCAGTTAAACGACGATTGGCCGGTATTACACTATTCAATGCTTCACTTGTTTCTGATAATAGCATACGACCCGTTGTTATGCTAATCTATATATAATTAGATAAAAATTTTAGTGTAAAATTTTATTTGGGACTAATTGATTGGAACTATAGGGCAATTGGTAAAGTTTATTTTATATTATACATACAATTTCTTCAATACCCTCAATAACATCTGTATAATCTCTAACCGTAACCCTAATTCCTTCCATAACAAAATGTTCATGAATATTTGTTGTATTACGATTTGGATCCATTAAAAATAAATATAAACCATTTTGTGTAATAATAACATATGAAAAGAAAACTGGTGTATTTGTAACATCGGCTCCCCTTAGATTTAATAACCCTTAAAAAAAAAAAGAAGAAAATTCTTAAAATTATCCAATTTTTATCTAACCCGCACCCGCACCCGCACCCGCACTTATACTTACATGCAATATTAACTAACGATGAAACAATATGAGTTTCTGCACCCATTTGTACAAGTTCCATTCGGATTTCCCTTACCTTTTCCGATATATTTTTACCGGAAAATTCAATTGGTAATGTTTCGAGTGGTTGCAGATTTATGACCGGTCTATCGATCCACACTTCATCAACAAGATTTCTACGTATACCAATCAATGTATGACCATACGCCGATAAATATTGGGCTAAACTATTGTATTCCGTGGACGATATCAAAAATGGATCAATACCAACATTTGAATTTTCCGGTAATATATCAATGAGCCATTCTCTGGTTGACGGTACTTCTGGTAATCCTATATATTTATATATCGGGAGATGATTTTTAAGTTATTTATGCGTTAAGTTAAGGATTTTACTGGTATAACATAAAACAAACCTTGTTTCATTAATGTCCAAACATTTGCATCCAATTGTGATTCAGCTTGAATGTGATAACGTCCGTCTGTCCATAGGGCAGCTTGATTTTGAGCAATTATTGCTGTACCAGCTGAACCGGTAAATGATGAAACATAAGCCATACGTCGATCACGAGCCGTAATGTATTCGCTCTAGAATGTATATATAGGAATAATAATAATGATCCATTGTGCGGATTAATTAATCATAAAAAGCTATATTTCTATTAACCTGATGAGCATCAACGGATGGTATTATATAAGCGTAAATTAAAGATCCATCGGTAATTTCTGAATTGTTCATTAGCATCCGAATATTGTTTACAATTTCTTCTACATTACGGTCTTGCAAATTTTCTTCTCCTTCTTGTGTTAAAACACTACATTATAAATATAATGGAGAGAAAGAAAAGCCAATTTATTTAATTATTTTGGGTAATTTAACAATAGCTCAGTCAGAAAAATAAGAAACAATGATTAAGAATTTTTTTTTCATAAACTTCTATCCTATTCATATTCAAAATCATTCAATCAATTGATTTAATTCATTAATTAAAAAACAGAAAGCAAACATACATTTTTAATTCTTCTATAAAATCAAAAAAAAAGGAAGATTAATATGGAATTCAGTATCGAATCCGTTTAGTCTTCGTCGTCAGTCATATATGTATATATTAGTAAAGAGGTGATCTGGTGCCAAAAAAAAAAAAAAACAAAGACGGCATATTTGATTCATCCCTGACACTATATACATATTAAGATTGCATAACTAGAATGTTTGACTCAACGATGCGAAATCATATTAGTTTAGCTTAATGGAATCTGAAATGACTGAAATGTAAGGTTCCCTCCGCCCCTCCCCTGGCTATGGCTATAAGTGGTGTATCTCCCTTACAAGGTTTGTGAGGGCCAGAACCGCGTATACTTGCGATTAGTATAGTAGCAGTATTAGGACCTACTCTCGTAATGGATTATTTTTTCGAACATCAAAACGATGGTATAGCGAAGTAAAATCATTAAGACAATCTAAACAAGACAACTTGAACTGAAAATAGGAATATTTGGGATGTTCTATGAATGTCACAAGGAACTGTTAGAAATTGACTGACTTTTTCAACTGCTGGACATGGATGTTTCAGGCGGCGGCGTAATCTTGTGAGAATAAATATTTTTGGGGATTTTTGTACGTGTAGGCTTTGTCTTCTTGAGGGTGAACAAACCTTTATGTACTATACTGTGTACAAATATGAGTAAGACTTTTCGCAATTTAAACTTCCTTGGTTTATCTATTTGGACAAATGCTTTTATTTTTACGTAGGTAGTACTATTATTCACATCTGTGACAAATTTTAAGTCATTTGGTTCATTGCTGTGAAGTAGTTACGTCTGTGTGTGTGTGTGTTTGAACAAAGATAAGTTGTTTATTCGATTTGTTTTTTTTGTTTTATAATGTTTGAAATTATTCAACAAAGAATTAGCATTAAATTTTGTTCGCGAAATGAAATATCATCGGTCGCCGAAACGTTCAGAATGGTGCATATAAGAAGAAGGCCTTTGGTGAGAAGTCAATGTCCAGATAGCAAGTGCACATTCGATTGGTGGCACATATTGTTCAAAGAAGGTCGAGGTGAACGCGTTGAAGACGAACCACGTTTTAACGACGACCAAGACGACCTCTACTGCGATGATGAGCTGCATGCCAACAAACAAATCAAAGAATTGGTGCTGCAAAATCGATTGTCGATTGACTATACTATAGAGAGCTTGCTGATATTATTGGAATTTTCAAAAATGGGTCTGTCAACACAATTTTTTGAAAGACCGTTTTTGTGCCACAGAAAAAAGTCAAATCGCGATTGGTGGTGGCAAAAATGCTCAATTTCTTGTGGAAAAACCATCGTCGCGTTGCAGAATAATGTGAAATAATACTTTCGACTATCAAGACGTCAAAATGAGACGCATCATAATGACTGGATATGCGACTTGGATCGTGTGACTTCTGGCTTTTCACTAAGCTTACAGAGACCGCTACAGCAGGACACCGTTTTAATACGTGATAGAAGAGATAAAAGACGAATCGAAGAGACCGAACTGATGGCCATTCTGGAACGAACGAGTATAAACAATATTTTTAAAATTTGGAAAAAGCGTTGGCATATAGTTGCATTGCATCAGGCGGGGATCATTTTGATTGGTGATGATTTAGATTTTGGAAGAATAAATAAAGATTTAAAAAGTTATAAATAAAGTCTTAATCATATTTGTACACAGTAGTAAATTATCTGCAAGTCTCCGGCTTTAGAGTTTAGAGATTTCATCGGGATGAGGGTTACCGATAATAGCCCCCTTTCTTTCTGATTCGGAACAGTTTTACCGAATTCCCCCTTCAACAAAACGTAATTTAGATTCAATAGAACAATAGAAACTAACGTGTCGGAAATGTTTTTTACTATAATTTAATAAAAAAAAATATTATTCAATGTGAAAAAAAATGGGGATTGGGAATTTTTCTGTATCTTTTCTACCGCAACCGCAAAATCTACCAAAAAAAACTATATATTTAATCTTAAATTCTCAACAACAATAAAACCATATACGAATACGAATTTATTATAGATGATATTGAAAATACAATACGATTATAAATCATATTAAAATTGATATGGCTATTGATATTGTGATATTGATTGTGCAATTCACTTTTTTTTTTTATTTTTTTTTTTTGATTATTGATTCAGAGACAGAGTCTTAAATTTATAATTCGCACAAATTCACACACACACACACTTTTAAAATAATATAATTAACAAAATTTCACGGTTATTCGTTTTTATTATTATCATTATTAATTAATTATTCAATAAATACATTTGTATAAAACCAATAATTAATAAAAAATTAAATAAATTATTAATTTTTCTTGATTGCATAATAATTTTTTTTATTAAAATAAATACTTTTGGAATTAAAAATATCCCAAAAAAAATTAATTAGAATTTAAAATTATTTATTTATTTAAACTTTTTTTTTATTTTCTTTTTATTGTTTATTTTGTTACATACAGTCCAAGTGTAACACTACATGCCACAATGATAACTAAAAGGATTGCTCCACCAATAATTAATTTTGTATTTCGTCTCATAGTCTCGAAAACTAGTCGAAAACTCACGAAATAATAAAATAAAAATCAAATTAAAAAAAAAAAAACAACTTTTTAATAAAATATTACAAACAAACAAACGAAAAAATCGAATGTACGTTAATAAATTTTATTATAATTAAAAAAAAATCGTGGTGGTCGTTACGGGGTTATACTATACGCAAGTTCGATTACCAAATTATGTATTTATTTTTTTCTTAATTAACCATTTCATTATCAGGTTATCATCATCATTATCATTATCATCATCGTTGTTGTTGTTGTGGCATGGTTTTATGTTTATCACTTACACACCAACTGTTATTTATTTGTTTTTTTTTTTTTATTGACCACACAATTCCATAATTGTATTAATAATAATCAATGATATTATTGCGAGAATAAAATATTTTATATTAATAATAATATTGATTTGATATAATACAAATCTTATCGTAATGCATGACTGCGACGATATCAAAGATTATAATATATATATATATATAGTATTGGGAGTATGCATTAATTCATGCGGTTTTTTTTTATCGAAAATTAAGGCTTAATTGTGAAAAAATGGTTATACAATCAATGATCAATGAAGTATTGTCCATTGAAAGCTACAATAACATTTGCCCATCTTTCACTGGCAGTTTGTGGATTTGTCCATCCCCAAAAAAGAACTCCTCCGGCTTGGTTGGTGAAGGTGAAGAATGAATCGGGGCAATTTTTTTGGATACCCTATTCTGTGAAGTGAACCCGGTATTCCGGTGAGGGCATTCTGCATTGATCTGAACAAGTAGTAGTAATCGCAGAAGGTGATATGCCTGGGCTATAAAGCGCGTAAGGTAAAACTTCCCACCCACTGTGTTTTTTGCAAATAGTTTTGAACTGGTCTTTAAACATGTGACCGAGCGTTGTCATGTTGTGGGAAAATTATGGATTCGTGTTTATGGTTGCATATTCTGGTCGTTTCTGGCCGCAATCGCTCTCTGTTCAAACCAATTTTATTGTGTTCGGTAGAGGTCCCCTTCTTCTTTGATCGTCTGATCCGATTTCAACAGCTCATCATAATACAACGCACACCCTTCTGATCCCACCATAAATACAGAGAATTACCTTGGCACAATGGATATTCGGCTCTGCCGCGTCGATGTTGATGGTTGGCCGGTGGGCTTCACCGATACGATTTCTTGCGCTTGGGGTTATCGTGTAATGAATCCTATTTATCATCACCAGTGAAAATCCCAGTGGATGCAAAAATGACTTGTTTTTTTTGTCATTGAAGAAACATTTCCGGCGCATGCAGAATCGACGTTCGATATCTGCTCTTGGCTTTAATTCATACGACGGCACCCAATTTCCAAGGTTTTTTTGGATGAATCCCGATGCTTTTAAATGCCTGGAAATGGTTGCTTGATCAACTCCAACAATGATTTTACAAGATCTTGTTATGGTTTTGGCACGCATTTTCATCAAGCAATGACTCCAATTCATCATCGTCAAACCTTTGTGGCTTCAAACCCGGTCGTTCATCGTATTCTAAGTTGAAATCGCCGCCACTTTTAAACAGTGAAAACCACTTCTGGCACATTCTTTCAGCTAGAGCATGGCTAGACCATAAATAACCCTCTACTAAAATACGATGACTTTCGGTAGCACTTTTCTTCTTCATGTTAAAGAAGTAATGAAGAAGAAGTCCCCGAAAAGAAAACACTTTTTCTGGCACAAAGTTCGACTTATTGTTCCAATGAATAGCAAAAAAAAACAAAATGTTGTTTACGCTTCAATCAAATGACATATACGAAATGAAAAAGACGCGAAATAACAGTCAGTAGCTTTTAAATGAATATAGTCATGGATGAACACGACGCGAAATAGTACTGCTAGTAATGTTCACTCTTAGAACACCCTCACGAATTAATGCATACTCCCAATAATAAATAATAATAATGATGATGATAAAAAATGATGATTGAGGTATTGGTATGGAATTGAAAGAATCACGTACGAATAGTAAGAGAGCTCGGGTTCGGATAGGTGGATAGGATAAATTTATCACCCTTGAATTTCTATTGGGACGACTCAGTGAGATGTTTAATCTTTTGGATGAACTGTTTATACCTGCCTATTTAAACCTCGAGCAACTCCATCAGGGTTGCTGTTTCTAAGATAAGGTCTAAGAGGAGACCCACCCCTCGCACCAACCCGACCCGACCCGACCCGATCATTAAAATCCATTGTCCAATAACTTTGTTCTTTATTTCTTTTAGTCATATATAGGCGACGCGACTAATCCGGAAATTAATGATACGTGCACTTTACCGCAAGGTTTTTTTATTTTCCTATATTTCACTTTCACTAAGAAAATCTAATTTTTCTAAATAAATGTTTTGCAGATCGCTGGACATTTCGCCAGTGTCCGTAGTTTCACTCGGAATCCCCATTGCGGAATCTATATGCAAAATTGTTCATTGAATGAACCAATACAATATTTTATTTTTTTTTTAGGCAAATGTTCCGTAAAGGAGCCCTTACAAAGATGTCCGCCTATGTCAAAGTAGTTAAAAACTATACCTCCCTTTAAAAACTTATATAAAAATGCATTTGTTTGAATGCTTCTTAATAAGACTCCACAGACATTATCCAAGTTTCCCTTAACCTTTTCGAATTGAACAATACGATTCAATTTTTTTCATCTTATCTTTCCTGGTAATCCCCAATATTTTCTACCGAAGTACCATTAAAACCGTTTGATTATCATAGAGGATATTGACATGGATCCCATTCATATACAATATATTTCGCTCTCTGATTGAGTCAGTGCGGATTAAAAGAAATTTTTATATGGTAGTGATAATAAATATAAGCCGTTTGAATCTCTAATAAGGTAGTGATTGACCCACCGACCAATGTGTTATGTTGTGTAATGTCTGTCGATCTGGCGGCACGATCCTCTTCTAAACAATCATCGCGGTTCATAACTTTTTTGCGGATCGTATTCCTCGTACCCTTTACTCAAAGATAAATAAAATAGTTCATTGCAAATAATTGAACACCCTTTAGTTTTATTTATAATAGTTTTATTAATTATAAACTCGCACGTAAATATTTATATTTTTTCCATTTAAATATTCAATGAATTCCAATTATGAATATTAATCGGCTTATTTATTTTTTTTATGTTATATTAATAATTGTTTATGCGGATTGATAATATTTATTATGTGTTATGGATATATATACATATAATGATAATATATTAAATTTATTTGTTATATAGTCATGTTTGAGTTTGAGAGACTTGCACCAACATAATTTTAATTATAATAAATTTAATATATGCTTTGAATATTGTATTATTTGCAATACATTCGCTGTTTGCGTTAGTTTTTTTATATTGATTATTGATATTATCCAAGTAACGAAGTGGGGGATCGATGATGATGATGATGATGAGTGTATTAGGATTAATATATGCGAATTAATTTGGATTATCGTTATCTTAACATATATTATAATTTTGAACAATTTTTATTTTAATCTGTGTTATAAATTAATAAATATATAACACAACTTAACGAGAACGAGTTATACAAAATATACTATAATTTATTAATCAATTTTTTATGTTTTTTTTCATCCAAACAGACACATTACTGAATGATATATTATGATGATGAATGATGGCAGCCACGTCTTGTGTTCCAAAAATGTAATCCAAACGGAATGGGATATTTTAAAAATGACACCTGTTTTATTAGTTAATTTATGGAAAACAATAAAAGGCAATTATGGAAAATGTGAACCTTCAACAACAACAACCAAAAACCAGGTTATGGAATAAAACAATTTTTATAAATGGAATATCCCGACAAGTGAAGGTGAAGATCGTTTAGGAAAATCCAAAAAAAAAAACACAATCACAAAATTGCTGCTAAAAAAACGTCAAATGAAAAACAAATCCAATGTGAATGTGACAAAAAAATCATCTTAATAAATAAAGATTCGTGAGCTGCTTGCTGGTGCGGTGATATTGTTAAAATCTATTACAGATTTGAAATAGTTTTCATGATGAATATAGGACGGCTATTGGGCTAGAACTCATCTAACGCTTTTATTAAATTTCACCCAACAGAAATTGGATGTATTTTAACGGAACTCGCAATTAATCAATTGAAAGAATTACAATTTCTCCAAGTATATAATCACCGCATATACAGTCCAGATTTAAATGTTTTTTTTTTGATAAAATAGTAGTGGAACCTTCTTTTAACAACATGAACCGTATATATGAACCGCATCATAAAAAGGTAATTTCAATCCGAATCGCCAAAGTCTGATTAATATTTAATCATTTAAGCCAATCAATAAAAGTATCCATGTAAAATTAAAGTTATATTTCGATTTTTTTCAGGTGTACCGCCGATCGATTCACCGGGCTATTATGCTGCTTGTCAATTGTATTATTAAATTTACAAATAGAAATGAATACGAATCAATGTGGAATACCAGTTTCAGCAGCAGCTAAAACAGATGAAAAAAAAAAAAATCAATCCGTGACTCAAAACACAAAAGTAGCGTCTTCTAATTATTATTATGATGTTTTAAATGATGCGGAAATTGCAATTAGATATAGAAGAGAGAGAGAACTATTAAGGAAAAGAAATTATATCCCCAAATCCCCCAATAAATAATTACCATTGAATGGAATCAATAAATATAGTTATCATAAGAATGAATTCTTCTAAAAGAAACGACAATAAGCCATTCAACGGGGAATCAAGTAATACTGTTAATTCAATCAACTATTATTTAACATTAGGGAATACTAGCCCTATTAATTTATCGAATATTTTCGATTTTGAAAGACACAACGGTGTTCGATGGATGTTCAATTATACAATTATAATAACTATATATTCATTTATACCACTTAATATATGAATATCTTCAAACCGACTGTGGAATAAATCCATTCATTCAAAGTAATTTTACACACACGAAAAAAAAAACCTTACATATTTCAAATAAAAAAATTGATTTGTGTTTCAATAGGAGATGGATTCGAAGAAAGATCAAAGTATTAAACCATTTTAATATGTTCATTCACAAGACAGTGAATCGCCGTCTACCTGGTCAACGTACAAAACACGTCCAGACACAAATTTAATTGTATTCGTTGTGCTGTGACGATGATATATAGTATAATGAAATGAAATGAAAAAAAAACAAATTGATTTATAGATGTTAATATAATAGTCAAAAATAATCTGTTGTGTTACTGCAATAATAATTTATTGTGGTTATTGGTCCAGTTATAAAATTTAATCAACCCATCAAACAGAAAGAGTGAAATCATTCAAATTAATTTCCGGTCAATTTGTATTTAGTCAGTATGTTGTTTAATTCCAGCAGTACCTTGTTGGTATTTTAAAGATTTGATTTTGTACAATTATTTGGTTTAATTTCAACTACACAAAAAAGGGGTAATTTCTCGTAAGGCAACAAACATAAGAAGACTATTTCGTAAAAATCCTATTCTTATAAAAAAAAAAACACCATCAGATTTATTAGAAAAGTATTGCAATTTTGGTAATGCATAAAATATCAAGAAATTATGACAATGGTTTTGTTAGAAAACATAATACAAAAACAACCATCACGGGGACGATAATAAAAAAGACGAACTGTAGCTGATTCATGTATATTAAAACATTTGTAGATGGAAAAATCAACTTAATTATAGAATGAATCCTGGATCATGAAAATGTAAATTCAATTCATGCGACCTGTAGCTACAGATTCTTACAAAACCTGTAATAATTCAATTTAATTTAATTTAATGAGATTTCATGTTGATTTCATTGGGACTTTGTTGCCCAATGAATACCCATTTAAAGATAATTTGGAAATTATAAGCTTTTAGAAATAATTCTACTATTGATTTATTTATAACTAGATTAAGATAAGTTAAAATTGTTATAATATAAAAGTTTTTTATTATTATTATTATTATTATTATTATAATAACCTTTTAAATTTAAAGTTTAATTTTTTTTATGTTAAAAAAACCAAATTAAACCATAAAAATTGTAAAAATAATTATAGAAATTTAATGGAAAAACTTACATTACATTAATATTTGAATAAAATTCATGATGTTCTAAATAAAATTCAATCAATTTCTTTTTTTATTTATTTATTTATTTATTTACCAGGAACATTTTCATATATGAAAAAATTAAATTTTTAAACTTTTGCTCTTTGAATTTATGCGATCCTAATTGAAAATTATGAAAACGAACCAAAAAACCTCTGAAAACCAAAATATTTGATTGAAAAACCATTCGGATTTCATATAACAAAATTTTTTAAATACCAGGCACACATAAATTGAAGGAACAAACATTTGAAATTTTTAAAATTCTTTATTTTATTTATATAAAATTCATACAAAAACCAAAAACCTTTTAAAAATGTTAATATTCAATATACAAATGTTATAATATTCTATACAAATGTTAAGGTTTTACAAATGTTACGATTTTCTATAAATAATACAAATGTTACGATTCTATTCAAATGTTTGACGCTTTACAAATGTTTTAAAATTCTATACAAATGTTAAATATTTTTTCATACAAATTTTTTCATATATGAAAAAATTAAATTTTTAAACTTTTGCTCTTTGAATTTATGCGATCCTAATCCAAAAATTATGAAAACGAACCAAAAAACCTCTGAAAATCAAAATATTTTGTCGAAAAATCAACAAGATTTTATATGAAAATATTTTTAAAATACCAGGCAAACATAACAAGAAATAGCTAAAAAAATTTTATAAATATTTTTTCATACAAAATTTTTCAATGTATATGAAAAAATTAAATTTTTAATATTTTGCTCTTTGCGTTTATGCGATCCTAATCGAATATTATGAAAACGTAGCAAAAAAAACCACTAAAACCCACTAAATAACAAAATATTTGGATGAAAACCCATTCAGATTTCATATAACAAAATTTATAAAATACCAGGCACACATAAATTGAAAGAACAAACATTTGAAATTTTTTTTATCTCTTTATTTTATTTTTATGAATTTCATACAAAAACCAAACCTTTAAAAATGTTATAATTCTATACAAATGTTAACGCTTTACAAATGTTATAAAATTCTATACAAATGTTAAATATTTTTCTCATACAAATTTTTCAATGTATATGAAAAAAAATAAAATTTTTAAAATGTTGGTCATTGAATTTATGCGATCCTAATCGAAAATTATCAAAATGACGAAGAAAACCACTAAAAACTCAAAATATTTTATTGAAAAATCAACAAGATTTCATATAAAAATATTTTTAAAATACCAGGCGAACATAACAAGAAATAGGTAAAAAAATTTTTTTAAATATTTTTTCATATAAAAATTCCCATACAAATATTTTGTCATATAAAAATACTCATACAAATTTTTTCATATATGAAAAAAATTAAATTTTTAATATTTTGCTCTTTGCGTTTATGCGATCCTAATCCAAAAATTATGAAAACCAACCAAAAAACCTCTGAAAATCAAAATATTTGATTGGAAAACTCATTCGAATTTCATATAACAAAATTTATAAAATACCAGGCACACATAAATTGAAGGAACAAACATTTGAAATTTTTTTAAATTTCTTTATTTTATTTTTATAAATTTCATACAAAAACCAAAAACCTTTTAAAAATGTTAATATTCAATATACAAATGTTATAATTTTATACAAATGTTAAGGTTTTACAAATGTTTTAAAATTCCATACAAATGTTAATGCTTTACAAATGTTATAATACTCTATAAAAATTTTTGACGCTTTACAAATGTTAATGCTTTACAAATGTTTTAAAATTCTATACAAATTTTTGACGCTTTACAAATGTTGAAATAAAAATAGATAAAAATAGATAAAAACAATCTTTTTTTATTTTAAAAAAGAAAAATTACTTTATTTTATTTTATTTTATTACAAATTCAATTTTTTTACAAATTATATTATTATTATCATTTATTATTATAATAATTATTATTATTATTTCTTTTATTTATTATTATTATTATTAAAATCATTTTTTTATTAATTTAATTTTTGTAAAATTACATACAAAATGAATAAAAAAAAAAATAAAAATAAAAAAACAAATGAAATATGAAATATTTTTTGTTGATTGAAGATGAGAAAGAGAGAATTTTAATTTAATTATTTCAATTAAAAAATTAGTTTTGTTTTTTTTTTTTTTTAAATTAAATGTAATACAAAATATTAAAAATACGATTTGATTTGATTTGTTTGATTCCTTTTATAATTTTTTTTAAAAAATATTAAAATTATCTAATTATTTTTAATTATTTTATAAAGTATAAAAAAATCTATATATATATAAAAAAAAAAATAAATTGTATAATAAAAAAACTTAATATAACATTTAATTAACATTTAATTTGATTTTGAAAACAATTAAATATTTAAAAATGTTTTTTGCTTTTTTCAATTAATTTTCTCTTTTTTTACATGCACATCAAAAATACAAATTCTATTTTATTTTAATTAAAATACTTTTTACATCTATTTTATTATTATTTGAAAAAAAAAAAAAAATAATTCATTTCCACGTTATCCAATCCATCGCGCACATTTTATTTTCCTCCTCTCCTCTCGCTCTACTACCTAACCTAATAATCAAAAATAAGTAAAGTTTATTAGTTTTTTCCCTCACAATTATAGTTTTAGTTTAATATTAATTATATAATAAATTAAATTTTGTTTGTTTTTCTTTTTTCTTTTTCAATTATCTTAACATTTTCATTTTTACTTTATCACTCTTATTTTTTATAAAAAATTTCTGCTTTTTTCATTTTCTATTTACACATAATTTGTTTTTTTGTTTTATAATATTTAAAATTATTATAAAAAATATATTTAAAAAAAAAAAAGGCACCAAAAATTAATAATAAAATTCTTAAAAATTAATAGTTTTTTTTTTATTTCTTATATTATTTTATTTTTATTTTTATTTTTTTTAATTCTGATCAACAAATAGAAAAATTAATTAAAAAAAAAATTAATGGAAAATACAAAAAATGGAAATGGATTTGAACAAAAAAAGAATTAATTGGAATGTTTTCGGTCCATAAAAAACAAATAAAACATTTTTTTTTGTTTAGTTCTTTCTGCCCCTTTCGTCGTCGTCGTGATCGTCGTCTTTTTAACACTTTATATTTTATTTGGAAATGTTTTTGAAATGTTTTTAGTTATTTATTTTTTCTTATATTTAGTTTATAAAAATTTTTTGTCATTAATTAAACAATTGTTAGCACATTAAAATAAATAATTATTTTAAAAATAAGTACTTTTGTAATATAATAATAATAATAATAAAAAAAAAGTAAAATTAAAATTAAAATTTTGTTTTGCTGATCAGAAAAAAAAAACAATTTAATTAAAACAATTAAAAAACAAAAATAGCGAGAAAATTCTCCTGAGAACAGAGAAATTTATTTAATATTTATTTATTCTAATTTTTTTTTTCAATTCTAATTTAAAACTTTTGCTTTTTTTGTTTTTTAATAACACAAAAACACAATTTCTATTTTAGCAATTATTTAAAAAAACTATTTATAAATGTTATTAAAAATACATTTTGAATTCTTAATCGTATATTAAAAAAAAAAAATCAGTACTCTCAGATAATATTTTAATTTGTTTTTAGTTTTAATACAAAAAAAAACCACATTAAATTAATCATTTACTAAAACTGAAAACTGATTCATAATTAAAAAAATAAAATAAAATTAAAAAAAAATACTAATTAAATTACAATTTCTATTATTTTTTGCGTTCTTTCTTTCTAATAATTATTAGATTAATAAAAAATCTCGTTTTTTTCTCTTGGTTTTTTTCTTCCATTTTATAAACCGATCGATGGGTTTTAAAAAAACCAACCATTAATAAATTGATCATCATCAAATCATCCATCAAATATAAATTGCTTCAGAACCTTTATTTGATTGATGACCGGCCGTTGTCATATAAACATTCGGTGATGGCATACTTTCGGACCAATCCGAATTCGAATGGGGTGAGGAACTTGGCCATGATTCTGGCGATGGCGTTGGATAACTATCTAATGTTTGAACTAAATGCTGTGGTGATAAACCATCACCAACACCACTACCACTACAACCACCACCACCACCACCACCACCGTTGCTACCCGTTGAATGTTGACTTTGTGGCGTTAAATATTGATACATATTTTGATTGAGTGGTGATGATTCACCACCAACGCCACCAATGCTACCAATGCTACCCGAATTGCCGCCCATCGATGATGAACCAACAACGGTTGATGATGATGATGATGATGATGATGAATTTGATGTTGTTGATTGGGGTGAAAGTAATGCGGCGGCAGCGGTGGTGGTGTTGGACGATGCCGATGATAATGGTGATGATGCTGATGATGATGAAAATGGTGATGATATTTGCTGCGGTGCTGATGTTGTTATTTGACAATTATTTGACATTTGTTGTTGTTGATGCTGTTGATGTTGATGTTGTTGTAGTTGTTGTTGATGTTGTTGTTGGAGCTGTTGATGTTGTAGCTGCTGTTGATGTTGTTGCTGTTGTTGCTGTTGTTGATGTTGTTGCTGTTGCTGTTGTTGTTGTGGTGGAGAGGTAGGTTGAGGAAGAACTTGTCCTGTGTTTAAGTAGGGTAAATAAAAAAGAACAAAATTTAAATTAGAAAAACATTTTAATTTTAGTTATAAAAAACCAGATTGTTTGGAAATTTTCAAGTCAATTTTAAGACAAAGAAATCTCCTTTGGATTTGTAATTTTTTGGAAGACGATCGTCGATGGAATGGGATGAGATTAGAAAAGTGCTCTGACTCTCGATTACTAAATCGCTGAATTCATGCAATATGGAAAATTTTTTGGTAATTACAATTCAAAGATCCTAAAATCTAATAATCTGAAACTCAAACTCACAAACAAACAAACAAACAAAAAATCAATCCATCGATCGAATAGCAAATGAAATTCTTGTAAAGAAGCAACAGACAAAACCAATTCAAAGACGTTCAAATCAAACGGGAACGGCAACACAAATAAAATAATGAATAACAATGAAGAATATCTAACCTGATGATGCGGCCGCAAAAAAATTCTGTAATTCTAATTGGGCTCCAGTTAAACCCATCGATGCTATCGATTGTAATATACCATTATTTTGTTGTTGTATTTGTAAATGTTGTTGTAATTGTTGTTGCTGTTGTTGTTGCTGCTGATGTTGCTGCTGTTGCTGTTGCTGCTGATGTTGTTGTTGCTGATGTTGTTGAAGCTGCTGCTGCTGGTGTTGTTGTTGTTGAATATGCTGTTGATGTTGTTGTTGATTCATCATTATATTATTATTATTATTATTATTTTGAACTGTATTTATTTGTGTCATCATTGCGGATTGTCCATTATTGTTATTATTACCACCACCACCACCACCACCAAGATGTTTTTGTTGGGTTGCAAATCGCATTGCTTGAATATGCGTTGGTGATGTTGGTAAACATGGTCGATTTTTTGCCGGTGACGGTGAACCTAAACAACAACAAAAAGAAACGAAAAAGAAGAATTGTGAATTGAGAAAACTATCTTTTGTATATAGATTCAAAGTGAATAAAATGAAGTAACAACTTACCAATATATCCTGGTGGTGATAGAGTTAAATTACTTTGTATTGAATGTGGTGGTGATTGATTTGAATACGGTGGACTTAATCCTTGATCGCCCACCATATGTGGAATGCCACCATTCGATGATGATGATGATGATGATGATGATGTATTACCTCGATGTGGTGATATTATTAAATCATTAAATGGTGATGTTTTTGCCGCATAACCATAATTTTCAAAATTAATATTATTTATCGATGGGATTGATTGGGCACTCTGAAAATGAAACAAAAAAAAAAACATAAAATTAGACTGAATCATAATCATTACACGAGGTATAAATTGTATTGAAACACTTACTTTTATACAATCTTCATAACTTGGTGGTTTTTTTGGTTGTTGTGTTGCCATTAAATCCATTGTAACCAGTGCAGATGGTGGTAGTGATGGAAGTGGAACACCGACGCCGGTAGCAGTTGCCGCCACTTGATGACCAACACCAACAGGAATTGCATTCGAATAGAATGTATCATATGGACTTGATATCATATTTGACGTTGACGATGACGATGATGATGATGATGCTGATTCAACAGAACTTATTTGACCACCGTCGCCGCCGCCGCCGCCACCTTCCACCGATAATTGTTGTTGAACTTGTTCTTGTTGTAAGTGTTGTCCACCCTTTTTTGTTGTTGTTGTTGTTGATCCTTGTGGTGTATGATTACCCTTTTTTGTTATACTACATTTACGTCGAATACTTGCGGCATTATTATTATTATTATTATTATTGCTGTTGACGCAAATTCCCCTAATAATATGATTACCATCAACAGTATGATGATTATCTATAGGAGGACTATTCGGATTATTATTTGCTAGTATTGCTGATGCAGATGTTACAATGCCACAATTATTATTATTATTACTATTATTAATATTATTATTATTTATCATATTATTATTATTATTATTATTATTATTAATCACACTTTTTTGTCGTTGTTTCTTTTGTTGTTTTGTTTGTTTACTGACCCCAAGAACTGTCATATTTCCTGTCGCTTGATTATTATTATTTTGTTGTTGTTGTTGCAGTTGTTGCATTTGTTGTTGTGATTGAACATGATTCGGTGATGTTATTATTGAATTTGATGGTATTACGGCAACCATTTGTGAAGGCCGGGCTATATGTTCATCGAGCAATTGACAAATGTCATCATGTAAACGTTCACCGGCAACATCACGTGGTAATCTATCCATATGATCGGTAATTTCACGATTTGCAAAATTATCCAACAGTGCTTTGCATGCCTCATAGGAACCTTCACGTGCCGCCAAAAATAATGGTGTTTCATCTTTATCATCTTGAGCATCACGATTTGCATGATTCACCAATAGGGTTGTTACAGCATCAACATTATTAACGGCCGCCGCCCAATGTAATGCCGTTTTACCATTATTATCGGATGCATTCAAATCGGCATCAGCATTTATTAAATTCTCAACCATACCTTCGATAGCAAGGCGTGCGGCTAATATTAACGGTGTTGTTCCATCATGCATACGAGCATTTAAATTTGTCGCCCGATTACGTAATAGTATTTGAAAGACACCCATTGCATCGGCAGCCACAGCCGCATGCAACGGAGTACGTCCTGTATTATCTTGACAATTTGCATCGGCACCGGCATCCAATAATTTTTTAGCAGCATCGGCACGTGCATAACGTGCAGCCAAATGCAGCGATGTTTCACCCGTTTTATCCATTGTTGCATTTAATTCGGCACCTTGTGCCAGTAATTCTGTAATTACAGCCACCGTTGCATCATCATTCGAATCAATATCTTCGCCCGTATCAATGCCACCGCCACGTACTGCCGCTACCATTAATGCTGTCATACCACAAGGTCCACGTATATCAACTTCGGTGGTGCCACCGTCCAAATGTGACGGTGGTGTCATTATTGACGATGGAATACCGGCCGCCTCAACGTGTTGTTGTGCCCATACCCGTGGTTCTGCATCTTCGTAATCGGTTACCATTGTCGACGACGGACCACGACCACGATCCATTGAATATGCATCATGTTCACAGGTCATACGAATACGTTTCGATTGTGTTGGCATATCCGATTCATCGTCAGACCACTGTTGAGAATGTCCCATTGGACCGACATTCATATTATCATCCAGACACGGTATTGAATTGTTTTTATTTAAATTACGCATCTCTTGGCCATCGGGTCCCCGACGACGTGAATGTCTTCGAGGTCCTGTACTTGGTGTAAAAAATCCTTCGGGAAACCAGGTAACACCTTCAGCTTTTTTATGCCGTGTAGCAATCATAATGCCAAAGAGAATGGCAATGACAACACCCAATACAATACCAACAAAAACATATTTTGTATTTGTTGATGCTGTTGAATCACCACCACTGCCGCCGGCGCCGCCCCCATTTCCATCACCATCAAAATCATCTGGATTTATTGTACCACGAACGGAATGTATGGGAAATGATGATATAAGTGTTCGTTTTGATGCAGTAGCTGCTAGAAATTCGGCTGCATTTTTGGCCGTCGTAAAACATTCCGGATCAATACATTTACGATTATCCATTTCCATGTAAACTTCAACACCATTTTGTAATCCCGATCCGGTAAATAAAATATTATGTTTTTTACCGAAAGCAGAATCTTTGAGACCGGAAATTTCCGTTCGACCGTGCCACGGATAAATCATATCATTACCATTTATATCTTTTTTAATGCGTACGGTGGTCCGTAATTGATGGCCGGTATCACGCAAAAACCCAATTATATTTGCTTTAAAAGTGGGCATGTCCATTAGAACAACCATATAAATTGAACCTTCAGCCAATCGTGGTGGTTCCATTTCACAATCCAATCCATCCCAATTACATTCAGCATTATTACAACCATAATCACATTTACCATTTGCATAATGTTGTTTACAATAGGCATCATAAACTGGATTACATGGACTTAATTTTAAATCACAATCACGTCCATCAAATAAACATGCAGCCGTATTACATTGTTGATCACAATCCCCGTTACCAAATACCTCCATACAACGCAATTCAGCCGTACAATTTTCCCATGGATGTTGAATGCCCAATGAACAATCACCACCATCAAAATCACATGCAAATGTATTACATTCTTGATCACACTGTTGATTTGATTGTTTTTCTTTGCAACCCGACTTTATACATTGTTCTTTTTCATATTGTAATTGAATATTTATTATTGATTGTCCAACACCACTACCACCACCACTACCACCAGCACCACCATTCTGTTGCAATAAATCATTATTTTTTGTATTTGTTAAACCACCAGCACCGCTGCCGCCGCCACCGCCACGATATGCATTATTTGTATCATATAAATTACAATTTTTACCATTCCAATTATCCGCACAATAACATTCAAAACTACCCAATTTATTAACACAAACTTCACCATTTGGACATGGATTCGATTGACATTCATTTATCGTATCAATTTCACAATTACGGCCACCCGTTCCAATGGGGCAATCACATGTATAACCACCGCTTGCCGCAATATTACAATAACCCATAATACATGGATTTGAATCACAATCATGACCGGAAAATTCACAATTTTTTCCATAAAAACCTTCGGTACACGAACATTGATGGGTTGCCTGTTTATTTGTACATTGACCACCATTTTGACACGGTGACATATCACAAAAATCAACTTTCTTTTCACAATGCCGACCGATATGACCCGGTTTACAATTACAATGATAGTCATTTATCAATTGGACACAATCCAAGGTGCCCGGCATCGAACACGGATCCGATAGACATTCATTGATATCACCCTCACATCGTGATCCAACAAAACCTGGCGGACATTTACATTCAAAACCACCAACACGATCCTGACACGTCCCATTATTATGACATGCACCCGCCGTACAATCATCTTGATTTATTTCACAAATAATACCAAGTGTACCGGATGGACATGAACATACGAAATTATTTACCAGATCATGACAAGTGCCACCGTTTTGACATGGATTCGGTTTACAATCGTCAATGTTCAATTCACAATTTTGCCCTTGGAAACCTTTACGACATATGCATTGATACGTACCAATTAAATCCTTACACGTACCACCGTTTTGACACGGTGCCGATTCACATTCGTTTATCTCCTTTTGACAATACGATCCCGTATAACCGTGTTCACAATGACAACGATGTGAATTACCAATGTCTTCGCATGTTCCATTATTACACAATCGTGACTTTTTAACTGCCTTCCGAATTGCTGCATCTTTACACGAAACCATTTCGACATCACACAATTTCCCCGTCCAACCCGTTGCACAACTACACGAATACTGATGCAGCCGTTGCGAACACGTTGCACCATTTTCACATGGACTCTGTGAACACCAATCAATGTACTCAGTACATTGTTTTCCCGTGTATCCATAACCACAATGACAGGCATAATCATTTGAACCGTGTTCGTGACACGTTGCCCCATTACGACACGGTGCCGCATTACATTTATTAATTTTATACTGGCAATTGAGACCCGTGTAACCGGACAGACACGAACAATTATAACTATTGATGCCATCAATGCAAGTGCCACCGTTCATACACGAACTATCCGTACAATCTTCATCGTTTGTCTGACAATTGATACCGGAAAATCCCGGTAAACAAGTGCACGTATACGAATTAACATATTGATTACATGTCGCTCCATTTTGACACGGTTCCGATTCACATTCATTAATGTCAATTTCACAATGTCGTCCATCGAATCCATCAACGCACGCACAATTATAATCACCAACTAAATCCAAACATGTCCCTCCATTTTGACATGGAAACGATGCACAATCATCTGTATTTATTGTACAGTCACGTCCTTCATATCCTTTGGCACAAACACAATTATACGATCCGGGTACATTACGACAGGTGGCACCATTACGGCACGGCGATGACAATTCACATTCATTTATGTCCTCATTACAAAAGCGGCCCGAATAGCCAAGGGTGCATGTACACGAAAAATCTAAATAATTTGCACTGGGCGTACAACGAGCTCCATTATAACAATTATTCGGTGCGCATGGATCCAATTTCGAGCCACAATCACGTCCCGTATACGAAACACTACAAACACATTTATAATCATTAACGAGATCAATGCAAGTGCCCGCATTTCGACACGGCTGCTGAACACAATCGTCAATGTTTGTTTCACATTTGAGGCCCGTATAACCGGGTTTACACAAACAAGTGTATGAATTTAAACCGTCCAGGCAGGTACCGCCATGTTGACAAGGATTTGAACCGCATTCATCAACGTCCAAATCACAACGTTTACCACCGTAACCGGGCGGACAATGACATATAAATTGACTAATGCCATCCTCACAACGGCCCCCATTAACACACGGATTCGATGAACACTCATCAACGTCACTCAAACATCGTGCATCAAAATAACCCCTTGGACATTCACATTTAAATCCATTTATTAAATCCATACAAACACCACCGTTTGCACACGGATTCGATGCACATTCGTTTATGTTCACCTCACAATGGATACCCGTAAATCCGGGCAGACACAAACATGTATACTTATTAATTTCATCTTTACATGCAGCTCCATTACGGCACGGATTACTATGGCATTCGTTTACGTTTACCTCACAATTTTGACCCGATGTACCGGGTGCACAACGACATCGATAACCATCAATTAGATCTTCACAATGGCCACCGAATTGACATGGATTCGATTCACATTCATTGATTTGCGTTTGACACAGATGACCGGTAAAACCGGGATAACATTTACATGTAAATGAATTATCTCCATCGATGCACATTCCCCGATGGCACGGATTCGATTGACAATCATTTATATTTATCTCACATGATAATCCTGTCAAATATATACAAAAAAACACATTAAACATTTGATTTGATTTTGATTTAATTTGTGGAGAATTAACAAAAAAAAAAACAACTCATCATACCTGTATAACCTGGTGGACATTCACATGTATAACTGGCCACCATATCATGACATATTCCATTGTTACGACACGGTTGCGATAAACAATCATCAATATTTATTTGGCATCGTGATCCGGTGAATCCCATCGGACACGTACATTTAAAGCTATTGATCAGATCCAAACAGGTACCACCATTTAAGCATGGATTTTGTTCACATTCATTTATATTCGTTTCGCATTGAATGCCGGTGAATCCTAAAACAATGATAAAACAATAAAAAATTGATGATTTATTAATTAAAAATCAATACAATCTTAATCAAGAAGAGGTCGTCGAAAGAAATTTATTATAATTCTTTTCATTCAATTTTTATTAGGCGTGAAATTCCCACGAAGGTGTATTGATTTTAAGGGTGAATCTTAAGTAAAATGAACTGAATTTTCCGAATTTACAATAATATTATGGGGTCGCCATACAAAAAGTATGGATAAATTGAAAATTTTTCACAATTTTAGATTTTTACTATAGAATTTATTCTACAACCCTATTTGATCAGTAAGGGAAGTTTTTAGAGAATTTCATTATCTATCGAACGCGTCCCTGAACGTTATTCTATCTTATCGGGTTCCCAAGTTATGATGTTTTTACTACAACCCTTATGTAATAAAAAAAAAGTTTTTTTTACTTTAACTGGGCAAAATCAAACTCTTTTCATTCAATTTTTAAGGGTGAAATTCCCACGAAGGTGTATTGATTTTAAGGGTGAATCTTAAGTAAAATGAACTGAATTTTCCGAATTTACAATAATATTAAGGGGTTCCCATACAAAAAGTATGGATAAATTGACAATTTTTCACATTTTTAGATTTTTACTATAGAATTTATTCTACAACCCCGTTTGATCAGTAAGGGAAGTTTTTAGAGAATTTCATTATCTATCGAACGCGTCCCTGAACGTTATTCTATCTTATCGGGTTCCTAAGTTATGATGTTTTTACTACAACCCTTATGTAATAAAAAAAAAGTTTTTTTTACTTTAATTGGGCAAAATCAAACTCTTTTCATTCAATTTTTAAGGGTGAAATTCCCGTGAAGGTGTATTGATTTTAAGGGTGAATCTTAAGTAAAATGAACTGAATTTTCCGAATTTACAATAATATTATGGGGTCGCCATACAAAAAGTATGGATAAATTGAAAATTTTTCACAATTTTAGATTTTTACTATAGAATTTATTCTACAACCCTATTTGATCAGTAAGGGAAGTTTTTAGAGAATTTCATTATCTATCGAACGCGTCCCTGAACGTTATTCTATCTTATCGGGTTCCCAAGTTATGATGTTTTTACTACAACCCTTACGTAATAAAAAAAAAGTTTTTTTTTACTTTAACTGGGCAAAATCAAACTCTTTCCATTAAATTTTTAAGGGTGAAATTCCCACGAAGGTGTATTGATTTTAAGGGTGAATCTTAAGTAAATTGAACTGAATTTTCCGAATTTACAATAATATTATGGGGTCGCCATACAAAAAGTATGGATAAATTGAAAATTTTTCACAATTTTAGATTTTTACTATAGAATTTATTCTACAACCCCGTTTGATCAGTAAGGGAAGTTTTTAGAGAATTTTATTATCTATCGAACGCATCTCTGAACGTTATTCTATCTTATCGGGTTCCTAAGTTATGATGTTTTTACTACAACCCTTATGTAATAAAAAAAAAGTTTTTTTTAATTTAATTGGGCAAAATCAAACTCTTTTCATTCAATTTTTAAGGGTGAAATTCCCGTGAAGGTGTATTGATTTTAAGGGTGAATCTTAAGTAAAATGAACTGAATTTTCTGAATTTACAATAATATTATGGGGTCGCCATACAAAAAGTATGGATAAATTGAAAATTTTTCACAATTTTAGATTTTTACTATAGAATTTATTCTACAACCCTATTTGATCAGTAAGGGAAGTTTTTAGAGAATTTCATTATCTATCGAACGCGTCCCTGAACGTTATTCTATCTTATCGGGTTCCCAAGTTATGATGTTTTTACTACAACCCTTATGTAATAAAAAAAAAGTTTTTTTTTACTTTAACTGGGCAAAATCAAACTCTTTCCATTAAATTTTTAAGGGTGAAATTCCCACGAAGGTGTATTGATTTTAAGGGTGAATCTTAAGTAAATTGAACTGAATTTTCCGAATTTACAATAATATTATGGGGTCGCCATACAAAAAGTATGGATAAATTGAAAATTTTTCACAATTTTAGATTTTTACTATAGAATTTATTCTACAACCCCGTTTGATCAGTAAGGGAAGTTTTTAGAGAATTTCATTATCTATCGAACGCATCTCTGAACGTTATTCTATCTTATCGGGTTCCTAAGTTATGATGTTTTTACTACAACCCTTACGTAATAAAAAAAAGTTTTTTTTACTTTAACTGGGCAAAATCAAACTCTTTTCATTCAATTTTTAAGGGTGAAATTCCCACGAAGGTGTATTGATTTTAAGGGTGAATCTTAAGTAAATTGAACTGAATTTTCCGAATTTACAATAATATTATGGGGTCGCCATACAAAAAGTATGGATAAATTGAAAATTTTTTACAATTTTAGATTTTTACTATAGAATTTTTTCTACAACCCCGTTTGATCAGTAAGGGAAGTTTTTAGAGAATTTCATTATCTATCGAACGCATCCCTGAACGTTATTCTATCTTATCGGGTTCCTAAGTTATGATGTTTTTACTACAACCCTTATGTAATAAAAAAAAAGTTTTTTTTACTTTAATTGGGCAAAATCAAACTCTTTTCATTCAATTTTTAAGGGTGAAATTCCCACGAAGGTGTATTGATTTTAAGGGTGAATCTTAATTAAAATGAACTGAATTTTCTGAATTTACAATAATATTATGGGGTCGCCATACAAAAAGTATGGATAAATTGAAAATTTTTCACAATTTTGGATTTTTACTATAGAATTTATTTTACAACCCCGTTTGATCAGTAAGGGAAGTTTTT
Organism: Dilophus febrilis; assembly: GCA_958336335.1. NCBI lineage: Eukaryota > Metazoa > Arthropoda > Insecta > Diptera > Bibionidae > Dilophus > Dilophus febrilis. The sequence continues at coordinate 2,095,158 of OY284468.1, read as the reverse complement.
AGAGAATTTCATTATCTATCGAACGCGTCTCTGAACGTTATTCTATCTTATCGGGTTCCTAAGTTATGATGTTTTTACTACAACCCTTACGAAATAAAAAAAAAGTTTTTTTTACTTTAATTGGGCAAAATCAAACTCTTTTCATTCAATTTTTAAGGGTGAAATTTTCGTGAAGATGTATTGATTTTAAGGGTGAATCTTAAGTAAAATGAACTGAATTTTCCGAATTTACAATAATATTATGGGGTCGCCATACAAAAAGTATGGATAAATTGAAAAATTTTCACATTTTTAGATTTTTACTATAGAATTTATTCTACACCCCCATTTGATTAGTAAGGGAAGTTTTTAGAAAATTTAATTATCTATCGAACGCATCCCTGAACGTTATTCTAACTAATCGGGTTCCTAAGTTATGATGTTTTTACTACAACCCTTACGTAATAAAAAAATAACGATTTTTTTAACTTTAATTGGACAAACTCAACCACTAATCATTCAATTTTTCATTACATTTTAAATACTAATCAATGGTTAATCCATATTAAAGACAATCAATCACACACACACACACACATACACACATATTATGAATAGGTAATCGTGATATTATAAAAATTAACTAAAAATAAAAATTTATATTAAAAACCGCAGGTGTAACAACAAAAAAAACCTTCGCGTTTTTTGTTTTCTACGATTTAGGTGCGAAAATGCGAATGTATTTATTGTAATAAAATCAAATTTACATATTACATATTACAAATTTTATAATTTATGGGTACAGTACAAAGTAACACGAACTGCATCGCTGTCGTGTGTGTGTGAAAATTTATTATCAAAAACAGTATGCGGTTTTCAACTCTATATTGTGATTATTAATATAATACAACATATATAATGAATGGGGACCGCATTGACATTTTTCTATATACATACATTGATATTAATATTAAATTTAATGTTGTAATAAAATAAAAGAAAATAAACAACTTGCAAATCGCATATAAATATTAAATATATTAAAGTTGATCTAATAAAAAAAAAATGCAATAATATTTTTATTTTTTTTTCACCGCAGTTGTGCGAATAAATTCATTTTATCTTTTGACATAGTTCAATAATTATATTATTGATTTGATTTGATTTCATTTGATTGTTATTTATTATACATATATTTTATTATTGATAATAATTTGGCGTGACAATACCATTTTTTTTATTATTTTTATTATTTGTTTTATTATAAGCTGGGTTTAAAAAATAATTTACAGAGTGTCGACGAATTGTTTTATATCATTTAAAACATGTTAAATTCATGCCCATATGGTTTTTGTCAAGTGCTAATGAACAAAACTCATATGAATAAAGATCGAATGAATTTAAAATATCTGAACGGTATAATTAAAGCGATTGATTAACGAATTTTCAGTCAGTCAGACTTGATACAGCATCTACTTCAATGTAAACGCGACCAGAGGGATGCAAGATCGCCAAAGACAACGGTCCTTGAAATGTATAATTGTATATTAAATCCATTCTTCACATTTTTCTTCAGTGATTTTTCTTCAGTGACTGTACCATTTTCTTTTCGTATCATCATTTTTCGCATTACCCATAGTAAGGGGTTATTGTAACGATAGGGAAATTTTTTCAACATCTTAAAAAAATATAAAATTATCCATCGATACAGTTGCAATACGATAGAACGAACCGTCTTTCTGGCCTTTCAAATATTCAGATTATCCGAACGTTTTCCGTACTATATGATCTCCGCGTGATACTTAACAGTCTTCGATAATTCCCTCTCCGTTTCAATTCAATATATTTTCAAACAAACAGATCATTAATCAATGAAGAACCTTTTTTTTGTGTGATTGAAAACCGTTTTCTGGCGATTGAAAACTGTTTTCTGGGGATTGAAATCCTTTTTCATGCATTAAGAACCCTTTCTGTTGATTGAAGAATCTTTTCTAGTGATTGAAAAACATTTCCTTGTGATTGAATAACTTTTTCATGATTCAAGAACCTTTTGCTGGCGATTGAAAACCCCTCTGGTGATTGAAGAACTTTTTCATGAATTAAGAACCATTTCTGTTGATTCAAGAATCTTTTCTGTTGATTCAAGAATCTTTTCTAGTGATTGAATAACCTTTTCATGATTGAAGAACCTTTTCTAGCGATTGAAAACCCTTTTCTGTGGATTTAAGAACTTTTTCATGAATTAAGAACCCTTTCTGTTGATTAAAGAATCTTTTCTAGTGATTGAAAAACCTTTTTTGGTAATTGTAAAACCTTTTCTGGGGATAGAAGAACTTTTTCATGAATTAAGAACCCTTTCTGTTGATTGAAGCATCTTTCCTAGTGCTTGAAAAACATTTTCTGGTGATTGAAAAACCTTTACCATTGATTGAAGAACGTTTTCCTGATTGAAGAACGTTTTCTGGTAATTGAAAACCCTTTTCTGTGGATTGAAGAACTTTTTCATGAATTAAGAACCTTTTCTGTTGATTAAAGAATCTTTTCTGTTGATTGAAGAACATTTTCTGGTTATTGAAGAACTGACAGTTTCACAAAAACTGACAGAAGACCAAAGCTGAAAAGTGGAAATCTTATGCATGGAAAATAAATCGACGTCTGATACATTTGATTTGACGGTTTTGAATGTAACGCTCCGAATGAAAAAAAGATTCTTTATCTATCTTCACATGCAAATGGGGTCAGATATATGACAAAACAAACACGCCAATTGAGGATCCGCCAGAAACTCAATCGAGGAAATCTTTTAATATAAAATTTTACATAGAGAAGTACAAAAGATGGTTCTATATGGTTCGCAGTAACTATGGGCGCTGGCAGTAATTGCGACAATCTCAGGGTGTTTTTTTTATTTTTAGATAATTGTTTGTTGAACCGCAAATTAATATCCACCTACCTCAATTAAACAAAAGACAGAATAAAAAAATAACAATAATCTATGTTCACAATCAATAAACCGTTTTGAATACTATCTGGACATAATAAATTCCTACAAAACTGAAGTTAGTATACAGGTCCAAGAATATTAACTTTACCATATTAAATGATTATTGATCAAAAGTTTAATTATGAAAAGAAAAACCTCTACAGATGTCGATTAAACACAATTTTTTTTATTTTTTTTGTGTCACTCACCCGGTATTATAATAATAAAAACTATGCATAAAAATTCATATCAATTACTATTCATTTAAAATGCGTCGCCGTTCGTTCGTTCGTTCAGTAAGTTTTGTTTAAGGCATGATGGAGATTATACAAATAATAATAATAATAATAAATTTATGCAGTAGCTATAATAATAAATAATATACTGATTATTATTTTGAAAAATGATAATCGCGATAATTTTTATTATTAATAATAATTACCGGTACTTTGCAAAAAGGTAATGAACTGCACAATTCTTTTTATTATTATTATTATTAATATCGTTATTTTGTTTTTAATATATTTCAATTGCTTATTGTGTAACAAATGTCTTTTTCTTTTTTTGATGATAACAAATTCGTAATTTTTTTGTAAATTAAAGATCAAATACACAAAGAAAGTTGAAACTGAATGGGAATGTTTTGATGAAATGCGTTTAAATTCAAGTAAAATCCGTCGATTAAAACGATTTAGAATCTTCAACAACCAAAACATATTCATAGAAATCATTTAGATAATGAATAAAAGTAATAAAAATGGCTTCATTCATTCATGGAGAGACCACCCAAAAAAAAAACAAAAAAAAATAAACAAATTAATAATTAATTTTACGATCACAAATTAAATATAAATAAATTATATTTTTATGTTAATTTTATGCACAAAAAAAATAAAAAAATACAAATGACAAAAATTTTTTTATCTTTATCTATTAAATTTGCTTTATCTTTTGCAAAATACAAAAACAAAACAAAAAAAAATTCTCACCTAAATCAATTTTGCATAAATTTTTTCATTTAATTATTTAATTTTTTTTTTTTAATTAGTAACTCTCTTTTTTTTTGAATAAATGATGAAGAAGAAAATTAAAAGGAATGAATAAAAAATAAACAAACAAACCCAATCTCTATAAAATCTTAAATCTAAATTGCGCCGCGATGGCAAATCAAATGGCGAATATAGAAAAAAGGTTATTAAACTTTGAAAAACAAAACAAAAAACAATTCTTACCTGGCATACAAACACAACGAAATGTTCCCGGATCATCTAAGCAGCTACCATCATTTTGACACGGATGACTTTCACATTCGTTAACATTCGTTTCACACCGTGGTCCCGTAAATCCCTGTGAACAATCACATTTAAATGAACCCGGTGTATTTACACAAACACCATTATGTTCACACGGTGATCCCTGTTCGCATTCGTCAATGTCCTCTGAACAATCAATACCCTTGTAACCGGTGGCACACGAACACGTAAACGAACCATTTATTGGACTTGTATCACAAATTGCATCCGCATGACATGGATTCGATGTGCATGCATCATCCAAATGACATAATAAACCAGTTTTCCCTGTTGTACATCGACAATAGAAACTACCAACACCATCGATACAGGTGGCACCGTGAAAGCAAGCCGCATCAACACAATCATCAATATTCTCACTACAATCGGAACCGGCCCAACCATTTACACAAATACACGAATAACTACCCACTGTATTTGTGCACGTTGCTCCATTTTGACATACTTGCGGACGTGTTGCACACTCATCAATATCATGTTCACAATAATCACCGAAAAAATTTGCCGTACATTTACAACGATACGAATTAACGCCATCCATGCATGTACCACCATTTTGGCATGCATGACCGGGGCAATCGTCAATGTTCAGTTCACAATTGGCACCCTCAAAACCTGTGTGGTAAAATAGAAAAATAAAAATAAATGAATTTTATTATTTAAAATATTGATTGGTGGCTTAACGATATTTAAATAAACGACCGGGGGGGGGGGGGGGGGGGCGGACGCTTTGGCGTGGTGAAAGGCGGAACGACCAATAAGTTTGTTGGATCGGAGTCGTACACTCCGATTAGCAGAGCTACGGCGAGGGACATAATCGAGAATTGGGTCATTTCCGTAAATCAAAAAAGATGGAAGGAAGTAAAAGGACTCAGACTCAGTCGTTCAGGATGGCACTTGGGCTGAGATTAGGAAACACCAATCGATAGGTTCTTGGCTTAGGAGGGCGGGGAACTCTCCGGAACTCTCAGGTGGCATTCACATCTTCGTGGCATGGCGGCGACTTCAGGCATCATCCATTGTGGGGATGAAAATTTTTACAGATTATACATGCAGACTCTGGCTGCTAGAGGATGAGGAAACGGCTGCGCACATTGTGTGCAAATATCCAACGGCTTTGTAGAACATACGGATGGGGTTCGTCGTATCGGGCACCGGTTCCTCGCAGAGAGTGAGCTGGGAAGGATGGATACCCTTAAACGGAGATGCTTGAGATAATGCAGGGACACTTAGATATTCGACGACGATGGGCAATCGGGGAGACCTGAGTGGCAAACTGAGTCGGTGGCAATCACAGGAGGTACGAAAAGGGGCCCAAGAATGGAACAAATTCAATTTAAGGTGAATGGAATAGACGTATAGAAACAAAGTTCAATTTAATTCTTTGTCTATATGTATATTAAAATTTTAAATCCAATAAAACATTTATTTTGTTCTTCTTTTTTCCAATAATTTTATAAGTATAAGAAAAGAAAATACAAAATAAAAAAAAAAAAGTGAATTGAAAAATGCATCAAAAAAGTCTTTGAATTTATTATATTATATATACACTATAGAGTTATACATACTTACTATAAAATAAGTATTTTTTTTATTAAGCTAAAACTATACGTATGGATGATGGTATGTGAAATTGAATCATATATAAATAACAAATACCAAAAAATAAACGATATACTTTATAAATAGTTCACAATTTGGCCCGCGGTGATCACGAAGATTATAATCTTAAAAAACAATCATCATCTCAAAACCAAAAGAAAGAATTAATAATACAAAAACACAAACAAATACAAACACACACTCTTTGAAATGCGAATATATGTATCCCAATGTAAAAGCCAACAAACACGAAACAATATTACAATTTATTTGTAAAAAATATATTTACATATATAAAAAAACATGTTTTTTTTTTGCGATATGCCAAACAACGAGAACAGAAAGTACATCTTGCACTAGGATGAAAATTTATATAGAGAGGGATACATTTTATGGAATAGGTCCGGTTGGCTGTTAAGGCTGTTACAAAACCCAATTATATAGGTTGTGGGAAGGAATAAGTAAGTAAGGGGCCGGCAAATTCCCAAAATTTATTCAGATAAGTTCTCATAAACGCCTTTGAATGAAATGAATCAGAGCGATCCTGAAAACAATTCCCTCAATACTAAAAACAAAACAAATTCCAATTCATTCATGCCCGTTTTCAAATCCGAAACTTCAAGTGAATTATAATTGTATCATAGAAACAGAACAATAGAAATAAAGTAAATATAAAAAAAGAAAACAAACCATTTTCCATATAACAATTTTACAATTACGCAGAGTACGTACGATTTGATGGTTGATGGGAAATCAATGAATTTTATTATTCTATATTTCTTTTAATATTTATGTAGGATAATGATTTGCTTTGAGGGTATCACGCATTCTTTTTTTCCGATTTAATTTATTGTGTTTTATTAAAATTTAACTAAAATACATGAAGATCAAATCGAATTGATCACAAAAAAATTTTATATGTAAATACTTTTTATATTTTTATATTGATTTTTTTTTCCTTATAATTATTTAAATACACAGTATGACAATTAATATTCCGGACTGGTCTTAGGATTAAACATTAAAATAAAGATTTTTTTTTTATTTATTCTAAATATTCTCCTCCTGATTCATTACAACTGCGCGTTACATCCATTTAATAATGATTCAAATGCGTGTTCCACAGCTCATTTTGTGGTTTGTGGCCTCTAGTGAGCGTGTAGATGCCGCTTGAATGGTTTCAATATCCTCAAAAAAACATCCTTTCAATTTAATTTTAAGTTTTGGGAACAAGGAGAAGTCACACAAGGTGCTAAATCAGGTGAATACGCGGTGGATGATTTAACACACACATACTTGATTTCGAGCCAAAAACTGACGAACAATAAATGAAGTGTGACTTGGTCCACTATCGTGTAACAAACACCAACTATCTGATTCACGATATTCAGGTCTAATACCACGAATCCTGTCCATCAATAAACGCTTCAAAACTTCGATATAATATGCGTCACGGACTGTTGGTTTGAAGAGTTGGAATGAATTCTTTATGGATAATTCCCTTGCTTTCGAAAATTGTTACGAGCATTGTTTTGATTTTCGATGGAACTTTTCTTGTTTTTTTGTTTAGCCTGTGTTTTAGCCATCCACGAAACGTTTATACCACTCAAAAACTTGTGTTCTTCCCATACAATTATCGCCATTAACTTGCTGCATCGATTTGAACGTTTCTGTTGCAGATTTACCAAGCTTTGTGTTGAATTTAAGGACTGCTCTCTGTGTTCCATGTTAAAATTTCTCGTTCAATTAAAACATTGTTTCACAAGAAATGTTATAACTTTTTTATTTGTCAACCAAATGCAATGAAATTTTTACAGACGATAGAGAAAACATCAAGCTTCAAAACACATGTTCTGAATCACATAGATCGTCCTAGTGGTCCCAGTGGTTATTGAGATATGGTTTGAGTCCGGAATATTAATTGTCGCATTGTGTAGTTTTAATATTACTTTATTTTTCAATTGGAATTTAACTAATTTTTTTTTTTATTTATTTACTTAAACAATTCTTTATAATTATAAGATTTTTACTTTCATATATAAAAAAAAATATAAAAGAAGAATCAGAAGAAGAAGAAGAAAAAAAAACCGAATAAAGTCATCAATAAATCAATTCAATCATCATCTTATTGGAATGAAGAAACATTTCCGGTAAATAGTTTTTTTTATTACTATTAATTTACAATGAAAAAGATTTAAATCAATTCAAACAAATATACCGATCGCATATTAAACATACATAACTATAATAATAAATCAAACAATTGCTAATTTGAATCATAATTGAATTTGCAAACAAAGTGGAATGACTATGGAATGAGTTTTCAAAACATTTAAAATTATTATAACTTTATAAAAATGGCTTTAAATTGTTTTTGGATTATGAAGCAAAATCCCCATCCTACACCAAATACCGTTTTTGTGCCGCAGAAAAGTCAAATCGCGATTGGTGGTGGCACGAATGCTCAATTTATTGTGGAAAAACCATCGTCGAGTTGCAGAGTCTGAAATAATGCTTTCGTCGACTATCAAAACAAAATGAGACGCATCATAACGACTAAATATGCGACTTGGATCGTGTGACTTCTGGCTTTTCGTTAAGCTTAAGGGAACCGATACAGGATACCGTTTTGACACGATTAAAGAGATTGAAAAGCCGAATCGAAGAGGCCGAACTGATGGCCATTCCGGAACGAACGAGTATAAACAATATTTTGAAAATTGGAAAAAGCATTGGCATATAGTTGCATTGCATCAGGCGGGGATCATTCCATTGAAAAACTTTCACACATTGTAAAAAAAAATACACAATAAATATGTGGATAAAGTAGTTGGTTATATATAGACATTGAAAGAATCAGAATAACAATCAGAATAAGAATCAGAACCCGATGAACTTATCTGGTATCCTAAAACCAAACCTGCACATTAATTCCTTTGTCCTATAAACGTGACGTGATATTCATTTTGTTGAATTAGTAAATATTTGAATTAGTAAATATATATAGTTAATGATGACATAATTTTTTGATATTTCAATCGCATCAAAGAAATTTAGGTTAATCTATATGGAAAATCTATTCTTTTATTATTATTATTAGAGTAATCGTAATCGTCATCGTCACAGTTAAAGAAAATCCAAAGCCACAGGTTGTTTTAATGATAAATCATATACAAATATATATAATTTTTTAATGATGACGAAGAAAATAAAATAAAAATATAAATATAAATATGAATAATGTATATTCGCGTGTCACACAAACAATAATAAAATACACGCACGTATATACGCGTACGTTTTGTGAATGCGTTTCTATATTATACAATAAAAAAAAATAAAAATACGATGAGATGATACTCTATTCAGAAATACATTTAATTCTTTATAAAATATTATTTAAATAATGCAATCAGTGATCAGTGCGGAACAAACGAATTAAAATATACCTTTTGGAAGTATTCATAAAATCAACTACATAACGTTTAACTATATAAAACAATGCGGTACTGCGAGATAAACTGCTCAAAAAAAGGAAGATTTTCTAAAATGTTTTGATCCCCTGATCGTGTTAGAATTTCGATTGGATTCTCATAGCCCACATATATAGTGGTTAAATAAAACAAAATCCAAGATTAGAACCGAAATAAAATGGGCAAAAATTACCAAGACTGCGCATTACATTCACGAATGAATGAATGGAAAGGAAATATAATCCTTGCAAGGGGTTAGAGTTGTAGATAAAATCAACAAAATTTCATGGAATTTGGTAAACCTTCACCTCTATGGAGGTTGAGAGGTTGATGATCAGGCAGGCAGGATTGACATCAATCAATAGAAATTCTATTAAGATAGAAATGAAATGATCTAATTGCTTTCTATATCTCTATTTTCCAACTATATCCAACACTGTGTATAAGCATTTGTATAATGTATACGTACGTACAAAAATTATATGCGGTGTGCATGCATATATAGATATTTTATATGAACGTATACGTTTGTATATTTATATTATTACACTATACATACACTATACACTATACGATATATGATACGATACAAATAAGATATGTTTATGAACCTCCAGCTATACAATTGTATTATGTATATATAAGAATGCAATTTCTATATTTATTATAAGCTTAGCGAAGTTCACTTGAACCAAAAAAAAAAAACAATTCCAAAAACAACCAAAAAACACTTGAATTCATGATGATGATGATGATGGCTGTTTTTTTTCCTTTAAACATTTTCATCCATTCATTTAAATTTTTTTACATTTTCTGTATATAGTATAGATTCAAATAAATATATATTCAATCTTCAAAAAAAAAAATTAGTGGGACACAAACAACACAAGTGTGTATTAAAATTAAGATGAATATCAATATATGTATGGATTTGAATGGAATGGTTTGTTGGTTGGTTCGTTGCTGGTTAAATATGGTACATATTATTTGTATTATTATTATAATTATTATTATTATTATTATTATGTTATGTTATTCATATTGTATTCATATAAAGCCCAAGCATAATAAATAATAAAGTGCGATTGTAGTCAACAATTCAACAGATATATACAGCACTACAACTGAAAAACAATATATGCATTGCATACATGCAATATAAAACATAATGACGACGACGACGTATGTATGGTATATATAATAAAAAAAAGTACTACAAACAAACAATCAGACAGTGTATTTACAAAAGAATACGATGATGACGATGAGATCTGAATGAGGATTGATGAGGATTTTGCAATGAATCCGCCGAAACATAGTCGCATAGATTACAAAAATGCAGATTCGCCATAGACATTTTTATAATGGAAAAAATTTAAAATGATAAATTAACAAAAAAAAACAAAAACCCTAAAATTTTTTAAAGCCAAGAGAAAAGAAATAAAATCTTATACAGAGAAAACGATCCATAAGGACAAAAAATAGAGAAAGGAAAGGAAGAGGACGAATATAGAGAAAGGAGCAGGGCGCATTAAATGATCCTAAAGTAACGACGAATCGTTGAATGAAGCAAGGAATTATTTAGAAAATATTTTCCATTAAATTCAATAACACCTCTCTCTCTCTGGCTCATAAGAAACGTACTAATATCCATAAACTTTTCTGTTGATTGCTATGGGGATGGTGGAAAGAGAGTCCCCAAAAAAAAAAAAAAAAGAGACAGAGCTTGATTAAAACGACAATTTACATTATATTCGCGATGAGCAATTCGATGGGAAACGTGATTCGAGATTCGGGTAGGTGAAGTGAATCGAAAAGGAAAGGGACAAGCGGACCCAATTAAAAAATACCATAAAATCAAATGCGGTGCGGTTTTAGTCAGTTAGAATCTCATTTTATAGCCTATGGGTAGTCTTAGGCAGATTTCTCCTTTATAAAAAACAATTTTTCTGGTTTTTGCCAACTTTTTTGAATACTAACCCAATTTGTTTCAAATAATCAATGTGTTTTTCTGGGGGAGTCAATCAATAAACAGACTAAGGACATTTGAAAGCTTAAAAAAGAAACATTTGCCAGAAAATCGCCAGCAGCACTAATGCAATTACTGTTTTTTTTTCTCTCTGTTATTATTCTTCAATGAATTGATTAGTGTTTAAATAAGTGATATCCAGGTAATATTAACCAAAATATAAGATAGCCTGAGGACAAATCAAGATTACATTCGCGAAGGGAAGTATAACACAATCGTTGAAGAGGAAGACAAGTATGCAAAAATTCAAAAAAAAAATTATCAAAGACCGTGAGAAAATATAGCTTAATATGGCTTCGGGAGTATGATTAGAAACACAATTTCAGATAGCCTAACTCAATAAGATGAGGAAGAGGAAGAACAATGGGATGGAAGAACAAGAGGAAGAATAAGAAGAAAAAGAAGAAGAAGAAGTAGAAGTAGAACTAGAAGTAGAAAAAAGAAGAAGAAAAACAAGAAGAACCAGAACCAGTTTCCTGCAAAGGAAAAACTCCTTCAGAAATGCTTTCAGAGTTTCCTGCAAAGGCAAAACTCCTTCAGAAATGCTTTCAGAGTTTCTTACAAAGGAAAAACTCCTTCAGAAATGCTTTCAGAGTTTCTTACAAAGAAAACCTCCTTCAGAAATTCTTTTAGGAGTTTCCTACAAAGTAAAAAGTCCTTCAGAAATGCTTTGGGAGTTTCCTACAAAGGAAAAATTCTTTCAGAAATGCTTTCAGAGTTTCTTACAAAGGAAAAACTCCTTCAGAAATTCTTTTAGGAGTTTCCGCCAAAGGAAAAACTCCATCATAAATGCTTTCAGAGTTTCCACCAAAGGAAAAACTCCTTCACAAATGCTTTCAGAGTTTCCGCCAAAGGAAAAACTCCTTCAGAAATGTTTTGGGAGTTTCCTACACGGGGAAACTCCTTCAGAAATTCTTTTAGGAGTTTCCTACACCGGGAAAACTCCTTCAGAAATTCTTTTAGGATTTTCCTACAAAGGAAAAATTCCTTCAAATAGAACTATAGTAAACAATAAGAGAACACACAATCATTAGAACCATAATGCTAATTATTTATACTGTTCAAGTGCACAAATACTAAATAAAAACAGAAACTTTTTTAAATATATAAATAAACCATAATTATAATACATAGATACATAAATACACGTAAACATTTATTTATATATAGTTATAGAGTTAGTTATATATATATAAGATGAGGACCGGGCAGTGGTTAAAAAAGTATTCTTTCCCACGGTCTTATATCTGCTTCAACTTTTTTTTATATTGGTATATATATATATATACATGTTTTTTATTTTTTTTTTAACTTGTATATGTATGTAATAAAAAAACGCTAGTATATATGATAATATTTATACATCATGCTATATATATGAATAAGAGGAAGTCTGCTGCCACACCAAACCAGTCATATATATATATATATGGTTAAAGATAGAAATATGTTGTATATAGTATAATGTAATGTGTAATAAAATAATATACGACATTCGACGACGAATATATAGTATACACACATTGTGTTGTTATTCAAGCAACAATTAAAACAACAACATAAAGTTTCAAAAACTTCGATTTGTTTGTTGTTTATTTATTATTCACTTATTCAATTAGTTCTTAGTTAGTCACCCAGTGATCGCTTCAACTTCATGATCATCTTTTATTACTATATCTAACTCAATATAGTTTTAGTTTTGAATGTATTTTTTTAGTGTCAAAAGACACAAAATACTTACAAAAGACTACAAATCAGTCACCTGCACGGTCTAAGCCTACCGGTCATAATTTGGATAAAATCGTCGTACGGAATCATTTCCGGCCATAACATTCACAACATAAACACTTTTTGAGCGATGTTGGACTTATATTTTCGATTTTCTTTTGGGAAAATATCAAAAAAATAAACCTGAAGTTACTAAATTTTAAAGAAAATCCAATTTTCTAAAGTCAATTCCATTTGATTTTCTAAAGGAAATTATAAATCGAAATATTCTAAAAGGATTTCCATTTAAAAAGGAATTTCCATCTAATTTTCTAAAACAAATTCGATATGATTTTCTAAAGGAATTACCATCTAATTTCCATCTCATTTTTCTAAAGGAATTTCCATCTCATTTTGTAAAACAAATTCGATTTGATTTTCTAAAGGAATTTCCATAGAATTTTCTAAAAGAAATTTCCATCTAATTTTCAAAAGGAATTTCCCTCTCATTTTCTAAAGGAATTTCCATTTGATTTTCTAAAGGAATTTCCCTATCATTTTCTAAAGGAATTTCCATTTGATTTTCTAAAGGAATTTCCATCTAATTTTCTAAAACAAATTCCAATTGATTTTCTAAAGGAATTTCCATCTCATTTTCTAAAGGAATTTCCATCTAATTTATTAAAGGAAACTAAATCGAAATATTCTAAAGGGATCCATTTTAAGGAATTTCCATCTAAAGGAATTGCCATCTAAAGGAATTTCCATTTAATTTTCTAAAACAAATTCCATTTAAGTTTCTAATGGAATTTCCATCTAATTTTCTAAAGGACATTTTCATCTAATTTTCAAAAGGGAAATTTCACCTCCTTTCCTTTCCTGTCTCAACACCTCTCAGCTTTCCAACTTCCAAAAAATGTTAAACGCTAAAGAGCCAGAAACGTTATATAGCAGCCCCAATATTACGTTTTTTTTCTCTTTTGGTATGATATTGAAATGACTGTTGCATAATGAAATTTATGGGTTGGATTACTCATGGAAAATATTTAGTTTAAGCCATTTGTCTTAATATTGACATGATAGGATTAAATCGGGGTAGGTTACGGATGACTGCTATTTCGTGTATATTCCCAATTCAATATATAGACATTGATTATTCAAATTACATTTTCGCAAAATCAAACAAAGATCGATTCCTGCAATGCAAGTGTATATCAAATCAACAAATAACTATAACTATAACTAACACTTTTTCACTATCAAATAGAAATTTAACTATATAAAAGTATATATAGATAGATAGATAATAAATTAAAGTACATATAAAATCCATAAATCCATTGAGATATACGCAAAAAAGATTCATATACCGCATAAGAACATATATCATCTGACTGAATGTCTGCAAAGTTCTTTCTTCCATACAACATAATATACATTAAAAAAAATAAAAATATACGCGGATATATTACAAAAAAATCTTTATATGCTTTAGATGCTTTAGATGCAATTAAAAATAAATAGAAAATACCATATTATTTTTTATATCATCATTACAAAATTTTTAAATGTAATGTAGCTCTATATATGAAAACGCAGAAACTCTATAAAACTCTATAAATTCAATTAAAATGCATACAAAATAAAAAAAAAAGAAAGAGAATTCACTTAAAGAGTGTGTAATTTATTATAATATAATAAATATATTGAATTGATGATATATATTGAATTTTTCACATATAAATAATAAATAAATTTTCATTAAATATATTATCGACGCGATTGTTTGGTTGGACGATTAGATGATGATGCTTGATGCTGTTTTAGCTGCTATTATTATTATTATTATTATTATTATATATATACAATTAAGAACAAATGAAACTCATCGTTTATATATACACGATATATATATAGATAATATAATAATAATAAAAGAAAATTGATGTTCAAAACGAAAAAAAGAAGTTGTTTTTAGTTAATTATTTTACAAATATATAATCTAACAACGAACGATATACATTTAATTATTTATATATTAATATCTATATAGATATTTATATAAGTAAGTATTAAGTGCATACTTAAATGGAACATGTGTATAAAAATGCAATGCAAGAGCTAAAGTTTTAATAAAAAATCAATTGCAAATTCCAATTTAATGTGTAATTATTTGATTAACTTTTAAATTTCTTAATCATATCGTTAAACATTCAGATAATTTGTTTCTTAAAGTATCGTTGAGTTTGCTAAAGAATACAATTTAAAATATAAAAAAAATTACCTTTGCCCCATCCATGATCCATGGAGATGGTAAAATTTCTCTAAAACATTAATAAGATCCCTATTTTAATTTTTTTAACCCCTTTGAATAACTGTCTTCTGTCTTCGACATGCGAGACTAGAGATCAATATAATATTGAAGGGATTTTAATGGGGAGGATTATAAAAATAAAAGAGGATAAATAACTTGAAATTGAATCTAATTCAGTTTGTTTTTAATATAGAAATTATTGTGTATAGTCTTTCAAATCTACATAAACCAAAACTTGACAAAACTTCATTATATTTTTCAATCCAAAATAAAAAAAGAAAAATAAAATCCCAATTCCAGCAGGTAAACCCTGAATGTTTACCGATTTACCTGCTGGAATTTGGATTTTTATACCAATTATTCATTATGGCTATGTCAAAAATTCCCTCAAAATACCAATCCTCGCAGAAGAACCGATGCGACTGTATTAAACGAAAGGATCGAATACAAATTCAAAGAAATGTTATTGTTGAGATAACAATCAAGGGATATTATATTAGATGACTAAATGGGCGAGAAATCTGAGTTGGTATTCAGTTACAATTTTGATAAAAATCAAATTTTTTAAAGTAACTCTTATGTTGTTAGATAAATGATAAAATCGTCAACTGAAAATGATATGGTAACAACCCATTTTTGATATCTTGAGTTCGAATCCTATATATATATATATAGCAAAAGACATGAGACAGAGATTTTTTTCTGTGAATATCAATTAGACATTTTACAATGCGGTTGTCAAATAAGTCAAATTACGCACCATGACACCATGAAACAGATTAATAAATTATATGAAGCCAACAATAGTTTCTGTATAAACGATAAAACCAATTTTATTCAATGGGTTTTGTTGTAATAGACGGGAGTGTAATCCCGTCCGAGACGGTAATTTCGTGCGAGATGGTAATAAAATTTTTTAAAGCCTTATGATTCCTTAATACATTCATTTCAAATAATAACCCCCCAATAATGGGCTATGTCAAAAATTTGATCTATTATCCATAATTCATGAACATTATCCTCCAGAGTTATAGAATGTTTAGCGTCGCACATAAGATGAGGACATGCCTTCTAAAATTAAATCTTATATATACGTAAGAATTTAACCGAACATCTTATATATTTTATATGTATATAGTTAATTTGTTTAATAGGAATTTGTTGATAAAAAAAATCAGTTCATTTGACCGGTAAATCCTATAAATATATAAGACTATGATGTTTTTTTCTTTTTGTGAAAATTAAAATTCGCAGAAAATTCAGAGGAGGAAGAAAGTTGAATTAAAAAGTATAGTCATAATTTGTCATTGTCGCAAATTTTTATGTTGTATTTTGATAAACAAAAATAATTAAGAACTTAATCTAAAGGCTAATATTTGATGTGTGTGTATGTATGGTTGACTCTCCAAACGAATTTTTGGTATACTTAATATTAACATATAATTGTTTAAAATCAATTAATAAATAAAATAAAAAAAAAAATGATTTTACATACCTGGCGGACAAGTACATTCATATGAATAGGTATTTGATTGTCGACAAGTACCACCATTTAGACATGGTGACGGTGAACATGGAATATATTTTGATTCACAATTTTTTCCCGTATAACCGGCACCGCATAAGCATCTGTAATAAAAAAAACGAAAACATTTTTATATAACTTAAAATAAATCGTTAAAGTTAAAGTTGAAAAGATAAATTTTCTAATCTTATTATTTATAGATCACGGTTTCAGTGCTAATAATCCTTAGTATAAGATGGGATTCTGATATTAGACATCGTCCAACGGTCGGTTTTTTTCCACGAAGATTAACAACTAATCGGATGGAAATTCAATATAGACGGGGGTTGCTTTTATCTAGAATCCAAAATCTAAATCGTTTTTGCTTGCTTTTTGATTTAGACCGTGGACTTGACTTATGATTTGATTTCATCTCGGTCCAAATTGGGTTAAAGTCCTTTCTTTCACACGCTTACAATTGGGAGTTTTTATCTGTATCATTTTTTCCAAAATAACAATAAAATTCAACAAACCCACCATTCCTCCTCGTCCATATATAACTTCTTATATATACATATATATATATATATATATATGTTTTTTTCTTTATATATTACACATTACACATTTTATTATTATTTTTATAAAACTATACTATTGTATACAAATATGAGTAAGACTTTTCGCAATTTAAACTTCCTTGGTTTATCTATTTGGACAAATGATTTTATTTTTCCGTTGATAGTATTGTTACTAACATAAATTTTACGTTAATTGGTTCATTGCTGTGTAGTAGTTACGTGTGTGTGTGTGTGTGTGGAACAAATAAAAGTTGTTTATTCGATTTGTTTATTTTTTGATAATGTCTGAAATTATTCAACAAAAAGAACCAGCATTAAATTTTGTTCGCGAAATGAAATATCGGTCGCCGAAACGTTCAGAATGGTGCAGAAGAAGGCTTTTGGTGAGAAGTCGATGTCCAGATAGCAAGTGTTTTCGATTGGTGACACAAATTGTTCAAAGAAGGTCGTGAATGTGTTGAAGACGAACCACATCAAAGACGACCAAGACGACCTCTACTGCGATGAGCTGCACGCCAACAAACAAATCAAAGAATTGGTGCTGCTGCAAATCGTCGTCGATTGACTACTATAGAGAGCTTGCTGATATTGTTGGAATTTTCAAAAATGGGTCAGTCAACACAATTTTTTGAAAGACCGTTTTTGTGCAGCAGAAAAGTCAAATCGCGATTGGTGGTGGAAAAATGCTCAATTTATTGTGGAAAAACCATCGTCGCGTTGCAGAGTGTGAATTAAATGCTTTCGACTATCAAGACAAAATGAGACGCATCATAACTGGAGGGAGATGCGACTTGGATCGTGTGACTTCTGGCTTTTCGTTAAGCTTAAGGGACCCGATACAGGACACCGTTTTGACATGATTGAAGAGAATGAAAAGCCGAATCGAAGAGGCCGAACTGATGACCCTTTCGCGGAAGACGAGTATAAACAATGTTTTGAAAATTTGGAAAAAGCGTTGGCATATAGTTGCATTGCATCAGGCGGGGATCATTTTGATGGTGATGATTTAGATTTAGATTTAGAAGAATAAATAAAGATTTCAACAGTAAAGTAAATAAAAGTCTTACTCATATATTTGTTGTACACAGTAGTATATAATTATTTTATTTTTTTTTTTAAATTGACACTAATTTAACAATATTGCATTTTGTTTTTGTTCATGTTGTTTATACAAATAGAGATTATTTGTTTTGTATATATTATATATGTTTTCTATTTTATAACATTTTATTAAAATAAAATGTGTATTAATAAAACAAGAACGAAAAAAAAAAGTGTATCAATTGAATCTCTGTGCATTATAAAATATAATTTTTTTTTTTTTATGTATGTTATTGCCTAAAAATGGAAACTTGATGGGAAAGTAATAGTGTATGTGCCTTATTTTATTTATTTATTTATTTTTACAATTTTTGTACTTACATGTTATGAATTAAAATTGACATGATATAAAAATGTATTTTTTTATGGTAAAAATAAAAACCTAACGCAAAATAACAATTTTCAATAAAACAAATTCATATTATCTATAAATAATATATTATTTATTTATTTTATATGTAATACATACATATCTATCTCTGTGAATTGTCATTATTTGTCATCTATCTATCTCTATATATATAAATGTGATTGAATGAATGAACGGATATGTGTTGGATTATTGGCATGCGATTAGTCTTTCTATATATATATATATATATCAATACAGATTTATAACATAGTAAAAGTTTAACCAAAAAAAAATACTACAGAGATAAAAGGTTGATCCGCAGATTTGTTAAATTACAGTTTAAGAATTGTCAAATTATATAGAAATGAATTAAATACGGGACGGATTCTTAAAAAAATGGTCTACGATCAAAGAAGAATTTTTAATTATTTTACCTCTATATATAATAAATTGCCCTCCAAAAATTCCATTAATTTTGTCACTCTCTTCCCTTCGTTTTTTTACTTTTCAAAACTCAATATCACAAATTACACGAAAAAAAAGTTCTATAGGAGATAAAATCAACCAAAAACCAATATTTTTCCATATTCTTTCATATTTAATCACACAAACACAAAAATTAATCAATTATTAAATAATTTTTTGTTTAATTAACAGAAAAGTAAGAAAATAAATCACTAAAAAGAAAGAACAAACCCAAATAAATAAAACAAATCAACAACTACACAACTACACAAATGATATTAAGAACTGACAAAAATTAAAAAAAAAAAAAAAAAAGTTGCACCTTCACAGACAAAAAAAAAATAATAAATATATAATAAATCTTCCCAGCACGCAAAAGATGATTCGCGGATGAGATTCGCCCATCGTATTGCGAGGAAGATAAAGTTTATTTAGCGGATAATATCATCTTCTTATCGAATTCGTAACCTCATTCGGGATTCAGGATTGTGTCACGAATGCAATATGCAATAATTCTTGGTGTAATGCTTTCGTATTATGTACGGAATACGAAAGCAATACATCAAGAAGATTAATTAAAGAAGATATCGCTTAAATATCCCACTAAAGTATCATTCGCGAATTGCGTGGAAGATGAAAATTGCCCTTTTTTTTAATTCACTTTAAATTAATTGCACCTTGAAAATATTTCTAAAAAAAAAAATTACTATTAATGAAAACTTTAAAACACTTCAACAATCGACAGGGTCGAATGACTATATTGATTTAATTTGATGATCTGCTGATTTTTCGCTGAATTTTTAACAAGAATAAACACTTTTATCCCAATATTCAAAGTGACTTCGCTATCATTTATTTATCTTCTACGGGTATCAATTCTTTTAGCAGATAAATATAGCAATTAATTTAAAGTGAATTAAAAAAAGGACAATTTTCATCTTGCACGTCATTCGCGGATGATACTTTATTAGTGGGATTTTCGTATTACGTATGGAATATACGAAAGCAATAATAACACTAAGAAGTATTGCATTCGAGACACAATCCTTCCCGAATGAGGTTACGAATGAATGCGATAATAAGATGATATAATCCGCTAAATAAACTTTATCTTCCTCGCAATACGCAATACGGCGAATCATTTTGCGTGCTGGGTTTTTTATAACAACACGCCAAACACACAAAAAAATATCAAAAACACCACAAAATAACTATATGACAGTTATTATTATTATCTATTCTTGTATTTTTTTTTATTGTTTTTGATTGTTAATCTCGATCTGTTATAACAGAATTATAATTCAATTCATAAATAAAAGATAATATAAAAAAAAAAAAAAACAACAAAAAATCCAAAGAGAAAATAAAAATAAAACAGTAACAAATTTACAGTATACAATTACATAATAATAATAATAATAGATAATAAATAAATAAATATTATAAATGGTAATTAACAGAGTTGGATTGGATTGGATTGGATATTGGATTATTTCGTATTTGATTTGTTTACTTTTGGAAAAAAAAAGTCCAGAATCCACAATCCTTTTGTGTTGTTTGTATTTCTTAAAATCCATTTTTCCTTGATACTTGATCGATTTGAAATTTTCACAACATAAACTTCCTTTTTAATTTTTCCTTTGTAACTTTCCCGTTTATTTGGAAGGTATTTCAGGTATATAGCAGATTTCAGACATTCTCTCAAAAGCTCCCTCAAACTCCTCCTTCCCCCCCCCCCCCACCTCTATTTGGCAAACATTTCTACATTCTTCGTCTTTTATATCAAAAAAGAACTTTAAAATGCTTGAAAATTTTTTATAGGAATTTTATTATTTTCTGTTTCCATCAGATCCCGCCCTTATTTCGATAAAGATTTCTATTGTAGAGGTTATTAGAATTATATTTTATTGCGTTTTTTTGAACACGCACTTTTGAAATTTTCTCAATACAAAGGTTTGGGGGGTTTAGAAGAGATTTAAAAAGCTATGTTTAGAATAGAAACTCACGGATTAGACGATGAAATTCAAGCAATTGTGAATGAAATTCAAAAAATACGACACACAACAATGTTAAAAGTGTAACAGACAAGGAAAAATTGTAAGTCGAATGTGATGTAAACAAGTGATGAAATAGAAAATACAAAATACATTTTTAAATGTTGATTGGAAAAACCAATTTCAAGAAAACTCAATATCCAAAACAAGTATCAGTATAATAAAAATAAAACAATTGAATTGAGTGACAATGGAAATTCAACAACCGATTGAATAATTGATTTTCGGATATCTTGGGACTTTGAGGATCAAAAAAAAAAAAGAAAAGGGGGAAATAACCCCATCAAAGTTTCTCAAAGTGAGGAATCAATTGTGTGTCACCAGAAATTACTCTGGATTGTATCCGTTGATGAAAGCCAACCCCTAAATGAATAGCCATAGAAAGTGTCGACGTTGTTGCATAGAACTGCCCGATCGAAAAAGATTTCGCTTCAAACGGATTTTCAAACGGTTTAAAAAGTCCAAATTATATCTTTGACAATTTGCATCTATTTGGAAGTTTGGATGAAAAAATGGATGGATACAAAATTGTTGGAAAGATAAAAGTTGTTTGGGGGAGCTATTTTCAGAAGATTTCTTTCTGATCTCCGATCTCCGATCCGATTAGCGAGATTAACTAAAAAAAAAAAATGGATCTTATCAACCATCAACCATCTCTCTGCTGCTGCTACTACTATTCATTTGATATTTTTACACTTAATAACAAACGAAAATCTTACAAAAAAAAAAAACAATTATGTAATTTACAATGTAAAAAAAAACAAAACCTACATAATCCATTATTTATTATTAAAATACAAATAATTAGATAAAAATAAAAACTACCTACTACCCAAATTGATTGTCTGTATTATTATTATTATTATTGTGATTATTTTTACATCACTATAATCGAAACAATTGCAACAAAACAGTTGCAATTTTCAACAAAAAAAATAATTATCACTTGCACGAAATGCTTTTCGTTTTTATTAAGAAACAAAACATAAGACTATAAGACGATTAAAAAAAAAAATACAGTAAATACTGCATAATAAGGTAAATATATCCATCCATTGCAGTATATAGATAGATAGAGAGCAAAAGACTTTGATTGGAAAAATATATACAATTAAAATAAGTTGTGTTTTAAGAGTTTTATATAATATATATATTTTTGCTACTAATTGAAGGCTGTCACTTATTTTATTTTATTTTATTTTTTGTTTTAGATATTATAATAATAATAATAATAATGTACTTTTAAGTAGCTGCAATCGATTTGCACTTTTATTTATTATATATACAATACATATTTTTCTTCAACTTTTGCAATGTGTGTAATTTTATATTATTTAATTGTCGTAGGTTTTGGTGAGCAAAAAACAGAATTAAAAATAAATATGGTATAAAAAGCAAAACAGATAAGAGGTTAATTTTAATTATATATATCTTTTTTTTTATATCTTAAGATTTTATAGATTTTTGTTTAATTTCTACATTAAATACATTAAAAATTTTGTATGTGCTGTTAATTGGAAACATTTTTTAAGATAATTGGAATGTTTTTCGTTCGGTATCTGATAGAGAAGAACCATAAAAGATACCTCTTTGTAAAAGAAAACAATTCCCCTTAACAAAACCTTTAACAAACGTAGGGTTAAAGTATTTTGGAGTCGCATACAATAGAAACAAAAAACAGCAACAGCAGAATTCATTAGAACGATCCCACCATATAGGGTATAGTTTTCTTCGTCAATTTCTAATTTTTTGTTTAAAAGTTCTTGAAATCTATCATATAGAAATCTATAGACATTTTTTCTTGATGAGTTTTTTTTTTTAGTTTTTCAACAAAATTTTCCATTGAATTTTATCTACCTTTATAACAATATGGATAAAGAACGGTTAATACTATAGAACTTTTGTCACTTCGATCGATTGTCCAAACTTTTCCACACTTTTCTCTATCGTCATTTTGATTGAAGCGTATAAACAACATTTTTTTTTGTGCCATTCATTGGAACAATAAGTCGAACGTGTTTTTGCCAGAAAAAGTGTTTTTGCGGGGGAGTTCTTCTTCATTACTTTTTTAACATGAAGAAGAAATGGGCTACCGAAAGTCGTCGTATTTTCGTAGAGGTTTATGCTTATGGTCTAGCCATGCTCTAGCTGAAATAACGTGCCAGAAGTGCAGGTTTTCACGGTTGGTGAAAAGTGGCGGTGATTTCAAGTCTTAGAAGACGATGAACAACCCGGACAGTCATAAAGGTTTGACGGTGAAGAATTGGAGGCATTGTTTGATCCTGAAGATCCGTGCCAAACTCAACAAGATCATTGTTGGAGTTGATCAACCATTTCCAGACGTTTATAAGCATCTGGATTCATCCAAAAGGTTGGAAATTGGGTACCGTATGGATTAAAGCTCGCAAAGATATCGAACGCCGATTCTGCATGCGCCGGAAATGTTGCTTCAACGCCACAAAAACAAGTCATTTTTTCACATCGGATTATTGTCACTATGGTGATGATCGAAATGGATTCATTACGATAATAGCAAGCGCAAGAAATCGTATCGATGAAGCACGGCCAATCACCAACATCAACAACAGTAATGCTCTGTATTTGGTGGGATCAGAAGGGTGTGTGTTGTATTATGAGCTGTTGAGCGATTGCGATTGCGGCCATAGACACGAATCCATAATTTTCCATCATATGACA
Source organism: Dilophus febrilis (assembly GCA_958336335.1). Classification (NCBI taxonomy): domain Eukaryota; kingdom Metazoa; phylum Arthropoda; class Insecta; order Diptera; family Bibionidae; genus Dilophus; species Dilophus febrilis. Next base: position 2,071,004 of record OY284468.1, on the reverse strand, counting down.
ACGCTCGGTCACATATTTGTTTGAACCGGTTTGGAAAACACAGTGGGTGGGAAGTTTTAACCCCCACCCGCCTTATAGCCCAGACATAGCACCTTCTGCGATTACCAATACTTGTTCAGATCAATCGAGAATGCCCTCACCGGAATACCGGCTTCACTTCACAGAACAGGATATCGAAAATTGGATCGATTCGTTCTTCACCTTCACCAAGCCGGAGAAGTTCTTTTGGGGATGGACAAATCCACAAACTCCCAGTGAAAGATGAGCAAATGTTATAGCGTCCAATGGACAATACTTTGATAATTGATTGCGTATTTACCATTTTTTCACAATCAAGCCTTAATTTTCCGCAACAAAAGAGCACTGCATAAATTAATGCCTACTCCCACCAATAATAACACAGAATCAGTTTAGAGCCGGTAAAATCACCGAGAATTTTATTGCCGTGAGCTCGTAGACATTAGGTATATAAGGTGTATAAGGTATTGTATTAATGAAACGTTTTCTAAAATACCAAAATAAGACCCACTAACGTTTTTATTATACAAATCCGATATAGAGATTATTAGATCAATCTCGTTTTGCCAACAACTGCATCGTTATCATTTCATCGTGTATGGACTGGGACTTCCGAAACAGTAATTTCCTCATTCTTGCCTTAATCAAAACATTTGTGGCTAAACACACAAAATAGTCTAGGTTCGTTTAAGGGTTTGGGTTTGGGCTGAGTTCTTTTTTGCAATACTATCTGCCAAAATCGCTGCTGTCCACCACACCATTATTTATAGGTATCTATATTAACCCTTATTAACCCGTATCCTCTGTTTTCTGTTAGAACAAAACATTTCGATTTTAGGATAAAATTGAACTAGAACCAGGAAAATATAATTAATATAATTAAAATAACATATTTAACGTTTTATTTGTTAATAGAAAATCGATTAAATTTAAATTCGGAATAGTTGCTAAATAATTTGAATAAAAAAAAATCATGTTGGGTCCCAAAATTTGACCTAAAAGCAGATGATGAGGGGTTAATGTGACTTTGTTTATCCCTGTACAGCCTTAAGTATCTCTAAACAATCCAGTATTATAGCTACAATTCCATTGTTCGGAGGGAATTTCGGATGGCCACATATAATAAGTGGCCACACTTTGCTCCCTGATCTGATACTGAAGATATTCTCTAGCCAGGCAGTTCTAGGCATATTTTTGTGATTTATATAGTTTAGATGTTGACCTGCTGCTGGAAGTGTTTTTTTTTTTGTAATTTCAATACCTGAATAATTAACTGAATAATTTCGTTTTGTATTTAAACATTGTATTTATTGTATATATACTACAGAGAAAAGTAAATAAATAAAAAAAAATGTTTTTACTGATTTTTTTTTTGTTTTTTTTTTGGTTCTTCTTGTTTCTGGGATATGATTTACATATCAATTTTTTTGTTTTTAGTTTTTATTTGTTAAAACAAATAAAACAAAAAAAAATAAAAGGTTAAAAGAAAAAAATATAAGAAAAAAAAATTAAATAAAAATGTTGGTTAGTTAAACACATCATCTATATATCTATAAATATAAATAAAATATTTTGAATTCTATATACATACAACAAACTGTATTGTATTATACATATAGCTGGATATTTTCTTCATTACATTAATCAATTTATAGGTTTTACATTTGAAATTGAACCTATTTCAACATTTCAACGAATTCAACTGTTTAATAGAAATAGAATTCAACTTTTTAACAAATCAAATTCAAATTCAATGCTAAAATCGGATAGAAAAAGTGTTTTTGCTAATACGAAATTATGCGGGCAAGGTAAGGAATCGATTGTCGGTTGTTCAAAAATTTTGCTCAGTTGATGTTATTCAACGGTCAACGGTCGTCCCATTGATACGAGATTACTTCAATATGAATTGTAATAATTACTATAGGTTTAATTTGGACTGTAAAACCTATTAACATAATATTTAACTATCTGAATCAGTAAATTAAATGTATATATATATATATATATAACGAGGAGCCAGTAGCCGAGTATGTATATAAGAAATATATACAAAATCATTGGAATTATTGCGGGCCTTTTAACATTTTTTTTCCTTTTTTTTTTCATTAACATTAACTGATTCAATAATAATAATAATAGTAATAAATAAACAATATTTAATATTAAAAAAAAAATAATTTCAACTAATTTATAGACAAATAGACTATCATATAAGAAATTTTTTTTGTTTATTGATTTTTTATTTTATGTTTGTTTTGTTCAATAGTTTTAAAAATAAAAATTATCAATGTCTTTTTCTTTTTTTTTGTTTCTTGTGATCAATTAATTAATGTATTTGATGTTGTTGACAGAAAACAGAAATAATTTCTTAAAAATAAATATTAAAATTTTAAATATTTCTCATAGAATAATTTATTTGTACATTTAACATATCAATTTAATATTTGGGATAAAAATTCAAAATTTAATCAATTAATATAAAGAAGTTATTGAAAATTATTAACAATAATTTTTGCATGTTAATTAAATTATCGTTGTTTTTTTTTCTGTATTTTATTGTTTAATTGATCAAATTAATTGATTTAACACAAAAAAAAAAATACAAGAAAAGGTAAACGAACTGAAAATACCAAATTTTTGATTGTTTCGTTTCGTTTCGTTTGCGTGTGTGTGATGGATGAAATAGAAAAGATTTTATAAATTTGAATAAATACAACATTTTTATGATAAAGAATTTGTAATGTTTTTTTTTTTTGGAATAGGAGATTTGCAATATTAAAAAATGTGTAACCTTTTCCTATAATTATAATCTCAATTTCACGTTAAATATTTTCCTTTTTTTTTTTTGATATTTTGATTTCTCTTTTAAATATACAAATACAAAAGGTTTTGATACAACACGGTTAATGTTCACGTACAACAAAAAAAAAAAAAATTAGAAATAAATAATTGCCACATCCAAGATCTCGCGCTCATATTCACCATTAAAGATAAATAATGAACGAAACTTAAAAATATACAGTCATGTAAAAAATTCAATATCATCCTCCAATGACTTAACAAAACAAAGACTAAATTTACTTACTACTGCATCATGAACGTGCTTTTATATTTTATATAGAAAAAAAAAAGACTTTAATTTTTAATATTGACGTTATAATTTTATTTATTTATTTATTTATTTATTTATTTTGATGTATATAAAATATAAAGTGCTTTTATTATTATTATTATTTTTATATCTGATTTACCTCTTGAAAATCTATAGGTTTAATGTAACAATTTTTATTTTTTGAATAAAGTGTTAATTTCTATTTATATACAGTGCGACAATTAATATTCCGGACTCAAATCGCATATCTCAATAACCACAGTGGGAGAACGATCGCTATGTGATGAAACATGCGTTTTTGCAAAGCTTGATGTTTTTCTCTATCGTGTGTCTGTAAAAATTCATTCATTGCATTTGGTTGACAAATAAAAAAAAGTTATGATATTTCTTGTGAAACAATATTTTAGTTGAAGTTTTGAAATTTTTTAACATGGAACAAAGAGCGCAGTCATTATAAATTCAACGCAAAGCTTGGTAATAAATCTGCAACAGAAACGTTTAAATCGATGCAGCACGAAGTTAATGGCTGTTAATAATTGTATGGGTAGAACACAAATTTTTAAGTGATATAAACGTTTCGTGGATGGCTAAAACACAGGCTAAAAAAAAAAACAAGAAAAGTTCAATCGAAAATCAAGACAATGCTCGTAACATCTATAAAGAATTCGTTCCAACTGGTCAAACCAACAGTCCGTGGCACATATTATATCGAAGTTTTGAAACGTTTATTGATGGACAGGATTCGTCGCGTATTTGACCTGAATATCGTGAATCAGATAATTGGTGTTTGTTACGACACGATAATGAACCTCAAGTCACACTTCATTTATATTGTTCGTCAGTTTTTGGTGGCTCGAAATCAAGTCTGTGTGTATTAAACCATCCACCGCGAATTCATCGCTGATTTAGCCCCATGTGACTTCTCCTTGTTCCTTCAAAACTTAAAATGAAATTGAAAGGATCTTCTTTTTTTTTGAGGATATTGAAACCGCATTCAAACATCATCTATACACGCTCACTAGAGGCCATACAAACCACAAAATGAGCTGTGGAACACGCATTTGAATCATTATTTTGAATCGATGTAACGCGCAGTTGTTGTATTGAATCAGGAGGAGAATATGTTGAGAATAAATAAAAAAAAGAAAAAATTTCAAAAATCGTATTTTTAATGTTTAATCCTATAGGATCAGTCCGGAATATTAATTGTCGCACTGTGTATATATATATATAAAATACACATTCATGAAAATATATTTTTATAAGAGTTAATTTTGTTTTTTTTATCTGAATAGCAAGATCTTTTTGAAATTTTGTTAATGTTTATGTTGGTGTGTTGTTGATGTTGTTGTTGGTTATTATTATTGTTATTAAAAATCATTCTAATCGCGCACGAAGATGAATTAAATGTGAAAGTATTTATGGTATATATATATATATATATATATATATATATATATATTTAAAAGATTAATAATTATATAATAACAACAGCAGTAAAAATTTAAAATTATCGATGAGGTCTTTATAATTAACATCTATATATAGTTAGAAAGGAAAGATACAGTTGAATGTTCTGTACATAGAAATTTATTATAGTAAATTCTGCATAACTGTGATTCTAATATACGAGGAAAATCCTGAATATAATTTGCTAATAAAGAAGTTTTTTGTATATATAATTCTCTAATGTATATATAGGAAGAAAATTTTGTTTAATTTTTTAAAAAAGGAAGAAATTCTAATTAATACTTAAGGAGGAAAATTCTGGTTAGCTGTTTTCTAAAGGAGGAAAATTTTGCATAGTTTTTTGCTATCTTGATCACCTCCCGTACTCTCCAGATCTTGCACCTTCTGATTACCATTTGTTCAGATCAATGCACGTCAGCCAGATGTATAGATGTACGCTTTCTGCTGTGCTCAAGAAGTGCGAAAATGGGTCGATGAATGGATTGGGTGACAAAAGATGAGTTCTTCAAACGAGGAATCAACAAACTTCCTAAAAGATGGGAGGAAGTCATAGCTAACGATGGGCAATATATTGGTTAATGTACTCAATCATTTTGATATACAAAAAAATGCCAGTTTCAAGCCAAAATATCAACATTAGTAACACAAGGTCCCAATATATAGGACGAAATTTTGTTTAATTTATCTGTTTAACCGTTGAACTATCCATTAGAGTAGTTTTCTACCGCAATTTCTAAATTTTCTTTTTTTAATTTCTCAAAATCTGTGACATAGAAAGTTTGAGTTTTTTAGTTGTTAAGACAGTAACTTTCCATTGAATCTTCTACGCAGGTAAAAAAATCTACTCGTAGGATAGGGATTCATTGCAAAATTTTAAGGTTCGGTCTATATACAGTTAAGGAGAAAATTCTAAATAATATTGCTATTGAGAAATTCTGTATATGATTTCATGATTTATTGAAGAGACATAATAAAAAAAGCGTTTAAAACTTTTGTTAAGTAAAATAATTAAAATAACTTAAAATATCTTTAATTAATTAATTGATTTGATATCATTCACCATATATAATATAAAAGCATCGATACATATCTATATATTATTATTTATAGATTCAGTTTATGTTTTTTTTTTTGAATAATATATAAGAATTCTATAAATAGTCATAAACAATTTTGTATGAATATATATGGAAAATGAATGAATATAATGTTTTTAAATTAGTATAATTAAATATATAGTAGTTTTATGCATTTAATTCCATATACATAAATACATAAACCAAAAAAAAAAAAAAAAAAATACAAAAATAAATGAATTAAAAACAACAATTTTGTAATTAAAGAAACTTGCAAGCTTGCAAAACAGAAAAAAAATTGTAAATTGTATTACATTACAAGATTTTATACAACAATACAGAAAAAAAATATGGATTAATTTGTAATTCATATATAGTTTATATACAATTACATGTGTAAGTATGTATATATAGTAGAGATAGAGAATAAAATAAAATCGTACATATCCATAATTTATAAGAAATTCTTTATCCATCATCACACCAAAAGAATATTGAATACAAAACAAAATATATAAATAAATTAAACAAGTTACTAAAGGGTGATTTTTTAACAGATTTTAGGCGGCCAATCCCGACCGGTCCCGAACGTCAAATTGAAATGTTCACCGAACTCGCCTCTCAATGCAAAGTCCATTGTTGCGCGTGCTGTGTGTGGCATGTGGCACCGTCTTGTTGACCACAACCACATGTCATGCAAGTCAAGCTCTTGTATTTTGGGCAAAATCATCTGTTGGATATCATCTCACGGTCGGGCGCTCACCATTTCACAGTTACGTTACGATTCGCATCATCTTTGAAGACGGTACGGTCCAATGATGCCACCAGTCCGCATAAACCGCACCAAACTGTGACTTTTTCTGGATGCATTTCTGGTAGCTGTTGCAATGCTTCTGCGGCTGATATTCACTCCAAAATCCAGACAATTCTGCTTATTTACGTACACCCGTATTGAGCCAAAAATGAGCTTCGTCGCGATGAACACAATTTCGTCGCGATGAACAGATTCTTAATACAGCACGCATTTTGATCATAAAAATTCAATAATTTGCAATAAGCATTGTTCGTTTGTAAGACGATTCATGGATGGTTAAATTGTAGACCAAACTGAAGATGTTTGACAGTGAAACAAAACACGAAACGTGCTTCAGTGTTGTTTAAACCGCAGTGTTGCCAAAAATATACAATAGCTAAAAAATCACCCTTTATAATATAGGAATTATGCGATAAAATAACTATCGCTTGGTTAATATACAAAATCAAAAAAAAAAAATAAATAGTTATAGGATAAGTAATTATTTTGATGTTTGACCAGATGTTATACATTTGAACTATCTGTTTTTTTATTTATTCTTATACTTATATAGAATTTCATCGAGATAGAATATAAAAAAGAAATTCGAATTCATCTGAATGATTCAAAATCATACCTCTATATACAATTTTACCATCATCATCGCCATCGTGTAATACATAATAATAAAAATATACCTTTATAACTTCTGTTTTGTTTTGTATACCAATATATACCAGAGATACCACATAAATATTTTAATGATAGAAAATTAAGTGTGTAGTTAAGAATCTATTTAGAATTATATATATATGTTAGAATGGAAAAAATGGTATATTAAAAAAGAAAAACATTCTTTTTTTAATGTCATTTTACAATGCAATTTTTACTATTTTTTTTAACTGCATCTACACAGAGTGTTTTAAAATAGAATAGCTCGGATTTGGGATTGGTTGATAAGACAATTTTATGCTCAATTCAAAATTAAAATTATTCTGTTAAGGTTCCATGTTAAAATTTACACAAACCCACGCAAAAGTGGGTTATAAAATGACCCCAAAGACTTAAATGAATATTATAAAATCAAGAATTGCCTGAAGATGAATCAAATCAAAAACCCATACAATCAGTACACCGATCAACGTTTGAAAGGAGTAATCTTTTATTTTTACGGTCATAACTTCCACTTAATCAATAAGTTCGCTCAACATCTTCGAACATGCGAATTATTCAAGTTAGAGTCAAAGGCAAAATTGCAAAAATAATACCAAAATTAAACATTTTCCAACAAATAAATTTAAAAAATCAATCTTTCAAATTTCAAAAACATAAACGAATATAAAACGAATATAAAAAATAAAAAAATTCAACTACTCACTGATAAGATCCGTGTGTATTCAAACAGGTACCACCATGACGACATGGATTTGTCTGACATTCTTCAATATCTTCCGAGCACGTAATTCCCTTAAAACCTTTCGGACATATACATTTAAAATCGTCACCGGGTAACGATGAACATGTACCACCATTACGACACGGTGATGATGCACATAAATTTTGTTTTTCACAATGTTTTCCTATATTTGCGGGAGGGTGGAAAAAAATCATATTTATAATAATCACAATCAAATTTTCCCAATCATTTTTTTTTATTGTATCAAAAAATGGTCGGGGGACTAAACATTTATTCAAATCAATTAAATTTACCTGTATAACCCTGACCACATGAACATTTATATTCATCCAGAGATTTTAATATACAACTTGCACCATTCGTACATGGCGATGAATCGCATACATTTTTTTCGGGTATTTCACAAAGTGATGCGGTAAATCCAATTGGACATCGGCAACTAAATACAGGCATACCATCTTTAAAATTTGCCGTACACGTTCCACCATTTTGACAACGTGGTCCCGGTCCCGTATGACACGGATTACTAAATTCACAAAATTCACCAACATATCGTGATGTACAACTATAAATAAAATAAAAAATACAGAAATAGAATTATTATTAGTATGCATAAATTAATTTTTAATTATGATTTATTATAAAAATTAAATATTCTAATACAAAAAAGTAAATTAAAATTCATTTTATTTTATTATACTAAAAAATTTATTTTAGATTAGCACATTTTGTAGAGTAGGTCCTCATCAATTCAACTAAAACACTTTTATTCTGGACTTAGCTCGGTAAAATCGTCCACTCATTCGCCAGACAAAAGTGGTTAAAGTTTTTATGGAGGGAATTTTGAATTTCCAGAGGGAAAATCGTTACTGTGCAATTCGTTAAGGGTTATTGGAATTTACACTTTTGGTCGGGACTTAATCGGTCTCAGAGGTCATAGTAAAAACATTTTTGTTTGCTTGAACTATAGGCACCGCATGACCTTTGTTTCTAATCAGATGGAAATTTCAAAGTTTGTCAAAGGGAAAATGTTTTCTTTTTTTTTTTTTGTGTTTTCTCTTCAGAAGGACAATTTATTTGGGGAGTTGTTAAATGTAATTCCTATACAAACTTCTGTTTAGTCGTTAAACATCGATTTACGTGTACAGTGTCCAATCTTTTTGAACTACTGATAATATAGGTTAAGCTTTATAAGAAGATGGATTAGGTTTTATTATTTCCCCTTCCATCAACAATAATAAATTTTCATAATCTCTCAACAACATTGAAAATTTATTTAATCAAACATTTTAATTTTTTTTAAAGAAATCAATCAACAAAAACCCTATCAATAAATTCATTCTTATACATATATTGAAATAAAAAGAAAGGTATTATTTGTTTTGTGTAATTATAACACAAATGGCAAAAAAATGCAGTTAAAAAATCCAATATCCGCGTTAATTTTAACAACAACAATAACAACAAGAATAGCAGTAAAAATACCTTATTTATTTTAATTTGACCTTTTTGATTTTACAATAAAAAAAAATATCTGCGATTTGAAACAATCACAAATAAAAATAAAAAACAATTCTCAAGGCTTAATACAAAATAAAAAAAAAATCAATAAATAAAATACGTTAAGAAAAGAATCCTAAAGTGTTTATGAGCTGAGGTATTTAAAAAAAATTACCAATTTTTTAAGAAACTTTCGAAATCAAATGATAAATTAAATATTAACATTACCCCATTTAACATCTTAAATATTATATATAATATATTGATTTATATTTGGCGGGTTTTTTTTTTAAATTTTTTATTATTATTTTGTAAATTTTCAATGATTGGATTGATCTTCATTTTGAAGATTTTGATTTAATTGCACTCTGTTGCACTGTTGCATGATTATATAAAAACAAAAATAATAAAAATATTTGATTGGATGCATTTTTTCACGTATTTAATCTCTTTTTATTTTTTTTATTTTTTGTTAATCATTTATTTATATGATTTAAAAACGCAATGGAATTCAATAAATATATGAAATGAAAAGAAAAAAAACAAACTAATAATAAGAAAATGATATTAATCGATATTAATATCAGAGAGAAAAGAAAAACGAAGTCAGGCTGCTAAAAAAAACACATTTGAAACATGAAGGATTTACCTACTTGTAGCCATTTGGGGGAGGTGTGAAAATTAATCTGGAATTAAATCTATTACCAATAAATTCCTCATACAGAATTTTGTTGTGATACAAACAAAATATTGTCAAAGTCATGTCACAAAACTGCGAGCTTTTATTGGCCTTTTTCAGAAAAATTCCCTGATCTAAAAGTTTTTTTTGTATTTCCTTGGAGATCTGCAAAATTGGTTAAAAGAAACAAAACGATATATTTCTAATGATCTTCAGGATTTTATGATGGGGAGCTCCAGCACGTAATGGGATCCGAAAAAAGTCCTCAAAGTTTTTTGTCCATTTTAACGACGAAAACCTCAAGATCTGCAAAATTTAAAGTAAATTTTGTTATAAGAAACTGAACGACCTATCTCTAATTAATTCCTTGGATTGTGTTATGGCGGGATGGCGGTGAGCAGAGGATCTGATAAAATCTAAAAATAATTCCCGGAATGTAATTTTTGCAAGCAGAGCAAGTGAGTGAGTGCGGTAGTAGAATGGGTGAATGCGGCCACAGAGCGAAAGAATGAGTGAACCCATGCGATTTGACAACCCTTTAGCGTGTGTATTACATTTTTCCTAGATCCTAGAAAAACGATTGATTCATAGCGTAGCAAAAATGAATGTGTCTTTTGTACGTGTACGTGTGCTTATCAAAAAAGTAAAAAACAAAAAAAAATAAAATGATCAATTCAAATTTGTTTCAAAATATTTTGTGTATAAAAATTATGATGTTATTTGTTTTGATTTTTTTTTTTTTTTGTATTATATTATTAATGATATTCAATTAATTTCCAGGTTGTTTTTATTGTTTTTAAGGTACCTACAAATCAATTTTTGAATAAAAAATTCAAGTTTTATTATTGAAATTTTTTATTTATATAAAATTGATATTTATTTTTGATTTATTTATGAGAAGACGAAGACGAAGAACAAGAAGAAGAAGAAGGAGAAAACAAATTTGAATTTTATTTTATTTTAATTTATATAAAGACATCAATTTTATAAAAGTCACTTATCTTATTGGAGTTGTTGTCTTGTTGTTGTTGTCATTATTTAATGATAAATAATTTAATATATTTAATATATAATTCATGGATTTTTTTTCGTAGTATGTGGAAATTTTTTTATTAAAGAATAAGAACAATTAACAAAAAAACTAATAATTGACTTATAATTATCAATTTTATATATATTTAGCGTTTGGTCGTCCAACTCATTGGATAAAAATAATCGTCCGCGCAGTCTTATTAGTTAGAATCGTTGAGTTATCATTAGAATCTTTGAGTTAGCAATCGATGATCTTAACTCTACGATTTATACGATGATTTTTATTTATATAATATATACATTTTGATAATCCAAAATACTATTGATAAAAAAAGGTAATTGATTCATTTAAAATGGGGTTTAATAAAGAAGGAATTTTTTGGTTTCACCAAAAGTAGTATTTGTCGCAGCTAAAAATGAAAGGTATTACGTTTTTTTTTTTTTTTTGAAATTATTTTACCATATTTAAAATGTCAAGTGGAAATTTTGGGAAAGTTACCTATAATTCTTTTATATTTATTGATTATCTATATAACTTTGTGGTGTAAATGTCTGAGGTGTAAATGTTAAAAATGCCTACCTAAAATTCTAACGAAATTTTGGGGTCGTGGGTTCGACGAATCCTACTGAGTTTTTTTTTGTTTAGAGAAGCGGAGGATCTTAAATTGCACCAATTGCACTATTTTCTTTAACATCCAATTTCACCGTTCTCGATTATTTGTTAAGTTTGATTTGGCAATTATCATAATTAGAATAGAATAATAATTTCAACCGAATCATTCAATGGATTGACTAAGTTTCTTAGTGATTTTTTGATTTTTTCATAAGGGGGTACCCTTTCAAAATTTTGGAAAATCTTTGCCGGGCTATAACTCAAAAACCAAATGTCTGAATCGTTCTGAAACCAATTTATTCGAATTTAGCATACTTTAAAACATAAGAATGCAAATTTTCAGCCCGATTGCACAAACTTAAAGGTTTCGGTGAAAAATCCATTTTTTCATACGGGGTTAGTATAGCAAAATTTTGGGAAATCTTTCCCGGGCTATAACTCAAAAACCAATGTCTGAATCGTTCTGAAACCAATTTATTCGAATTTAGCATACTTTAAAACATAAGTATGCAAATTTTCAGCCCGATAGAACAAACTTAAAGTTTTCCGTGAAAAATCCATTTTTTCATAAGGGGTTAGTATAGCAAAATTTTGGGAAATCTTTCCCGGGCTATAACTCAAAAACCAATGTCTGAATCGTTCTGAAACCAATTTATTCGAATTTAGCATACTTTAAAACATAAGAATGCAAATTTTCAGCCCGATTGCACAAACTTAAAGGTTTCGGTGAAAAATCCATTTTTTCATACGGGGTTAGTATAGCAAAATTTTGGGAAATCTTTCCCGGGCTATAACTCAAAAACCAATGTCTGAATCGTTCTGAAACCAATTTATTCGAATTTAGCATACTTTAAAACATAAGTATGCAAATTTTCAGCCCGATAGAACAAACTTAAAGTTTTCCGTGAAAAATCCATTTTTTCATAAGGGGTTAGTATAGCAAAATTTTGGGAAATCTTTGCCGGGCTATAACTCAAAAACCAATGTCTGAATCGTTCTGAAACCAATTTATTCGAATTTAGCATACTTTAAAACATAAGTATGCAAATTTTCAGCCCGATAGAACAAACTTAAAGTTTTCCGTGAAAAATCCATTTTTTCATAAGGGGTTAGTATAGCAAAATTTTGGGAAATCTTTCCCTGGCTATAACTCAAAAACCAATGTCTGAATCGTTCTGAAACCAATTTATTCGAATTTAGCATACTTTAAAACATACATATGCAAATTTTCAGCCCGATAGAACAAACTTAAAGTTTTCCGTGAAAAATCCATTTTTTCATAAGGGGTTAGTATAGCAAAATTTTGGGAAATCTTTGCCGGGCTATAACTCAAAAACCAATGTCTGAATCGTTCTGAAACCAATTTATTCGAATTTAGCATACTTTAAAACATAAGTATGCAAATTTTCAGCCCGATAGAACAAACTTAAAGTTTTCCGTGAAAAATCCATTTTTTCATAAGGGGTTAGTATAGCAAAATTTTGGGAAATCTTTGCCGGGCTATAACTCAAAAACCAATGTCTGAATCGTTCTGAAACCAATTTATTCGAATTTAGCATACTTTAAAACATAAGTATGCAAATTTTCAGCCCGATAGAACAAACTTAAAGTTTTCCGTGAAAAATCCATTTTTTCATAAGGGGTTAGTATAGCAAAATTTTGGGAAATCTTTCCCTGGCTATAACTCAAAAACCAATGTCTGAATCGTTCTGAAACCAATTTATTCGAATTTAGCATACTTTAAAACATACATATGCAAATTTTCAGCCCGATAGAACAAACTTAAAGTTTTCCGTGAAAAATCCATTTTTTCATAAGGGGTTAGTATAGCAAAATTTTGGGAAATCTTTGCCGGGCTATAACTCAAAAACCAATGTCTGAATCGTTCTGAAACCAATTTATTCGAATTTAGCATACTTTAAAACATAAGTATGCAAATTTTCAGCCCGATAGAACAAACTTAAAGGTTTCCGTGAAAAATCCATTTTTTCAGAAGGGGTTAGTATAGCAAAATTTTGGGAAATCTTTCCCGGGCTATAACTCAAAAACCAATGTCTGAATCGTTCAAAAACCAATGAATGAATCAGCAGTCTCTTAAAGAATAAAACAAAAAAAAACCATCCCCTTTATATGTATATTAAAGAAAAATCACAATCAGTATAATTTTTACTAAAAATATATAATATACAGATACGAGAAGACAACGAGAAGACAACGATTTAAATTTATATATAATTTAAACATACACCAAAAATAAACCTGAATTAGTTTTGTGCGAGTGCGAGTTATTTTTTTTTTTTTTACTAAAGAAGTTAATTGCTGCTGGTGTTTTGTAATATATAATAATGTATTTATAAAAAAAAAATTACATTTGAAATAATTATATGATGCAGAAGAGCAGTGCATCAATAATTATTATTACCATCCATCCATCCATCTTCTTTATGTATACAAACGACGATACAAATATTTTATATATTTAAAATTTAATTCTTTTATAATTATCATTTCTTTTATATTATTATTATTATTATTATTATTATTATTATTATTATTATTACGATTATTACAATTATTACATGATCATTATTTATTTGAATGTTGTAATTTTATTGACCCATCCACAATGTATTTTATTATTATTATTATTATTTGTCTCTATATTTGTCTTTAAGAAGCAGCTCAAAGGGCGGCCAATTCAGAAATGATCACACGTTTTAGAGGAGGGCATTTCATTGGAAAAATATTTACACTTTTAAAGGCACAAGGAGAGAACAAAAGCAGTTATATTTATTTTATTTTAATTACTAAATAGAATTCTTTTAAAGTTTATGATGAATCAGTTCTCAAAATCTATTGATTTTGATGAATAAATAGGTAACGTTTTTATGAGTTTTGTATATATGAAAAAAAAACAGCTTAAGAAAATATATATAACTTTCAAAGAAAAAGTTATAATTCAATAAAATTAAAATGTCTATAAAAATTATTAATAATAATATAATTTAGATTCACTATACAAAAAAGAACCGCACTCAAACACACAGACACAAAAAAATAAAATAAAATTTAACATTTATCGTGTCAATTAAAAAGGTATTTTTTTTTTTTTTATTTTTTGGTTTATTTATCTCTTAAAACTGATCTGCAATTTTTGTATATACACCAAAAAAAAAAATAAAATCACAAATAGACAGTCATATAATTTATTATATTATATTATTTATTATATTGATATATTATTAATATTTAAAAATATAATTTTGTTGTATAAATTATAATATGGATATTTAAATAAAAAAATTAAAAAAAAAAAGTGAATATTGAATTCATGTGAATTTAAAAATCACGAATATCGATTATAATATAATTTGGATACATTCGGTATTTCGATTTCTGTTTCTATTTAGCAATTGTTGTTATAATAAACGAGGTTCAAATATTTTTGAAAGTAATATATTCATTTTTTTTTTTGTTTTTTTTTGTGTGTTAATCTTATTATTATATATAGTAGTACTTTCGGCAGTTCAGTGCAGTGCTGTGCGATTATTAATTTTATTATTATTATTATGTAAATGTATATGTGGAATATAAAATACAAAAACAACAAAAAAAAAAATCTAGTTATTATTTAAAAAATGCTTATGGTTTTAATAAATAAATAAATAACCCTGCGTTAGATAACTAATCGATGCTGTATTTGGCTACTCAAAGTCATCTATATATCCCAATTCCAATCAAATAGTATAAAATTATCCCAATCAATATTCAAGTAAAGCATGTAAGGGATGAGGTTTGATACAGGTAAAAGAAATTCTATTTATTGTTAGATTTTTAATCTAAAAATGTTAATGAGAGAGAATTGCCGATAGAAAAATTATTGAGAGAATTTCCTTTAAAAGAATATAATAGAAAATTTTATTAGACTATTCTTAAGGATAAGAATCTTTGAATAATTTTCCATGACCGGAATTCTCTGTATAATTTTCTATAAAGCAAATTCTCTGTTCAATTTTCTATAAAAGAAATTCTTTGTATAATTTCCTATAAAGGAAATTCACTGTTAAATTTCCTATAAAGGAAATTCTCTTGTATAATTTTCTATAAAGAAAATTCTCTTGCATAATTTTCAATAAAGGAAATTCTCTGTACAATTTTCTAAAGATAATTCTGAATAATTTTCTATAAAAGAAAGTTTTTGTATAATTTCCTATGAAGGAAATTCTCTTGAATAATTTTCCAATAAAGAAAAGCCTTTGTAAAGTGTTTCTATAAACGAAATTCCCTGTACAATTTTCTATAACTGATCAACCACATTAGGACGCGTACGACGGACGACGGCTCTCTCTCTCTCTCTCTCTCTCTCTCTTTATTTTAGAAAACATTGAAATCAATATATACTCACTCACCCATTTCAAACGCGGCTTACCGCTGTATGATTTCTATTTTCTAAATTATACGCGGATCGGGTGGGGGCAAAAGGGAAAAATAGAATAAAAAAAGTTGAATCGCAACTTATGAATAAATAAATACGTCGCGGCTCATTGTGCGGTTTGTAATATTTGCGTCCACGGTTGGACGGCTGCCGTCGCCGTCGGACGCGTACGCGTATGTGGTTGATCAGTAAAAGAAATTCTTTGAATAATTTTCTATAAAGGATATTCTCTGAATAATTTTCTTTGTATAATTTTCTATAAAGGAAATTCTCTGTTCAATTTTCTATAAAGAAAAGTCTTTGTATAATTTCCTATAAAGGAAATTCCTTGAATAATTTTCTATAAAGAAAAGTCTTTGTATAATTTTCTATAAAGAAAAGTCTTTGTATAATTTTCTATAAAGAAAAGTCTTTGTATAATTTTCTAAAGATAATTCTGCATAATTTTCTATAAAGGAAATATCGGAATAATTTTCTATAAAGGAAATTCTCTGGATAATTTTCTTTATAAGGGAAATTCTCTGGATAATTTTCTTTATAAAGGAAATTCTCTGGATAATTTTCTTTATAAAGGAAATTCTCTGTATAATGTGCTTTATAAAGGAAATTCTCTGTATAATGTGCTTTATAAAGGAAATTCTCTGGATAATTTTCTTTATAAAGGAAATTCTCTGGATAATTTTCTTTATAAAGGAAATTCTCTGTATAATTTTCTTTTTAAAAGAAATTCTCTGGATAATTTTCTTTATAAAGGAAAATTTCTGTATATTTCTCTTTATTAAGGAAACTCTCTGGATAATGTGCTTTATAAAGGAAATTCTCTGGATAATTTTCTTTATTAAGGAAATTCTCTGGATAATTTTCTTTATAAAGGAAATTCTCTGGATAATTTTCTTTATAAAGGAAATTCTCTGGATAATTTTCTTTATAAAGGAAATTCTCTGGATATTTTTCAATTTATAAAGGAAATTCTCTGTACAATTTTCTAAAGGACTTTTTTCTTTGCATAACTTTTTCTATAACCGAAATTCTTTGTATAATTTTCTATAAAGAAAATTTATTCGGATTAATTTTCTATTGTGAAAGTGAAAGCTTTTATATTTTCTTTAGAGAATTTTTTGTATCTATCTATAACCCGCAAGGATTGATCATACCTTGAGTACGTTCTTAAAGGGATTACACTAATTACAAAAACATCATCATCGAATGGTACGAAGAAAAGGATTAATCAAAAAAAAAAAACAGTTCATCAACTTATCAAACGAAAGTGAATTAAAAATTGTATTTTAAATTGCATTTACAATTTAAAATTTCGAAAGACATCAGTGAAGACGCAGAGTACATAAACTTCTATATCTATATTAAGAAAAATTAGATATCATTCATTTGGTTTGTTGAATACAAAAAAAATGTTATGAATGATATAATTTTTTTGATAAATTAACATCTGGTTTAAAAAAAAAAAAAAAGATGAAAATGGAACCAAGTCAAATTAAATAAAAAAAAAAGGTCCTCTTTTTAAATAACAAACAAACAAACCAAAAAAAAAAAAAATTGTATTTAAATATTTAAAACAAAACGAAAAACATTAAGATGCTGCTCTTGCATATGCATTTATTTATTTTGTTTATTTTGTTTATTTTATTATTTTCAACTTTACTTATAATAAAATTATTTTAAATATTTTCTTGTATATAATAATATAATTTTGGTTGACGACGCATTTAAAAAATAAACTTAACTCAATTAAAAAAAGTAAAATAAAAATATAATAATATGAATAATTTTTTTCTAAGTTTATGAGTACATAAAATAAAATAAAATAAAATAATGCACAGACACGGACAAAAAATCGCTTTTCTTTTTTTTTCTTTTTTAACTTTATTTTAGTAACAACATCATAAAAGCGGCGATCCGCGTGATCCGACAAAAGAAGATTCACTTCAAATAAAAAAAATTGTATATTTTTTTATTTTATACAGATAAAAATTTGATATATAATAAAACATTATTCGTTTTTATTTTAAAAATAAACATCACATTATATTTTATTTATTTTATATTGTAATATGTGTATATAAATAAATCATAAAAAAATTAAATTTTATATGAACTGCAGTTTTTAATTTAGTTCAACTTTAACATAATAAAAAAAAATTAAACATTTATTTAAATATTGAAAGATGATATCTTATATTATTATATTATATTATGAATATATGGTTTGCATATGCAGCAACAAGTGTTTTGTTTTTATTATATTCATTTAATTGTCATTTTTGTTTTTTTTTTTAAATGATTATTTTAAATATTCTAGTCGTCGGTCGCCCCAAACAACAAAACCAACCAACCAACCAAGACAAAATTCTATATAGTGAAGATGAAAACAATAAAAAAAAAACTATAAATCCAAAGAATTTTACAGCACTCGATTTTTCTTACCAATATTTTTGGTACATGAAACAAAGTCAAAATTAGATTTGACAAATTTTGATTGGATTTTAAGTTGCATTCAACAATTTTTAAATCTGTGATTGAACGGAAAGTGAAAGTGATTTTAGAGTATTTGCAGTAATGATTAAGAGATTATTGAGAAAAAAAATTAAGAATACTTCTTTATGATATATAAAAAAAATAGAAAGTTATTTACATATCAATAGAATTAATCGATTGGATTTCCAAGTTATGATCCCAAAAATCCCAAAGAATTGAAGATATGCAATCAAAATCATTTGAAAATATTCTTATATATTAATCGACGAAGCTAAAAAAATTTCCTGTTCTCGATGAGGTATAGAAAACAATAAAGAATGATAAACATTTTCTATGTGGATTGTACATTGGAAAATTTTGAAACTTTTGAATCGAAAGGAAATTCTCTGTATGCTTTTCTATAAAGGAAATTCTCTGAATAATTTTCTTTATACAGGAAATTCTCTGTTAAATTTTCTATAAAGGAAATTCTCTATTCAATTTTTCAAATCTCTATTCAAAGGAAATTTCGTTTAATTTTCTATAAAGGAAAATCTATCTCTGTATAATTTTCTTATGGCAAACACGTTGAACAATTTCGCAGAACGGAAATTCTCTCTGCCTAAAATTTTCAATAAAGGAAATTCTCTGCCTAAAATTTTCAATAAACGAACTTTTCGTATAATTTTCTTAAAGGAATAAATAATAAATAATTCACCCGCTTATGATTAATGATTAATTGACAAAACATTTTCTTTCGTGGATTGTATACAAAGGAAAATGTTGTTGATCAATCAAAATTTAATCAAAATTTAGGAAAAGTTTGACTGCTGACTCACAAAAGATTTTACCGCCGTAATATACAGAACCCTCTCGGAATCTTATAGATATTCCTTTAAATATTTTAAAATAATCGGGCGGGAAGAAAAATCCCGTAAAATGCCATTCCATAATAATTTTAGAATTATTACAATTGAGATTACATGCCACAATTCGATTTTATAATCATTGTATATATCGATCGATCGATCGATAAAGTTTTGAAGATAAAAAGGTTAATAATTTTTCAAACTCGCACTTAAAAGGGAAAAATCACACTCAAAAAAATTACAATCTCAATAGATATAACCGCAAGATTTATATAAACTTTATCAAGAAACAAAAAAAAAACCAAATAAATCAATATAAAAAAAAAAATAAATAAACCATTAAGTGATGATAACGCAACAAAGAAAAAATTTATATAATAATAATAATTAATCCTCATATATAATATAACTAAAACTCGTGCGAGCCACTTAAAAAAAAAAAACAAAACCCACACACTTTTTAATTCAATTTACCTGTTTTTCTTCCTTCTTTCTATACATACATACATATAGATACATTATCAAAGGATAAAATAATTTAAATCCAATAATAATAATAATAATAATAATAATATTAATAATATAAGCATCGTGCGCGCCTTTATAATGACTTAAGCATGACATTTAAAGGATTTATATATTAAAAAAATTAAAAAAAAAACATTGTTTCTTTTTTGAGATACGAAACATAAAATTCCATTTAGCTGTTTTTCTTTTTTTTACGTAGGTCGTATAGAATTTAAAAGAAAAAAAAAACATTTATAGGTAAAAAAATGAATTTCGTTAAACGGAGATCAAAAAAAAAAACAAAATAATAAACAACAACCTATAAAATATAGAATATAATCTATAGATTAGAAATAAAGGGTGATTTTTTAGCTATTATCTTTTTGGTAACACTGGTTTTTGGAAACAGCTGACGCACGTTTCGTGTTTTTTGTTTCACTGTCAAACATCTTCAGTTTGGTCTATAATTTAACCATATATGAATCGTCTTACAAACGAATAACGCCTATTGCAAATTATTGAATTTTTATTATCAAAATGCTCGTGGTCTGTTAAAAATCTGTTCATCGCGACGAAGCTCATTTTTGGTTCAATGGGTACGACGTAAATAACCAGAATTGTCGATTTTGGAGTGAATATCAGCCGCAGAAGCATTGCAAGAGCTACCAGAAATGCATCCAGAAAAAGTCACAGTTTGGTGCGGTTTATGTGGGCTGGTGGCATCATTGGACCGTACTTCTACAAAATTAATGATACAAATCGTAACGTAACTGTGAATGGTGAGCGTCGCTACCGTGAGATGATATCCAACAACTTTTTTTTTTGCCCAAAATGCAAGAGCTTGACTTGCATGACATGACATGGGTTTCAACAAGACGATGCCACATGCCACACACAGCACGCGCAACAATGGACTTATTGAGAGGCGAGTTCGGTGAACTCGTTTTATTTCACGTTCGGGACCGGTCTGGATTGGCCGTCCTAGATCGTGCGATTTACTAAACGCCTTTAGACTATTTTTTTTGGTGGGGCTATGTTAAAGCTCATGTCTATATATACAGACAAGCCCGCTTCAATTAACGCATTGGAAGACAATGAACATTGAAGCATTTATTCGTGAGATAACGGCCGAAATGTTGGAAAGAGTATGCCAAAATTGGACTAAGCGGATGGACAATTTGATGCGAATAAAGATTTCATGCATTTTTCTGAATTTTATGTGTTTTTTTTTAATTTTCCTATTGCTTTTAAAAAATCACCCTTTATATCCCTTTATAATTTTTTTGTTTCAATTTCAAAGATTCATATATTCTTCTTTATACACTTTATATATATAAAATTTATGTTTTTTTAGTAGTGTGTATTAAAAAATCAAGTACATCAATAAGTAAAATATATCATCACTTATCGTCGTGTAGTACAATATATATTTTAAAAAAAATATTTATACGGGTTCGATATCATATGAATTGAATGAAGACGACGATGATGAAATAGAATATTGAATACACAGTCTTTCTAACAGCGCTCTAAAACTCATTTGGAAATGTCTATATTCAATTGTTTAATTTTTTTTTTTTTTTTTTATAATAATATTAATAATAAATAATATAATTTTTTTTTATTATTATGTTCGATTTTAAGTACCACATTCTTCTTCTTCTTCTTCTTCTTATTGATATTCTTTATCTTATACATCTTTTAATCTTCTCATATTCTTCGCTAATGTAACCCAAACATTTCACGCAGTAAACCAAAAAAACAAAAACAAAAAAACAGAAATACACTATTGTTAATAGTTTTTTTTTAGTTTTCTTATATTCCTCATATTCAAATTGTGTCTTCCTTATTTATTTATTTATTTATTCAGGTTTGTTGGGGTTCAATTTAAATTTCGTTCATGATCGGATTCCGCAAGGATCAGATGCTGTTCGTTATAAGACAGATTATAAAAAGAAAAGTGCAAAGAATTCAACGTAAAGATGCACCATCTTAAAACGACGGCTCAAGTACAAGTTAGGGGGTCTGAAAAAATCTAAAGCCATTATGAAACAATTGACGGAATTTTTATACACGGTAAGGTTATCCTTCCTTTGCGGTTAAATTATTCTTTAATTTTTATATTGGAAAAATTTATCAGGAAGACGGCCATAAACCACATTAATAATAACTAGCAAAATTTATACTTTATCCTTTTTTATGCTTTTTAGAGAAATATGCGTGCGGTTAACGAAGCGTTTACGTTGCTTACGAGGAACGATAGACAAGGAATAGACGAAGGCGTAGCTGTTAAAATATGGTATTGACCATAAGAATATTGATTCTTTAATCGTAACTCCTTAATCACAACTGAATAGATTGATACTGATTCGATTGTCTTTCAGTAAAACCAAAGGAATTTGTTGATAATCGTTTTTGAATTACTCAAGTTATGTGAAAGGATAACCGTCAAATTATTTTTTTGTCCCCAAACCCCCTTTCTTATTCCTTTCCTCAACCAAAAAAATGTATACGAATCACAATAGATTAATGAACAGTTCGGGGTTAAAGTTCGCGTTAAACGAGGTATATGAGTTTTTTTTTTTACACCTTTAAAAATGCCCCAACCATCAAAATAGGGATATAAAAAAAAGTCAAATTATTTATTTATGTCATCAAAAATCGTCATTTAAAATACTATGAAAGCAGATTTGCGTTCCCTGAGTTTGAGGCTTTATTTATCATCGTCATAAAATTCATTCCAAACTCTCCAAAAGAACTCTCTAAAATAATTGGAGTGACTTCAAAAAAAAAAAAAAAAAAAAAGAAGCGATTTCAATTGAAATTTCTTCTTAATATTCTATATAGTGGAAAAATCTACATAAAATTGAACTCAAATGGAGGATTGTTATTTTATTATTTTTACTGAGGGATAAAATGTTATTATATAAATGATCCCAATCGATATTATGATGAGAAATATCTTGAGTGTGTTATAATTTATTCAAAAAATTAATAAAAAAAAAATTGTCGATTAACCACAAACCAACCAACAACAAATAAATATAGTAAAAAAAAAATCGAACTTTATTTATTTATTTATTAAATCAGTATAATTTTTTTTTCTTTTATTATTTGGATTTGAAACGAACGATGGAAAAGATGAAAAAGAAGACTGTGAAGACAGTAAAAAAAAATAAAACAAAGCATTTTTTTTTTGTTTTTTTGTGTGTATGTTATTGTCTTTCTGATATTTAATATCTGTGAGACGACAACGGGAAGCGATCTAAATTCTCCAATCATTCAATATGTTATATTTATTATTTATTTATATTTTCTTATATATATGGTATTTAATATTATATACATTAAATCATCAACATATAAATTTTGCGTCGTATATGGTTAAAGTGGTTAAAGTTGGTATAATATAAATATTAAAATAAAAAACAAAAAAAACTGGAGACGGAACAAAACACAAAAAATAAAATTATATTACACAATTCTTAATATATATATATCTTTAATCTTTAATCTGCAGAGTTACGAGTACAAGAGTATGAATTCTTCGCCAAAACAAGTGACGATAAAAAATAATCCAACAACTCACCAACAATAATTTACCAATAGGATCTCAAATCATGGAGGAACAGTAAAAAAAATTGAACTGTATTTTCAAAAAAAAAAGGTGATATTCCGAAAGGAATCCTCATCATCATCATGTAAAATCCTGTGCCTGGTTTATGGACAAAAAATGTACAGATTAAACCAAACAATATCGATTTTTTTTTTTTTTGCAATTGCAATGTTCACTTCAAAACACTAGTAGATAGAAAAATTCAAGTAAATTCAAGTATAGAAACTGCGTGTATCAAGGGTTTGCGCTTATGCTTATGTTTGTAACATTTGGAATTGGGAGAGTTGGTGGTGGAAGAATATGAATGAGCCTTTTGTGAATGAATCTCGAATTATAAGAGAAGTTAATTTAGGTTCCGGGAATTAGCTTTAAAATTTCATTAGAGCATTCATGCGGTAATAATATACCTATAAAATGTACACAATGAAACTACTGATCGTCTATATGATCCGCAATGATTCAATGGAATTTGTTATTGTTTCATTTCTGATCAGTGAAATTGCGTGTTTTTTTTGGGATCATGTCACTAAACTGCAGTGTAGTAATTGGTGCACCACCAGCCCATATGTAGGAATTGTACTCTAGAAGTGGTCCTATAAAAGACCTATAAACTAATGCTAAATTTTTAGAAAATTTAGTCGATGGGACGGGAGCTGACTGTCTGCCGGTCCATCGTATAACTTGTTTAAATTCTTAACCCATTACTTAAAATTTTTTATCATAATAATGAACAATTGCCCCGCAGTTGTCTTATGGTAAATTTGTTAAGGTTGTTGTTTTTTTTTTTTTGTATATTAATTATCAGATTAAGGGTGTGTTGGCAGTTCTCACAGGCAAAATTTTGTGTCATATATCATTATTAATTTAAAAAAATTTTAATTTAATTATTAAAAACTATAACACAATTTTATTTCAATGTCAAATTTTTTATATGTATAACAATTTTTTCATCGATTTCATTCATTCATTCATTCATTCATTCAATATATAGTCAGATTATTCAAAATATATAAAATATTTAAGTCAGCTAGACATTAAAATAAAGTCACACACAAATACATGCATTTATAATTTTTAATATATGTATATTAATTTATAGTTTTGATTATAATTTATTGATATTCAATGTCATTTAATTAACATATACGTACGTATAATTATGTATTATGTATGTATAATTAATTATAAACTATGGGGTTTTAATTTTTATTTACATATTAATTTCGCAGATTTATATTTTCAATCAATTATTTGCATATTATAATTATAAATTAAAACAGTAATGTTGTTTTTATATAGTCAAATAGGTAGAATATAGGTAGAATAGAAAACACGTATCGAAAACAAATCATATAGCGACAGTGAAGGTGGTAAATGTGCGGGATTTAATTTATTCCGCCAATCAATTTCTCCATAAAATGAGACGAGTCAGATCAATATATGATTCATTTATGGATAAGTGGATAGGCGATGAGATCAGAAACGAATCGCCAGATATATAAAACTCTTTTACCATTTTTCATCAATCCTCCGTTAAATTCGTTAAATTTCAAGTCAATTTGTTGGAAATCTAACGAAATATCTCTATTCGAATCCCTCGGGGATTTCTTTATACGGGCTTAGGTGTGAATTTAATTTTTTACATTTAATATCCCAACCTCTATCAATTATAAATAACTTTAAAATTCTTTAAGATGAACAACAAAACAGAAGGTATTTGAGGCGGAAATCCATGCTATAGAACTTTGCATCAGATGGATCAAGGATAAGGGGGGGTATAAAAACCAGCGGATCAATATTTTATCGGATAGCAAATCGGGTCGAAGCTCGTGCTCGACTAACTGCGGGGATACTGAAAGAGGTGTCAAGGGAATGACATGGCCGCAGGTATTCTTAGCTCTTTATTAATTCGGAACAATGACCCCCTGGGGTCAAGTGTTTAGGGGATCGACGACCCAGCCCGTGTTATAATTCTAATTCTAATTCTAAATGCCATTAGGTTTATATGAACAATTTTGTCCATTTGATGAAGATAAACACAATTCAATTAAGAATTGAATTAGAATTGAATATTTTTTTCCATTTTAAAAACTTTTCTAACCCAAAGGAAAATCATCTTTATCTAATCTAACCACAAATCTCGCAAACGGAACAAACAGAAAAAAATTCTATGTTGTTAAAATCCTTATCCTCAAAGCCGATTCAGAGAAAAAAACCAAAAGACGGCAAAAAAAACCATTTGAAATTTTCCAATAAAAACTGAACTATTATATCACATTCCTATATACTAACCATTGTTGGAATGTTTAGAAGATAAATAAATTTCGATAGATTTTTTTTTATTATACTAAATGTAGATTCAATTATAAATTGTAACATATATATATTAATATAAAGGTGGAGTTTTTACTTTAAAAAATTATTTATATTTGAAAAGTAGAATGGAATAGGTGCAGTTTTTTTCTTTCTTTTTATTATATATATACCATATATATATTTTGTATTTGTTTGTTAAATGACATAGAAATATTGATATATATATCACTTACAGTACATACAAACATAGAAATTAATTAGAATAAAGGTTAAGGTACGCCATCATCATTACCGTACGCATCATAATCAATATGTTAATGTGTTAATCGAATTAATTTTATTATACATATATTAAAACATCACGCAAGGTATTACAATTAAATTTATTAGTTTAAAAACAACAAACGTTATGCGTTCTTAAGAGATATTCAAAATAAAAACGATTGTGGATCTTTTAAAACTTTAAAATGTAGATCAACAATTTCACATATATATATATAACAAAAACACAAGACGACCAAGTCGATAAAAGAATACAAAAGAATACAGTAATTTCGGAATTTAAAGCCAAAAAAAACCCTTTAGAAAAAGGCTAAAGACTATCGAGACGAACGTCCATGGAAAGAGACAACGAATTTCCATGACTCTTGAAAAATGATCTCTACACAGAAGATTGTTATGGGTTTACTGCAGTCCGTAATTGTCCCATACAAAAAATGAATGGGAATTTTTGGGAAACAAAGATTTTTAACCATATAAAATTCAAAATCCATTTTTTTTTTCCTGATGAATAAATAAATAAATAAATGTTTTTTCAATAGATCAACAAAAAAAAAATAAAAAATAAAATAAATACAAAATAAGATCAAGAAAAAATATTTTGTATAATGCCGCAGCGGCACGATATTTATTTATTTATTTATAGTTTTTAAACAATTTAGATAGATTCTAATTAAATTAGAGGAAAAAGACTTTTTAAAAAAAAAACATTTAACATTTCATGGTAGATGAATTTTTAAAAACAGATTTGTTTTTCTCATCTCCCCACAACATTCGAATCCAAATCCACATTCACGTGAAATTATAGTTTGAAGAAGAAGAAGAAGAAGAGGAGTAAAAAAAAAAAATTATTCTTCATTAATACACTAAATGTAATTTATATCTACTACTCTAACCACTATTATAAAAAAAAACTTTTAGAAATGGACATCTTTAAATCCTGATGTAAAATAGAATCGATGTGGGTATTAATAAAACAAAGGTAAAAACATGATATGAAAGTTACAATTGAAGGAGTGAAGAATTTCAAGTAAAAAAATCATTGAAATGAGGAATACTAAAAAAACACCCGATGAATGCAAAAACTTAGTAAATACCACGTCAAAGAGAATGGTCGAGGCTATCATAAAAACCAAAGGAGGCGTTACAAAGGAGATCGTATTGGCGTATAATATAAGTGTCCGATATTATAATGGTCAAATTTTTGTTTTTTTGTTAAATTGAATCATTTTGAAATAAATTCCATAACTTGAATTGAATTTAAAACTTTTTTTTTTACTTCTGACTGCGCGCAATTATTTAACTAAAACACCATCATTTTATGAAATAAAATTGGAAGGATTAAAAAATTGTTGTTGTTTAAAGTCCCTTTTTGGCATCTCAAAATCGAGCATTCGAATAAAATAGCGCAGGTGTCCGATTTAATAGTGGTTAGAGTAGTATTTATCTATCTATCGTCCAATATATAGATAAAGGGCTATATTATGTTACGCTGCGCAAATATAGGGATTTTCATATTTTCAGGAAGTGGACAAAATACAACGGTGTTTTATAAAAAGAATGTTCGAATTGCCGCAATTTTCAGCGACTTACATCATAAACTTAGAAACAGGAGTACCTGAAATGCATCTTTATTCCTTAAAATTACATATGAAATATATAGTATTAGGACCTTATTTAACGATAATAGCAATCGATTACCACATAAACTATCTAAAAGGATAATTGAAAACAAAAAATTTATTGGTTTAAAGAATGGAGCAATATGGGTTCGCAAGTAGAAGTTAATGAACAGGAACCTTTTGAGGGAAGATGTATGGAAGAATTACATGGCAAAAACAATATAGAAACGCTTCGCGAAAGGCAGTTTATATTAAATAGAGAGAAGGCAATTCAAAGCACACATGGGGTGTACGGGCGTTTAAATTTGCTTGCAGAAAATTCATATTTTAGTGATTTATACGAAATTCAACAAATTTCATGGATTTTTAAGGCGAAATCGGGCTTACTTGGTCTAAATTCAAACACATACCACTCCGCAAATAATTTATTATGCACACTATGCAATTTAAGAGAAGAATAAGAAGATGTTGCACATTTTTTTGGGAGGTGTCCGATTTTAAAGGAGTTTAGACTTAAATATATTATAAAACTGCATCACTAAACCAGGAAGAGATATTAGACATTTTAAATGGTGGCGGTATAGGAAATTGGAAAATTCTGGCAAATTATATAAGGGATTTTATTTTTCGGTATAGACATAATTTAATATTGGAGTATAATTGAACTCACAGACCGACAGACGACATATAATTGTCAATGTCGTATTATTTATTTATTTATTTATTAATTTTTTGTAAAAATTGATTGTATCATGGTATTATATAAAACGTATAAATAAAGAATTTATTATTATTATTATTATTATATAGATAATGTAAAATGCAAATCTCTATCGCAGTAGAGGCTTAAAATATATGAGGAATCAAATTTCAAATTCAAATCAAAATCAACAAACAAGTTATCAACAAATTCCGTTTCAAATGACAATTTTACTGAACTTAAAACTGAACTCCAGTTCGATTGTCAGCGGCTTTTGTCGGACCACTGCCGTACAGACAACAATCAGAATAAAAAAAGGTTCTTTGGATGATGCATATAGAAATTAAGAACGTTAAGATTTTAAAAAAAATTTTTCTATATTCAAGTATATAGCAAAAAAAAAATTTTCTATGTGAAATTAGTTAAACTCCTTATCGATGTGAAAATTAATCTTGTAGAAGAAAAAAAAAAAACAAACAAAATTAAATTAACACTTTGTTAAATTGAAAGGAAAAAGAATCAAATTCAAAATCCGTTTTCTGTGGGGTTAAATTCCATTTACATTTGTTTTTTAAGTTTTTATAATGTGGAAAATAAATAAATTAATATTTATTTGTTATTATAATTGAAAAAAA
This sequence comes from Dilophus febrilis, assembly GCA_958336335.1. Lineage (NCBI taxonomy): Eukaryota > Metazoa > Arthropoda > Insecta > Diptera > Bibionidae > Dilophus > Dilophus febrilis. Next base: position 2,041,843 of record OY284468.1, on the reverse strand, counting down.
AAATAAAAAAACGTTTCGTTTCGTTTCGTTTTTTTCATTTTAACCAAAACAAAAAAGAATTATTTGTTAATTTTAAAATTCTATATATTTGTGTTGTTATATTCTTCATTTTACAGAAGAATAATAAAAATAAAATTCAATCTCATAGTTAAACTATGTGTTTTGACGGTCCGGTTGCTTTACCAAAATTGATTTTTTTAAGAGAATTTAAAGAAAGAATAAACAATAAAAGATAAAATTCTATATTCTGGTTCTTATTAAGAGGTTTTTTTGTGAAATTCCATTTATTTTATTTTATCTTAAATGTTTTTTGTAGTTATTTAATTTATCTATTAAAATTATTTAATTTTTCTATTAAAATAATAATTTTATTTTTTAAATACGAGCCCAAAAATAACGAAAAGAAAATTATGAATTGATTTTTTTTTAGTTATTATTTACATAATAAGAAATTTTTATCTATTTTTATTTATTTTATCTATTTTTACTTTTTCTTTTTTTTCTAATGTTCTTTTGCTGCGAAAATTTTATCTTTATAGAATCTTTTATCTATATTATTATATGAATGTGAATCAGACAAACAAAAGAATACAAATACAAATCAATAAATAATAAACAATCAAAAAAAAAAATTATATTCTTTTATTATTATTATTATTATTATTATTATTATATAAGAAGATAATTTTTCTTTCTTTCTTTTACTTAATATACTTTTTCTTTTTTGTTCTTCTGCTTCTCTTGTGATTGTGTGAGATTTATCTTAAAATATTATTTCTTACACCACAATAGAACAAAAACAATAATAAATATATAAAAGAAATAAAAAAAAAAAATCGTGTCATTAAAAAGTCAATTTGATTATTTTTTTTTTACCAAACCGAGCAAATTTAAAATGGTAATAAATCTATAGAATTTTGTTGTATAGCGTTTATTTTATTAATATTATTATTGAATAAATAAAATTATTAACAATAGTAATAATAATAATAATAATAATAATAATAATAATAATAAATAAAAAAAATAAGAAAAATATGATAAATAATTTAATAATAAAAAACAATATTATATAAAAACCGCATAAACCAATTTTGTTGTTTTTTTGTGTTGGTTTTTTTATAAGAAATTATTATAATATTTTATTGTTGTTTTTTTTAGTTAGACTTTAGTAGTTTAGTAGAGAGGATAGTTTAAAAAAAAATATTATTATGAAAAATCTATATATAGAGATTTTTGGTCAGAGTCGCGTCGCGCTCGCCCCAGCTCACAGTTGGTTAGAAATCAATGGACAACTTCAATGGAATATATCGATTTTCTATGGAAAAGTCACAGTTTGGTGCGGTTTATGCGGGCTGCTGGCATCATTGGTCATCCGTACCGTCTTCAAAGATGATGCGAATCGTAACGTAACTGTGAATGCGGTGAGCGGCGCTACCGTGAGATGATATCCAACAAATTTTTTTTTTTGCCCAAAATGCAAGAGCTTGACTTGCATGACATGACATGTGGTTTCAACAAGACGCTGTGCCACATGCCACACAGCACGCGCACAAAAATGAACTTATTGAGAGTCGAGAGTTCGGTGAACATTTCAATTTCACGTTCGGGACCAGTCGGGATTGGCCGCCTAGACTATTTTTTTTGGTGGGGTTACGTTAAAGCTCATGTCTATACATACAGACAAGCCCGCTTCAATTGATGCATTGGAAGAAGACAATAATGCGAACATCGAGAAGCATTTATTCGTGAGATGGAGACGGCCGAAATGTTTGGAAAGAGTATGCCAAAATTGGACTAAGCGGATGAAGGACCATTTGAGGCGCAGTCATGGAACGGAACTGAACAGATCAACAAACAAATGGGATCAAGCAAGAGTGATGAGTGATACAGGAAAATTATTGTATCACAAAACTGTAATAGATAATGGAACACTCCCTGAAGTGCCAATCAAAAACGATAAAAATTTTCACGGACAAATCTATTATGAAAAAAAAACGCAGCTTCGGTTTCTAGTCGAATGGAGCTTAGCTTTGATTACCATTTACAAACATGAGAAGTTATTCCTCAGTATACCAGACAGATTTAATATTGCCCTTAATTCATCATTAGCACCGCAGAAAGACCGCCATTCAATGCAATAGAGGAAATGGATGATTTTTTGCAGTTTTCGACACTCAGCAGCCTCAGAGATGATAAATTCAATTGGATTGTTTCAAACCTCAAACCGTCGTCGCGTCTCTGTGATGATAAAATATTAAAATTATATATAATTTTATGTAAAACTAAATAACAAATATTAGAATTCATATTATAATATCTATTAGTATTATTTATAATAATATTTTATAAAATTCTTATCAACGAATGAATTTGTTTGTTGCTTTTTGTGTGTGTGTGTGTGTGTGTGTATTTTTTCTATTCTTTAAATAATTATATATATATGAAAGAAAAACCACTATAAAGAATTTCTGTTTTATTATTAGTATTATTATTTATTATTATAGAAAATGTTTATTCTTTATTAAAAAATTCTTTTCTATGGATTTGAATTTCGTTATTTATTTATTATTTGTGCTTGTGGTAAACGAAAATTTCTTTTCACATCATATTTAAATTATATAATAATAATAAGATTTTGTCTTATTATCAATAGATTATTTTTATTATTATTATTATTACAATTATTTATATAGAAATTATATATAGAATTATTTTATAGAGATTTATTCCAAAATAAAATAAAAAACCAAATGAGATGATAATTCAAAACAAATTGAAAACGATATTAGAATATTATCTATAATAGAGCGAACAAAAAATCTTCGTCCGCGAATACTCCACCAATCCAGAACTCATATATGGGGATAATAAATACCCTTATTAAAATTATCATAATTCCTTATCCATAAACGATCAATTTTTTACATTTCTTGTCGAATTTCTGTCTCTGCCATTCTGTAATATAGAGAGCCTATTTCAATGTAGAGTTTTTGTTTTTGTCGTTTCTTAAGCAAACATCAAAGTGAATAATGTTGGCAAAGTTGGCAATTTTCAAGCATAAATTCTAGCTATAGAACTATTTTGTGTCAGAAGTCTTAAGGGGGATAAGAAATATTCATCAAAAAAATTAACATATCTATATTCGATCAGACAGTAAATGGAGAGGCATCAATTACTGAGAAAAAAATTCGAAGCTTGTCCAGCCGCCTGTCATCAGTGACAGTAGGGAGATTCAAGTCTGTGTCAGGAGGTGAATAAATTCACATGATTGTGGATACTTGGACAAAATGGAATGGAGGGAGCAACGAGAGATCAGATGCCATCACAAGAAAGGGCTCTGCCCGGTCCAAGTACTCAACCCAGCCCATTCTGCTGTATTTTAGCAGAATGCAGTGATTCAAGGCAAGAAACTAAGGAAATGAATGATTCAGGAGTTCCAAAAGCATTGAAACCATGCTTCTATGTTTCTGGGCCATGAATATAAAGCTATCGTAGGTATAAAACTCAAACTCAGCTATAAAACCATTGACAAATTATTTGGCCATTGCTCGAGAAAATTATGCCAATATGTATACCCATCATTCAATTGGACAATTGGTTATTGAGCAGTAGCCGTAATGTCAATGAATGTATTATGAACAGATGGAACAGATTCAGAGTGTTTTTTTAAGCACATTGACCTATCGCAGGGGGTCAAGTGTTTTGGGGTACTTATAACCCAATCTAATAATGATGACTATAATAAAATAATGATTTGGTGTAACCAACCAAGTTTTTTTTTTCATTCTCTATTCCTTTTTTTTTTGGTCTATTCCTCGATCAAAAAACAAAACAAAAAAGAATTAAAATAATAGGAAAGAATACAAAAAAGAATACAAAAGAAAAAAAATCAAATCAAATTAATTTCTTAAAAGCTTCTTTAAAACCAAAAAAAAAAAAAACAAAAATCAATCAATTCACTTTTAATAATGTATTGAAAACAAAAAAAAAACCGATTTAATAATCGAAATAATAAATTATTATTAATTTTCTTTTTACCAATAAAGTGATGGATGATGATGACACGACGGCGGCGAACAGATCGATCGTTCGATCGTTCGTTCGTTCAATCGATCGATTGATCTAACAATCTATATATATATATTAAGATTAATTTATTTTATAATGTATGTATAGTTGTTTTTTATGAAAATTAAGCTGTTTTAATATTTATTTATATTTTTTTTTGTCTTCTTATTGTCTATTAAAATCTTATTGTACAAAAAAAAAAACAATGTTTATAATTGATTTGTAGATCAAATATTATTATTGAATAATTTAATTTTTTAATTGATCAAAACATTTATAAGTTGTTTTGAAATTTTTTTTTTTTTTTGGTATACACAGTGCTACAATTAATATTCCGGACTCAAAATGCATATCTCAATAACCAGTGGTGGTAGGACGATCGCTATGTGATGGAACATGCGTTTACAAAGAAACAAAGAGCAGTCATTAAATTCAACGCAAAGCTTGCAGGTAAATCTGCAACAGAAACGTTCAAATCGATGCAGCACGAAGTTAATGGCGATAATTGTATGGGTAGAACACAAGTGGTATTTGAGTGGTATAAACGTTTCGAAACGGATGGCTAAAACACAGGCTAAAAAAAAAACAAGAAAAGTTCCATCGAAAATCAAGACAATGCTCGTAACGCATTTTTCAAGGTAGCAAGGATAAAATTATCCATAAAGAATTCGTTCCATAACTGGTCAAACAAACAGTCAGTGGCTCATATATTATATCGATGTTTTGAGGCGTTTATTGATGGACAGGATTCGTCGTATTAGACCTGAATATCGTGAATCAGATCAGAGTTTGTTGTTTGTTACGACACGATAATGCACCGCAAGTAACACTTCACTTATATTGTTCGTCAGTTTTTGGTGGCTCGAAATCAAATCTGTGTGTTAATTAAATCATCCACCGCGTATTCACCTGATTTAGCACCGTATGTGACTTCTCCCAAAAAGTTCCCAAAACTTAAAATGAAATTGAAAGGATCTTCTTTTTTTTTGAGGATATTCAAAACCGCATTCAAACATCATCTATACACGCTCACTAGAGGCCATACGAACCACAAAATGAACTGCGGAACTGTGCATTTGAATCATTATTAAATCGATGTAACGCGCAGTTGTTGTATTGAATCAGGAGGAGAATATTTTGAAAAATAAATAAAAGAAAAAAAAATTCAAAAATCGTATTTTTAATGTGTAATCCTATAGGATCAGTCTGGAATATTAATTGTCGCACTGTATATATTCTTTATAACAAATTAGAAAACAAAATAATATATATATAGAATAATTCTCACGTGTGTGTTGTCGTTCTGTTATTGAGTCGTACGTTCTTTTATTTTAATTGTTCAGGTGTGATGAGATGAGTTTTAATTAAAAAAAAAAATCTTTGGTAATCTTTGGCACGTCGCACACAGCCTCGTATATACTAAATATGCGATTATTATCTTTTTATAATTCTCGTTTTGTGAACGACATTTTTCAAAATAGTTTTTTTGATCTTTGATATTATATATAGATACAAATTTTAGAAGATTTTAATTTAATTATTTAATTTTTATTAATTGTCACGATGTATTTTTTGGTTTTGTTTTATCATAAGAAGATCATCACAATTATAATAATAATAATAATAATAATAATACTTGTTTTTGAAGTGTGAATCAAAAAAAAAATCCCAATTGATAGAGGATTAACAACAACAATTAACGAGAATGTTTTCATTATTACAAAATTCTGTCAATTAATATATTGGTTGATTGTTGAATGGGAAACCGAGTGTTATGGAATCTCATCTGTTAACGCGTATATCATTATGACAATTATGACAAAATGAAATAATTTATCACAAAATATTTTGCACGAAAGCTGATTCAGTAGATTACAAAAAATACAACAATTCTGATTAAGAAATCAACAACACGGGCCAATTCTCATTTTTATATGGTGGATAGAATAAGAATTGGATATGTTTTTCGTTTTTTCGTTTTTTTTGCAATGTTATGGATAAAAATTCTAACGAAATTATGGGGGTCGTGCGGGTTCGACGAATCCTATACTGAATGCATAAACGATGTTTTATGTTTTTCGGTTATTTTTCGAATCTGAATTTCAGAACACAGAGTTATTTGAAGAATTTTCCGTTTGCGGTTGGTCGTACGGCTAATTACCGACACCACCGACAAAAGAGGCACAAATTAAGAAACTAATAACAGAACAGCTGTTGTTGGCTGTTGTTGGACACTAAAACCATAGATTGTTGGTTGCGTATAGCGAAAAATTTATTTATTTTTTATTTATGGATAAAAATGATTGTTTTTTTTTTTGTTATATAAAAGAAAATTTGCAGCAAAAATGTAAGCAAAAATTATTCTAATTTTACTAACAAAAGAGTTTTGAAAATTTAAAATTTTGTCATTATGCGACGATGGTTATGCAAAAAAAAAAAAAAAAAATTCTTGTTCTTGTACAAAACCAGAAAATTTTTGTAAGCGCGTGGGCGATTTATTAATAAATAAATGGATGCGATATACGATATGCAAAAAAAAAAAATGAAGACGATGCAGAAGAAGACAATGAAGAAGAAGACGAAGAAGAACAAGAAAATGATCATCTCTTCTTAAGCTATACTATAACCATTTTTTCTGTATATAGGAAATCTTGTTTAATAATAGATTTCTTATTAATAAATAAATAAATAAAGGTATAAAAAAAAACAATAAAACATGAAGAAAAAACAAGTCGTAAATTTGAAAATGTTACTGATTTTTTTTCGAATAAGAAAACTTGTTTGAATTTCTATGCTATTTACAGTAATGATCCAGAGTGACACTATGCACAGAAACGTAAAACTTTTAGAATTTTAACTGAATCCGACTTCAAAACATTGCTGGAATTTACTTCATAATAACTTAGTAAAACACTCTTCGTTTCCTTACTTTCGTATTTGAAGTTTTTGTAGATTCAATTCAATTTATCTTTTAAAATGTTCTGAATTTATTCAGAACCTTGCGATGAAACTTTAATGAAACCTCTCTCGTGCCAAGTAATGGGTTTCAATTGAACTGCATTTAAATAAAACAAAGAAGAATAGTTTTTCAGAAATTCTTCTTCTAATCTTGAATTATGACTCTGTAGAAATTCTGATAAAATTCTAATGAATTTCCATCTTTTTTTGGACAAAACAAAAACAATTTAAAAGACCTCAAACCTTCATCAAAAAGACGATAATTGAATAACCTATACCGAATAAGCAGATTTGTGGAGTCGTAAGAAGTCAATGATATTTCAGTGGGTTCAAATTTCAGTGGGTAATTTCTTCGAAATGAAGGAAATTACCTGAGTTTTAGATGGATTTCGAATCGAAGTGGATAATTTAAAATTGCTCTTGCCCAATAAGTTAATAAAATGTTGGTGTATTTTGTAAAAATTAAAAAGACACAACATAAAAAATTACCATCATCGCACTTAAAAATAAACCAAAAAAACATTCATTCAGTCATGCATGCGCCCCCCCCCCCCCCCCCCCATTCAATACATAATATATTTTATGAGATGATTCTATGAGAAGAATAAAAAATTTTCTTAAGAAATATATTATATAGATAGAAAGAACCAAACGAAGAACAAACCAAAAAAAAAGGAAAAAAAACGTGTAATTTATGGAAATTACCAAATCACCTAAAAGCAGCAACAGCAGTCAAATGGTAAAAAACAAAACAAAATTACATATAAAAAGAATGAAAAAAAAATAGTAAAAATCCTTTTCTTTTCTATTGATCATTAATAATTATATAATTTGTCATCGCATTATACAAATAATAATTAGATAAATATATACAAAACAAAAAACAATACAATACGAATGAATGATTTTCTTTAAAATGTGATCTGTTGTGTTACTGCCGGTCAGTGTTAGGGTTCGCGCCCCTGCGGTCATTGACCAATCTCATAACAATTTTATTGTTTTGTTTATTGTTTAATGAACTTTAACTTGATTCATCTCAAATGTATACAGGGTTTTCTAGATCTAGAAAATAAAATACCATATACAGTCAGTGGTTTATGATAAATTCAAAGTCAAAGTCAAAATTATAGGCTTTGGTAAATTGGTCATTCATTCTTTCAACACAATCACAAAACGACTAATTTCTTTTATAGTAAAAACTCTTAAGAAATTATTAGTCAACTCCTTCACTATTGAACATAATTGTTTAAAAATACTATAATGTTTCATTATGGCATTTAAAAGATAGAAAAAAAAAGAATTTTCTCTGTAAGATCATTGTACTGTAATTTTCTACTACTATACTATCTCCGCTATTCGAGCGTAAAAAACTCATCATAGAACAATTTCTAGATAGACTTTCAATTCCTTATAGATCTTTTATATAGAACTTCTTTATAAACTTTAACAAATTACGAGAGTTGACAGTTGATCATGATGATGGTACTTTTCCAAACATCTTGTATATAAGATAATTGTGATTATTTAATGTACCTATATCATAATAAGAATATACTAATAATGCTACTGTGATGAAAATGTGAGAAAACAAATCAAATTGGGTAAATAATACAAAATTATGATGATAATAATTTCGATTCGTTTTTTTCTTTTTTAATTTAGATTCAATGTAGAAGAAGAAAAAAAGGTTAACCTCCTAAATCACAAATAATTGAAATTATTTCTATATAAAGAATTTTTTTTTTTCTACATACTTAATATTTCAATTTCTTTTATGGATATAGATATCAAAAGTTGTTAAAAAATCATTATCAAATATAAATTTATGTCTATCTACTAACTATATAATGTGTTGTATTATTGAAATGAAGTGATATTTTAATTATATATTATTAATTTCAATTTCAAATTACGCCAAGTGTGTGAGAATGGGAAAAAAAAAATTGTTTTTTTTACTTAAAAATTTGTCAAATATGAATTTAATCTGATTTAATTTGAATTTAATTCGAAAAGTGAAGTTGCGTTGCGCCAGTTAGCTGACATCGTAAAGATATCAAAAAAAAAACATGTTGGCTTTATATTGCATGAGCATATTTGACTATATGAGAAAGATCTGTGCCGCAAAGTGGGTGCCGAGCGTTCGTTCACTGTTGACAACAGAAAAAAAAACAAGAACATGATGATGATTTGATTCTTTGAAGCAGTGTTTGGCCAATGTTCAAACGTAACAAAACGGAATTTTTGCGTCGATATGTTGTGACAATGGATGGTTGAAACATAGATCCATCACTTAACTCCGGAATCAAAACGATCTGAGTCATCTGAGTGGTGAACCTTGCCCAAAGCGCCCGAAAGCACAACAAAGCACGGCTGGAAAGGTTATGGTCTTCGATATTTTGGTTTTGGGATGTGCGTGTAATGTAATATATATTCATTCATCGATTATCTTCGAAAAAGGAAATCAACATCAGCAGTGAATATTATATATAGCGTTTGTTGGAGCGTTTGATTGGCCGAAATTGTATAAAGAAACGACCGCATAATGGCAAAAAAAAAATTATTTTGTTTCATCAAGATAACGCACCGACCTTGTCCTCATAAGTCAATCAAAACAATGGCAAAACTAAATGAATTGAACTTCGAATTGAACACCCACATCCACCGTATTCACCAGATTCACCGGCTCCCAGCGACTACTGCTAGCTGTTCGCAGACCTGAAAAAAAAAATGCTCGCCAGTAGGTAAGAAATTTCGTACGAATGAAGGAAGAGGTTATCGCTGAAACTGAGGTCTATTGAAACTGAGGCAAAAGACAAATCGTTCTACAAAAGTAGTTATTGAAATGTTAGAGCGGCGCCGGCGAATGAATGCCAATGCGTTGCTCTTGATGATGGAGATTACGTTGATGAATAAAGCAAATTTTTAACAAAAAAAAAAAGAAAAGTGTTTTCTTTGTCATAGGCCCGGGACTTTTCTCAGCCCATGTGTTATCTTCTGATCCCATTTCAGATCCACCGCAACTCCCCCATACGGATCCATGTTTTTATGATGATCCACCAAGAGATATTATTATAGTGGAAACGTTTCGATGAAGTTTTTCTGATACAAAATTATTTCTTATATCAAAATAATCGAAATGAAAATAGCTCATTCTATGTTTCTAATCAATTGAGTGGAAAGTTTAGATCTGAAGATTTGGTGGCAGCAAATTGATTGACAAAACAAAAAAAAATTACATTCTCGAAAACATTTTCTTATCACATCATATTTGTGTATGCGGATGAGATTGGATACAAATCCAACAGTTTATTTTATGAGAATGATCATTTAACATTATTGAAGAGTTTAAATGAGGAATTGATTAATGAGACAACCCATTTAACCCATTTTTCCATAACCTAACGTGATACAAGTATAAAAGCGCTTCCTATTTTTGATTATTCGCCTGACAGCGTTTATGTTTTTTTTGTTATAAGAAATTATAATCATCTATGAAAAAAAAAACGTACACTAACGAAAATGTTATATGATTTTTAATCACAAAATTATATGGTTTTTTTTTTGTTGTTTTGTTTTGGTACATTCGCATGAAGCTGATGAATCTTCTTCTTCTTCTTTAACTTTACACATTCATTTTATATTGTATTTACTAAAAAAAAAGAAGTAAATTAAAGGTTTTTCACGTATCTTAAAAATGTTGTTGTATACTTTTTAAAAAAAAAAACAAAATCATTGTGCTTTTATATAGAGATAGCGCGCTTAAGAAATGTTAAATGTGGGGATCGACAACAAACAAATGTATCGAATGAATCAAAAAATACAAAAAAAAAAGAATTAAGATGAACAATCATTATTGAAATGATCACAATAATGATTATGATGATGATGATGATGATCGATGATGATCATTAATGATTTTGATCAAGTTTTTAAGCCAAATTTTTTTTTTTTTGATGAATGTTCTTTTATAATATCATTATTTTATATCAGAAAAATCAGGTTTAGTTGAATTTTTTTTATTATGTTGATGTTTGAGTTTTCGATTGTTTTTTGGTTTTTTTTTTTTTTTTTTTTTAATGGTTTGGATGATTTAAGATTTGTTATTGTTGTTGTTGTGCTTAATTTTTGCTGTACAACACAACATTTTTGTTTTGTTCTTCATATACACTGATGAATATTGGAATTGTATATACAATACAAAATAAATAAATAAATATTAAATAGACATTACTCATTCTTCTTCGTTTTTTTTTTCTTTCCAATTCTTCTTCTTCTTCTTAATACACTCACATTTCATTTGTTATTGTTGTTTGGTTTGGTTTGGTTTGATTTGGTTTTTCGTTTGATTTTTTTTTATTTTTTAAGAGTTTTATCTTTATGGATGGGCTAACCTTAAGCTGATTTGGATATTGTTGCTTTCATATACTATAGTTATGGTGTATTGTTCAATTAAAATCGATTACAATGATTTATTCACGTAAAGCCATGGCGCAAATTTGGTACCATTTATTGTATTATTATAGAAAGAGTTAATCTTGTTTGATGATGATGATGTTGTTATTGCTTTTTTTCTTAAGATGAAATGCGGTAATAGACAATACCGTCTCTTAAATTTTTTATATAATAGAAAAATATAAGAAGAAGTAGTTAAAATAAATATATATAGATAAAGCAAACGTATGCGCAGAGTTAATAACAAATGGATCATCCATCAACTGCTTTGGGCCAATATTATTGTTAAATTGTATATAAATGGTAAGAAGCGAGCATTGTAAGATTGTTGATTGATACAAAAAAAAAAAAAACAAATCTTTTTTTTTTTTTATATAATTCTTCTTCTAATAAAATGTGTGTTTATATTGAAAAAAATTAATGCATATAATTGTAAGAATTTTTTATGTATATGCATAAGAGAGTTCAATGAATTTTTTATAGAATCTAACACGCCACAATTATTGTTATTATTGTTATTATTAGAATGTCGTAATGGTAAAATTATAAGGAAAACGGTTTAAAGATGGTGGAATTTTCTTTTGATTGGAAAATTACCAATTTGGAGTATCCATAATAATAGTAAATCATTGAAAATCAATTCATTTTGTATTATAATCAATTCGATAGCTACCGGACACATCATAAAATTGGCAAGAATTAATCGGTGGTTAAAATTGTAAGTTATATGTTCCCATTAAAAGTGGAATGCGGAAACGTTCAATTTAAAGAATGTCCTGTCCTGTCCTGATTGAAATGATTGAAGTGAAAGAAAAAAAGCACGACAGAAACCGAGAATTGTGTTTGGATTCTGTGCCAAGAAGTATCACAAAACAACAGAAAATTGGTGAAAAGTAACTTTGTTTGGATCTGACTGACAAAACTAATAACTTTTGTATTGGACTGACATGTCAATGGACATGGAAAAAAAACCGGAACACTTTGATAGAAAATCAAAAAACCTCTTTAAAGTTTAACAAACTCAACTGTAATTGATCAAAAACTAATTGATCTCATCAAAATGTCTACTCTACAAATGTCTACAAATGATCGATGTGACGATATGGATAGAAGAAGGCAATCGGTTCAATACGAGGGCGGATTCAATACGAATAGATAGATATTTCTACAGACAGCAGATAGATATTTTTTCTATCAAATAAATAATCTGTTAGTAGGTTCCCTGTAAGCGTTTTTGCGAGCGATGCATCATGCATTAGTTTTGGTTTGGGAGCGGTAAACGGTAGTTTAAAACTTTTGATTTTTCTTAAAAATGAAAAAAAAAAGTGGATATCGTCGTGCATTAATAAAAGATGACTTTTTGCATGGAAAAACCGCAAAAGAAACGTAAAAGAAAAGCTTGATAAGTATATTATGGCACATCCGCATGCTCCAGTGAATTCAACCGTAATTTATTGGTTTGGTTGGAATGTAAACGTATGGTCGTACATTGCACCGAAACAATACCATCACCGGGAAGAATGGATAGAAACAATGGATAGAAGCAAGTGGAAGTGCTCCAATAAAGAAGGCAAAGACCGTTTAATCACCGGATAAGGTAATGACGACTGTATTTGTGGGATACAACGGTAATGAACGGTAATTTTGGGATACGAACGGTAATGAATGGCATAAAAAAGTTGGAAGATCGTTTATATAGATCAATGTTTAGAGTTAGTCGAGATCTTTATCGATCCGCCCTCGTATAACGATATACAAGAGGAGTATTACATCAACTGCCAATATAAAAATGCGATTACAAAAGATTGCAATGTTGATGAAATTCCAGTTGATAAAATCACATAGAATTTTCAGATTTCCTAGTCAGCTAAAAATCTTAAATTATAGATTATAAAATTAACTGTGTGTCAAGTAAATTTCCATATTAATATATATTAAAATGGAATGGAATGCAAAAAAGCAAATAAAATGCAGGTGTAAAAGAGTAATAAAACCATTTTTAAGAGGCGTTTAAGTATAAAGATCGATCGGATGACCCTATCTAACATATAATATATTGATTATTTAAAATAAATTTTTTCATTTTAGTTTGGCATTTTTTTTTTTTTAATTAATTGTGATGCAAAATACTTAAATATTATTTATTTGAGTGCGCTATTAGAAAGTTTATAATATTCAAATTTTTTATATTGAATACTGCACCTTATTTTTTTATTCATGATTGATTGATTGAGTTATTAAATAAATTATTTTTAGTCTCTATTATTTTTCATCTTCTTCTGCTTTGTGTAATATATTTTAAATATAATGGACATTTAAAAATGTCATCATTTCATTAACTATAGTATATTTATAAGAACGACGACAAATGTCAGATTTGAATATTTTAATACCCTAATATAAAAATTTTTTTTTTGTGTTATTGACTATAATAAACAGCATTTAAATGCACATAACTATTTTCTTTTTTACCCTAATTTAATTGGGATAAATAATATTACAGTAAAACCTTTGTTTGGTGTTGATCACTCACGATATATAGCAATCAAAATCGATCGGTGAAAACTTACTTAAAGGTGCGGTTAAATTTTTAATATACATAGAAACTTAATTGATTATTATGACCATTTGATCAATGATCAAATTATTTGGGGTGGTCGTCTTACTGTATATAACTATTTTGAATGTTGCATTGCAACATTTATATGAAGTGCTTATAGAAAAAAAAATTAAAATATGGTCGTCATCATTTCAGATAAATAATAATAATAATAAATAGTAAATAGAATAGTAAATAAAATTTAGTTTATTATGTGAAATATTTCAAATTTTCCAGATGTTTTTTCTGTTTTTTTTTTTTTTTTTTGTTTCTTTATATTGAAATGCATTTACACAGATTTAGATTTAGATTCTATTTATATTGCTGTATCGCGTACGGCGGCGGTATGATGTATGATTACACAACAAAAAAAATTATTCTAAACAGTTTATTAACTGAACTAAACACAGATATAATAAAAAAATATGAAAATATTTGGTTAATATTTCTATTAATTTAATTTTTTGTTTTCGTCTGTTGTATTTATACTATAATTTGGTTTTAATATAGAAGAAGAAGAACGAAAAAAACTCTACAATATATAGAATTTAAGTTTTTAACGAGAATTTTATGAACTCGATTTTGGTTTAGTTGGTTTTTTGTTTTTAAGTTAAATTTATATAATTTGATTATTTATTTCCGCCATATGTTAAACATATTATTAACAAGTTGGTTTGGTTGGTTATATGTTATAGTATATTTTTAAATTACAATTTATTACAAATCAGAATCCGCCGTTTTGTCCGCGATTTATTCTGTTTTATCTGGCTGTGGCACTGTGGGGTGGTTTAAGGAATAAGAAGTTCTTAAGAAAAATTGTACAGAGTTTTCAATTAGAAAATTGAACAGAGTTTTCTATTAGCAAATTGAACAGAGTTTTCAATTAGAAAATTTAACAGAATTTTCAATTAAACAATTGTGTAGAGTTTCCTTTAGACACTTCAGGATACATCAGAGAATATCCTGTAAGAAAATTGCACAGAATTTCCCATAAGAAAATTGTCCAGAATTTCTTATAGAAAATTGTACAGAATATTCCTTAGAAAGTTCTTCGGGAAATAAAACAGAATTTCTTCAGAAAATCATCCTTTAGAGAATTTTAAAGACTTTCCTTTAGAGAATTTTCTTTACAGAACCTTTTTACAGAAAGAGTTACCCTTAAAGAGTTGTACCGAATTTCCCGTAGAAAATCTTTAGGGGAAATCATTTAAAAAGTTATATACAGAATTTTCATTAGAGATTCCTTTCGAAAATTATACCTAGAGAACTGTCTAATGGTAAATAAAATAAAGAATATCCGATAATACGTTCTATTTCAATAAGATGGGATGTCATTTCCACCCGTTTCATCCTTGACAAATTGCGAAATTCGTGCTTATCTATGAAAATAGTTCAATAAATTCATCCGGCAATTGATTATATAAGCTTCTACTAGCACGCTTGAATCATTCAAGCAGAAATTCATTCATCAATGGATAAGCAATGATTGGGCAATCCTCCAAGATTCAAAATATTGGTTTAATTGTGTTGTGAATATGGCCAGAACTATTTGAGATAGCCCGATTGAGATTTGACCGCCCCACCAAAACAGTAAGTGAAGAAAACCAGAAACATTTTTAAATTAAATGGGGTTTTTTGTTTTTTGTTAACTTTCAAAGTTTCCAAGTTTCAAAGGTTCAACGATCCCGATACGATCAAAATATGTGTTTCGAAAAGTAATTTCTTCAATTCTTCATTTCTTTACAATTAATATCTTAACAATAATTGTACAAAAGGAACTTAAGTTTTTCTATTTTGGCTGCGTTGACTGATTGAATGGAATGATTGATAACTGATTGATTGAATGATTGATAACTGATTGGTTTTTGATTAGTTTCTGAACAATTTCCCAATCAAAGGAAATTTTCCGTTCAAAGTCTTGTTCAAAGGAAATTTTTCCGGGGTCAATAACATATAACATACTTGGTATGTGTTTTTGTGACTTTGTGTAATTATCCAGTACCACCGCATTTGGTATAGAACAGAAAATAAAATAAAATAAAATATATAATCATCCATAACACAAACAAAAAATGTGTTGATGCAAAGTTTTATATGTTTGATTGTTTATTATTTGATTGCGTTTTATTTGTTAATTTGTTATTTTTTCCATTGGCCCAAAACAAATTATATATTATATATACGTATATAGAGAGACTAAAAATTCATATGAATCAAAAAAACAAATAAAAAAAAACAATGTAAACGTAATGTAATTTAAGTAAGTACAAAAAAAAAAACAACAAAATTATTAATGCATTTTGTTTTGTGGGGAGTCATCAAAGAGTGGAGTTCTGTTTTTTTTTTATATTCATATTTATAATTTTTATTTATACATTGTGTATTTGACGTGGTCTCGGTCCTCTCCAGTCGATGACATCTAAAGTACGTATAGTTTTTTTTTTAAGTCAAATTAGTAGAAATTAAAAAAAAAAAACAATAATAAAAATATTATTACTGGTTTTTTTCTTTATGTATTTTATCTTTTATCAGTTTAAAATGATCAAAAATCTGTTTTTTTTTATTTTTGTTATGGCTTAAATTTTTAATTTTGATTCTATGGTTTTTTTTGTTTTGTATTTTTTCTTCTTGATTCTTCTTCGTCTTCGTCTTTGTCCTCTTTTTAATTCTTAAAAAAAAAAAGTTAAATTGTTAAATGAAAGCGTTTAATAGATTTTTTTTTTTATTATTATGTTTTCTAATCAGATTTTGTAATTTGTATTTTTTAGTTTTTGGTTTTTGTGTTATAACCACACAAAACAGAAACAACACATTTTTTTTTGTAATGGTTAAAACATAAACACGATGGTCATAAAATATAATATAATATAATGTAGTATAATGAAACATTTATTATATATTGTTGTCGTTTATTAACTGGAAAATTTAATCGCGTAGTGTGATGTAACGCTGTTAGTAGTCGAACTCATATATAGAATAGAAATCATAATGTAATGTAATGTGGTTATAGGAAACGGTAAGAAATGGGAATAAGAAAACGATGTCCAATACACAAAAATTTATTTAACTTAATGTAGCCATTAAACCATTATTTTGGAGCTAAATCTGACGATTTTTGGACTTTCAATGCGACTTTTTATTTAGAAAAAGGATTATAGACAAATCAAGCAACTTTTGATTTCTATAATATATGGAGATGTTTTTGGCGACTTTCATTTTCACAAAACACTGCTTAATTCCCAAATATATTTACGATAATTTTTCCATTTCCATTCATTCATTCATATAAGAAATTTCAAGTAAACCCCCCCCAGCCCAAAACGAAATATCTCAATAATAATCAATTGAATCTTTATGGGAGTAGTAGGTGGAAGACATGGGATTAGATGGAGAGAGCTTGAAGGTAAAATCAAGACAGTCTAACAACCGAAAGATTTCATATTTATGGAAATTTTTGTCCTTTATGCATGATTTTTCAATGGAAAACCTAAACAAAACTAATGTTACCATCTTTTAAAACACATGAATTGGGGGGGGGTTGAAATCGACGCTGGAGTGGAGTGTATTTTCACTTGAACATAAACTGTCCATGAGTAATTTCTCTGTTTTTTTTTAAAGGGTGATTTTTTTAGCTATTATCTTTTTGGCAACATTGGTTTTGGAAACAGCTGACGAACGTTTCGTGTTTTTATTTCACTGTCAAACATCTTCAGTTTGGTCTATAATTTAACCATCCATGATACAAACGAACAACGCTTGCAAATTATTGAATTTTATTATCAAAATGAGTGCTCTGAATAAGAAAGTTCATCGCGCACTTCTTCCATTTTTTTGATCAGTTTAATCGTCGACCCACTGAAGCGGCTATTCTATCGGCTATTGTGACTAAATTTCGCACCAATTTAGGTGTGTGTGATGCCTTTCAAAATACAGCTGGTGCAAGAATTGAAGCCGAACGATCTACCGCAACATAAAAATTTGTTTTGGTGAATGGGCTCTGTTATGAAAGTTGGCCGAACCCCCCACTTTTTTACCGAAAAATTGTGTTCAGCGACGAAGCTGATTTTCTCAGCTCAACGTAAATAAGCAGAATTGTCTGGATTTTGGAGTGAATATCAGCCGCAGAAGCATTGCAACAGCTACCAGAATGCATCCAGAAAAAGTCACAGTTTGGTGCGGTTTATGCGGGCTGGTTTAATCATCATTGGACCGTACCGTCTTCAAAGATGATACAAATCGTAACGTAACTGTGAATGCGGTGAGCGCCCGACCCCCCGAGATGATATCCAACAACTTTTTTTTTTTGCCCAAAATGCAAGAGCTTGACTTGCATATGACATGTGGTGGTTTCAACAAGACGCGGTGCCACATGCCACACAACTAATATTTTCCCATCTGGATCGCTCTGTGCAAAAAAAAAAAAAAAAACGACACCTTTTACTACAAATGAATGTGTCGGACGCGGCAAATCGGAGCCGTGTAATTTATTTTTTTTTGTATCTTATAGTATTTGATTATGCTTTATTCTATTCTTTTCATAATAATATAATAATAAAGCAAGCAATATATGATGATTCTTTGCATGCAGAAGAATATAGATAAGAAAATGATGTTAACATAATAACTTAACGGCGTACCTTCTTTTCGGGATTTTACAATTCAAATAATATTATATTTGTATAATAAAAACATTTTTTTTATTTAATTTAGAAGAATGAGTGACTTTGATAAATGGATGACAACAACATATATAGGTAAAGTAATAATAAGAACATTACCTTTAATTTAATTTATTCTTTCATTTAATCTTAATTTGATGCCAGTGGTGATGATGATGATGATGATAAATGATTATGATATTGATTATGGTATCTATTTATTTATGGTTCTATCCATCATTGTTTAGAATATTTATATAGAGAATTTTTGGTATACTACAGAAAAGCAGGTATATATAGAATTTTACTAATATATCGTATTTAGACTATTTAGATATTTAGACTGTTATATCACATATATCACAAGATCCCTACACATCATCAATCACAAAAAAAAAAAAAAATAATTCATTTACTTAATAGTTGCGTTCCATTCAATTACCAGGAGTAGGTAGGAGTAGATAAGAGTAGAAAGCATCTACTCTTTTCTACGCCGAACTACTCCGTAGTATAGCAAAGAGTAGTTCGGAGTAGAAAACATCTACTCTTTTCTACTCTTACCTACTCTTATCTACTCCAGGTAATTGAATGGAACGCGGCTAATATAAATAAAAAAAAAAAAAAATCACATTCTCCTACGAATTTTTATCTTCAAAACTATTGCTCCTTTTGTTTAGTTTATTTTATTTTGCTTCTATAAGGATTTTTTTACATTTTTTGATGTCATTATCTTAGTTTTATTATGAATACACATAAATTTTTCTTCCTATATAGATGAAGGGAATTCAATTTTGCACTTGAATCCTCGATGATTTTTATGAAATTTTTACGAAACAAAACAGACGGAATGTTACGAGATGTGTTACCCATCACCCAAAATGACAGATGAAAAAAAAATAGGAAAAGCAACCAACTGAAAACTATAAGCATTTGATTGAATTGTATTCTTGCATGAATTTATAAAAAAAAAAAAAAAATGAAAAATAGTAGAAGACCTTCTTCGCGTTTCTCTCGATAAACCCTTCCAATAATGTCATTGTTGATTTATGAGACTAGCAATAAAAATTAAATTGAAAAAATAAAAAATGATCTCCTTTGAAATTGAAACATCGATCCTCATATCTCATCTCATATATCTTTCTTATACCTGCGTTCAATTTTTAATGATGATATTATCCATATCCATTGCAATATAGTATATCATAATATATTATATACAATATATCATTAAACAATTTCTTGTATTTATATATACTGAAAATACTTTTGCTTTTTTCGTATTATCATTAAGAACAAAATCGTTTTATATCAAAACCATAATAGGATTGAAAAATGTTTCTTGTTTTGATGAAGACGCAAACTGCATAAATTAAATATATACAATAAAATTTTTTTTCTTCTGATTCTTCTGATTCTTCTGATGCCTATACAAAAATCTTCATGCATTCGCATAAATTCTATAGTATTTAATATTGTGATTGGTAGATGGATAATTTATAAAATATATATACAATTGAAACAAATTCCGTATACATTTTTGATTGTAATTTTTGTATTGTGGAAAAAAAAATAAAAATAAATATTGATCCTGCTTGATATATCGAAATAATAAGGGCAAAAACAGCAACATGATCTCTCCTCAATGGTTAAACAATCAAAAGAATTTTTGTTTTTTTTTTTTTTTTTTTAGTATTTTTTATGCATCTTCTTCTTCTTCTTCATCTTCTTCGTCTCAAAATGTATATCATCAACAAGTAAGTCGTATATGATATTTAAACGATTGTTTAAAAAATCCATATTGGTCTTTAAAAATATGTATAAGGATATATTGACAATAAAACTTTTTCGTTTTATTGTTAAAAAAGAATTTTGTATATGGATTTATGATCGACAACACAACAAGATCGAGACAATTTTTATAATAATACTATATAAATAGAAGAGATTACTTTTCAAACTGATAATCAAAACCGTAATCCAGTCATCCATAATCCTTTAATAATCCTAACTAATTTACACTAATCTTATACAAAGAAAAACTTAAACACTTGAACAAAGTCAAACTAAAACGGTAGATGTGAATGAACTATAAGTTGATTAAGACAGTTATTGTGAGGGGGGGGGGGGGGGGGGGTGACAGATCAAAGAACCAAAAAAAGTGGTAGTTGTAAGAAGAAAATATGATTTTCTAAGGTAATAATAAATATTATTTGCATTACAAAAAGTCGATTTTTTTGCCTTGAAACTGGCATTTATGTTATTTGTATAAAAAAATGATTGAGTATACATTAACCAATATATTGCAGCCCATCGTTATAGCTATGACTTCCTGCTCCCATCTTTTAGGAAGTTTGTTGATTCTTCGTTTGAAGAACTCCTTCAGTCTTTTGTCACCCACCCAATCCATTCATCGCCAGTCTAGTCAATTCGACTCAAAAAACTATATTTTTTGCCCGGCAGGGTGTTTATGGCATGCATCGATTCGTGCTTTGAGTTGATTTTCATTCATGCGGGATGTGGGACCCATTTTCTTTCTGATCTTTTCCATTAAACGTCGCAAACGTCTAGATGAATGGTAGAGGCATCTACACATTCAACTCTAATGCAAGTTTTTGTTGCATTGTCGACACGAATTTTCATCATCAAACAATGCCTGCAATTCTTCGTCTTCAAATTTTTTGTTTTTGGCTGAAATGGCCGTTCTTTGTCTTCCACTTCAAAATCACCATTTCGGAAGCGTACAAATCACCGTTCATAATTTTTGAAAATCATAATTTTTGAAAGTTCTTTATAGATTTGTGAGGCAATTTTTTTGAAGTACTCCGCAAACAAAATTTCTGAACAATTCCTTTGTAGGCCAATTATGTTTAATTATACAAAGTACACATTTTGTTCCATTCTATTTATAGGCAATTCTGAATAATGTTCTTTAATTCTTTGGCCCTTTTCTAAAAGAACTTCTCTGAATAATTTCTTGAAGAAAAATTCTGAATTCTAATTCCGTAAAGGGAATCCTCCGTTGAATTTTACAATTTTCCCATAATATTTTAAAGGAAATTCTTTATAACTTATTCTTTATATCAAAATCTATATAATTTACGGTAGGACAGTTCTGAATGGTTTTCTGCGGTAAATTCACTATAATTTTCTAATGGAAAAGTAAAGAAATCATTTTTCCAATTTTTGCATTTCAAAGGAAATGCACTGAATTTTTCCATACGAAAGTTCTGTATACAGAATTTCAGAGGAAATTCTGAATTGGTTTTCTTTTTCTAAGGACATTCTTCGGTAAAGGGAAAAGGGAAATTTTTCTAAGGGTAATTTTTCTAAGGGAAATTCTGAGTACGTTTCTGTAATTTCTGTAAATTGGAAATTCAATCAAATCATTCAAAACGAAAAGGTAATTCATGTACGTAATGAATAATTGAAATCTGATCAATTTAGCAGAAACGAATACCTCCCATAAGAAGGGGGGATGAATCTATAATTTTTTATTATTGAATTTATGAAACTCAAGTAATTTGATTTCAGATATATGGAAAGTTTAATGGATTTTTCTTCAATTTCACAATCAACGGCGACCATATAGAATATAGCAAGAAATTTTTCGGGCTACCAAAATTCAATGTTTTTTGGCAATTACCAAATAAAAATTGCACACCGTATAACAATACAACTTACTTAGAATCAACTTGTAGATTTGTAGAATTTATATATTTAAAATTGCTTATGTTATAAATTTACAAAAAAAAAATATAGACCCAATATAGAATTTATTTATTTGTCTCCACATATAGTCCCTAATATAATATATAAGAAAAAGTCACAGGGGATTTTTCTCTTGTTAAATTTAATATATTATACATTAATTTTCTGTTTGTGTCGATATTTGTTTCCAATATCACCATACTACGAAAATTTGTATAGTAATATATTGATTTTAAGATTTTTTAAAAAACGAATGAATACAAAACAATACTATAAAAATCTTTTATTTCTCATATTATACAAAAACTAAATGGAATTTTAACAATATTATTATATGGATGATAATAAAAACTGGCTTATATGGACGCAAAAAAAAAATAAGAAAAAAAACATTAACGAAAACAATAAGAAAGATGGATAATAAGAAAATACATTCTTTTTTTGGTCACAATCAAACAATAAAAATAGAAAATAATAATAATGTTTCTGTGTTGTGTTGTTCTCCTTTTTGAAGTTCGTTTTTGTGTTTTTACAACCTTCTGAATAATTGGTAATTTAAAATTCGTAAAAGTTTTGTTGTCATTTTCAAAATAACATTCAATATAGAAATTTTATAATATAATAAAAGAAAAAACTGGATGATTTTCAATTTAAAGTGTGTATTTAAAAAATTAATAGACAATACGCAAATTTTCGCCAGGATACGTCGTTTCATGACATTATATCTCTGGTAAACCAAATAAAAAGCACTTGTACGCGTACAATTTGAATATTTTTTCAAATAACCTGCATAAAAAATTGTGCACTTTAACTATAATTGTTTTTTTGTTTTTTCTTTTTAAATATTTGTTATGTAGTAAATAAAATTCTTTCTCATGGAGGATATATTTAAATTAAGAGGTTATATAATATATAAAATGACATGATTATAAAAACATTGTTAATTTTATTCCCAATTGGATTTTAACCACTCAAAAAACATAATTTTTGGTTTTTTCCATATGCAATAACATCAATATATTTTCAAATGCAAAGCTACTACTACTACTACTACTACTGAATATTTTCAACCCGAAATTCTAACATTATATAGAAAAATTATAAACACATTTAACTCTTAAACATCTGCTCAGTTTTTCTGCATTTAATATCTCCTTTTATTCACATGTAATTTTGTATATAGATATTCATTTTTCAAAAACTATAATAACCACCACTCTAATAAAAACAACTATTTTATGATATGTTTCGTTTTTTTTTGATCCGTCACCCTATCCTTATTTATATCATATGTTTTGAAAAAAAAATATATTTCCTATATTTCCCCGGCACATATATATGGATGGGAAGAGATATGGGAAATGTTTTTTTTTGTGTGTCTGGTTTTGTTATAAATATATCAATTATAATTGCAATGCTTTTGAATAAAAAAAAAACATTAACTTGAATTCAAGTAATATTAGAACAAAAACAATAAAAAAATAAAAACATTTATTATGATGTTTTTTAAAGCCTTTTTGTAGTTTTTTTTACAGAAGAATCTCATCATAATAAATTGAGGCGGCGGCGGCGGCAAAAAGGAAAAAGGAAAATGTTCTATAGGAAATTATGAGTACGTTTCTACAAAAATTCAGTAAAGTCAAATTTCTCTTTTATTTGTTGCATAAAAATCTGTATACGTTCCATTCTAAAGGATTCTAAAGGATATATCCCATTCTAAAGGAAAATATATCCCATTCTAAAGGATGTAGAAAATACTCAATAAAGAAATTTTCTATTCTATAAGGAAATTCTGTATGATTTTTACGGAGGAAATTCTCAATGATTTCGACATACGCAATCAATAGAAATTCTATAAATAAATTTCTTCGTATCAAGAAAAAAAATCTTCATATTGTTCTAAAAGGAAAACTCTGTCGGAAATTCTTTAAGGAATTTCTTGACAATATTGAAATGCGACATGCCAAACAGCACGCGCAACAATTGAGACTTATTGAGAGGCGAGTTCGGTGAACATTTTATTTCACGTTCGGGACAGGTCGGGATTGGCCGCCTAGATCGTGCGATTTAACGCCTTTAGACTATTTTTTGTGAGGCTATGTTAAAGCTCATGTCTATACATACAGACCAGCCCGCTTCAATTGACGCATTGGAAGACAACAATGAACATTGAAGCATTTATTCGTGAGATACCGGCCGAAATGTTGTTGGAAAGAGTATGCCAAAATTGGACTAAGCGGACGAAGGACCATTTGAGGCGCAGTCAAGGTCAACAGGTACGTTATTGGGATGTTAGGAAAAGACGAAAGATTAACGAGTAGTAGGATTTTGTGGGTGAAAATGGTCAAAAAGGAAAGTGGGGGGTGGATAGATAGAGGTATGAAAGACGAAGGCGGTACAAATTGGAAATAAATGAACGGGATTGGGAGTGAGTCAAAGGATGTGAGGTATTGGAAAGCAAAGGCTGAGGTTTTTTTGTGGTAAAAGGGTTGGAAGAACAATGTTGTAAAAGAAGGAGATTGTAAAAGAGGGGGCAAAAAAATGGGTGGAGTGATCGGATATATTCAAAGTTGGAATGGGGTTGGAAGGAAGGTAGAATTACTTGGGCGGCGAATCTGGTGCATGGGGAAATGAGGGCGATGGGAGATAGTATAGGATTGAATGCGAGAGAATGGGGGGGCCAGCCGGAAAACTGGAGATGTACGCTATGCAAATAGGAATGAGTGGGATAGTGGGAGAGTGTGTGACATTTTATTTGTAGGGATTTGTCTGATGTTGAGGGAGGTTAAGGGAGGAAGAAATGCTGGTTCGGGGGGGTGCTGGAATTAACGAAGGAAGAGGTTAAGGGGAGGTATTATCGGGGTAGAATGGTTTTGGTGGAGTGGAAAGAGATGTGAGTGGAAAATGATAGAGTGGGGATTTATAATGGAAATGGAACGGTATGGGTAGAAGGGAGTGGCTACAATGGAATAAATACAATGGATAGGGGAAGGGGGGGGGGGACTGGCGACTCCACGGCGACGGTTTTTTGTAATGAAATCTATACAATGAATGAATCAAAGTTTCTGTCGGCAAATTCACGATAATTATAGTACTAAAGGAAAAGTTGAATAGTTTTTCTGCATAGGAAATTCTGTTTAATTTTTTATAGGGATCTGTCTGATGAAATCGTGGAAGATGTTCTATTAGAAAATTATATATGTATAATTCTCTTACCTTTAGGAAAACTTTAGTAAATTTTCTATAGTTTCACAAGAAATAACAAAAATAAGGTATATGAAAACATTTAAAATTAATTACACGAAAAGGTTCAATGATTTGTTGTGTGTATATATAATCGGTATAATAATATACATTCACTCACTGCTTATTGTTGATATACTCCATGTAATTTATATTGTTTTTTTTTTAAAACATTTTTGTTATGGTATTTTAAAGCATAATTTCGGTATATAAAATAAATCATTTATTTAAATATATATATATATATATATAGATATTGCAAAGTAATATAAACTCTAAAAAGAAAACCTGTGGGTTATTCCAAAATGGATAATCATTTATTGAATAATAATTTAAATCATATTGTTCTTTTTTGTGTTGTGTTTTTATTTTAAACACTTATTATTTATTATTATTATTATTATTATTACAAAATATTCATCAGATCCTCGAAAAATCTTTGTTAAATTCTATTTTTTTTCTTTTATTAACTATAACTCTTCACTCTGTCGCACGTACTTCAATGTTTTTTTTTTTTTTTTTTAAATATAACAATTTATGTACAATTAAATGTTAATAAATGCGAAATTATAATTTTCAATTGAAAATTAGCAAATTGTAACTATTTATTATAAATCATGTATAATAATATTAATAATAATAATAATAATAAAAAATAAAAATGAGTAATGGGCGACGATATGATGACGATGATGACAAGTCGTAATTTTTTAATTTATTACAATTATATAGAAATTGTTAAGAAAATTCTATAAATATACAGAATGGTAATGAATTATGTTATGGTAGAATATAAATTTATTAAATGCTATGTATATATATATATACAAAAGTATTTCACTGTCATTATTGTATTTACAATATATATATAGGAGATTAAATAAAAAGAAAAAGAAAAGAGTTTGAGTGGTTGTATAAAAATATAAATACAATACAAAATATTTATGGTAAAAATCAATCGTCGAACGAAATGAAATTTGACAACTCAAACTATATTAATTTATATGCGATAATGATCGATTATATTTTATTTTATTAACCACTTCATTTCCATTTCCATTTCTATTCTATTCTATGTAAGTTCAGTGATATAAATGAAAAATTTATACAGAAAATTTAAGCAGATTTTCTTGGATAAAATGGAACAGAATTTCCTTAAAGAAAATTGTACAGAATTTCCTTAAAGAAAATGGTACAGAATTTCCTTAAAGAATATTTTACAGAATTTCCTATTAGAAAATTTAACAGAGTTTCCTATAAGAAAATTGTACAGAATTTCCTGAAAGAATATTTTACAGAATTTCCTATTAGAAAATTTAACAGAGTTTCCTATAAGAAAATTGTACAGAATTTCCTATTAGAAAATTTAACAGAGTTTCCTATAAGAAAATTGTACAGAATTTCCTGTAAGAATATTTTACAGAATTTCCTATTAGAAAATTTTACAGAACATCTAACAGTAAAAATTATTGAGAACTTCCTACACAAAATACAATACACAATTTCAAGTGAATCACTAAACAGATAATTATACAGACATTTCTATACAGAAAATAAGACAGAATTTCCCACAGAAAATTATAGAGAATAGGAACACATAGAAAATTATATATAGAATTTGTTACAAGAAATTATACAGCAAAATTACAGAGAATTTCGTACACAAAACTATAAAGAATTTCCTTGCCGAAATCGGACCGTAGCATATCCTACTGAAAATTATAACATTATACAGAACTTTCTACCGGAAAGACACAGACTTTCCTACAAGAAATTCTACAGGTTTATATCGAACTTTCCCCCAACAAATTTAGAGAATTTTCCCCCAAAAATATAGAAAATTTTCTACATAGAATTGATAGAAGTTTGCTACAGGAAATTATATAGATTGATTTTGTATAGAAAACAGAAAATTATTGAGAGTAAAAATGGAACAGAATTTCCTATTAGAATATTGTAAAGAACTTCTAACAGTAAACTATTAAGAATTGCCTACACAAAATACAATACAATACAATACAATTTCGAATGAATCACAAAACGGATACTTATACTAACATTCCTATACAGAAAATAAGACAGAATTTCCTTCAGATAATTATAGAGAATTTGCTACAAGAAATTATACAGCAAAATTACAGTGAATTTCTTAGACAAAACTATAAAGAATTTCCTTCGCGAAATGCGACAGTAGCATATCCTACTGAAAATTATACATATAACATTATACAGAACTTTCTACCGGAAATATACAGACATTTTCCTACAGGAATTATTCAGATATGTATAGAATTTGCCTCCAAGAAATTATTACAGGTTTTATATCGAATTTTCCTACCAAAAATATATAAAGAATTATCTACATAAAAGTGATAGAAGTGAAATAGAGCATAATTCTATGAAATTATATATATAGATTTATGTTGTATAGATACAGAAAATTATTGAGAGTATAATAAAAGTTATATTCATATAAAAATTATACGGAATTCTGGTGAAAATTTTGACAGATTTTCCTATCGAAAATTATACAGAATTTCCTACAGAAAATTATACAGAATTTCCCACAGAAAATCATTCAGAATTTCTCACAGAGAATTATACAGAATTGAATTGACCGAAAAATTATATACAATTGTCATTCAGTAAGTAAATAAAGAATCATTCTCAAAATTTCATCAGAAATCTTATTTCTATAAGACTTTCCTTAAGAAAAACTTCAGAGAATCCCCATATAGAAAAATCTTACAGAGAATTTCCCGTTCAAAGAAAATTATACAGAGAATTTTCTTTATAGACAGAATATACAGAGAAAAGTCTTTGTATAGAAAAAATTAAACACGGTAAACACGGTTTGTAACTATTTTTTTTATCTGATTCCTTCTTAGAATATTATGTATTATAATAAGTTTGATCTGCGTATAGGAAATTCTGAATCATTCCTTATAAATGAATAACTATATCCTTAATAATTTTTCTATATAGAAATCACCTCTTCATATATTTATATAATAACCTTTCATTTAAAGGAAATTCATTCATAATCATTTTCTGATGCAATTCTGCATATTCTACCTACACATCACATCATCACATCATAATATTTAGGGATTTTTTTTTTTTTGTATTATAAAACAAAAAAACCAATGCAATAAAATTGAAATATTCTTATTTTTGTGGAATTTTTTTTTTTTTTTTAAATGTCATAAAAACAAATTTTAAATATTATTTTAATTGATTTTTTTTTTTTGCATTTTATCATTAAAAAGAATAAAAAATGAATGAATAAATACAAAACTGTTTTGTTTTGGGTGTTTTTCTTAATACATTTCTAAAAAAATATATAAAGCCAATAAAAAAAAAAAAAAAAAACTCCACCTTAACCTTAAAAAAAATTTATATATTTATTTATTTATTACACCGCAATTTTTATTATTTTTTTTTAAGACACAGAATTTATTTTTATTATTAATATTTTAACAAAGTCAAAAATGAATGAACAAACAACAGGTTTGGTTATTTATATTTTTTTATTTTTTTTTTAAATATATACAAAATTTAAGATTATTTTTGTGGCAAAAAAAAGAATTTATAACACTAAAAGCTTTTGAAATAGTCACCAAAAACATAAAAAAAAAATCCATAATTATTCAATATTTTTTTTTTTATTTTTAATATACTATAATTTAATTTATTGCTGGTTGTTAATTCTTAAAAAAAAACAAAAATTGTTTTTTTTTATCAATAAAATCACAAAAATATTATATAAAAAAATTAATCCACTACACAGTGGGGGGGAGAGAACAAAAAAAAATATTTTTTAAGAAGAAAAAAAAGTTGAATTTACCACAAAAATTTTGTATAGTAAATATTCAATTCAATTTTGATATATAATTAATATTAATATTAATAATATTAATTATTATAATATTTAAATTTATTAATATACTACTCTAACCACTATTAAATCGGACACCTTATTCTATTTTATTCCTATGTTCGACTTTGAGATGCCGCGAAAGGACTTTAAACAATAATTGTTGTAATCCTTTCAATTTTATTTCATAAAATGATGGTGTTTTAGTTAAATAATTACGCAGACAGAAGTAAAAAAACTAAAACTTATAAATTCAATTAGTTATGGAATTTAATTCAAAATGATTAAATTTAACAAAAAAAAAAAAAAATTGGACCATTATAATATCGGACACTTATATTATACGTCACTACGATCTCCTTTGTAACGCCTCCTGTGGCCTATATGACACTATTCATTCTCTTAGACGTGGTATTTACTAAGTTTTTGCATTTATCCGGTGTTTTTGTATTCCTCATTTCAATGATTTTTCCTTGAAATTCGCTTCACTCCTTCAATTGTAACTTTCGGATAATTTTTTAACTTTGTTTTATTAATGTCCAAAAGATATAATAGTGGTTAGAGTAGTATATTTTGTAAGGAAAAGATAAAAAGATCAAAAAAAAAAAAAAATAAGGATACAAAAATACAGAAATAAAGTTAACGTTTTTTTGTTTTGAATAACCACAAAAATTGATAATTTATTTGTATTCGTTTTTTTATATAATCGGGTTTTTTTTTGCGAAATGATTAATCAAATGAATTATTATTATGTTAATCAAGTGTAATAATTAAAATTTAAAATTTTTAAATACCATAGCCGATTGAGTTTTATATAACGATAAAAAAGAAGATTTTTTTTTTATCTTTCTCAATTTAGATACTTCTTTAGATTTTTTCAAATACTAGAATATTTTGAATAGAATTTTTTTTGTAATATTTTTTTCCTCCTTACGCTCAGCAGCAGTATTTTGTCTTTGGTAACTTATGATCGCGTTCAAATTCTTAAATAATTAATAAAAAAATATGATATAGGAAATTTTTCATAATTTAATGAAATTCAAATGAGGTGTATTTTTGTTTTTAATTTCTGTTGTATAAAAATAATAAAACACAACATCGACAAAAAATAACAATAACAAAAAATCGTGAGAAATAAATTATTTATTTTTAATATTCCTTGTGCTTTTTTTTTGATAATGCATTATTTTTATTGTATTGTATTTATGTTATGATAAATAAAATGAAAAAAAATAGTGCACATTTTTCAAGAAATTTATTTTATTTTTGATACACCACACCAATATATAGAATTTCATTTTTATCACAATTGAAAAACGATTATAATAACCGATTAACCAACCGCACATATTGAAATGTACTATATATATATATATATATAAAAAATTATATTTTATGGTTTTATTTGATATATTAAATATGATGAAGGGAAATATGGAAAAAAATATTGCAATTATGTCAACTTATCAATAATAATTGAATGGAAATTTATACTAATATTTTAATATACATATTTGAATTTGAATTTGCATTTGCAGGGAATCAAATAGATTAAAAAAAACCATACTAAAACTCCCGAACCACTTGAACCGATTTTACTTATCTTAAAATGAACTTAATTACAATGGTGTTTAAGAGAAACAAAAGTATTTGAAGATCAGTTAAGAATTCACTCGCAAGTTAATCGACGAACGGATTGAAATTTTGTTTGTTACATCCACATAAGGCGCCATTAACCGTCCCATCTACATCCCATAAATTCCAAATGTTTACCTTTGTTACATTTACCATTGTTACTGGTAAAACCAGTAAAACCCAATAGTATACTTCAGTATACTTCATAAAAGTAGTTTGCTCTAGGGGAAATATGAATTTTTTTTACGACCGTCCCCTAAAACCACCAAATTATTCTTTAGGAGACTTAACTTAAATCTTCTTAACAGATTAACTTCACTGATTGTGATTGTGATTGTAAAATCTATAGAGGAATTTTCCTGACTGAAATAAACTTTAGTTTTCATTTAATTGAATGGTCTTTTTTTTTTTTTTTTTTTATATAATAGAACTGATTTAAGATATCTAATAGCTTGAGGCAATGTGAGTTTATAAAAAAAAAAAAAAATTGAATCCCTGCACAGAATCCGATATATTTCAAGAAGAAGATTTGACCAAACCGTTCCTTAATTTGATTAGACTTTTCCATACAAATAACATAAACACAAAATCTCGCCGTCATCTTACACGAGTTATTGAACTGAACCTGTAGTTACATCGGCAGAAGCAATACGAGGGCGGATTGATATTGATCCAGTTTCTAAGATATATGGCGCTATACTCAAATGGGTAATCAAATGGATATTTTTTCTATCAAATATCTAAATCTGTTATAGTAGGCTCCCTGTAAATTTTAATTAGAACGATGCATCATGCATTAATTTTGGTTTGGGAGCGGTAAACGGTAGATTTGACTTTTGATTTTTCTTAAAAAAGTTGATATCGTTGACATTGATAAAAGATGACTTTTTGCATGGAAAAACCGCAAAAGAAACGCAAAAGAAAAGCTTGATAAGTATATTATGGCACAGTGGATCCATGCTCCAGTGAATTCAACCGTAATTTATTGGTTTGGTTGGAATGTAAACGTATGGTCGTACATTACACCGAAACAATACCATCATCTAAAGGAAGAACTAAGACGGAGGTGACAACCAACAAAGAAATGGTAGACAAAATCCATGATATGATATTGTTTTGAGTGATGGTTGAGTGAAGTTGACAGAGATCGATTTTTTTCATCGTAAACATCTTATATATGAACGTGTATTCAACATCTTACTACACGAACATTTGCATATATGAGAATGCTATCAGCAAGATGGGTGATGGGCGTTTACTCACAATCAAACAAAAACGAAATCGTGTGTGATCACTGTCATAACAATATTTGGACAAAATAAAGCATAATCCATAGATGAATTTTGGCGTCGATTAATAACGCGGTTGATGAAATATGGATTTATTACTATCACATCACCTGAACCAAAAAATCAATCGAAACAATGGTTAGAAGCAGGTGGAAGTGCTCCAAAATAAAGAAGGCAAAGACGGTTAAATCACCGGATAAGGTATAATGGCGACTGTATTTTGGGATACGAACGGTATATTGCACATCGACTATCTTAACAAAAGGAAAAACTATATCAGGAAATGGTTATGCTACATTATATTGGATCGATTGAACGAGATGTAATCAAGGAAAAACGACCATGCATTTAAAAAAGAAAAAAGCGTGCACTTTTTTCAAGACAATGCATCGGAGCACAAGTCAACAATTGAGCAATGGCCAAATTCAATGAATTACGTAACCGCAATTGTTACCGCATCCACCCTATACAGTCCAGATTTAGCACTCAGTGACCTGTTTATCCTGTTTCCAAACTTGAAAAAATGCCTCGCAGGAAAGAAATTCACATCAAACCATAAGAAGCAATAATCAACAAAAAACAAACGCGGAGTATTTTGAGGAGTTCCCGAAATTGTATTATTTGATGAATGGCATAAAAAAGTTGGAAGATCGTCGTTGTATAGATAAATGTTTAGAGCTAAAAGGTTTAGGGACTATGTTGAGAAATAAAATAAAATTAGTTAGACCGGATCTGTTAGATCGATCCGACCTCGTATAATAACAACAACATTGACGAATAAATCAAGAATCTGATTAATTTTTGTTAAGTTAAATATAAATAGCCGCCGCATAGATCCGAACAAAAAAAAATACATAATTCTTTTAATAACAAACATTTTATTTATGAGTAAAAAAAAATTAGTATATTATGTTATTGATCGTATATATAATATTCAAAGATATCTATATATATCGTCGTCTATTGACCAATCGACGTTAAATTGGATATATTTATTCCTATGTGTTTTTGTGCATATCATAAATTAAAAATTAAACAAAATTAAACAAATTAAAAGCAAAACGATAATAATAAAAACAATAGTTTCTTTTGAAACAAAAAAAAAAAACCTATTTCAAATGATAATTAAATTAGTATTTATTTGATCAACAAATAACGGTAAATGAAACAATTTTTTTTTTTTTTTTGACAATATTATCATTTATCTTTATACCATATAATACAAAATAATAATATAAAAAAGACTTTTGTATTTATTTTTTTGTTTTCAAAATCAACAAACCAAAGAAAGAAAAAGAAATAAAAAACAACACCTCAATTTAACACCTTGTAATAGTTGTGTATTAATAATAATAATAATAATAATAATTTTTCCAAATGAATGATTTGTTTTATTTTTATCATAATATAATAAAATAAAATAAATGATGATGAAAAAATAAATAAAAAATAAAAAAAAATTGTATGTAAACAAAACATTTTTTTTATTTTCTTCTTCATAATGTTAAATAAAAACAAATGATTTTCATTAAATAAAAAAAAAAACTTTCGCACACACAACACACAAAAGTAAATAAGATAAATAAAAAATACAATCTCTGCGATTCTTGGGATGAGATCGACGACGAGATGCAAATGAATTTAATTTATCACAGATTTATATGTATATTATATTTTAAGTAAAGACAATTATAATGATGGTGACGGTTTGTTTATCAAAAAATCATTCAGGTATAAACAGAGTGGACTGATTGAGCCTGATTTTCTATAAACGAGAATACCTATACAATTTGACCGCCAATCAATCTATAGTAATTCTAGAACTCAGCAAAAAAAATCGTATATAGGGAGCATGATGTGATCTTACTTCATAAATCAGTCAGTTATAGCATAACCAAAAACCTTTAATTTTGATAAAGTTTTCACTTGAGCGCAATTTCGTTTCGAGATATCAAGGAAAAAGTCGAAAAAAAACCGATTTTATTCCAACAAATTCTTCATAACAAAATTGATTTTTCTCCGAAAAATTTCTCGTTATAAAAAATGTATGTTTTTTTGAGCCTAAATAACTTTAATGTGGTTGTGCTTAAACGTGTTTACTTGAACTTTCCAATACAAAGCTAATCACTAGAATCACCTAGGAGGGTTATTCTAGAAGGGTTGAATTTAGAAGCTCCCGTATGGCATACGATTTTTTGCTCGATATATTCTCATCGCAGGATTATGTTTTTGTAATTGTGGTTTGTAAATGGAGTTAGCGGTACACATTCTGTATATAACTAGTCAAAGATATTATTGAACGATATGTTACCGAAATTAAGTATAAATTTTAATTAAATTATCTCAATATATGTTTAATAAATCAAATAAATATATAAAATAATTTGTTAAAAAATATCTATATATATGTATACTCGTATGAATAGACTCACGCATAATACAGATGAGGAGGAGGAGAAGGAGAGCGTTGAAAAACAAAAAAAAATGATGCAAAAATAAATTCATTTTTTAAACTAACTTAATCCAATGTGTGATGTGTACTTTAATAAATAAATATACTATAAATATAAATATAAAGCGTGAGATATTTTATAATTAGTAAATATTTTGTTTTACTTCTGGTTTTTTTTTTATTATTGCATTAAATTAAGACATTTCTGCATTTCTATGACAAAATCGGTTTAAAAAAAACAACCTATTTTCATAACATAATAATAAAAGTGAAAATTACAAAAAAAATTATTCATTTTCCATTATATTGGATGGATTTTCCATTATATTGGATCCGAATTGGCCACTCGTCCACGAATGCGGACTAGAACGGATAGGAGCGGATAGGAGTAAAGTGGCGGTGCGTCAAAAACTGCTGGGAGCTGCCAGTGATCGCAGGCTGAAGTTTTAAACTTCAGAAAATTTCACACCGTAAGGGGGAGTTCACCAACACGAGAAGAAATTCAGGGTTGCAGAAATACCTAGTAAATCTTCAGTTAAGGGCCCACCCAAAGGTAGGATGGAGGGATTGCGGGTGGTGGAGAATGCGGGACACGGGCACGGTCTAACAAACTCAATCCGCAAGCATATTTACATGGGAAAACCACCATGGCAAGGGGATACCGAAAAATAAAAAAAAATGTCCGGCTTTGGAGAGCATACGGATTGGGGGTCGGGTCGCATCGGGCACCGGTTCCTCGCTCAGAGAGCGAGCTGGGAAGGATGGATACCCTTCAAGGAGATGCGTGAGGGACACTATATACGATGATGAGCAATCGGGGAGACCTGAGTGGCAAACTGAGTTGGGTTGGCTATCGGAGGAGGTACGAAAAGGGGCCCAAATATCTGTCTGATTCGAAATGATACCGCAACCGGAGGACGGGTTTTAGTTAGTAAGAATCTGAAACGCGTCTTCGGGCGTGTCTATGCAAGATTTTCCCTCCTTCGTTAAAAAAAAAACTCGTTATGCATAACATTTTCTTGCAAAAAAAAAAAAAAACCATCAAGAAGTGTCTCTTGGGAGAATGAATTTAAAGAAAAAAGCTATAATTAAATCAAATCCTGAAATTAGCAAAATAAATTATCTGAAAATTGACTTAAAAACGACGAATAAGTTTAGAGCGATCATTCATGTGATTAGTTCGAATAATCTTTCAATACGTATATAGATTTTAAATGGATATAGATTTTAAGAAATCCCTATGTAGAAAACATCATCGATCATTTAAAATTGTCGATTAAGAACCGGTCAAGTTTTCTGTGTTTTCTAAAACGAACAAAAAACAATTCAATTTGTGGTCGACTAGTTTTGGTTGTCTACCCATTCGTTAACATCTACGTTGTTAAATTTTAAAGATTTGCATATACTTAAAGTTTAACAGTAAAAAACAATAAAAAAACATTTATTACGCTTTTGTGATCAGCAGATTCGTTCTTCGATCAATCGAACGAGGAGGAATGAGGATGAGGAGATAATCATTTCTTAAGAAATGTTCCAAAAGCCTAGCAGAAAGGAAAACCCGCTTTCTGTAGTAAAAAGGGAATTAAAGTTAAGGGGAAA
Organism: Dilophus febrilis; assembly: GCA_958336335.1. Classification (NCBI taxonomy): domain Eukaryota; kingdom Metazoa; phylum Arthropoda; class Insecta; order Diptera; family Bibionidae; genus Dilophus; species Dilophus febrilis. The sequence continues at coordinate 2,005,302 of OY284468.1, read as the reverse complement.
AATTTGCTTATTTCTGTGGAAGCAGGTCGGGGAGAATGGTGTATTTCTGATATTTAAAGTATAACTATCATTTTGACAAATACCGCAATGATAATTTCCTTTTACTTATCCCTACGTGACTCTATACTCTACTGAATATACGAAATAGTGATTTTTTTTTAATAATACCAATTGAAATGCATCAAAATTTCAAAACACTTAATTTTTCTTATAGTAAATACTAAAATAATAATCGGTAAAATATTCCAAATTCCAATTTTAAATAATAAAATATAATTGTCTTTGTATTTTTAATAATATTTTTCTACTCACTTGCAATACGATTCACCCTTTTGTTTTGATACACAAACACCATTATTTTTACATGGTGATGGAGCACAAGACAGTCCTATAATTGAAAAAAATAAAAAAAATATAATTAATTAAATTTAATTTAAATGTGTCGTATAACGTATAATAAATAAAAAATTACGTAATTTTTCTATATATTATACTTTTATATATATCAAATGACAAACGCTTTTAAAATAAGTGTCTTACAAAAAAACTTTTACTTGTATTTTTAATCTATATTTAAATATCTTTTTAATTTGTGATGCTGTTTTTAAATGCGGTTTTATATGCGCGCAGTGTATTTAATATTCATATTTAATATATATTATTGTAATGATGCAAAAATTATAAAAATTAATCCCTAAATAATAATTTTAATACCTTTATATAATAATAATAAAAAATATTATAAGTAAAAAAACTACTACTGACACTTTGTATGTTTAATTGCAGTGGCGAACCTTGCAATGCCACAGAATTCGCAAGACGATTTGGGTCCAAGTGAAATGGGAGTCCAAATTATTGAGTGGTATTTTTTAAGTATTCGTTACCTAAAAATCTGTAATATGAGTATTCGATACTCTGTGTAATAAAATCAGGACCGCATTGACTATATTATTATGAACAGACTGACTCTAATCAACAATAAAATTGAAACCAAACGGGCCCCCAAAAATATTTTTGTTTAATTTACACACACAAAACCAAAACAGTCATGACACGAAATTTGATATCTGGAATATAATTTTAGAGGAATAGCTAAAAACAGATGTGTCGTACTATCAAAATTTACAAGTGAGTTCCAGATTTCACTTAAAAGTTTGAATTCAAAGGGATTCCATTAAATGCCAGGCGAATTCCTTTTTATCTAATAAACTGGTCAATGTTTAGAATAGAAAAAATCTTGTATTCTACTTATTTTTAAAGAGATCCGAATAATATTTTGCGGGGACAGTGAACAATTCGAAAAGAGTTCCATCACTGGTTTTATACCTTTTTATTTTCATTTGTTTTCTTTTTTTTTTATATTTTTATTTAATTGTACTCAATTTATCTTATTATTTATTTATGTTGTGTGACTTACACAAACAAAACCAAAACGTGGTAAAATAAAAAATTATTATTACGTAAAAATTATGAAAATTAATAATATTATTGTATATGTATATAGAATAAGAAGAAAAAAAAAACGAAAAAGATTACAAATAATATTGTAAAAAAAAAAATACAAAATATTCAAAGACAGTCAACCAACAACGAATATAAAGTTTTGCTGCAGCAAGTCTTTTATTTATTTGTAAAGAAACATAATATATTTAATATATTATGAATGTAAAATGTATAATAGTAAATGACTCAATGCAATGTATCTATAGTACATATTTATATCAAATATAAAACTTTTTTTTTTTTTTTTGAACATATACACATGATTAATTTAATTGAAAATCGTGTTCTAGTGCAAAACCATATAATAATCATGGCATTACAATTTATAATATATATAAGATATATATTTAAAAAAAAAAAAAAAAAGTTAATAGAGAGGAATTAAGATTAACATAAATAAATATATTTTTTTGTTTTTCATCATTAAATTAATTTTATTTATACTATATAGATCGATCGATTGATATACAATATTATAATATATAAGTAGTAGTAGTAGCTTAACGTACCGCAGAAATATTTGGGTCATTCTTTAACGTCAAAATTTGCACATTAAAGATAAAGTGGTGTTGAGCCGGATTTTTCTTTAAAGAAATGTTTGAGATAATGGATAATGGACAATATATTATTTGATGAGCAATCTGGAAAAACCTGAATGGCAATAGGAAGGTACGAAAATTTGGCCACAATCGGACCATATTCGAATAAAGTATTGGGACCTTGCATTGATAATGTCAATTTAAATAACATTTGGCGTAATTAGCGTTGTGTGCATCGGAGCACACCGCGCCCATATTCTTTTTTTTTTGTCTGTCATTACTCTATAAATTTCAGTATATATCATTTTATTTAAGTGTTGTAAACAACAAACCTTTTTTTTTGGCTTCGAATATGTCGAAACACATGCCTGAAAACGTTGTCACATGCGGGGAAATTTAATAACTTTCATTAATTTAAAGAAAACCGCTGCTGATCGTTATCGATTTTGGTTGGTTTTGATTTTGTTTGGTTGGCTTACCGTGAACATGCTCCAACTCAAAAAAACTTGTGAACGGTGGTGGTTTGCAAGATTCATAAGTGGTGATTTTGAAGTGGAAGATAAAGAACGGCCAGGTCAGTCAAAAAATTTGAAGACAAAGAATTGCAGGCATTGTTTGATGACGAAATTCGTGTCGACAATGCAACAAGAGCTTGCATTAGAGAGTTGAATGTAGATGCCTCTATACCATTTCTAGACGTTTGCATTCAATGGGAAAGATCAGAAAGCTATGAAAATGGGTCCCACATCCCACATGAATGAAAATCAACTCAAAGCAAGAAGCGATGCATGCCATAAACATCTTGCCGAGCACAATAAAAACATAGTTGTTTTGAGTCGAATTGTCACTGGCGATGAAAAGTGGGTATGTAAAACGTCAACATATGTTGATCCCGGCGGCCAACCATCAAGTTCACAATCACAAAACGCGATAGTTTCTTTGCCAGAAGTTTATGCTGTGCTGTTTTGGTGGGATCAGAAGGGTGTCGTGTATTATTTACCGCTGGTAAAACCGAATGAAACGGTTACATCTGATCGCTAACGACACGACGACAACTGTGCGAATTGGCAAAGAAATTTTAACGAAAAACGACCACCATTGATAGCTCGAAAACACCACAAAGTTTTAATGCACGATAACAATGCCAGACCACATCGTGCAAACATCGTTAAGGAAAAAATAAAGAGGCTCGGTTGGGATCTTGATCTTGATCACCCCCCGTACTCCCCAGACCTTGCTCCTTCTGCGATTACCATTTGTTCAGATCAATGCAGGTCAGCCTCACAAATGTACGCTTTCGAAATGCTGAAGAAGTGCGAAAATGGGTCAATGAATGGATTGGGTGACAAAAGATGAGGAGTTCTTCAAACGAGGAATCAACAAACTTCTTAATAGATAAACAAAAGGGAGGAAGTCATAGCTAACGATGGGCAATATATTGGTTAATGTACTCAATCGTTTTGTTATACAAATTTCAAAATGCCAGTTTCAAGCCAAAAAATCGACTTTTTGTAATGCAGGATCCCAATATAATCGAAGAACGGATTGTTTTACAGTCACTAAAAATCTAACACAAACCTTTGGTTATATTATTTTGAAGATTTCGTGTCTTTGGTTAACAATAAAATGAAAAAAGAAGACGAATTTTTTCTCCAAAATCCACCACTAACTTAAAAATTGATTGGGGTTTTGACAATTTGAATAAATTCACCAAATTCTCAAGGACAATTCCAATAAAAACCGATCAAATCCTTTAACGCGGAGATCAAAACCTAAGGAATTATAACAATTTGCCACTCTATAATTGGTTAATAGATTTTCTTAGAAATTTCAATGGTATATAAATTGATGGGACGGATGAATTGATGATGGGTATATAAGGAAATCCATCTGTGTAAGGAAAGTTACTACCTTTCATACAAAAATTTAGTTGAATTTTCGATATTCAATAAAAACTTTTGGGTTCGAATAGTTCGAATAATTTCTATAAAGTACCTTGGAATATATATGTATCATAAGAAGAATTTCTCTACATTTTATTTCCAAATTGGTAAATATAGAATTTGTGATTACTCACATAAAGAAAGTAACTTAAAATATTCTATAATTCTATAATTAAATCTATATGAATTTGTAAATATAGTTCCCATAATAACGAAATACAAAACACAAACAAAACACAAAACACACGCAAACAGTTAAAATACAAAATTTCCATAATCCAAATCAAATTTCTTTTTTTTTTAATAATTTTCTAATAATTTTATTATGAATATTAAAATATTTTTAATTAACATGTCTATCTCTCTCTCTATAGGATTAATTTATGTATAAGAATTTTAATTTAAATAAAATAGTTAGATATTCAAAAATACATATAATAATAATATCAAACGTTTAATGTACAAGTTCAATAAACATACAAAATATATACGATACGATACGATGATAGATAAATACCTACTTTATATAGATATATGAAGACAATAATTAAAAAGATGGGAATATTTTATTTTTAATTTATTTAAATCAATTAAATAAAATGTGATGAGAATAATTTATTTGGTCGATTAAACTAAATATTTCTACGTTATTTGGTATTTTTTAATTTATTTTCATTCGTTCAATTCAATTCTTCAAGTTATTTGAAATACTTTAAATTATTTTAATTTTTTATCAAATGCATCGGTCAAAAACCGAGAAATAACAACAACAACAACAACAACAATAATAATTAATTTATTAAGTGAAATTCATTTATCAACTTTAGAATATCCATCCATTTTTGAATGAAGTGAATTTGAATTTTATATGAAAAGAATATTTTTGAATAGAATTTTTCAGTTGATTTGATTTGGTTTGGTTTTTTTTACCATATAATTGATATGTCTATTTTTTTTTGTTCTTCTTCTTCTTCTTCTTAAAGGTTTTCATATCAATAAAATTATTTAATTAAAATGCATCATTGGATTTTTTCTTCTCAAAATTAAACGTATCATTATTGAAATTCAAATTAAGAACTTTTAGTAATTATTAAAATAGTAAAAGCTATTAAATAAGAATGTGACAATTTGTTTAAATTCCCATATACAGAGAAAGAGAACTCGTTTTCTTGTGGGAAATTCATTGCGAAAATGTGATAAATTTCCATTCAAATGAAATTCTATAAAGGGTGATTTTTTAGCTATTATCTTTTTGGCAACACTGGTTTAAACAGCTGACGCACACGCTTCGTGTTTTGTTTCACTGTCAAACATCTGTCAGTTTGGTCTATAATTTAACCATCCATGAATCGTCTTACAAACGAACAACGCTTGCAAATTATTGAATATTTTATTATCAAAATGCGTGCTCTGAATAAGAAAGTTTATCGCGCGCTTCTTCCATTTTATGGTCAGTTTAATCGTCGACCCACTGAAGCGGCTATTCTATCGGCTATTGTGACTAAATTTCAAATTTACATTGTTGGACATTAAACCACCCCAACATGCTACGTACGTAGAGTGTGAACTGAAGAAAATATCGCAGTTGTATCAGTTGTAGTGTTAATGATGACCACAATCAATTATCGATTCGTCGCCGTTCGCAGCAATTGGCCAGCATCTGTTACTCAACAACGTGGAAGGATTTAGGTGTGATGCCTTTCAAAATACCGCTGGTGCAAGAATTGAAACCGAACGACCTACCGTAACGTAAAATTTTTGGTGAATGGGCTCTTGGCCGTAGTTGGCCGAAGATCCACTTTTTTACAGAAAAATTGTGTTCAGAGACGAAGCTCATTTTTGGCTCAATGGGTGTACGTGTAAATAAGCAGAATTGTCGATTTTGGAGTGAATATCAGCCGCAGAAGCATTGCAAGAGCTACCAGAATGCATCCAGAAAAAGTCACAGTTTGGTGTGGTTTATGCGGGCTGTTGTGGCATCATTGGACCGTACCGTCTTCAAAGATGATGCGAAACGTAACGTGACTGTGAATGGTGAGCCATGATACCGTGAGATAATATCCAACTTTTTTTTTTGCCCAAAATGCAAGAGCTTGACTTGCATGACATAACAGGGGTTTCAACAAGACGGTGCAACATTCCACACATCACGCGCAACAATGGAGGACTTATTGAGAGGCGAGTTCGGTGAACATTTCAATTTGACGTTCGGGACCGGTCGGGATTGGCCGCCTAGATCGTGCGATTTACTAAACGCCTTTTTGGACTATTTTTTGTGGGGCTATGCTCATAAAGCTCATGTCTCTACACAGACAAGCCCGTTTCAATTGACGCATTTTGATTGCATAAAATCTTCTTCCCTTATAGAACAAAGATTTGTATCTTCCGTTAGCATTACCATTGTAGAACATTTGGGATCAAATAGATTCTAACATTATCGAAACACTCGAAACTCTTCATAACCATCCACCAACGAAAATTTTACCTTTCCCATTTCTATTTGAACTCTTATATTTATTCCTACCTATCCAAGACAATATATATATATATGAGACAATCCATAATCAATTCAATCCGTATCCAATCATATCATATTTTATAGATCAAAAACTCAATTTTTTTTTAAAAAGATCGGTTTGTCCTCCACTCACACACACACACACACACGAACATTTATAATTCATTCATTTTTATTTTATCTTTATATAAACGGTTAAAGAAAAAAACACACATAATTTATTAATAGTTTTATTTTTATTTTTTTATTTGTGTGAAACCGAAAAAACGGAAGAGCATTAAAAAAAAAAACATTTTCTAACGTAAAAATAATAATAATAATAATAATAAAAAAAATGTATACTGATAAGGAATAAAAATGCAGTCCAATTTTAGCCGTTGGTTGATTATTATATTAATATATAGAAAAGAACCAACCAAACAAAAAAAAAACAAAAAAACACATGTTCAAACATGTTTACAGTTATTATGTTTACAACTCGTTATCAAAGAAAGAACCAAAAAATATAAGGAACTGATAATTCACGTGAAAAAAAAATAAAAAACCAGCCAAAGTTTGTTATATATAAAAAAATATATTGTGTGTGATAATTTTGATGGGGAAATTGAATTTAAATATTTTTTTTAATATTATTTTGAACGTGGGTGTGCGAAAATGTTGATAACAGAATCATAAAAAAATAAAAAATATTCATTAATCATTAAAAATTTTTTTTTTCTTCTGGTAAAATATATATATTCTCTCATGTGTGATTTTTTATATGGGTTCGCGCTGTACTTTTTTATTTTTTGAATTGATAACAAACTTTGTTGATTAGTTATAGGATACAGAAAAAAAAAATATTAATATGATTGGTAAATTTAAAGAAATTTAAACCACCTTTAAATTAAAGTATCGGTTAATCAGTCGGATGATGAAATAATGAAGATGTTAAAATTAAGAGTATTTGATGCAGTTGGTGTGAGGATTTTTTCCATATATTTATGATATTTTACTCTATTTGACATTGTGATTAATCGCAGTTTCTGTATAGTAATCGCCATAAAAATAAAACATTGATTTTTACCGAACCGTATTGCTGGTGATCTCTTCAATTTTTTTTAACCCATTTCCAATTAAAACCCCTCGATATTCCTATACCAGTTGGTGGTGGGAAAGATGGATTGAGTAAGTTCTGTCAAGATGGATTGGGTAAAAAAATGTCAAGTTCAAAGGCCAGCAAAGGAGGAGTCAAGTTCAAAGGCCAGCAAAATCGATCAAGCGTTTCAGGATTCTGTTCTGTTCACGCAGTTCAATTTGTTGATGAACGTTGATTTTTTTTTATATATAATCAAAATTTTTATACGTAGTCAGTAGCAGATCGTAGCAGATTTAAGATCATATTGAAAGAAGAATGGAATGGTTTATGATGATTGACGAAACATGACGAATCTAAGATCGGAAATTACACCGGGAAAGTTTATAGTGGAGTACCATTACTCAATCTCCCCGTAGGATACCTGTTTTCGTTTAACTTCTAACCAATTTTCTAACCAATTTTATATAGTAATATAAAATGTATGATGAAGTTTACATTTGGTACATTCGTATAGGGTTATAAGAACACATATAGCAGCGTTTTTAATACACTAAATACAGTAAGGTTTTGTTTGTTATTATTTAATCTGATCTCTAGATAGCGTATACAAACAAATACGATATACAATAGAGAAATTAAATTAATACACATGAATTGATTGTGAATTTATACCATAAAATCAAAGAGGATTTTCTAGTTATATACATTGAAGTTCGATTCCCTATAATTTGGTATAAAGGAAACTTAACACCCAAAATTTTGTTGAACATTTTTATTTGCTCAAGAAGATACCCTCACAGATCACATGAATTTTTTTATTAAACATTAGAGATTCAAAATCAAATTTTGTCCAATACGATTTATGATAAATAGCAAAGGAAGTGAAGTAACTATAAAAATAAAACGATTACATTTTAATGGATAGATGATTTGACAGAATCACTAGAATTTTAATTGTGCTCGGCCAATTGAATGATGGGTATGGGACCATAACTTCTTCAATCCAGCAATGAAAATAATTTATCAATGGTTTGGAGTTTCATATCCGAATACTAATCTAGAGTTTCTTTTATTTAGTAGACAGCTACATTGTTTCGTCAACCCATTTTTCAAATATTTATACAGTGATAAAGAGTTTCGAGTATCTACGCAGCCGTCGATGTGTCATTCCTCCAGTGATTCTAAGACCTTTAATCACTACATTAGCAATACACTACAAAACGGTTTGGGTTGAGTTCTTGGCCCAGAAGAGCTCTTTTTTAAGATAAAGTCTGTGTTTTTTTGCGTTGCCCTTCATTCCACTATGTCAAGGTATACGCACATTAATGTGACTTTTTTTTACCCCTGACAAAGTCTCCAACATGGAAAATCGTGCTGTAAATCAATATCAGAGTGACCCCAAGGTTTCACACAAAAACACTTCCTGATATTATAATTACAAAATTCTCACATTCATTCAATCAGTGATTGGACTAACTGACTGACTGACTGATTGACTGATGGATGATGATGTTAAGTAATTTATATAACAATAATAATAATAATAATAATAATACAGATTTTTATTATTTATACATTACATTACATTACATTACAACAAATGCGGTAAACAAATGAATTGTCTCTAAATCTCTAAATATATAAATATAACAATCACTTAAGAAAAATGTGTAAAACAACAACGAAAACGAAACGAAAACGAAACGAAAAAATAAAATACATGAACAATTGCAATTGTGATTATACAATTTTAAAATAAAAATGAATGAAATTGAATATTATTTAATATATAATTAGATAAATAATTTTTTTGTTATTATCTAAAACAAAACACAAAATTATAATAATAATAAGGTCCGATTATATATTTAATAAACACATACATTAATACATTCATTCATTCATTCATTCATTCATTCATTCATTCAATTTAGATTTGACAATTCTTATATATTTAATTATATATATATATTGTATATATGCGGAATGGACGCAGTATATTAGAGGCTATATAGATAACATAATAGAATGGGAATTTTTTATTTAAATTCACTTACAAAATATTAATTTTTTAAACCCTTTTATTATATTATAGTAAAATATTAACAGACAGAGATTTAGATTAATTCTTACCCATAAAACCGCATTGCTCTATCTATACGGTGACGGTTTCTTAATGAATGAAGATTGAAATGTCTCAGGAAAAAGAAAAGACACCCCAAGATGTTGAATGAATTGATTTAAAAACAACTTTAAAAAAGTATAACAGTTAAAATTTGTTAAGTTTTCTTATAATTTCAAAAGAAATTCTCAAACGGCACATCCACATCCACGGCTATCAATCTATCAATGTTTAGTGTCAGAGTGATAGAGCCATAGATTGCGGAAAATTCATTCATTCTTTGTTCACCAATACTATGGAATTCAATCTCACAGGACAATTGAATATTTCTTTCGTCTTTTTACGACACAATCAATTAAGCGCTTGGGCACTATATCTATTATGGTCATCAAATTCCGAGAAATAGTATCGAAGTAGAGTCGACTCGACTCGACTGTCTAAGGATACTGAGCGGAGCTTTGTTAGGGGGCGATAAACAAAGTCACATTAATGCTGCTAATCTTGACCTAGTACCTTGACCTAGTGGAATAAAGGCAACGACGTTATCGCAAGAAATTGGTCTGCTCACTCAATCCAGACGGATTCTTCTGTCATTTAATAGTTATATATAATGCAATGAATATAAGGCAAAAATTAAACATGACTGTTGAAGACCCCAAAAAGACCAAGAAAAAAGTAAATTTTGTTTGAAAAAAAAACCATAAGATTTTTTTTTTACCAAAACATTAAAATAATCATTCCTTCAAAATGTGTGCAATTAATTATATGCTGGACAGGCCGGCCGGGCGGATCTAGGAGTGTGGGAAGACCGCCGCAGGGTATAGGTGGAAGGAATGAGATAGAAGCGGACCTTCCTCGGCCCTCGGCCCCCATTTCCGGCTGGCGGACGTTGGCGGTAAATTGGTTTGGGTTGGAGGAGGCTGTTAACAACACGATGGACGCCAAAATCAATTGTAGGTTGTAATATTATATAATTTAAATTTTTATAAAATAAATAAATAAATACAAAATCCATTTCTGTGAGAAAATGAAAATGTTTATTATATGTAAATACAAATTATAAATTTCAATAGAATTTATTTATTTTTTTTTCAATTTCTCTTTCATTCGGGAAAATATACTTTTGTATTTTAAATTGTTTATTGTATTTTGTATTATATAAAGCCATCGCGAAAATTATCTCATCACATGTATACAATTAATTAATTTATAATTTTATTTTAAAAATTTTGTAATTCAAATTCTTAAAAATTGTGTATGAAATATAAAATAATGTTGTCTATTTCAATACAATTTAATTATTTCTTATTTTTTTTTATAAACAAATAAATTAAAAAAAAAAAACATAAGTTTTCATTGAACATAACATCATAAAAAAAATGCTAAACAATCTGGAAAATGCAAAAAACAAAAAAATGCAATTGCAATTGCTAAATTGCTAAAATTGACCGAATAGTTTCCATGAAAAGATTATGAAAACAGAGCGAGCGAGTGGAAGAACCCGTAAACAATTTATTTATTTGATTTTTAACTATAAAAAGTGTTCCACCAATTCGTAGAGAAAATTAATGAAAAATAAAAGGTACCTTAACATTTTTGTTTCCAAACCAAACGATAACCAGATAATGCATTTTAATAATGAAAGTACGCGTGCTTATAATAACAGATAAGACATTTATTTTTGTTTACATTTTCGCTATGCACAACAAACTAAATAATATAAAATTTAATATTAAGAAATTGAAAAAATAGAAAAAATTCCCATGTATTTATAAAATTTCTTATGTATGTCAGTCACAAAATATCTATATTTGTTTGAGATCTTAATGAAAAAAAACCAAACAAATTGAATGAAAACTTGGAAACTATAGCTGGCATATTATAATGATAATTAATTAATTATTATTTATCAAAATATCACATATGCATATTTAAAAAATGTATATTTACATAAAAAAAACACAGAAATGCAAAAGAAAAAAATACTGATATTGAATGAATGCTGCTGTGCCTAATCGGTAAATAAACGGTTATTTGGTTCGCAAGCATTTGGTTATACATAAATAGAGAAAAACAAGAAAGAAAAAAACATACACAAAACTTCTGTTTATTTGGTTGGTTATTTATTTTATACTGTGCATTTTTTTTTTAATAATAAAAATATGATTTATTTTTTTAGTTTTTATTTACAAGATGGTCTCTGCAAAAGGATTGAAATCATCAAAAAATATAATGTTTTCATCATAGAAAGATGAGATTAACAGAGAATTTATAATAAAAATTTTCTGATTTTAAATAACTTTTCAGATCAGTTATAAAAAAAAACAATTCAAAGTCCACTGCAACTGCAAAAAAAACGGAATTTGAAAAATACATTCAAAATGTGTAGTAACTACCAAAACACCCTGTATTTGTGTTTTGTTATAAGTAAATATTACAAACAAAATATATTTACCTTTTTATTCAAAATTATAATATTATTATTAATGTTTCTCTTATTTTTCTTTTATTTTATTTTATTTTGTATATATAATGAAAATGTTTTTTTTTTTGTGAATTGTAAAACCAAAATTTGGTAAATATTCTCTCTATATATAGATAAAGCGTTTGTTTAATGTGCGCGGCGCGTATTTAAGAAGTGAACAAAAAAACGAAAATAAATAAAAACTATATGCATATATAGATATAGTGAAATTATTTATAAAATTAATTTACAATTTTGCTGACCGTGCGTATATTTATAACATATAACAAAATAAAAAAAAAAAACAATAATTGCATTCATGTCAATAAATTTTAAATTTGATTCATTTGATTGGTTAAAGAATTTTCAAGATATCGCACTCAGAAATTGATAAAAATACAAAATTTCCATATGAATTATTAGAAATTCTTCCCCAAAATTCTCTATTCTAAGTAAGTTCGTTCAAGGAAACGTCGTCCAATATTGATCATATTGATCAGATCATAAGGGATGATGAATCCGAATAAATTGGTTTCAGAACGATTCAGACATTGGTTTTTGAGTTATAGCCCGGCAAAGATTTCCCAAAGTTTTGCTATACTAACCCCTTATGAAAAAATGGATTTTTCACCGAAAACTTTAAGTTTGTTCTATAGGGCTGAAAATTTGCATACTTATGTTTAAAGGGATGCTGAATCCGAATAAATTGGTTTCAGAACGATTCACACATTGGTTTTTGAGTTATAGCCCGGGAAAGATTTCCCAAAATTTTGCTATACTAACCCCTTATGAAAAAATGGATTTTTCACGGAAAACTTTAAGTTTGTTCTATCGGGCTGAAAATTTGCATACTTATGTTTTAAAGTATGCTAAATCCGAATAAATTGGTTTCAGAACGATTCAGACATTGGTTTTTGAGTTATAGCCCGGCAAAGATTTCCCAAAATTTTGCTATACTAACCCCTTATGAAAAAATGGATTTTTCACGGAAAACTTTAAGTTTGTTCTATCGGGCTGAAAATTTGCATACTTATGTTTTAAAGTATGCTAAATCCGAATAAATTGGTTTCAGAACGATTCAGACATTGGTTTTTGAGTTATAGCCCGGGAAAGATTTCCCAAAATTTTGCTATACTAACCCCTTATGAAAAAATGGATTTTTCACCGAAAACTTTAAGTTTATGCAATCGGGCTGAAAATTTGCATACTTATGTTTTAAGGGATGCTAAATCCGAATAAATTGGTTTCAGAACGATTCAGACATTGGTTTTTGAGTTATAGCCCGGCAAAGATTTCCCAAAATTTCGCTATACTAACCCCTTATGAAAAAATGGATTTTTCACGGAAAACTTTAAGTTTGTTCTATCGGGCTGAAAATTTACATACTAATGTTTTAAAGGATGCTAAATTCGAATAAATTGGTTTCAGAACGATTCAGACATTGGTTTTTGAGATATAGCCCGGCAAAGATTTCCCAAAATTTTGATATTTTGCTAACTCCTTATGAAAAAACAAAACCAATATCGAAGAAAAAAAATATTTATATATGGTAATTTATTATGCATCAAATTGATTTTGATTAATATTTCCAATTAAAAAATAAATTAATTTTTTATATGGTAAATACCCGACACAACAGCCACATACAATATAACGCAATGACAAAGACACGCTTGTTTCAATTGTTCCCAATAAAATTTAATGTAAGATATATTTTTTAATATTTTCAATTAAAATTAATTAAATAAAATAAAATGATCGCAGATATTTTAATAAATTAATATATATATATATATATATATATAGCAATTGCATATTTTCAAATAAACATATACGATGGTCGATGGTGTAATGATAAATTATTTGATGATCACATAAAATTCAATCTTCAAACGAAATGTATTCATTGCATTGCAAAAAAAAAAATTGGATTTTTTTTTCAAATATGTACTTATTCTATTACAATAAAATGGACAGTGTTTAATGATAGAATCGAAAAATATTTGGTTTTTATTTTGGTTTTATTTTACCCTCAACAGGAAAAAATTCAAATAGATCTTCTGAACAAAGAATTATACTACGTGTCTCTTGGCAATTGACGGACGTTGATTAGAAAATCCTATCAATTGTAATATAGAATGCAAAAATGGCAAAAATGCTATGACACAATAAAAATTGACATAGTTTTTTTTTTTTTTTTAATTTCAATTGTATTTAAATTTTTAAACTTGAATAACCTTCGTCGCAGTCGCAGTCGCATTTTTATGATGATGAGAGATTTTTATCAAAAATTTTTATTATCTAAATTATTAACCTTAACATATTATTAATATACAAAATTAAGTTAAAAAATATATTCAATATATTATAAAGAAAAATAAACAAATTTGTATTTGTTAATGCGTGTGAAAAACTGCATAAAATAAATATTTAAATACAGCCCATAAAAAAAAACTATTTTCATGTAAAATTAAATTGTAAGTGTATATAATAATAAGAAGAAGGAAGATGCGATGCGATGCGATACGATGATGGATGAATTTATATAAGAGTATATATACAGAATTTATTTTTCCAAAACACCTAAACAAAAATCAAACATAAACAAATAATAAATTAATAAATAAATAAAAATATTGTTATCATTATCATTTAATTAGATTTTTTTGTTTAAACTAACTTTAGTTATAGTATCTATCTATCTATTGCTCTCTATTACTATTATTATATAGATTTATTTTTGATGAGAAGAATTTGGTTTTGTGCGTTAAGAAAAATAACATATTTATTTATTTACTTTACTTTTATCATCATCTATTTATCATCATTCATTTGGTTATTCATTCATTCATCTCATATATAAAATTAAACGATAAACCCACAGGGTATTCAAATTAATTTCTTTTCATTTTTCTATGACAGTATCACATAAAAAAAAAGACAAGATTTTTTAGTTTTTAAGCAGGGGGTTCTGAAGTCAGTTCAATTTTAAATCAGACTATGACTCCAAACAAAACCTCAAAAAACCATCTTCAGTTTTACGGTCAATTGAACTATGCAAACACTGACACTGGCAAAATGGAAAAAGAAAATTTTGATGTGTTCGAAAGTAAAATTAAGAAAAAAAAACCAGGCGGTAAACGCATCAGGGATTTCCATCAATTTCCTGATTGGTATGGCCTGTGAGGAAAATTAAAACAAAGCAAGGAAGGTGGCCGGTGGACTAAGGATCTAAGGAACAACTGGGTCATTATCTTGGATTACAACCCTTATGGAGATGTTTTAGTCATCGGTAGGGTGTCCTAGTGACGAAAATCCACATCCACATGGTCTGATTAAATAAATTTCCTCTACAGAACAAAAAAAACCTGAAATTGTTTAATTCTTTAGTTTTAAAGGAGAAAATTCGTTTTGTATCTCCAAAAAAAAAACTGAGAATAACACCTCCTTGATTGATTTTCGACAAGAACTGTTTGTTTGACAAGAATTCGCCCTTTGGAAACCAAAAAATGCGGTCGTTCCTTCGTTATCTCTATACCGGGGAATATTTTCTCTAGGGAAAGTTTTTCTAGGGAAAGTTTTCCTAATAAAGTCGCAAATATGTTTTTTTGGTACTACATTTTAAAAGTATTCAATGGAAAATGGATCCAGTGGCGTAGAGAAGATACGACCATGATGAATGAATTTTATAAAATATATGACGATATATAGGCATTGTTTGGTATATCAACGTCACTTGAGGTGGTTTTGGTCCTGTGTTGTGTGTATGAATGGCGTAAAATCAATTATTGCTGGACCACAAACTGGATGTTGGCAAGAAGTGTTGGAAAACCAATGAGTATAGGTGGAAAGATAAAGTGGAAACTGACCTTTTTTTGATCTTAAAGAGTTTCTGACTGGCGAAATTTGGCTAGGAATAGAGTTTCTGTGGTTTGAATGGTCTATTGTTGAATGACAAAATCAATGTTATAACTGTAAAAAATTAAGTAAGTAAGTAACTAAGGAGATGACAAATAATTAATGATATATAAAGTCTTTTTGTTAGATAATCTACTAAATATAGTCTTGTTTAATCTGTTCGTCGTTTATAACACCCTATATATATATATATATATATAATAGTTAAACCATTAAAATCACACCATATTCTTATAAAAATTATTTATATTATATTGTACAATAAAACTCAAGTGAAAAAAAAAAAAAAATAAGGATATTTTTATTAACTGCGTATTTTTTTGTTTTTTAAGAACATATGTGACAATAAAATAATCATTTCCCACAATAATGCACACAATACCCATCGAATGATGTATCTTTTTGAGTTTTGTATTTTTTTTTTTAAATAATAATAACACTAATAATAATAAATAATTATCCCCCCAGTTATATAGCTGATGATGCTGCTAATATATATTAAAAAGAGTTATATAAATAAATTTCATAAACAACCAAAGATGATTCTGTCTATTGAGAATTTATTTATTTTTTTGTTATGTTAAATATATCCAGTATCCACCGTTCACACACCATACAACATACACACAACATATAATAATAATAATAATAATATTTATTTATATAGGAAAAATTGTAATATAAATATGAAGAAATGAAAAAAAAAAAAAGAAAAAGGGTAAACAAAATCCTATAAAATCCACATAAACATAATTAATTTTAAATATACAGATTTGTAATATATATAAATTACAAAATAAAAAAAAACCAGTGCAAGTGTTTAACATATTTATAAAAAAAACTTTTCCCGTTTTATAATGTTTACAATGTTTTTTTTATGTGTGTGAATTGAATCTTCCTTGAATCTATGGAATCTATACAAAGTAAAGAGTACAAAGACAAAACAAAAACAGTATTAAGAAATTTTATTAATTAAGATATAAAATGGATCAAACGATGGAACTTGGTTTGAACTGTCAGATAAATATGGCGAGGAGTTATGCCTCAGTAGTATACCAGGCGGAGACGATGGCCCTAATTCATACGCTGGATCATGTTCAGCAACGCAACAGGGGGTGTGCGGGAAGGAACTCCTTTTTGCCACTGATTAATGCAAGGAACTGGTAAGGTGTATGAACGGGATGGGACGTTTAATTCATCCCTGGCACTGGAATGTGCTCACAGGCTTAAAGAGGCTTGTACGACCCAGAATGCGGTCACACACTGGTTTGGGTCAGGGGGCATAATGGAATCGACGGGAACGCTTTGCACAAAAGGCGGAACGACAAATAAGTTCGTTGGATCGGAACCGTACACTGCTATTAGAAGAAGTACGGCGAGGGACATAGTCGAGAATTGGGCCATTTCCGAACATCAGAAAAGATGGAAGGAAGTAAAAGGACTCAGACTCAGACGTTCAGGATGACACTTGGGCTGAGAGTAGGAAACACCAATCGGGAGGCTCTTGGCTTAGGCTTAGGGGAATTCTCAGGTGGCACTCACATCTTCATGGCATGGCGGCTTCAGGCATCATCTTGTGGGCATGAAAATTCTTACAGATGATACATGCAGACTCTGCTGCCTAGAGGATGAGCAAACGGCTGCACACATTGCACAAAAGAGATATAAAATAATAATTCATTTAAACATTTTTTTTTAGAAATATCTCACGCACATTTACAAAATAATGTAATAGAACATAAGAAAAATCTCCAAAACAATCCCCAAACTGGAAATTGAGAAAAGTCACTATTCAAACTTTCAGAGGATTGGAAAAAATGTTTCTGGTAAATTTTTTGTATTTATATTTCATTTTATGATGTTTTTTTTATCCGTATCCGGGAATGTTACGGAATGTTAAGGTACCGACCGTTAAATCGCATCGTAATATTTATAGGATTTTTATATAGATTACTTTGCCAAAGTAATTTCAATTCGAACATGGGGTTCTCTGACCCCATCATCCTTTAATCTGATCTCTTGCACATTTCTCGTTTTATCTGACTTTTTTGTGTGTCTGTAATGTTTCTTGTGGTAATGTTCCTTTGTGATTTGGTCCTTGCGTATGAATATCAAAAACCTCCTAAGCAAGCAATTTTGCATCTGTCATTCACTCAAAAGTTTATTCAAAACATTACAGGTTGGACATCAAATTGAAAGCGATTTCTTTAGAGGTTTTTTAGAGTCAATAAAATTTCGAGGTTTTTTCTCTTTGATATCCTTCGAGCCTAGGAAGGATAATAAAAAAGGATACTTCCTCCATCCTAAAGGGTCTTTTACGTGTAAATTCGTTAAGACATGATATTACTATACTGGGAGACATAGAAAAGATAGCAGAGTTTTTGTTCATCGTGTAACGTTTACCATAATAATAATAATAATATTAATAATAAAAAGTGTCATTCAAAAACGTATAACAATAATAATAATAAGTGTTATTAATATACAACATATATGTATATAGAACTTTTGCATCCCGGATGAAATTTATTATCTTTTTTATTATGGTATACATATACACATTTTATTATTATTATTATTAGTATTATTTTATGTCGCGCTTACCGCGACGACATCAATGCAATCATATATTATTGAAATAAATCATAATTGTACAGGGTGTTTTATGTTTTTTGTTTTGGATTCTAGATTTATATATAGGATTTCCCGGTAAAATGAAACCTTTTCCCAACCAAATGAACATTTGGTCATTTGGTCTGGAAATGGGTTCATTTGGTCTGGACAAAGTTTCATTTGGTTTGGCAATGGGTTCATTTGATCTGGAAATGGGTTCATTTGGTTCTGGACATGGGTTCATTTGATCTGGACATGGGTTCATTTGATCTGGAAACGGGTTCATTTGGTTGGGAAAAGGTTTCATTTGACAGGGAAATCCTATATATATATATACAGCAGAGATTTTCGAGAAAATGATTCTAAAAGAAGACGATTTAGAGTAGATCATCTTAAGGTTGATGCTTGCGATTGATTGAAAATGTCAGTTGAAATTCCATAGAAATTCCATCCAAACGGTTATAAATAATTTAATTTCACAAAATAAAAATGTTATTCATATAATTTCATAATCCATTCAAAAATTAATCTGAGAAATGAAAAAGATCATGTAGGAAAGGCAAGGGTTCTTGTTCTAGATAAGTTCTTTTAACGAGTGTACCGAGTGGTAATAAAGTAACAATTAGATATTGTAGCGGATTATACGAACTGTGAATTAGAGAACTTATCAAGAATCGCTTTGTCTGTCCATCAGTTCAAGACAAGAATCGCTTTGTCTGTCCTTCCGTCCGTCTGTATGAATGTAATTCAGATCTGCGATAATTCAATAACCCACTGAATGGATTTTAATGAAATTTTTAATATATAATCCTTTGACTCTTGCAAATTTCTCGTTTTATCTGACTTTTTTATTTCTCTAATCAAGCTACTTTTTTTTTTTGTCTTCTATAAATGAATTAGAAATAACAACATTTTATACAAGAAAAAAAAAATAAATTAATTAATTAATTAAATAATATATACATACATAAAAAAATCAATTAAATGTATATCATATAAATTGAAATGCAATGAAAAAACTACTTGCTATCTATCGATATATTATTATTATAATTAATATTACATATATTTTGTTTTTAAATATAAGTGAATTATACAAGTAAAATAAAATCAGCCTAAAGCAAATATTAAATTAAATTAAAATACAGTCAGAGTTTTGTTGTTGTCGTCGTCAAAAAAGAGAAATCATGAGAAGATCGCAAATAGATCTTTTTTTTTTTTTTGAATTCAGTTTTACCTCTTAAAATATATATTAAAAAAATATTCAATATAGTAATATGTTAGTAATAATATAAAAAATAAAACAAAAAAAAAATATTGGATAGACAAATTCAACTTTGAATAGGAAGCACGTAGGTGTATGGGGATGGGGATCAACAGGATGTGTTGAAAGGTTAATATAATATTATGGAAAGGGTATCCTTGGACCGTAGAAATCCTATACCGAAGAATTTTACATTAAATCTTTAAATTTACGATTAAATTAGTAATAAATTTCATATATAGGAAACGAAATATCTAGCAATACTTAGGATTTATTCTTAGGAGAGGCGGAGAGATCTCTTTAACAATCAGTTGGATTTATATGGGAAAAAACGCAGAAATTAGAAAGAATTCTCTAATATAAATCTTATATATAATTGCTAAAATTTCAGTTAAAAATTGTCCGATCCAGATATTTATATTAATAATCCCTCGGATCACTATCGGATTTTGAACAGAGTGAGTTGAATCAAAAACGATTTCAGGGAATGTAACAATTCACATTTTAGTTACCAAATTCTATATATGTTTTTGGACATACCACCAGAACCAAAAATAGGTTTAAGTCACATAAATTTCCGTCACAATGAATTGATAATTTTTCAAGAAAACTTTTCAAGATTGCGCGCAGACAATCGACAAACCTAAAATGATAATAATATTCCAAAAACATAACTAATAAGTAACACCTATTTTACCTATATCTTGTCGATTGTCGGTCGATGCTTAAAAATTATAATAATTATATGACTTTAATTTAATTTGAAAAGACACACAAAACTTAAAGTTTATATTTGCGATATTTTTTAACCGGTTTTTCTTTATATAAGTTTCCTAATAATCATAGTAATAATAATAATAATAATAATAATACACAATCAACCAACAAAAACTGAAGAATGATCGTTTTATTTCTATTTTTATTTTTTATTTTTTTAAATAATATTTTAGATATATTATAGAGTTATGGATGGAGAGTTGGAGTTGGAGTTGGAGTAAAAAAATAAAAAAAAGAATTTGTTGTTTAACAATTTTATTTTATTTTATAAATAAATTGTATTAGAGTTAAGCTTGTTTTTTTTTCTTCGCCATTTATACAGTAAAAACTCGATAGTTTTGATAAACATTTTTATAGAAATGATCTTGTACGGGGGGGGGGGGGGGGGGGGGTCCAGAATTGATTGATTCTTAATCTGTTAAATATTTTTAAGACTAATTTGTTCTGGCTAAGAGGGGATATGTCCCTTGGGTTAAGCCAAAGCAGAACCGTACACTGCAGTTGATAGAATTATTACAAAGTAGTCGAGATATGGATTATTTCCCATTAATTATTATCAGATGAACCGATGGAAGGAAGGAAGGAAGGAAGAACTCATTCAATCAAAGCGAAAACTTGTACTGAAAGTAGGAAACAGCAACTCAGCGGGGAGGTTCTAAGCATGTTTGGATGACTGGAATGGGAGGATTAAGTCAGTGTTATCCGGATTAAAATTCAAAGAAATGATTGAGATAACGACAAGAAACACGGTATTCGATCAGTAATCTGGGAAACCTGAGTAGAAAATTGGTTAGATGTTAATGGGAAGGGACGAAGGGGGCCGCGGAATCGTAGGATGAATTTTAGTTTGTAAAAATAGCCTTCGAATAGTCTTTTAAAGATTTTCCCTTCCTTTCTAACCTATAAAAAAAATGATCAATACCAAGAATAATTTGAACAACTCTTGGATTTGAATGGATTTGCTTGTGGAAAAATCAATTATATGACTGCGGTTTAATTTCCAAACAGTTTATCCACGACTGTATTATACTGTATATTATGTTTAGTATATAGGTACTTTAGTTGTGATATCAAAAACATTTATCTTCGATAATATAATTTGATATATATATATATAAAATTTTTTTTTCTATTTATGAAGAAATAAGCGAGTTTATATAGATACTTGATTTTTATACCATACCATATAGTATATAAATTCTATATCGTTCATAGAGTATTCAAAAAGTAAAAAAAAAAATTGTACTTTATAAATGATGATGGCTTTTCTTCAACCAGATAATCTGCAATATTATATAAATATATATTCATATTCATTTTGTATACTATTAATTCATACTCTACTCATTATATAGGTTTTTTTTATTATTATTTATAGATCGCTATGCAAGATTTGAGAGATTTATTTTCAAAATTCAATGTAATAATATGTAAATAAAGTACCTATTTTAAGTATACAAATGATAAATATAAAATATAATTAAATGAAATGTTTGTTGTCGTTCGTTGGTTGATTTTATTATTATTATTACTATTAGTATTACTAAAAAATATTCAAAACATTTACAGCTTGACAACGTCGTTGGATTGCCGGACCGAATCCCATTGAGAAATTCATTTGAACTATATAGTTTTTGGTTTAATTTTTCAATATATTCGAATTGGTCGGTGGACTACCAATCACTACAAAATTTTTTACAGAAGCCCTTAATCATAAATTAACAAAATTACATATTGGAATTTACATATTTTATCGCATTAGATTGACAAACTGATTAACAGAAAATTAGTTCATTCACAATTCAAATTGTAATCTCGGAAAACTTTTGTTGTTATTTGCATTATTAATGATAATTTTTTTTACATATCTATATTTATCAATTATCGAATATTAAGCGATTTCTTTTGAATACACAATCACAATACGAAAAAAGAAAATAAAATACAAAGGATTTTTTTATACGTGATATATACAGGGTGTTTTAATAGGGACCGCCTCCATTGTCTAACAATTCTAAATGAATTTTTTTTAGGAACTCTAATTTCGCTGAATGGTTTTTTGAAATCATGATCTTTAACTTTAACAGGAAGAAAAAGTTACTCCAATCAAATATAATGGACCTCTGGAGTTCAAAGTCCCTCTCTAACTCCTTGATAGATACTATCATTCCGATATTGGTAATAGAACTAAATCGAAACAATAGAAATTATATTAATTGGGAATTGAACGGTCAGAATCTTTGGAATGGAATATCACACATTTTTATTTCATTCTGTTGTAACAAAAAAATATATTTTGTTAACTCATCAGGCGGCTATCCAGACATTGACATTGCAATTTATATTCCAATTCAACACTTCCTTCTCTAACACAGAAATTATGTTTTTAGTTATCTCTTGAATCTTATCAGAAGGTATATATCTATCTATATACAGAGAGATGTTGGTATGTTATTATAATAATAAAAAAAAATATAACCAGTTCCATTTTTCTCATTTTATTAGATAGTGGATTTTGCTTCTACTTACTTCAATTAAAATAATTAACTATAGCAATAGCACAAAATATAAATATAATTTCAATATTACATTAAATAACTTAAATAACATTTTTCAGAATAAATACACACAAACACAAACACACACACATGGACACATCGACACACAAAAACAAGATCACTTAACATTTTTTTTTTCTTTAATTATTATTGGTTGTTTTGTTACGGAAAATACATACAGGGTGTTTCAATTGACCCCCCCCCCCCCCAAACAGTTCAGGAAATAGTTCCAGGATACTTCAAGTCATTCTGGAACTATTTACAATGGGACAAATCGGGTCTAACTTCAACAAATTGTTGTTGAAATCGAGCTGAAAGGGTGTTGAAAAAGTCTAAAACATAAATTTAGTAATGTTAAAAATTCAGTAACTTCCACAAAAAAACTAGCCAACTTAGAATAACTACTATTGTACGCCACTAGAGCGGGGCATTAGATTTATAGGTAACTGAGTGACATTTTGTTTTCTTGTTAGATAAAGTTAGGTCGCTAAGGTCCTCTCCATTCCTTTCACAAAGATTCAAAGCGGCTCAAAGTAGAAGAAAAAAAAACGACGAATATTTTCATTAAATTTCTACCAAAAAGAAAAAAAAATTGATTTTTCTATATCTTACGGAACGGAACGGAACGGCCTAAACGGAATAGACCTAGTGAAAACGTTTGAAGTGAACGGGTTGAGTGTTAGATTGAAGTCCACTTACCCATACGATTTTATTGCTGGAAATGTTCTCAGTGAGGTGTTCGAAATGTTGGAGGGTGGGGTGCAAACAACAAAATCTTTATGACTTAAAACAATCCAAATTTAAATTACCCTGTTTATGGGTTTAGAAAATATGCAATGATATTAATAATTATAATAATAATAATAATAATATTAATAACTATATCAAGTATATTAATAATATAAATGTTTTCGGAAAATATTAATATATGTAAAACTATACTCAATGTTGTAACCAATACAATTATATTTTTATAATGTACTTGTTTCGTTCGTCGCATACGCAAATACTTTATATATATATATATATGCATATATCGATCGTTTGGTCGTCGTCGTCGTCGTCGTCAACGTTGTCCACTTAAAAATTGTACATATTATAATATAAAAAACAAATACACATAATAATAATAATAATGCAAAACAGTTAATCAATTTATTTAATTAAATATAATTTATTTCTATATCTGTATATATTTATGATGAATCTCGTATATAAGTAAAGTAAGCGAATTATTTAGAGTACTCTCAATTCACTATGATGTTATTGTTGTTGTTGTTGTTGTTGTTATTGTTCTTGTATGCACATATTTATTTAATGATTTCATGGTCTATTGCCGCATATTTGTCATCATTATATGTGTATTAAAAGTTTACTATGGTTGGTTGGTTGGTATAAGATTATTATATACCATACCCAGTACCCACCCGATATTCAATCGAGATTTATTATATTTTTTTTGATTGTTTATTGAAATATATTGAAAGGGTTAACAAATTTTTTTTTTTAAATTTTGTTTGGTTATATTTTTATTTATTTATTTAAACCACACTTGTTTGAATCTCGTAATGTCGTCGTTTTTCTTTTTTTTTTGGTTTATTAGCTACTATTCGTAGTTAAATATATTAGCTATTAATAGTATATAATTTGTAGTGTGTATTTGAATTTGAGTTGTATTTTTAGATACGAAAAAAAAAACGGAGTGTATTTACGGTGACCACACATCTCCGGGTTTGACCAAGAATCTCCGGGTTTTTTGCATACCATTTCCGGGCTCCGGGAATTTAGAGACAGTTCTCAGGGGTTAGCATAATATAAAAAAAAAAAAACACAAAAATATCAAGATCCGCTATTCAAAGTTCAACGGCGCCACTTACTAAATTGTAGAACTTTCTTTAATTTCACATTCATGTTCATGAAAATGCAATCTCAAAAACGAAACATTCTCAAACACTTCTCAACCCAAAAACTCCCGCCCACATCCCGTCCCGCCACCCCCCGTCCCTTTCCCCCATTCTCGAATTAGTGTTAAGAGACCGTGTTTTAATAAGGATCTTTGCAAACACTTTAAAAATCTCTGGGTTAGGCGGAATCAAAAGGGGTGGTCACCCTAGGTGTATTTATGAAAAATTTATGAATTTGTGATGAATTTATATAGTAAGTAAGGATATTTTTAGTACATGATTCTGAATTTTCCGAATTTTTTTGGTTCTCAAATGAATGAATTGACATTACGAGCGTTGAAGATATTTGCTTGTAAATGCTTGACATAGGGTTTCCATGGGTTTTTTCTTAGTACAAAATGCAAAAAAAAAAATACATTACCCGGGAAACCAATGCATTTTTCTGATCCCATCCAAATCATGATTATTATTAGAGATATCTCGTTATGTTTCTAACAACCAATTGACTAGAAATTTTCTGAAGATCTGAATGTTTAATGAGAATTGATTCGTATTCAAAATATCATTCTAAAACTGGGTTTCCAAAAAACACAAAAGCTTTCTTTAAAAATACTTTCTTTATATTCGCAAACGCAATCTCATCGATCATCAAAAAATTATTAGAATATTATCAAAAAAAAAAATATGTAAAAGTATAAGAATTTGTATAATAACGAAATATGTTGGGAAATTTTTATGAAATGAAGAAGAACTAAACAAACAAAAAAAAAATTAAATGAACTCTTTCGAAAAACATTTCTTGTTATATTTTTATTTAAATATTTCATCTATTTTTTGTTTTTTTTTTGTTTAGTTACCCATCTCCAAAGTTGAATCTCTCAAATATTTATATAGTTTTTTTTTTTTTAATCTACTTTTTATTCTTTATTCAATTCATTTAATCAATAAAAAAAAATATCTTAAAGAAGTATCACACACACATAGAGAATAAACAGAGAACAAAAAAGAAAAGTTATAACGTGTTTTGATTATTTAATTAATTTATATGTCAATTTTATTGATAGGTATATTAAATAATTTTATTCTTTCTTTCTTTCACACATAAACAAAAAATCTGTATGTGTATTATATAAACACATTTTTTATTAGACTTTTTTTTTTTGTTTTATTAATAAAGTAATAAATTAATAATAAATATTAAATAGAGAGATTATTCATTTTCTTTTTTTTTTTCACTGACTTAAGTTATTTAAATAAATTTTAAATGTAGTAATAAATGAAGAGGTGGTGCGCGGATTGCATTTGCATTTAATAGATAGATAATAAAAAAATAAATAAATATATGGTTTAAGATCATCATGATAGAGATGTATAAGTAAAGGAAAAAGTCAAAAAAATAGTGAGCGGCTTTCGAATGAATGGGTTTTTTATTCCATTGTATTTTCCGAAAATTGTAGAATATCTTCGAAGATTAGAATCTTCTTCTATGCTTAAAATCCAATTCAATTATTTGATCTAACTCTAACCAACCAAAAGAGTTTATAAAAATAATTATTTAACAAAAATTTTTTATTTATTTGTAATTAAAAAAAACCGACATCATCAAAACTCTTCCAATTAACCTCAATTATTGTAATAAAAAAAAAAACAAAAATTGATATTAGAATGACGTTTTTTATTAATATTATTAAATATAATATTGCTTTTATATTGTATCTGTTTTTGTTATTATATTCATCTATAATATAATGAATGAAATTGGCAGCCGAAATATGACAGCAATATCAGAAATTTATTTGATAATCTTGTTTCATATATAAATAAAAACGTAACACACTTAAAACATTTGAACATTTTCGGATGGAAAGTTCTAAAATTATAATATGTGGGAAGGAAGAAAAAGAATCCCGCAGTTCAATATTTTAACAGAGATCATCCGTATTACAAAACAATAAAAAAAAACCTTAAATTTTATCCTTAATCAATTAAAAATCCATATTTCTTTTAATTTATCATAGATAATGTTCGACTGTTCGACGTTTGACGACTTGCAATTATTGTACAGTAAAAAATATTTTAAAATAAATTGTAAACGAATGGTGAAATATAAATATGCTGGTCTCAGTAAAAGGTAAAAGAAATCTCAGTATTCCTTCGACCAAACTATTGACCAAATGGAAAACGTAGTTGGTGGTGGCCTGTGAAGGGTCTATGCGGCAAAATAAATCGGACCAATGTAGGTTAGGAACCCATGAACCCACAGAAATTTGTCAGATTATTTTGTTTGCGATTGATAACAATTACGACTCACAGAGATAACTTTATTTGTAAATCTATTATTCATAATATTCTCTTTAAAATTATTACATATAAGTTTTATTGTGCTCTGTTGGACGTGTAACGATCCTCGTTCAGAGACTTTGCGTTTTTATGCTATTTGACCTCAATAAATGGACAAACACTGAGAGGTATTCGGTTTTTTTTTATATTGTATAAAAATATCCGAAATTCTTTCTGCTTCTGAAAATGGTTACCGATTGAATTGTAAAAAATTTAGAAAATAATAAAAATATCTCTATATTGCGGATAAATTAGTTTCTGAGAACGTCGCTGTAATTTAATTTTTTCCTAAATAAATTGCTGACAAGGGATGGGTTGGGTTGACAAGAACCGCAAGAACGAAACGTCAAACCAGCAAAAAGATTCTTACACACATTTTTGAGTTGTTCTTGTAGAGGTACGGATATTTTACTTCTGCGACGAAGACTGTTTATGCGCGTTTAGGTTTAGGAAACAAATCATATATCAAATTCTCAATTGATATAGAATAAAAATGATTTTATACAAAATAAATGTATCGTCTTTTTAATTAATCATCGTCATCGCAGTCGTCAACGTCATCATTAACATCTTCTTAGCACCTCCTCCTCATCCTCATCCTCATCCTCATCCTCATCATCCTAATTTTTCGTCTAAAATTCTTACATAAATTGTTGAGTTAACAGACAGACATGCATACAGGGTGTTTTTTCCGATAAGTGTAGATGGTGGGCATTTATTGAAATTGATAAGGGAAATTTTGTCTTGATTTTTAATGAAGTTATCGTACTAGAAATACAGTCAGATATGGTTTTTTTTTTGCCGAAACATTCCGAAAATCAAATCAAAAACGTATCAAATTGTTTTATATAACAACAAAATTGCAGCTCTTTCATTCGTATATTAAAACACTTATTGGAAAACAAAAAACACGCTGTACATTTGACCAAGTAAAAATAAAATAAATAACATGTTTCTATTGAAAAATTCTTCTTTCTTTCTATCTTTCTTTATATGAATTCTTTACCTTTTTTTTTTAGTTATTTATTTATTTAATTATTATGCACATCACACATATTATATTATAAAAAAAAAAAAAAAACCAATAAAAAATGAGCAACAACCAAAAAAAAAACGTATATAAAATTCAGATTTATTATTATACATGTATAGATAAATAAAAAAGAACAGCCACATCTACCGATTATTGATTGTTGATTGTCAATTTTGTTCTATATTTGATCAGAAAATTAACGAAAATTGGTTCAATTGGGTTTTTTCTAAATCAATTGCCCAACTCAAAAAAGATGAGTCTTTTTACATATGAACAGAAAGTTTACCCTGGAATGTCTACATTTTCTATACAAAACACTGCGCGAATAGTGAATTTGTCCTTATGTTTGTTACATTTGGAATTAGGATCTCTAGCATTTGGTGGGGAAAGTTTTGGGAGAATAAAAATACCTGTCTGTGCACGTCGAATAACTTGAGTAATTCTTACCCAATCTTTTAAGACCTTTGATTTTCCTGGCAAATTGAAAAACTGAGATTAAATTCAAAGATGAGCCGGAAATCGATCAAGAGGTTCAGGGTTCAAACGTTGTTAAACATTTTTCCGTTATTCCTTATATGTTTTTGAACGTAAAACATACCTTTACTTTAGGTAATTTCTGATTAAACATATCCTATTTTTTTTTTTTTTTAGAATATTTGTGATTTAAGAAGCGTTCTTACTGTGTTGGAACGTGAACCTTCGGAAATGGGGGGGGGGGGGGGTTAAGGGTAAACGAGGAGGAGAAAACCAAGTATTTGATCGCACCCCAACGAACAGTAGGTTCGTTTATGGCACAACAACATCAAAGCGTATTGGTATTGGTCAGAACAAAAATATGAAACAGGGCGGACAGGTTTAGCTACACTTTGGCAGCAGCAGCAGCAGCAGCAACAGTGAAAGTGCGATATAGCTGAGAAAGTTCAATCCCGGATTGTTTTAAAGGAAACAAGACCTTTTAGGGTTTGCGAAAGATGTTCTTCTTCTTTAAAACATTGAAACTAAAGTTATATCAAACTTTACTGGTTCGATCAATTGTCACCTACGATTCTGAAATGTGGTTAACATGACACAGGCTGCGGCTAACGAACGGCGACTTGGAGGGTTCGAAAAAAGAAAGTGGTACGATGAGGCATCTTTGGACCGACAAAGGAAAGGGGACGGACGGTGGGACGGTAGGCGGTACGATTTTGAATTATATAAATTGTACACCGAACCCGAACCCGAACCCGTCGTTCGATTTATTGAGATTGGTCGTCTGAGGTGGTTTGGTACCAATGGATGGCGATTGTATACCGTTTTAAAATGCTGGACAGCAAGCCGGGCGGATCTAGGAATGTGGGAAGACCACCGCGGGGTAGGTGGAAAGATGAAGTGGAAGCGGCCCTTCGGGCGCTCGGCATTTCCGGCTGGCGGACGTTGTTGGCGGTAAATAGGTCCGGTTGGAGGAGGCTGTTGATGGTCCAATTGTAGGTTGTAGACGCGCTTAAGTAAGAAGTATTTGTGATTTATTATAACATTTTATAATTTATATAATTAAAAAATTCTTTCTAAACCCAATTTATGTTAAAAATTAATTTCATCATATCATCTTTAAGTCATCAATATCATGCAAAATAAAAAAAAAAACAAACAAACAAACCAACTTTATTGTTAACAAATACCAAAAAAAAATAATTATAGTTGTTGTCTCTGTGTCTCTGCGTATCTGTATTATATAAAAATTTTAAAGTATAGAGGTATCATATAAATATACCTAAATAATATAATATTTGAACTCGCATTCGCATATATACCATATATATATATATATTAAACTTAAGTTTTAAGCCTGCAATACACATATAACGAATATAACGAACGATATAACAAAAAAAATGAAAAGAAAAATGGAGATATAACTCAACTACAAAAATAGCAGCTGCAACTTAATATTTATTTTATTTTTTTTTTTCAGTTTAAGTTTTGGTTCGTTATATTTTTTTTTTTTTTATATTTTTACTGGATGGATATATTATCATGTTTACAGAGTAGGTATAAATAAGCAAGGCAACAAAAACACAGCAGAATGTAGAATACTGCTGTTAAGAATTATATATTAGATAGATAGGTAGAAGTGGTAGAAGGTAGAATAGAATTTTTACTATATACCATACATGTATATTAATTCTTATTCCCTCTGTGTCGTCATACCATCCATGGTGGTGGTGTGCAAACAAGTAAGTAAATATTGCATACGGTATATGATCTCGAAAAATGTAATGTAATGTAATGAAATGTGTAATGCGCTTTTTTTTTTTTAACATTTTTGGTAAAATGATGATGACGATGGTGATATTATCATATATAAAAGTATACAACAAACAAACAAACATAAAAGACCGTTTGTTTTATTCGTGTTCGATCGTCATCGTTTTTTTTTAAAGGAGGGTGGTTCAAAATGCAATATATATTTGGAAATAGATAATGATATAATGCGGGTGAATGTTTATTAAAACATTTTGATAGTTTAAAAATTAAAACAGTAGATTTACGAGACGAGACGAGAAATTTAAACATTAAATACGGAATGATGATCAGACGACTCTGGGAGTTAATTCCACAATTGGGATCTTCCGCATCCTCCCGGTAATTCTGATCAAGGTTCTCAGTTCAAATCTGAACAGAATGGCGAAGAATTCGTTCAGCTGCTAAGGGCACAACAAAAACAAATGATCGCTTATAACCCAAAGGCCAACGGACGAATTGTGAGCTGGCAACGCACTTTAAAGGATTCTATTACATGCCGCCCTGGCAATCAGTGGATTCGTGACCTATTCTACTTCTAGAATAACCTTCTAGTTATCATCATCCTCTTAACATTCTCAACCGTTTGGAAGAAAGGATTTCAATAACAATATTTCTGAAATAATAATCATAGGCGCTTTCAGTGAAAGGACCGCCGCTACATACAAGATATTGGTGCGAATGAACCAGGCGCCGTTGTCAAAAGGGGCGCTGAAAACGATCAGATATTTTAAATAATAATAAAGCAAATTCTAGAGAGTTCTAGAGAAAATTTCTGGAACAAAGAACTACGGTCAGAGAACTGATAAATTAAACTTCTGCATGCCAGATTTTCCTAGAGCTTATGTTACCTTATGTTTTGATTTTGAAGCGCAAAAAATTAATTAATAGGTTTGTGATCTTGTGATCATGTTTCAGGGCGCTTTATTTTATTAATTGAGCCAGGCGCATAAATGGGCTAAACCGGGATTGCCTTTCACGATAGATAATTTTTTGGTAGAGGCAAAGACGCACAAATGAGCATTAAAAAACACACATCAAATTTACAATTTTTTGTTGCCATTTTTCATTTTTCATAATTTTACAAAATGGATACAGGGTGTTTTTCTGTAAAAAATATCAAATTAATATAACAAAATCTATAGATATTTAAATGTTATTGCAACAATAATAAAAACCAATAATCCAATAAAAAATTGATAAAGACCATGTTTCATGATGAATTAAATATGTTTAAATGTGATTTAATATTGAACGTAACAATACAATGAAAAGATGTTGTTTTCTATTAAATTAGATTGCGTTGAAAATTGGTACATAAATTGATAAAGGTATTATATCTATCTTCATATTGTCTGTCTGTACCTATATATATGAATGCTTTAAAGATTTAATATTTATAATGTGTAAAATTACACAAGCCAATTATGGAGATGTTAAATGTTTTAATCCTTTTAATATCCATATATAGATTGGAATGTATCGAAGTCCCAATGAATGAATGAAATACAAAAAACAATTTTTTCAAATTTTTCAAATTATAGGGCGGAAAATTAAGGTATATAGGTTTCATCAAATAAAAGAAATTGTTTTTTTTTTTGGTTTTGTTGAATGCAATTGAAAGCGTAAAAAAATAAAATTGTGTAAAACATGCAATAAAACATTCCTGGTATTGAAATTTTAAATTCACAGCTGTGCTATTTTGTTATTATTTATTTTTATTACGAGACATAATTTTTTAAGAGTATTTACACAATAAGATATACCGATAAAAAATTCAAATAAATTGACCATTCGAAGATCTCTTTTGAAAAAATACTATTTTATATATAAATACATGTCCTATTTGTTATATAATGTACTATTAATATAAAATCCTGTTTGGAATATCCCCAGTATGTGGCGTTTCTATTTTTATCGTGTATATTAATTTAAAGAAAATGGCAGCTGATCGGACATCGATTATATTTTGTGATGACGAATGGAATGTTTCATTAATTAAACAAAAAAAAAAAAAAACGTTTTAATTGTGGCGATTTTAGACAACAACCAGTGAATAATACGTTGATTTGGAGACGTTATTGAAACCAGATTTATGCCAAAAGATCAGCCAGATCTTATAGGGAATGACTCAACAATCAATTTCAAATTGATCTCAAGACAATGGAAATGGTGAAAAAAAAAACAAGGAAATTGAATTCTGTATATGAATGCAAGCAAAGAGACGTCGAATGGAGTTTTTTTCATATATTAACAATTGCTTTAAATACAAACGCCGAAGGGTATTGATTGATTATTATTTTTGCATTGAGTCGTGACCGGGCGCAATCATAATTGGTTCCATTACGGGAAACCCACAGCGCAAAAAAATATCTCAGGGTAAAAATATCCCGGTCATGCATCATCAACTTCAACTTCAACGTGACTCTACCGACAAAATTACAAAAGAAAAGCTAATGTTAAGATTAATTTGTGGTAAGACCTGATCGTTCTGCGGCGATTTCAGTGATGCTGATGATAAATGATTTCTTTTCAATGGCACAAAAAACAAACCATAAATAATTTTTGTGTGTTTTTGTTGTGTTCATAAACTAATTTTCCATTTAGGTCGACCATATACCCACTCTCTACCACAGAAAATCGGTACCTTTTTTATGCATTGCAATGGATAAATCAAAGCCGAAATTTATTACCTATCGGTTTATTGAAATTTTTGTATGTAGATACTGTAAAATTTAGTATGATTTTCTATGGTTTTAATATAACAGAACGATTATTTGGTTTTTAAAAATAAAATAAAATAGAGCATGTAACGCACAATTACACAGAGTATATATAATATATATGAAAAGGTATGTTAAAAACAGAACACAAATGAAACAAAATGTTAAAAACATAACAATAAACAATGTGTTAAACAAAATTTCTTCTTCTTGATCGATCGATCGATCGATGTGTGATCTTAAATTGCAATTGATTTCATTTTGTTAAATTATTGTGTGAGGTTTTCTGGATGTTGGAGGTAATAATAATAAATGATAATAGAAAAAATAAAAAAAGGTAATAAATTTTTTAAATCAAATAAAAACGAAAAAAAAAAAACACCACTGTCAGGCAAAGAAGCATGCGTACATAAGGTAACAAAGACGGAAAAGATCTACTAAATTTTGCAGCACCAAACAAGTATAGGATTGTATGCAAGTAGTGGGTGGAAGCCATGGAATTAGAAAAAATCCCTCACAAACGTTTTTCGCCCAGTTTTCATCGAATCTTTGTGATACAAAAATTTTAAGTTAGCCAACAGAACCAGAAATCCCACTCATAATCAATTGGATATCTTTATGGCAGTGGTGGATCTGATGGGATCACAAACAACTTCATTTACGAGAACATAAACATTTTTTGTCTTTGGTAACCAAACAAAACTCTATCTAAGAGAAATTTTTGAGCAATAAGAATATTTTCCATAGTTTCTCTCATTGAATACCTTATCGGAGTGTGGTTTATTTTTTTTGACAAAGGGTTCTGTGCTGACGATCCTTTTTTCTATCTGTCTGTTTTAAAAATGTAGTATAGACTCGTGATATAAGGAACACAATTTTTTTTGTAGGGAGACGGCGTTCCGTATTTAGAAATTTCCTTTTAGCAATAGTTTTCCCTATTTAGAAGTTTCCCTATTCAATGATACCTTATATTACGAGTCTACTGTAGAGTCTATATATATGAATTAAGTATAGATA
Source organism: Dilophus febrilis (assembly GCA_958336335.1). Classification (NCBI taxonomy): domain Eukaryota; kingdom Metazoa; phylum Arthropoda; class Insecta; order Diptera; family Bibionidae; genus Dilophus; species Dilophus febrilis. Next base: position 1,970,705 of record OY284468.1, on the reverse strand, counting down.
AAAAAAAAATAACGAAAGAAAAAAAAATGCACCTTACTGTGCTGTGAATTCGTTACTGTATTCGTATTCGATTGGTTTTTTTTTTATTATTATTATTTCCAAAAATCTTTATGGTATATTATATATAATATATTTAAGAAGATTAAAAAAGAGAATGGAATCTAAATCTTTTCTTTTTTTTTGATAATTATTATTATTGCTATAATTATTAGGATTAATTTAAGTCATACTGTGCGTGCATATTTAGATATTAGATACATATGTACATATATAACATTATTAAATATAGATTAAAATTATTAATTTTTCTTTTAATGTTTCATTATTTATCTCTACGATATCGAAAATCTATAATATGAGAAATTATTTTTAACCCAAAAAAAAAAAAAAAAAACAACAATTATTTAACGGCGATTTATCAAATAAAATAATTAATTGCAGGTATTATAATAAATATTGTGTGTTTTTTTAGTACTTCTTTGTTTTTTTTTGCTATTTGCTATATGTATACCTTGACATGGTGTTCCAAGAGCTTACGTTGAAATAAACCTAAGTGCTATACTCATAGAATACGTTTATTGTTTAACTGTTAATTAAACCCATGCCCGAAAGAACCATGCCCGAGGAGTAATATACATTAAGAATTGTCATCAACCTCCCATAGATAACGAGCATAACGAGCGCTCTGCTATAGGGCCCAATATTCTATACTCTTCGCAGTTACTTTAGTCGAACAGTGTATGGAACAAAACCAACAAAACAATGCCCCCAATTGGGTAAGAGAGTGATGCAAACTGTAAACTCATCAAATGAACATCAACAGAACTTTACCGTCCCTTTACCGTCCGTTTACCGAAATGTTGGGTCTTAAATTTTCTGTTAGTATCTCCGTTGTGTTTCCCAATAGAGGAAGATTGGACAAACAGAATAAGATTAGGTTCACAGAAAACACAACCGAAAAAAAAAATTCTATACAGATGGATCTAAGACCAACGACTATGTTCTGGCTCCGCGGTATATATGGGATTAATCCAAGAATGAAAGTTGGGGCTCTGACTCGGTGGATTGCATACTGGCACCGTATTCCAGAGGCGGAAATCCATGCTATAGAAGAACTTTACATCAGATGGATCAAGGATACGGGGGGGGGGGGGGGGGGGGGTATAAAAACCAGCCGATCTATATCTTTTATCGGATAGCAAAGCGGTACTCATGTGAAATCGTGAAATCCCGAGAGATAAGGTCGAAGCCTGATGCTCGACTGTCTGCGGGGGATACTGAAAAAGGTGTCTGAAAGGTTAAATAAAGTTACACTACTAATGTGGATACCTGGACATAGTGGAATAGAGGGTAACGAGAAGGCAAATGCGATCGCCAGAAAGATCTCTGCTGACTCGGGCACTCAACCTAGACGACCATTCTGGGAGTTTAGCTAAGGCAATAACTATATTAGAGCAAGGATGAACAAAAAAAAACTGCGCTACGGGAGTCACAGAAATACTGTGGAATGACACGGCGGATGGCTGCAGGTATTCTAAGCTCTTTATTAATGCATACACAAGACAAGGGGACTGACGGAACAAATCCTCCTCCTAACAAAAGACACTAAATACTAGATTGGTGGTGGTTGGATATTTGACCGTGGTCACTATATAATCTAAGAGCTCATCTCAGATATACAGGATGAAAATCGTTAGCTGCGATACGTGTAGTAGACTGTGTGCCACACGGAAGAAGAAGAAACTACGGAGCACATTCTCTGTGAATGTGAGGGAAAAGACTTAGGATCATTTCCATTGCCAGCGAGGACATTATGTCCATATACCCATCAATAAGTTGGCCAGGTTTTTGGGCAATGACAATAATGAATGTGGATGAATATGGGATAATTTAGGGCAGTAACACAATGACCCCCTTAGGGTCAAGTGTTTAGGGGACGGACGACCCAGACCGGTGCTATAAATCTATTCTATTTTATCTATAGACAACGATTGTTGTTGTCTGTTGAATCAAACGTAAATCACCGTAGTCTGATATCATCGAGACCAAATTCACAAGTTTTAATTAAATTGCAATGTTCATCGAGCATTGCAATAGATCCTTATGGTTCGCAGTGTACTGGGCGGTATAACTGCGTCATCCTTGGGTTGAGGTTTTTTTTAGCAATAGAAGATTCTTAAGAAGATTTTCTTCAATTCAAATTATTTCATTTGATAAAAATCAATAGGGCAGAGTGTTGAGTGTTGGGTTTCCAACACCCCTAACACCCCTAATAGGGCAGAGTGTTGAGTGTTGGGTTTCCAACATCCCTAACGTTCACTAGATTTTGTAATTTATGACAAAAATTGACAAAAAATTAAGAATTTTTCCAAGATTGTTATCGTCGATCATTTAGAATATATTTTTCTATATCAAATCATATCTCCATGTGATTGTTTGGATTTCATTAAACGAAAAAAAAACCGCACCGATTAATCAATTGCATGTAATAATCGATTTAAGTATTTAAGTAAGAATTGTTTTTTTTTTTAAAGTTATTTTTTATGAAGTCGTTCTTTTTCTCTATCTTCAAACAACAATTGACTTAATTCAATTCAAATATGAATGATAAAAATGTCATTGAATGCGTCCGTCTTGTTTGTAAAAAATAAATTATTACATTTTTTTGGTGTAAATTCCTTTAAAAATCATAAAATATATTTATTTTTCAAGTGGATTATTTTTTTTATTTTCAGAAAAATTACTTAAAATTTTATAACTTTTTTTTATTATTATTAAATATTATATTAAGAAATCGATGAGATATTGACATTTACAACAACAACAACAAATAAAGTATTTAAAAACAATATTATTTTTTTTTTTTTGACGACAATTTTGAATTGTTATTTATAAATTGTTATTATTTAATGTGTGTGTGTGTGTGTATGTGTATAAATACAATAAAAAACAATAACCAAACCAAACCAAACAAATATTCTCTATAGATTTAGTATTATTAATTTTCACTTTACAGTACAAAATTTTATGGATTTATTAAGGGGACAAACAGGACAATAAAATTCAAAATTCTATCATATAAAATATGTGGAATTTCAGAAAGATAAATGTTCGGAAAAAATTTTGCCGGTAAAAAAGAAAATAAAAAAATCTTCAAAACAATTAAATTAATTTGTATGTGACTTGGTCGACCACGACATCGATAAACACCCTGTTCAAAAAAAAAACATATATTTTTTTTTTATCATCGATATATGTATAAAATAAACAATTTTTTTTTAAAATATTCAGGAAAGAAAATATTAACATAAATAATATACTTTGTTTTTTTTTCTGTTTCTGTACAGAGGGCTTACAACAATAACCATCTATATACAATTGTTGTGTGTTGTTGGTTGCTGGTTGGATCAATTATTATTATTATGAAGTGTGTACACTTTTTTTTTCTTTTTTTGTCTGTGTATATATCTTTCAAAAAAAAAAAAATTACAAAATTACCATATACATATATTGATTGTATTCATATATTATGTTATCTATTTACTTTTTCAAATAAACGACTTCCTGCACAGCTCTTAAAATAACTTATTTATTATTATTATTATCATTATGTTATTGAATAACTCTTTGTACGAAATTCCATTTGTATAAATAAAAATTTAAAAAAAAAAAAAAAAGGTAAAAACTATATTCCAATTACAATTCATCATAAATAAAAGTAAAAAAAAAAAAAAAATCTTTTGGCGTAAGTTTTGTGGTTAGAAATTTATTCCCCATAGAAATTCTTACAGAAATTCCTTTAGAAATAAATAAAAATTTCTTATATTAAATTGATTTTAGAAATTCCTTGCTTAGAAATTATCTAAGATATTTCTTTCTATAGAAATCTAAGAATTATCTAAGATATTTCTATTCCTATAGAAATCTAAGAAATTATCTAAGATATTTCTTTCTATAGAAATCTAGGAAATTATCTAAGATATTTCTTTCTATAGAAATCTAAGAATTATCTAAGATATTTCTTTCTATAGAAACCTAAAAATTATCTAAGATATTTCTATCTATAGAAATCTAAGAATTATCTAAGATATTTCTTTCTATAGAAATCTAAGAATTATCTAAGATATTTCTATCTATAGAAATCTAAGAAATTATCTAAGATATTTCTTTCTATAGAAACCTAAAAATTATCTAAGATATTTCTTTCTATAGAAATCTAAGAATTATCTAAGATATTTCTATCTATAGAAATCTAAGAAATTATCTAAGATATTTTTTATATGTAGAAATTACGATAGAAATTATTTTTATAACTATATATTACTCATCATACAATGTCCTTTCATATTAAAATTTCTTATGATATATTACGAATCAGTCTATATATACCGATAGATTACATGAGATAAATATTGTATGATGATTGTATATAGAATAAAATCATATAAATAGAAATATGAAAAATCAAATTGTATAAAAATAAACTTACAAACGAAACCATAACTTGTGTCATCATCAGCCCCCCTACCCAGCAAAGCCCAGGCAAGGCAAAGAGTTGAAGCTTTAAACAGTCTTAAGATACATGATGATAATAATAAACATAAATGTAATTATAAGTATAAGTTAAAACTCTAATAGTTTAAGAAATATAGAAATCCCCTTAGACACTTCTATAGAAATCCCCTTAAGACACTTCATTTAGAAATGTCTATCCAAAATTCTTTTAGACAATTTCCTTTAGAGGAAGCCCTTTAGAAGATTCTTATAGAAATTTTGTGTAGAAATTCGTATAGAAGTTACTTTAGTAGCAATTTTTACAGAACTTCCTATAGAAATTTCTTTAGAATATCTTATCGAAATTGTTTTAGAAATGCTTATAAAACTTCTTATAGAAATTCCTATGGAAAATCCTTTAGCTATTCCTTTAAAAATTCATGAAAAACTTCCTTTAGATATCCTAAAATAGGAATTCATATAAAAATTCCTATAGAAATCTCTTTAAAAGGATTCTTATAGAAATTTCTGTAGAAATTCTTACAAAACTTCCTTTAGATATCCTAAAATAGGAATTCATATAAAAATCCCTTTAGAAATTCCTATAGAAATCCCTTTAGAGGGATCTATAGGAATTCTTATAGAAGATATACTTTTGAAAATTTTTAATGAACTTCCTATAGAAATTTCTGTTGATTACCTTATAGAAATTCCTATGGAAAATCCTTTAGAAAACCATCACAAAATTGCTATAGAAAGTCCGGTAAGAAATTTCCTATAAGAAATCCCTTTAGAAATCCTTATAGAAATGAAATTTCTGGAGAAATTCATATTGAAGTTATTTTATGGATTAGTTATCTTATGGAAATTGTTTTAGAAATACTTATAAAACATCTTCTTTTACATAATTGCGATAGAAAGGCCTTAAGAAATTCTATTCTACATAGAAATTCTTATAAAACGTCCTTAAGATATCCTAAAATAGGAATTCATATAAAAATTCCTATAGAAATCCCTTTAGAAGATTCTTATAGAAATTTCTGTAGAAATTCTTATAGAAATTTCGGTAGAAATTCTTATAGAAATTTCTGTAGAAATTCTTATAGAAATTTCTGTAGAAATTCTTATAGAAATTTCTGTAGAAATTCTTATAGAAATTTCTGTAGAAATTCTTATAGAAATTTCTGTAGAAATTCTTATAGAAATTTCTGTAGAAATTCTTATAGAAATTTCTGTAGAAATTCTTATAGAAGTTACTTTAGAAATATTTATAGAACTTCCTATCAAAATTTCTTTAGAATATCTTATCGAAATTGTTTTACAAATACTTATAAAACTTCTTCTTTTACAAAATCGCGATAGAAAATCCTTAAGAAATTTCTAGAGAAATTCATGAAAAACTTCCTTAAGATATCCTAAAATAGGAATTCATATAAAAATTCTTATAGAACCTCCTATAGAAATCCTTTAGCAATCCCTTTAGAAGATTCTTATAGTAGTTATACTTTAGAATTAATTTTTTACAGGAACGTCCTATAGACATTTCTTTAGAATATATTGTAAAACTTCCATTAGAAATTCAAATTCATTTAGGAATTCAAATAAACATTTTCTTTGAAATTCCCGTAGAAAACCATCACAAAATTTGCTATAATCATTTAACAAAATTCCCTATAAGAAAGTATTAGATTTAGTATAAAGTGGCTAAAAGAAAACAACGATCAATTTTTCTCAATCCAGTTTTGTTACTTTAAATTATTTTTTGCCGTTTTCAAAAAACAAAAACAAAGAATTACCATAATTCATTTCATTCCAATAGATTAAAATTCCATTTGTAAAGTACATATTTTTTTGTAGGTTTAAAAAGGCTCAAAACTACTAATAAAACCAAAAACATATCCATACATTTGTTAATAATATCTCTTAGATTCAATTTTGTTGATATATACATACAACAAAACATAAAAAATAAACTAACGAACAAAACCAGAAAAATAATAAAAAAAAAAAAAAATACGTGCCAGCCGTGAATTACCTCAGGGCATATAAACAAAATACATATTACATATGTATATAATAAAAAAAAAATACAACTTAAACTTCTTTTTTCAACATTTTAATACTATTTTTTATTTTTATGTTTAGTTATTTTTTTCATTTTAAAAATTCTTATCTTTAATAAATTTTCTTGTTCATGTTTAGCAAAATTTTATGTTTTATGTAACACAAAAAAATAAACGTAAACTTTTGAAAAGGTAAGAAAAAAAAGAAGTTTTCTTCTTTATTTTGTATATCTCTTTATTGTATATCATATATTTTAGACATAAAAATACAAAATGAATTGCAAACACATCAACGAATTGGATATTTTTATTATAAAATGATACAAAACCAAAAAAACTCTATTCCGCAGGGTGTTTTATAAAATTAAAATTTCCAAGTTATAGGAAAAAAAAAAATATTGGTTTGAAAGAATTTAAAGAAAAACACGACGACGACGATGAGGACGACGAAGATTCGATGAGAATTTTATTTGTACGAATGTTTTAAGAATTTTATTTCAAAATTAATTTTCTTAAAAACGTAAACGTAAAAATTCTTTCACGCAATTTTCCATTTTGCTGTGTTAAATTGATTAAATCTTTTATATTTATTTCTCTATTAGGGTCAGTCAAACACACCATATCTATTTTTTTGTTCTTTTGAATTTCGAATCATAATTAAATTTTATAAAAATCCAGAACTACTCAAAATCACATCAATCTATCTAAATATAGCAGTTAATTTAACTATTCTATATATGATTGTTGTTGGGATTAAGGGTAAACGAGGAGAAAACCAAGTATATGATCGCACCAACGAACAGTATAGGTTTATGGCACAACATCAAACCGTATTGGTATTGGTCAGAACGAATATGAAACGGTGGACAGGTTTAGCTACCTTATGGAAGCAGCATAAACAGTGAAAATGCAATATAGCTGATGGAGAAGGATAATCCCGGATTGCTTCGGGAAACAATAAGGCCTTTTATGGTTTGCGAAAGATGTTCTTCTCCTCGAAGACATTGAGTAAAAAAACATTGAAACTAAAGCTATATATCAAACACTGATTCGACCAATTGTGACGTACGGTTCTGAAACGTGGTGCATGACACAGGCTGGCTAACGAACGGCGACTTGGAGGGTTCGAAAAGATACTATACTACGTCTCATCTTGGACCCAAGACGACAAAGGAAAGGGGATGGTGGTTAATGAACCCGACATCGTTCGGTTCATTAAGATTGGTCGCCTGCGAGGTGATTTGGTCATGTGGTACGAATGGATGGCGATCGTATACCGTCAAAAATGCTGGACATTGCTGTGGCCGGGCGGATCAAGGAGGAAGTGGGAAGACCGCCGCGGGGTAGGTGGAAAGACGAAGTTGAAGTGGACCTTCCTCGGCCCTCGGCCCCCATTTCCGGCTGGCGGACGTTGCCGGTAAATATGTCCGGTTGGCGAGGAGGCTGTTAACAAAACGATGGACGCCAAAACCAATTGTAGGTTGTAGGCGCGCAGAAGTAAGAAGTAAGAAGTAATATGATTGTTGCACGGAATTTAAACATAAAAATTGATTTCGTTTTGCATTATCCAATGAGATTGAGAAGACGTTTAGAAAATGACATTTATCAAATTGAATATGTATATAAATTAATTGGCCTGCTATAGCCAAATAATGGGGTTAGAGAGAGGAAGGGGAAAAGATTAAATAACAAATCACCCAATAAATTCCTCATCAAATTTTACCCTAAACTGGTAAATTACTTTTAATTGCAAGGGCAATCGCCGTGGATTTGTATGGGAATTGGCGGGATATTAGACAAAAAATTCACGCCAATACAAAACATTTTTCTTCTTCATTTTTCATGAAAAATCTCTTCTATAGATTCTCTATACAAGATTTCAAGTCTATTGATTAGACTAACAAAAACGGGATATCTCTAATAATAATAATTCCCTGAAGATTTCAATGGAAAAGATGAGAGGGAAGTAATAAACGTCATGATTAGTAAGAATTCCAACCGGTTTTCTAATCTAGATTAGAATTTAACCACGAATTGGTACAAAAAAAAAACCAGATATCTCTTGTAACCCCACAAAGGATATTTCAATGGGTTGGAGTGAACATTATTAAAATTAGGATTAGTAAAAATTTCCCCCATACAAAAGGTTTTTACATTTTTCATCTATCCTGAAAAACATTTCAATGAAATTTCAAATGAATTGTTTAGAAACTAAACGAGATATAATCCTTTGGATCTATATGGCGAATGGTGGATCTAATGGGAACAGACAGGGCAATTTTCAACCACAAAAGTGAATATCATTTCTAGTCTGTTTTGTACCCAAACCACCATATCTCTAATAAAATTCCTATTAAATATCATCAAAACTCTTTGCGAAATTCAGAGGAACATACAAATAAAAACTGATAAAATAAGGAATAATTAAAAGATAAAGGAATTGAAGAGACAGTCTGGCATATCCCATTTTGAGAACTTTAACAGCCCCACAAAGAGAAAAACGATGAAAAGAGATTTCATCTAAATCCAAACTGTAGTAATTTCCGAAATACCAAGATGAAGCCAACGAAACTAGTGACCGAAATCGGAGCTAACGAACGACAAATTTGTAAAATTTTTTTATGTTGTTACGATTCTTAATCATTAGGAAAAACGCTCTTAAACGCTCCCTCCATATGGAGTTAAACGAAACATAAATTAATTTCAAAACTAAACTATACAAATAATTGTCATTCATAATATAATATTTAACCGATGAATGAATAAATGCTTATATATTGCATTTATAAACTAAAGGGTGATTTTTTTAGCTATATTATCTTTTTGGCAACACACACGCGGTTTAAACAGCTTTAAACGCACGTTTCGTGTTTTTGGTTTCACTGTCAAACATTTTCGCAGTTTGGTCTATAATTTAACCGCATCCATGAATCGTCTTACAAACGAACAACGCTTATAGCAAATTATTATTGAATTTTTATTATCAAAATGCAAAGTGCTCTGTTAAGAATCTGTTCATCGCGACGTACAATACGGGTGTACGTAAATAAGCACAATTGTCTGGATTTTGGAGTGAATATCAGCCGCATAAGCATTGCAAGAGCTACCAATGCGCATCCAGAAAAAGTCACAGTTTGGTGCGGTTTATGCGGGCTGGTGTGGCATCATCATTGGACCGTACTTCTACAAAATTAATGATACGAATCGTAATGTAACTGTGAATGCGGTGAGCGGCGCTACCGTTAGATGATATCCAACAACTTTTTTTTTTTTGCCCAAAATGCAAGAGCTTGACTTGCATGACATGTGGGTGGTTTCAACAAGACGCGGTGCCACATGCCACACACACAGCACGCGCAACAATGGATGACTTATTGAGAGGCGAGAGTTCGGTGATGAACATTTTATTTCACGTTCGGGACCGGTCGGGATTGGCCGCCGCCTAGATCGTGCGATTTACTAAACGCCTTTTTGGACTATTTTTTGTGTGCGGCTATGTCTATAAAGCTCATGTACATATACATACAGACAAGCCCGTTTCAATTGACGCATTGCAAGAAGACAATAATGCGAACATCGAGAAGCATTTATTCGTAAGAAATAAGAGTATGCCAAAAAAATGGACTAATTTGAGACGGATGGACCATTTGTTGAGGCGCAGTCAAGGTCAACATTTGCGCATGAAATAATTGAAACAAACATTAAATTATATATGGACCGTACCGTACCGTATCGTATCGATGATTCAAATTCAAAGATTTCATGCATTTTTCTGAATTTTATGTGTGTTTTTTTACTTTCCTATAGCTTTTATTTTAAAAAAAAAACCACCCTTTATATATTATAGATCAAAAATTTAAATATTTTGCTCCCCTATACAAAAAAAAACGAATTGTTTACGGTTGTTTTTATGCAGAAACACAAAAAAAAAAAAAAACACATCAACAAGAACAACAACAACAACAACAACAACAACAACAAAATCAACATTCACCCAACATTCACCATAAGGTTCGTCGCTTTTTTTTTGTTCCTTTCCTCTAACTAAATGCACACCTGCGTTCAGTCATTTGTATTTTTATTTTTTTTTCTACTACTTCTTTACATACAGATATAGACTCTATATATTTAATTTATTAATATATTTGAATTGGTGTGTGTGTGTTTGTTTGTGTTTTTTTTATTATGAATTTATGAAAATATCTATAACGATAATTTTTTTCAAAATTGATAAAAGTTCAAATACTTTATTTGTTTAATTCTAGTTTATTTGTTTAATTATTTATTAATAAATAATTAAAAATATTTAATATAAAATGTAATGTTTTTTATATTTCAAGAGTCAGATTTTATATCATTGCCCATTGGAGATGAATCCCTGATCAATAAATAATACTACATTTGAAAAATGAAAGATTAAAATATGAAGAAAGACCAAGAAAACAAAAAAAAATTGTGTGATTTTTTTTTTAAGAAATTTTTGAAAACAAGAAATGAAGTAAAAACCACCAACGTGTGTATATATTTAATTTAATTTAATTTAATTTAATATATATATATGATCATGTTTGAGCGTTCATTCATCGACGGATAATGATGATGATGATGATGATGATGATGATGATGAAGAGATCTTATATATATTATTACCATCATAATATCAACGATAATATTTTTACTTGGTTATTTTGTGATCTGATCATTTAAGCGGTAATTTCAAAATGGCTACATTTGAAATAATTTAATAATGATATTTAATGATAAATGATAATGTTGTTAATGTTTATAAAAGATGGTATATAAAAGAAGAAAAAAAAAAGAATAAAAATTTATAAGATCGCTTGATGATGATGATGATGATGATGAAATGATTAACAAACAAAAAAAAAACATCGGTGGTCGTTGAAGATGATGATGATGTTGATGATGTGAATCACGGATAGAACCCCATAGGTGCAAATTTTGATTATTATTCGTTTGGTTTTGGTTTTGGTTTAATAAAAATTGGGTTGATTTTGTGTAATTATTACCCGCAGCAGCACATAATTATTTCTTATAATTTATTAAAAAAAAAAAAAAAACATGTTTTTTCTTGTTATATATGCGAGGTGGTCTGTGGTGTGTGGTGGCAATGGTAAAGGTAAAAAAAAAGGTAAAATTAACACACACACACAAACAAACAAATATTAAAATGATTTTGTTGTTTTGTTTTGTTACAATTCCATACAATAAGTAAATTACAAAAGTACATTGAACTTTTTTTCATATATATATGTATATAAATATTTTAATTTTTTTGGTTGTTGTCTTAAAAAATATTATTATAATTAACAAAAAAAATTGTCATCAAATAAACATACCTGTTATACTATCAGTATATTCAATTAAAATGATGAAAATAATCCAAATGACATTTGCATTATGCATTACTGCATTTTTATTACGATTTGTTAACCACATTTTTCCCAATTTTCTAATTTTTGTTTTGTATTTATTGGGATGAGTGGGAAGAGATCACACAACAATTAAAAAAAAAAAAAAAAACTCTATATATATATATAGATATATAATTTTTAATTTAAAAAAAAAAACACAATTTAACTATTTTTAATTTCTTTTATATTTTTTTTTTTTTTTTTTAAATTATAATTCACCGCATTTTAATAAATATTTATTTATCTAAAAATTTTCATTTTTTTTCATTTTTTTTTACATTTAAATTTTAACACAATACCACAATAAAAAAACAATTTTTTTATTTTATTAATATAAAAAAAAAACAACTTTATTTAAAAAAAAAAAAAAAGGAATGATTTATTTATTTATTTATTCATTTACCAATTTAGAGATTTTTATTAGAAAAATTCCATTAAAAAAAAAGAACAGACGCACAATCATTTTTTGTTTTTTTGTTTTTTTTTTCAATTATTTAACCATATTTTATTATTATTATTATACAACAAATAATAATTTATATTTGTATAATTAAATTTAAATTAACGTATTTTTTTTTTTTTTTTGTTATTTTTACACTTTAAAAAAAGCACTTTTTTTTTTTAAACACAAAATACAAAAAAAAAATGCAGCTACTTTTTTTTTTTTTATTATTTAAAAATTAGCACACATGCGTAGAAAACCAAAAAAAAAAAAAAACAACTGACTGACCGATCGACACGACGAGCAACAACGATTCGTTTAGATCAGCGACTCGGTTAACATTAAACCTTAAACCATTATAATTTTTTTACATATGACATAGAAAAAGAAAGAAAATACAATAACAACAATAAAAAAAATGATCATTATGAAAAGAGAATTTTTTATTGTGCTGTTTTTGTTGTTGTTGTAGCTGCTGTTGCTGCTGCTGCTGCTGCTGCTGTTGCTGTTGCTTTGCTTTGCTTTGTGCATTTTTTATGTCGTTGTCGTTGTGTTGGTTTTCAACGGCGTATTATAATATAGGTGATCGTTTTTTTATATAAATATGGGTGTAAAATAAGCTTTTTTTGTTACTGCGGTGATCGGTTATTTAAAAAACAAAAAAAAACGGGATTATTTTTGAAACTTAAAGTTAGGATTGATGATGATGATGATGATGATTTTTTTATTTTTTTTTTGTTGAATTTTACGTTTTTTTTTTGTCCTTTTTGTTTTTTTATTTTTTGCTTATTGTAATTGATGTTTTTTTTTCAATTGAAAATCATTTAATTATTATTTAATAACTGCATACAACACTAACGCACACTTTAGTTACAGTATTAAAAAAAAAAACTCATATGAAATTTTTTCATTTTTTTTTTTTTCTTATTTTAACTGCGTATATTTGCTTGCATGCACATTTGGTTAATTTTTTTAAATGAAATCAAATTATATATTTTTCATTTTAATTAATAATTAATAATTAATTAATTAATTTTTATTTTTCCCACTTTTCATTATATCTTTTTGCTCTGCATGCACACACATTTAATAAAAAATGTTAAATGATTGCAGATTTTGTTTTTAAATATGGAAGACGCTTTTGCGCGGCGCCGCTCAACTGCTACAAAAAATTTTATATGGTTGGTTGGTTTTTTTTTTTTTTTTTTGAAATAAAAAGATTTTATAAGGTTTATTTGATATTTTTTTCAAAAATAGACGCTACTTTTATATAAACAAAAAAAAAAAACATTTTAACTAATAAAAAATATATATAGTCCATGATATGGAAATGTATTTTTATTTTTAATTAATTAATTGATTAAAATATTCTTATAAATCACATTACAAGTTTCCTTTATCTTTATATTGTTGTTGGAGGTTAAAACATAAAAAAAAAACCAAGTAAAAAATCAATCACAAAAAAAAAGCAAAGGTTTTCAAGGAATTTTTCTAATAATTATGATGGTAACAGAATTCGAATCTTCTTTACAATTATTACACATATATATATATATATATATTGGAAAAATTGCAAACAAATTAAATTCAAATTAAAGAAAAGAAAACTGAAATAAATTGTGTAATGCAACTATCCGTGCATCGTATAATGATGAATTGATGATAAATGAAAGGAATATGAACATATATAGTGAAGAAGAAATAAAATCAATTCACAAAAACATATATATATAGAAAATAGAAACAACAAGTGGCTATATGGCAGATGATCTCAATAAGTAGATTATTTATATATACAAATACAATCAATAAAACACATTTAAGGAAAAAATTTGAAGCTTATTATGATGTGGTAAAGCTGCCTGCAACCACTGCAGTGGTAAAAATGCAATGAAGTAAAAATGCAATCTCTGTGTGTATTGTAAAAAGGTATTTATAATTATATTTATTGTATATATAAAAGATAAATTTGTTTTTGTATGCTTTAATGTATAGAGAATCAGAATCAGACAGTTTTCCAACCAACAAAAATATAAGTTGATGTTTTAGTTTTTGTTGTTGTTATGGAGAATGGATGAGGATGTAAATTAAACTGCGATCTCTTATATTGATCCATTACAAATATATATATATTTTGATGATTAACAAAAAAAAATCAACAAAATCAATGGAATTAAATAAAATCTATACTCTCTTTTTTTTCCATTTACCAAATCATCTATCGATCGCAGTACAATTGATGATGATGATGATGATGATGATGATTAGTTTATAGAAAGATCCTGTTGATGGGGAGTGTATATTTATTTTATTTTTCATTGTGTACGGCCAGCAAAAAACAAGAATAATAATAATAACAGAGCTGAACTACTATTATATACATAATAATAAAATCATTAACATCATTATTAAATCATCTAGTTATTAGTTATATGGTTTAGTTGATTTCTTTTTACCATGTATTGGTATAATAATGTTATGAATTTGATCAAATATTAAATGCGAAGTCGCATTTATAAATTTGCATTTTAAAAAATGCCCAATTGACAATCGCAGTAAATAAATCAGTAAAATAGACAATTGCACAATTGCAGGATCGGTATATCATTAAATGCAGGATCGATTCATAATTATATAATTATAAGAAGATATCGATCGTAAAGCATATAGCGGTGGGTCGCCTATTTCATAATAAAAAATTATAAATGAATCGCAATCGCGTTTATAGTGTGTACAAAATCACATTCATTACACGTACACAGCTTTTTGATCATAATGACTCAAAAGATCATATATATATAATGACTTCAAAACATTTTTTTTTTGGGCAGTTCGCTTATTTAACCAATCAATCAGTTGCGTTGGCTATATATATCTAATCATGATCAAAAATCATTTAAATGTATATTCGGGGTAAGGATCTCTAATCAAAAAAATATCATAAGAATTTGATTTAAGGACTGCGGTGCGATGTTGTACGTGAACAAAACAAATGAAATATACCTAAAAAAACAAAAAATCAATAATTCACATTATAACGCGAACGACTATACGAATATCAACAGGTAAATTCCACACCATATATATTATATCATATAAACCTCGCTCCATCAACCAAACACACAAAAACCTCGACATTTTTTCACGCTTAGCAACGCTACAAAATTAATATAAATCGATCCAACAATAAAACAATTCTGTTTATCTATCCTATAGTAGGAATATAAACGTAAATTGAATCGTGAAATTTACAATCTTCAGAACGTCTATTTTTTGTTCTTTCCTTAATAAATATGACATCAAAACATTCTGAAGATAATAAAATTGATTTAAATTCAATTATTGCAAATAAAAAAATATTAGAATTAAAAAAAAGAATTTTATTAGCTGGTAATAATATTTTTTGAATTCTTTTCCATTTAAATTTATTTTTAATTGTTTTATTTTTATACAATTTTTCCGCAGAGGGTCAAAAGAAAGCGTACGCCGAAGAATGGGATCAACGGGAAAAGGCAAATGTTGATTTAGTAAAAGAACTGAAACAAGAAATCATCGAACATCGAGCAAAATTAAAACATTTAAAAAATTTAGATTGTAAAAAACCGAATAAAGAACCACAAGAGATAATACGTCGAATTCCATATCCACAGGGTGCCCGATCAGCCGATGAAGCTGTTCATATTTGTGATTTACAAGTAAACCAAAAAAACATTGTAAATGTTACATAATTCAATACATTCATTTTTATATTCCAAAACAAAACAAAAAAAAAAAAAAGGTTATTGATTTAACAAAAAAATTGGATATTCTCAGTGATCGCCTGCAGAAGCGTCAACAATATTTTAATAAATTATCAAATTGTTATCATCAAACGTTAATCAATTATAAAAATGATAAATCACAAACAAATAATCAAAATAATAATGAAATGGAATCAACATCAAAACAGCAACAGCAACAACAACATAAACCTCAATTAAATCATCCACCGCAAACATTTGAAGATGATGAAAATCGTAAGGTTAGTTGCCGTTTAGAAAATGAAATACATCGTACGAATGTTCAATGGATGGAATCGGAACATGTACGAAAAAAATATAATCACATAAAGGCAACGTTAATGGGCGATGCTGAACGTTTTGAAAAATCATTAATGGAATTGGAAAAGGCATTGATCGATCAACAAACGGATATTAATCGAATTCAGGTGAATTATTTTTTGATTACATAATATTATTGCGATAAGATAAATTGAGGTTTTTAAAACGATAAAAGATAAATTGATTTAAAAAATTGCTAAAATAGATAAAAGATAAAAAAAAAAAACCCATCAATTTCCGTATGCTGATGCTGATGAGGGATTCTCTGTTCAAATTTCATCGTAATCGCTTAGATAAGAACTTGTTTTGTGTTTTGTTTTGTTTTGTTTTGCTTTGTTTTGCACTCCCCAATTCACATAGTTTTCCTCTAACTTTATTGTATTCATCCCAAACGCCAAACATCCATCCATCTGCGTGCTTTTTTTTTCATTCCAAACAACGCGTCCTGCGATTCTCCCATGTTGTTACACTATTTAAACCATTTTGCCATACCTTAATTCATAGAGCATCGGCACCACCACCACCACCACCACCACCACCACCACCACCACCACCACCACCACCAAAAAACTTTCATCTCTGATCATTTAATCTCATCTCTTAAATCTGCTTAGAACGCTTTTTCAACAATTTTCTAATAAATAATTATCATATAAATCATCATCATCATCGCAGGAAGTTCACCGTGAAGCCATTCAAATGCGTGATAATACAAAAATTATGCTGTTACGACAGGAACATGCAGCGCATACATCATCAAAAATTCGTGAACGCCAGGCCATTGATTTCCGACAACAAGTTGAAGAACGTCGTCAGGATTTAGAACGATTAGAACGGAAATTATTTTCAAGTGGTAATCATTATTTCTTGTGTGAATTCTCTTTCATAAACTGTGATAAATTACCGCGGTCCTTTCTCTTACCAAAAAAAAAATCATTTAGGTAAACAATTAGTTCATCAAACGAGTATTGAATCGTTAACGGGTGGTATTGCTGGTGCTGGTGATCTCCAACAATTTGGAGATAACGCGAATGATGAACAACAAGATCCAGAGGCACAGAGACGCAAAGCGACCAATGAAATGGAATGTTTATTTAAAAAATTAATGGAAATAACAGGAGCCACATCGACGGGCGAAGTACTTGAACGTTTTGAGGCTCAAACAGAAGCCACCACCCGTTTAAATTATTTACGAACTGCAACGGAAAATGAGAAAAAAAAACTAGAACAAAAACGTGAAAATTTATTGAGTGAATTGGAATTATTTAAATTTGCCGATGTTAAAGAAACGGAAGTGTAAGTAATAAATTTTATTTTTTGTAAGCTTTTCTTCATTTCTTTTCCTTAATGTATAATATCCAATTTCAATTTTGTATAGTAATCAAGAACAAGTGGAAAAAATTAAAATTGAAATTTTAACACAAGATGAAAAACAATTTGAATGGCAACAATCAATTGCGCGTACAAACGGAGTGGTTCATTCAATTCGACAATCACTAATTGATTTAATATTAAAATTACATGAAATTGATGATATGTTAAGTGTCACGGCCATTAATGATTTTCATCAACAACAACCGACGACGACAACTCCAACGCATAAAGATATTCAATTCAATTTAAATGATTTGCTATCGGATAGAATTTCAAGTGTTTTAATATTACAAATATTTGAATCGAAATTACGTAAAGGTTTAATGGCTGCAAATAATGGTCAGGAAATTATTGAATGGAATGATGATGATGATGATAAAATTGAAGAAATTATTTCAATTGATGATGAACTTAAAAAACAAATCATAAATGAATTACAAATACCACCATTTGAACAAGAACAACAATTGTCACGACCAAATTCAGCACGTTCTCAAACAGCATCGCAACAACCACAACAACAACCGCATAATCGTCCAGCATCAACCGCCGATGATAGTAGAGAACGACCACAACCGTATCCAACGTGTTATACAAATTTATTAGCTGGACGATCAACGGGACAAACATCAACAACATCCGGTGGACAAATTATACAACCAGGTAAAGATTTTATTTTAGTTTCCTTGTTAATTTATCTCTTTTCATCTCTATTAATTATGATGACGGACGGGACAAGCGAAGTATACAACCTTTCTTTTAGCTTAATTAGCTAAAACGTAGACAAATTAAATCCCGGAAAAACTAATTAAAATTTCCCAAATGCTGTAAAAAATATTGATTAATATTAAAAAAAAAAAACAATTATAAGGTTTCAAAGTGGTTTTTTGTACCAAAAAATCATGAAAAATCGAAAATTCCATTTTTTTAAAGCGACAACTTTGGCCTTTAGATATCTGATAGACATAATAAAATGAGAAAACTTTTGTTCCACAACTTTGAAATACCATTTGAATTACAATCAGGATGGGTATTTGAAATTTTTCAAATTTTCCCCGTAGAGTCAACTTTGAAAAATCACTGCGGGAAAACCGTTAAAGATATAACATCCGGATTTGTGTCAAAAGTTGTCTAATAACCTCTAGTTTAAAGGAAAAATGTTTGAAATTAATAAATCCGATTGGAACCCATTGGAACTAACCTTTAAAATTCATTGAAAATTTGGGGTTTTTCAATGTTAAGCGAAAATCCGTAATTTTTATTTTAGAATTTTGAAACCCCATTCAAATTAAAAATCAATCTTTTACCTTTCTTTTGATATACTGAAATCTGGAATGAAGCAATTCCTTCATATTTTAATAAATCGTGGAATTTTGATCCGCATGGGATTAT
Source organism: Dilophus febrilis (assembly GCA_958336335.1). Lineage (NCBI taxonomy): Eukaryota > Metazoa > Arthropoda > Insecta > Diptera > Bibionidae > Dilophus > Dilophus febrilis. The sequence continues at coordinate 1,951,405 of OY284468.1, read as the reverse complement.
CCAATTTTCATTATTGCCTCCTGGTCAAACCAATTGAGATATCAAAATGGGATTTACAGCAATCGAAAGGTATTGAAATTCTCTAACTTAGCATATAAATTTCCAAATGGATCCCAGAAGAAAATTTACAGTTATCAGGGTTTGAAAATGTAAAAAAATGTGATTTTTAATGTCAGATCCTGAGCAACGTGGTCCATTCCGCGAGGTCCTACTTATGGAATGGATAGAACAATTGATGATCTACAACATTGTAAAATTTGGAATACGTACGATGAAGTGAAAAAAAAAATTGCAAGAGTTAACTCTTGTGATTTTCTCGGTCAATTTTAGCAAAAAAAAAAAGCAAAAATTTCTTTTATATTTGATTTTGCTACTGCGAATTCTAAACGAAAAATTTTAATCCATCAACTGGGGGGGAAACGAACCGACGACCACCAAGTGAAATGACTTTCACTTAAATCATTTTGCCAACCATAACATTGTTTTAAAATGTGTTAAAATGATATTTAAGAAGAGGGCGCCAAATAAAAAAAAAAAATTTTTTTTTTAATATTTTACCAAAAATCGCCTAAATTCATGCAAAAATTTACTATTTATTTATTATTTTATTTAAAGATTCTATTCTTTTATTGCTGATAAATACTTTTATAAATAGGGTTTTATAAATAGTAGTAGAAATTAGAAAAAGAATGAAAGAAAGATAGACTCTCCTGCGCGTTCCTTTGGCTAAAATTCTTTTCCTCAATATAATTTATTTCATTAATTTTGAATTTTCCTCCCCCTTCCAACACCATCAATCATCAAAAAACAAAACAGTGATTGCGGCCACCGACGATGAAGGTGAAGTACCATCACGTAACTATTTAAAGCGTCAGGCAATGCAAATTGTTGATTCAAAATCAAGACGAAAAGGTTTTCGTGCTGTCGTTCCCCAACCACCAGCAGTACCAGCACCATCAGCATCCAAACGAAAATGAAAACGCATTCATTTATTTAATTAATTTTATAATATTTATTTATTTATTTAATTATAATTATAGATTTATTTTAAGAAAATATTTAATTAAAATTACATTTAATATTTTTTCTATTATAATTTAATTTAATTAATTTATTTTAATTAATTTTACCATAATTAATTGTTTTATTTAATTTAATTAAATTAAAAAAAAAGGCTTTATTACTATAAAAAAAAAATATTTAAATTAATTTCAATTTTCATACCAAAAATAATAAAAGAATTATAAAAATGCAAAAAATTAAATTAAAAATAATTCCATAAAAATAAAATAAAAATTTAAGTGTTTGGGGGGGGGGGTGGTTTTGTTTATTAATTTTTTAAATTTTTGTAATTCTTTACGGCGTAGTTAAGTTACGGGACGTTAACCATATCGTCGACATTTCCAACCACCTCCATCACCAGTTCCACCGCCACCAGTTCCATCACCACCATCGCCACAACATAATAATAATAATAATATTAATATATTAAAAGAGATTATTTCTGGCCGCCTAGGTCCAGGCTTCAACAACTCCAACACCACAAGACCGTGCGTGCGTGAGCGCCACAATGAAAAATCTCAGTCCGTGCGAATCTCACCCCAAAAACACAAACATATTTTCACATTTATATTTTTTTTGTTGTTTTGGTGTCTATCCGATCCGGACGAAAGTCCAGCGCAGAGTCGAATAAATTAATAAATTGGTTGGACTTTGTGGGATATGAAAATTGGAGGATAATTTGAAGGATTAGGATAAGGATAAAAAAAAAACATGGAAATGGTAATGAGGTTATTAAAGCGGAAAAGATTAAATGAAAAAAAACACGGCTTGATTATGAATCAAGACGGGGATTGTTTTTTTTTTTCATTTTTCTTGTGTGTTTGTTGAGATTCTTAACTATAAATTAATTAATAAATTATTTATTTATTTTTTTTTTTAATTACAATTTTACTATACATATAATTTCCTTCTCTCGTTCCCTTGCTCTCTTCTCGCTCCCGATTTCTTAACGAAATCTTCTCTTCAAATTGAGATTTGTTTTGTTTGGTTTTTTTTTGGTAAGATTTTTAATTTTATACAAGAGTCAAAAGTTGGATTTTATGGAACCTTTTGGATTTTTGTGGAAAACAATCGATTTTCGATTCAGAAATTGCAAGGATTGTAAGGAATTTTTTCAAAGAGATTATCTCTCTCTCTCTCTCTTCCTATTTTTATGCTTTTTTTGGCTCTTTACTCTTTCCTCTTTACAGGGGCAATTTGTCTCAATTCTAGTGCTGCTGACGCTGCGGCTGCTGCTGCTGCTGCCGCTGCTATTGTCAATCATTCTTAAAAGAAGAACCAGAAAAAGAAGAACCAGAAAAAGAAGAACCAGAATCAAATCAAATCAAATCAAATCTATTTTGAATCTATTTTAGTTTAGAAAACTTGGGAAGAGTAAAAACAAAAAAAACATAATTTTTCTTTTTGTTTTGCTATTCTCTATAAAAAAAAAATTTCAATTTAGGAAATTTCCATCAATCAATTCAATTACCAGTATAGAATTCATTCAATTACCCGTATAGAATGCATCTACTCTTTTCTACGCCGACCGAACGAACTACTCCGTAATATAATAGCAAAGAGTAGTTCGCGGAGTAGAAAACATTTTCTACTCTTTTCTACTCTTTTCTACTCTTACCTACTCCTGATGATGGTAATTGGAAATGGAACGCGGCGGAAATGATTCAAAAATTAATCATTCATTCATCAATAGTTGCGTTCCATTCAATTACCAGAATAGTTGGTAGTAGTAGATAAGAGTAGAGTAGAAAGAGTAATCTACTCTTTTCTACGCCGACCGAACGAACTACTCCGTAATATAGCAACCCATTGTACCAGGTGATACAACACAGACCTTATTACTTACGATGCATAACTAATCGAGACTGTGAGGTATCACAAGTGATGTCACTTCTGTATCATTTGGGCGAATTTGGGTCCATCCTTCCCAAATGTAGACAAAAAAGTGATGCTACAACAGTACCCCCGTCACACACACACCTAGATACCTAGATTCATATGTATTTTGTATGATTTATATACTATTTGTCGAACATTTTAATATATCTTTTTATTTAATTGAGTATCACTAGTAAAAATTATAAAACAAGTGACTATCGTGACCATGTTGACACAATGGGTAGGAGTAGATAAGAGTAGAGTAGAAAGCATTTAGTCTTTTCTACGCGGCCGAACGAACTACTCCGTAATATAATAGCAAAGAGTAGTTTGCGGAGTATAAAACATTCACTCTTTTCTACTCTTACCTACTCTCCCACGATGGTAATTGGAAATGGAACGCGGCTAACGATTCAACAATTTCAATCAATCAATCATTCATTCATTAAACAATTTCAATCAATCAATTTGTGCAAGCAATCAATCAAACCTACAACTTACAACCTACGATAATAATCAAAATTGATTTAATAAATCGGATATTGGTTTTTGGATTATGGATTTGCTTCATTTTCATTTTGATTTGATTTGATTTGATTGGATTGGGGTTCTTCAATAATAAATTTGAATTTTTAAAAGGGTTCTTCTTCGAATAAACCAATCAAAAATAAAGAAACGGATTCACTCTCTCTCTCTCTCTCTCTCTCTCTCTCTCTCCCTTGATCAATTATCTTAATCAACAAATTATAAGAATCTTTAAAGGTTCATTGCATTGCATTGCATTGCATCAATTTGATTTTTGGGAAAATATTTACAATAATTCAAAGACAAATGCTTTGAAATGGATTGATGAATGGATGGATGAATGAATGAATGGATGGATTCATAAAAGCTCATGAATTTTCAAAGTTTTCAAAGAACATTTTCGAACGTATTAATTTACAAGTGAATGAATGATTTGTAAATTGGGACATTGTAGTTCATTCAATATGTTCGTGTATCATTCAATATGTTTTCAACGATCCGTCTTCAAATTTGATTTTAAAAGTGTTTTCTGACATTTCTGGCTGACGTTCATGAACTGATTCGAATTTATTGATCGAATCGAATCGAATCGAATCAATCAAACAATTCTTTCATTTGATTGGTTTTTGAATAGTTACGGCGGCGGTAGCAGCGTCGGCGTCAATGGGGTCACGCCACGCTAATGGAGCGGTCTCCGGTCTCAATGGAATATTCCTCTGTCCTCTGTTCTGTTCTGTCCTCTTTTTTTGTCATTGTCAATAGTTTTGGAATCATCAATACTTCATAATACTCATAATTATAAGTATTTTAATAACAAAAATTGGGACAAGACAAAGCAAAAAATCAGACTCTTACCACATTTTTTCCTGCTTATTGAATGGAGAACAACCCAAAAAAAAAAACAAAACATTCATTCATTCATTAAAAATTTTCCCCCGCAAAACATTCATTGCCTTTCCCCAAAACCTATTAAGCACCCAAACACAATCAAAAAAAAAAAAAAATGACATTAAAATGCTTAGTAAAATTTGGCTGCTGCTGGATGAGACAGAACACGTTTGTTTCATTATAAAACACAGACTCAGATAGAGAATTTCTAAAATGAACTCTGGGACGGCTCTGAGGATTTTTTGGGAGTTTGGGAGTTCATTGAAAGGGTGTGCAATGAAAGAACCAAAAAAAAAGCAAACACAATTTTGGAATAATACGTTTTAGATTTTATCGATTGAACCTCATAATCCAAACAAATCCAAATCCAAATCGATCGGAACGGGACTCGAGAGAGCAATACATCAGCAATAATAATAATAATAATATTTTTAATATTTTTTATTTGGTGTTCTTGATTTTGATGGTGATGACGTTGGTGTGGTCCCTTATTACTCCTCCCCCTCCTCCTGCTGTTGTTGTTTTAATTGGAGTTTTTACTTTTGTTTCTGCTGTTGTTGTTGTATTATTATTATTATTTGACAATTGTTTTTTTACCAATGTTTTATTATTATTTGTATTGGTGGTATTGGGTAATAATAAATTTACAGATGATTTTTCAATTGTTGAATTCAATTTAACTGATGATGCGGATGCGGATGTTGATGTGGATGTTGATGTGGAAGATAAAGATGATAATTTTGATGGTGATTGATAAATATCGGCAATACCTGGTCCATTAACATTTTTATCAATTATCAAATGATCATTTGAAGATGTCATTGTCGTTGTCGTTGTCGTCGCGGTTGTCGTTGTCGTTGTCGTGGTAGTTGCCGTTACCATCAAATCATTTTTATCTTTATCTTTATCATCATCTTCATCTATTATATCATTTTGTCTATATAAATATTCAATATTACCCATTAAATCCGTCCGTTTACCAATAATTGTAAAATTTTTTTTATGATTATCAAATATTAAATCGTCCTTGTCCTTATCATCCAATGATGTTGACGTTGTTGATGTGGATGTTGCTGATGTTGCCGCTGTTGTTGATAAATGTTTCTTACTCCAAAATGTATTTGAAATAACCTGTTTTATTTGTAATGATTCCGATTGATCATTTTTTCGTTTCATTTTTTCATTTAATTCAATCATCATCATCATCGAATGTAAACGAATATTTTTTTCAATAAATTCTGATAAATCACAGGTACTTGTACCAATTTCAGCTGTCAACACTTTTGGTTGATTTTTTAATTTAATACGTTGATAATAACCACTAGAATTAGCAATACCACCAACACCAATACCATTTTTATCATTTGATGATGATGTTGTGGATGTTGTGGATGATGTTGCGGACGATGACAACTTGTTTTGTTGTTGTGATATTAACGATTTTTTACGATTTGTAATTTGTGATTCTGAATTATTTGTTTTAGATTCAGCAACAGAAGCTGCAGAAGAACCCGAAGAACTTTTTATATAATCTGTTATGGAAATACGTTGACATCCACCACCATCAATAAATTCATCATCATCAACATCAACATAATAATCATTGTAATAATTATTATTATTATTATTATTATTATTATTTGAATCATTTTCATTATAATAATAATAATCTAAAGCGTTGCCGGCGCCGTTGCCGCTGCCGCCATTTATAGAAGAGCTATTTAACATCAATAATGATGATGCAGATGGTGTTAAAGATTTCGTAGATGTACCAGTTTGACTGGCTGCTGCTGCTGATGGTGGTGGATCTGTTGGACAACCAAATTTTTTCTTATAATTTTCTGTATAATTTGTTAATTCACGTCTACGTAAATTACGACCTCTACCATTTATTATACCATTACCATTATTATTATTTTGATGGTTTATAAATGGATAGGATAGTCTTGATGTTCCGGATCCGGGTAATGTTGAAGGTAATGGAGATGACGGTGGTGGTGGTGGTGGTGATGGTGGTGATATTGGACGTTTTAACGATGACGATGATGATTGATGTGATTTAAGCTGTGCATTAGAACTGTGCGGAACTGGTGGAGTACCAGAAGAAAGTTGTTTTTTTGTTTTTGTACTGATGGTAATTAATTTATTTTTTACAATTTTTTCATTATTATTATTATTATTATTATTGATCGTTGATGATGATAATGATGAAGATCTTGTTAATGATGGTCGTTCTCGTTGCGTTTGTTGTGATTGTTGCATTTTTTGTTGTTGTGATTGTTGATGATTTTCTGTGAATGAATTTCGTCGTTCTCTTCTTACCATTCCATTTGAATTACCACCACGGCCACGACCACGACCACGTTTTCGTCCAACTCCACCCGGAAATGATTTACGATTTGATTGATTTGAATTTATCTGGGAACAAAAGAAATTTATTATAATATTTTAAACATTTTTCTTAATATTCTGATTTTGATATCCGATGATGATCCAATGATCACGAAATGAATTGAATCAATAAAGAGAACCAAATCCCCAAAGAGAATGGTCGACGACTAAACGACAGGCAGAAAATATAATAAAATCCCCGCAGAATTTGTTTTAGTGGAATAATGTAAAGGGTATATGTTATGATGGTATCCAAATCCAAATTAATCCAACGTGACGTGACAATAGAAATTTTGTTTGTTTGGATTGGTATCAATATAGGGTATATATAGACACTCGGAGTAGTCGCCGATATGACCGGAGTAGTGTTGCAACAACTGTTTGTTCCCGAGTTCCTACAGTTCAAATGCTTACTTTACCTCCACGATGTGGTGGTAACCAACGGTAACTGCGAATGATTTCAATCCGTATCATTCAGGCTAAAATTTCAAGTGCGAATCCCGTATTCGGTTGGTCGTACGGCTGCTAATTACCGAACACCGTAAAACAAAAAAACAACAAATTATGAAACTAACAACAGTACCTCGGACGGACGGAGGATAGAAATGAAACGGCAACGATTCAGGCAACGATGGATTCAGGCAAAGGTGGAAGGATAAAGTAGAAGCGGACCTTCCTCGGCCCTCGGCGGCGTTTCCAGCTGGCGGACGTTAGGCCCGTAAATAGGTCCGGACGTAAAATGGTGGCTGACGTAAATAGGTCCGTCCGGTTGGAGGAGGCGATGTTTCTGGCGATGGACGCCAAAACCAAAATTGTAGGTTATAGGCGTGTTGAAGTAAGTAAGAAAGTAAGTAAGTAAGAGAATAGAAATCGATCCTCGGATAAAGGATAGTTTCGTACCCTGTGGATAAAATCAGTGGATAAAAAACAGAAGGTTTTTATCCCAATTGGATTCAAATCCAATCGTTTACAAATCACACAAAGGAAAGTAAACAAAGCCATCAAGGGAATTAAAAAGGAACTTATCTCGCGAAGACATGCCCCAAAAGACATGCGAATATCATCCCAAAAGAATGTGGTTTCCATTAACTTTTCATTAACTGAACAATTTGGGAACAAATAAGCAATCACATCAATAGGGAGGGATAAACAAACTGTAAGAGGCCGCTGAAGTTGCTGAAGATTGAACTACTTAAGAAGAAATTAAAGAGGTTTCAGGACAGTCCCGGTGGGTTCCGCCCCGTTCTCCATTGTGTGGCAATCAATCTGTATAGGGTTTTCGATAGAAGCCTTAAGTACCCGGGAGGGGGGTAATGGTAGATGAAAAAAAAAGAACTAAACTAAACTGGAACCACAGATAAGAAGCAAGAATCTCCCTATGGACGTTGAAAAAAGCTTAATAGGAAGAAGAACATGAGGGATTAAACCCCCCCCTTATGGCCCAATCTGGTTAAACAAGGTTTATAACCAATTTTGATTGACCTGATCAGCTTCATCAGTGTGTTGGGAGCCAACAAAAAAGGCCCAAAAAGGTTCATTAAGAAAGAGGCGGTAAGAAAGATGGTGCACACAACTATGATATGCAACTGTATGAAGAGTGGGCGGTGGGTGGCGGGGCTAAGGAACACCGCAGTGCCTGGCTAGTTGATGTTGGCTAGCAAAAATGATGTAATTCTCGGCGGCATACTGCGGCTGCTGGGAGAGAACATTCCTAGGTACTTCGTATGACTTCGAAAAAAAAAAACTTCTTCTCGGTTGTGTTTCCCAATTGAAGGGAAGATTGGACAGACAGAACATAAGATTAGAAAATGCCCTAACGGATTCTATACGGATGGTCGGTCTCCGAAGACGATTCTGGACTATGTTCTGGCTCCGCCGCGGAACATATATAGGATAAATCCAAGAATGGAACTTGGGGGATTGCGACCTGGGGGGATTGCATACTGGCACCGTATTCCAAGCGGAAATCCATGCTAATATAGAAGAACTTTGCATCAGATGGATCAAGGATACGGGGGGAGTGGGTTATAAAAACCCATCGGATCTATATCTTTTATCGGATAGCAAAGTGGCACTCATGCCGTGCCGTAAAATCCCGATAGGTCGTAAGATCGAAGCCTGATGCTCGACTGTCTTGGGGGATGATACTGAAACAGATGGTGTCCCGGGGTAAATAAAGTCACACTACTAATGTGGATACCTGGACATAGTGGGGGGGCATAGATCGAGGGTAACGATCAGGAGAGGGCAGATGCTAGAACGTCGCTAGAAAGCGGACCTGGGCTGACTCGGCCACTCAACCTAAAACCATTCGAGGTAGGTTTTGGCTAAGGCTATAACTATATTAGAGCAAGGATGAACAAAAAAAAAAAAACTGCGCTTCGGGAGTCACAGAAATACTGGAATGACACCGCGGATGGCTGCAGGCATTCTAAGCTCTTTATTAATGCATACGGACACGGGAACTGACGGGGAACAAATTCTTCTCCTAACAAAAGACACTAAAATACTTTTATATTGGTGGTGGTGGTGGTTGGATATTTGACCGCGGTCACTATATATAACCACTAAGCAGCTAAGAGCTCATCTATCTATACAAGATGAAAATCCTCCTTTTTGTGGCGGCGATTTTGATTTCAATTTAGAAGACGACGATGAACGACCCTCCGGACCCCGACCCAAAAAGATAATGAAGATGATGAAAATGGGTGGCAAACGCAACAAGATCTTGCAAAATCATTGGGAGTTGATCGCAAAGCAACCATTTCCGGCAAACCAGACGTTTAAAAGCATCGGGATTCATCTAAAAAAAAAAAAAAAAACCTTGGAAATTGGGTGCCGTCGTATGAATTATAGCCAAAGAGATATCGAACGCCGAGCCGATTCTGTATGTCAGATAAATGTTGCTTCAACAAGACAAAAACAAGTCATTTTTTTTCATCGGATTATTGTCACACTGGTGATGATCGAAATGGATTCATTACACACGATAACCCCAAGCGTAAGAAATCGTATATCGGTGAAGTTCGCCGGCCAACCATCAGCATGCACGCGGTAAAGTCGAATGTGTTCATGGTGCTGCCAAGGTAAAATGCTCTGTATTTGGTGGGTGGGTGGGATCAGAAGGGGGTGTGCGCGTTGTATTATGATGAGCTGTTGAAATCGGATCAGACGATCCGAAAGAAGAACGGGACCTACTACCGAACACAATTAAAAATTCGTTTGAACGCAAGTGGCCATTGTGGCCAGAAATGAGCAGAATATTCAACCATAGACACGAATCCATAATTTTCCGACAACATGACAATGCTCGGCCGCCAACAAGACCGTCAAGAAGACCGGTTTGGAAAAACTATTTGGATGGGAACAGTGGGTGGGTGGATAGTTCTACCTCACCCGCCTTAAATAGCCCAGCCCAGTTAAATAGCCGCCTTCTGCGATCACTACTACTTGTTCAGATCAATGCAGAAATGCCCTCACCGCGGAATACTACCGGCTTCACTTCACTTCACTTCACTTCACAGAACAGGGTATCACAAAAATTGGGGCTCGATTCGTTTTGTCACCTTCACCAAGCCGCCGGAGAAGTTCTTTTTTGGGGATGGACAAATCCAAAAAAAAACTGCCAGTGAAAGATGGGGGCAAATGGGTGTAGCTTCCGGAATGGACAATAATACTTTAATCATTCATGCATACTCCCAATAAATAATAAAAATAAAAACAATTACCTCCAATTTAAGATTATTAACGCGATCAATAATAGAATTTTCTCCCGTTGCTGCCTTTCCCGTCATCTTAATCAAAACATTTTCTAAAAATGGATTTTGTTCGGGACAATGCGGTATTAATGTATCTAATGTACATAATTGATATTGTTTTTGTTTTTGTTGATGTTGATGTTGTTGATATTTTTTATTTTTATTATTATTATTATTATTAAAAAATCGTTTTGATGACAATCGACGACGATGACGTTGACCAGCATCATCATCGTCATTATCATCACCATCACCATCGCCATCATCATCATCAAAATCATAATCACCATCACTTGTTGCACCGCCAACATAATTATAACCATAAAAATAACCATAATCATCAATTGTTGCTGTTTTAGCAACAACCGTTGCAATTTTTGATGCTTCATCAATCATTTCTTTTGCCAATTTTTCATTATTCTTGTTGGAATTTTTTGTGATTATGGCATTGCCCGTGCTCGTGCCCGTGCCGGTGCCGGTGCCCGTGCCATTGCCCGTATTCTGAACAATTCGATAATGTTCTTTTAATTGATATAATTTTCTATAACCTTTTACATTTGTAAGATAGGTATCAATGGTCGAATACATTCTTAATTTACGTCTATGTATTGTTTGTATTGCAATATCACGACAAATAATAATAATTTTATTTGAATTTATAATATTATTAATACTACAATTACTAATATTACTACTACTGATGAATGTTTTTTGTAATTTAATAGTACCTGTATTTAAAATTAATTTATCATCATCATCATGACGATCATTAAAATGTGGTGGTGATATCGATGACAAAGATGATGATGTTGATCGATGAATTGCTGTTGAATTAACATTTACATTTGTAATTGTAATTGTTTTAGTTATTTTATTCGTTGATCCAAATCCAGATTTGGATCTTGGTCGACTACGGACAATTCCATTCATGTGATGATGCTGATCATCATCGCCATCACCATTACCATCATCATCGTCATCGTCATGATCATCATCATTAGGATAAAAACCTGAATCAACATTACAATTGCGATGATTTGAATTATTATTTTTTTTAACAATTATTGATGTACGTAAATCTTCTAAAATACGTTGTTGATAATGTTTTATTTTTGCAAATTGATTTTTTGTTGATCTCTTTTGTTGTTGTGGTTGTGGTTGTGGTTGACTTAATTGACGATCATTTGAATTTTCATTGATTTGATTTGATTTTTCGTTTTCAGATAATCGAGCTATTTTAACCTTTGAAGACGTCATTGATTTTGCCCCTGGTTCCGTTTCCATTGTTGTTTTTGTCACTGACGATGATGACGTTGATGTTGATGATTTATTAACTAAACCACCGGAGATTATTGTTTCAATTGCCATTATTGAATTTGATTTACTTTGATTTTTATTATTTTTCATTTTATTTGATTTTTTCTTTTTATCATTTCTTAACTTTGTCATCGTTGTCGTTGTCGTCTTCGTCTTCATCGTCATAGTTGTTGAATTTTTTTCAACATTTTTATTATCATTATCATCATTAGAACTGACAATAATTACGGAATCATTTGAATGTACCGAATCCAAATCAATAACATCTAAATCACGTTGTGGACTTTCATAGGCACGTCCCTGCATAATACCTTCCATTTGTTCATCAACATTCACAAAATCGGTAACGCTAATAGAGTAAAAAAAAGAAAGAAGAAAATTAAATACCTCTCAACACTCGACTCTTTATGATTTTTTACTATGACAGAATCTGTCGTTTTAGCGACCTCAGAAAACTTTGGAAAATCTATTGCCGTTTAACTGAACACTGAACGAGAAATCAATTAATCAGATGATGATGATGATGGATCTATGAAGCGGTCTGAAACCAATTTATTCGGTTATTCAGCATCCCTTAAAACATTCCGTAATGCAAGTTTTCAGTGTGATTGCTCTGAAACTTAAGGGTTTACGGTGCAAAAATCCATTTTTTTCATAAGGGGGGTTATTAGCAAAATAGCAAACAATTTTGCGTAAATCTTTGCCGGACGGCCGCATAACTCACAAAACCAATGGCTAAATGGCGGATGCTGAATCCGAATAAAACACTGCGGTTCAATCAATTGTTGTCACCTACGGTTCTGAAACGTGGTTAACATGACACATGGCAGGCTGGCTAACGAACGAACGAACGGCGTCTTGGAGGGTTTGAAAAATCGATCTAGTGCTGCTACGAACGATGAGGCATCTTTGGACCGACGACAAAGGACAAAGGGGACGGACGGTGGGACGGTAGGCGGTATGATTTTGAATTATATAATTTATGTATATCGAACCCGAACCCGAACCCGTCGTTCGATTTATTAAGATCGCCTGAGCCTGAGGTGGTTTGGTCATGTGGTACGAATGGATGGCGATCGTATACCGTTTTAAAATGCTGGACAGGCCGGCCGGGCGGATTAAGGAGTGTGGGAAGACCGCCGAGGGGTAGATGAAGTGGAAAGATGAAGTGAAAGTGGACCTTCGGGCCCTCGGGACGTTTCCGGCTGGCTGACGTTAGGCCCGGGTAAATAGGTCCGGTTGGAGGAGGCTGTTTCCTGAGGCTGATGGACGCCCAAAACCAATTGTAGGTTGTAGGCGCGTTGAAGAAGAAGAAAAAGAAGATATATTCAAAATGACCAGAGGTGTTCATTCAAAAACGGATAGTATTATCAGAGATTATTAAAACCATACTCCACAGAAGAGGAGAAGTATTCGAAAGAATGGCGGGGGGTTTATCCAAAGATAATCAATCATGAAATTCAATTCATTTCGTTCGGGATTCCACGCATTCCGGCAAAATTCCGGTCATTGAAATGATCAACAATTGTGCGAATCCCCAGAGTAGACTCAGAGGACCGGCTGGGATGCAAGTCAAATGAAACATTAAAGAAATGTATTTAGAAAAGATGGGAACAGACAGAAATGTTCATGAAAAGACAGATGTGTTGATGGCGATAACAGACGATTATATTTGTTTAATTATATAGAAACGTACGGCATCAGCAGAGTTGAACAGAAACACCAGAATAAAAACAACAAGAAAAACACCAGCAGAGTTGTTGTTGTTGTTGTTGTCGTTGCGGTTCAAGCAAAAACTAAGAAATCAGATTGGATGCGATTCGTCCAGACAACAACTCAGAAAACAACAAATCAAAATCAAAAGGGTTAATAAAGGTTATAGAATTAATCGCCCAAGTTTGGTGTATATGTGTATGATTGAGTAATTTGAATAGATGAATAGATAAAGGTAAAAATTTAATCGGGCGCTTCGGACACCTAATTCCTAATTCTAATTCTAATTCTTTAGATATTTTATAAAATACAGAAGAAATATTTACCTTTGCGGTACAAAACCCATATTTGGTGCCACTCGACGACATAAATCTTTAAATGTTTGTTCATTCACCAATTTCGATGATGGTGGTAATTTAATTTTTTGTGCATCCGGTGGATAACGATCACGTAAACCCCATTCAATAACATCCTTATTTTCTGTATCACTTGTATTACTAATGAATTTCGTTGTGAATATTTTCAATGTTAATTCAATTTCATTTTGTATTTCATTGGCGGTAAATCCACGGTACTGAAATAAAAATAGAAATAGAAAAATAGAAAAATAGAAATAGAAATAGAAAAATTAATTTTAAATTTTCTTAAGGTATCTTAATGTTTTCTTATTGATAATCTGCAAAAATAACTCATCAAATGAAAGAGTCTTAATGTGAAAATCTCATCATATTTCACTTGAAGTCGAAGTCTTCAGAATTCAGAATCTGGCGGCCAATTAGTTATTAGTTATAAGTTATTTGGTTGAAGGCTATGAAGATCCAACGTGAAACCAACGCAATCGAAATTGACATGAAAATCCGTGTGACTAATAGCGGACTAGCGGTTCTGCTGATTTGCGGGACAATTTTCAGATTGTCTACGAGTGAATGGAATTTTTCTTAATTTTCTAAGTTTTAACTTACCTTTACCGGTAATTGTAATGCATGCCAATTATTACATGAATATGGTAAAATAACTTTTGATAAATTAAAATATTTTTTTTTATGACAAATTGATAAATTAAATAGTATTAAATGGACAACATCCGATATTTGCATATCAATGCGACGTATAAATTCAACACCACCATTACAAATACAACAAATGAATACGTAAAATCTATTAAGAAATGGAAATAAAACAAATCAATTAATAAATCATTTAAATATATCTATATTTTTTTTGATTATTTGATTTACCTATCACCCAAATACAATGGATAATTTAAACTTGTTACACAATTCCCGTGAAACCATTGATCACACCGGCAACATTGTAACATTTGACGAAACCATACGCCATCCTTACCACAATAACAATATGTATTCTGATCGTTTTTATAATGATCGGCATCCCAAATTAATTTGGTTATCTATTTGTGGGAGGTGGTAAATAAGAATAAAAATAAATAAAATTAATGGACTGTTTAAATTTTGAAAGAAAAATGTTTTGGGATATTTTCGCATTTCATCGGTCGAGGTTTTAACAAACAAAAGTATGTGAAAGCATGAGCAAGAGAAAATGTTAATTGAAATATTCACTGACTGCTAAAATCAATCGTGCATAGGCTATAGGTTAAAGTACAATCAAATAAGTAAGTATCCGTATGCGGGAAGGAACACCTTTTGCCTTTTTGCCACTGATTGCTTTTGGAACTGGTAAGGTGTGTATGAACGAGATGGGACGTTTGATTCATCCCTCTGGCACTTGAATGTGCTTGCTGACAGGCTAAAAAAGGGGGCTTGTACGACCACACTGAATGCGGTCACATTGCGGTTTGGGTCAGGGGGCATAATGGAACAACGACGGGACGGGAATGGGCGGTTACGGCCAATAGGCGCGAAACGACCAATAAGTTCATTGAACCGGAGCCGGCCGTACACTGCGATTACCAGCAGAAGTACGGCGAGGGACATAGTCGAGACGTTGGGCCATTTCCGAAAAGATGATCCAGAAAAGATGGAAGGAAGTAAAAGGAACCAGACTCAGTCGTTGACGTGGATGGACACCACTTGGGCTGAGAGTAGGAAACACCGAAATCGGGAGGTTTATGGCTTGGGATTAGGACGGGGAACTCTCAGGAACTCTCAGGTGGCACTCACATCTTCATGGCATGGCGGCGGCGGCGGCGGCTTCAGGCATCATCCATTGTGGGGATGAAAATTCTTACAGATTATACATCATGCAGACTCTGCTGCTGGATAGAGGATGAGGATGGATGAGGAAACGGCTGCACACACATTGTGTGCAAATGTCCGGCCGGCTTTACAGAGCATACATGATGGGGGTCGTCGTATCGGGCACCGGTTCCTCGCACAGAGTGAGCTGGGAAGAAAAAAACCGTTCAATGAGCTGCTTGAGATAATGCAGGGACAGTTAGATATTCGACGATGAGCAATCGGGGGAGACCTCCTGAGTGGCAAACTGAATTGGGTTGGCAATCGGAGGTGGTTTCGAAAAGGGGCCCAAGAATGGTCTGTGATTCGATGATACCGCAGCCGGAGGAGGTCAGTTTTTATTTTGGTCAGTAAGAATCTGATACGCGTCTGTCTTCGGACGTGTCTATGCAAGATTTCCCCTTCTTCGTGTGAAAAAAAAAAGAAAGTAAGTATCCGTTCAGATCCAGATCCAGATCCAGATGACAAAAAGACATAACATTTGTTTTTGGGGCTTTTCGCACAACGGAAGGGATCTGTGGAAAACACAAGGAAGGTCCTGGATCGGGTCCATTCGATCAGGGAACTACTGCTAATGAAAAATGGATCGATCGATCAAGACAATGAGTGGAGGTACATGAAAATTATATAAAGACACACAGACAGTCACGGATAACGAATCATTCCGCGATGACGGTGGTTCTTTACCTGACGAGATTAAACGTTAGGAAACGCGATGACTTTCACAACTGATGACTAGACATGTTTTTAGTTCTCATTTTAGCCGGGATGCATATTCTCAATGATTTAATACGTCTGTAGGTTATGGTTTAAGGATGAATTAACGGCTCTGTTCAAGTGGGTTCGGCTTTAGAGAGCATTAGTTAGGTGAGTGATGACAGACAAAAGACAGTCCATTCCTACCTCACAAAAAAAAAAAAAGAGTAGGGGCGGGCGGATTTCTTTTTGTAGATATACTTGAGAAAACGAGCGGACATAACATGCGATGTGGAATCTCAGATAGGTATAGGAAACCTAAGTGGTAATTAGGTTTCCTATCCCTATGTAATTTTAGGTGTCGTGAATCGAATCGAAACGGTATGATAAAGTGGGGAACCCCGAAAATGTATGGTTTCGGTTCGAGAGTAACATTGCGAGAATCGGACAAGGCAAGTTTTTGTCGGTCAGTAAATATCTGATCGATGTCTTCGGGTAGTCTATGGAAGATTTGATCTACTTCGTTCGTTACACAAAAATTACACAACAGAAAACGGTGAAGAGGTGGACACAGAGTGACTAACTTACGAACGTTGACGATAGATAGAACGTTACGTTTTTATAAGACTTATGTGGGCAGTCTTAAACCTTAAATCGCCCCGGTCATAAACGTACCAAGTATTAGGGGGAAAAATTGATCTATTGTTGAAGCATTTGAATTTATCATGCAATTGATGATGATCATGACTTTACTTCATCATACAATCAATGGAGAAATGCGCGTCAAATTTAAAATTTGAAAATTAACAATTTTATACTTACATCATATGGAAATTTATTACGTTTTAAAACGACATTTGATGATGAGGATGCTGATGCTGATACTGATGAATTGGCATTAAATGCTGTCATTGTCTGTCTTTCTTCACCAATAGAATTACGTGGTAATTTTGATGGTATCGGAGCTACTGAAGATTGTTGCTTTTCAAGTGTCTACAAACAAAAAAAAAATGGGTATGAAAAACGAAATTATTAGAATTTATTGAAACAAAAAAAAAAAAAAACCTAAAAAATGTTTATAATAAAATAAATAATTACTTTAGATCGTTCACGTTTTTTTGTTGATTTTTTTGTTATTTCAATGTTTTTTTTTAATTGTGATTTTGTTTTTGATCTTGATCTTGACAATTCTTGTTGTTGTTGTTGTTGTTTATCACTACCTTCATTATCGTCGTCATCGTCCGATGATGATATATTATGAATTTGTGGATTTATTATAATAACATCACCACCACCAACATCAATATCACTATTTTCATTATCATCATCATCGTCCTCGTCATCTTCATCAACGTTATCATCTTCATTCATTGCATTATCATCACTATTTACATCATCATCATCATCATCATCATGGGAATGTACCGGTGATGGATAACAATACAAACAAAACCATCGACAATCTTGGGTATGCATTGTTTTTAACCAACATTTATGATGATAATCACGATAGCATTCATTACAATGTAAAACGCTATGCATAGAATTTGGATTTTTACACAGTACACATAAACGACATTTTTTATTACCCATTTGTAATTCGGGTAATTTTCGAACATATTTAAATAAAACATAACGTATTGTATTTTCAATATCCGAAAATTGAATGGCATATGATTTTTTTTCAATTTTATGTATTTTCCCGAAATAATATCGACCATCAATTGATGATTCAACTAAAACCATTTCATTCAATTTGAAGGTATCGATGATGATATTACTATTACTAGTAGTAGTAGTTGTTGTAGTATTAGTAGCGATATCCAATTTATTTATATCGGATATTTGGGAATTTTTTAATGGTGATGATTGATCTTTGACATGATTTTTATCTTTATCAGCATCATCATCATTTTTGTCCTCTTCATCATCATCATCGATACTTTCATGATTTAAAAATGCATTTTTTACATCAAATTCTTCTTCTGTAATTTCTGTTATTGATAAATCATTTTCATCATCATCAACATCATTGTTGTTGTTGTTGTTTTTGTTTTTGTTGTTATTAATATGTTTTTCATTTTTATTATGATGATGATCATCATCATCATCATCATCATCGTCGTCATCCTCCTCTAAATTGATAACTTCTATATTTTGTTGTTGTTGTTGTTGTTGTTGTTTTGATTGTGGTTGTTTTGATATTGTTGTTTCTGCTATTGCCGTTGATGATAATCGACTATCCTTCATAAATGATTCCAATAAATTTTTACGAGCCACATTAAAATCGTACGAAGATGCCATTCTTATTTATATTATCGTTGTTGTTGTTATTATTATTATTATTATTTGATATTCTTATCATTTGATATTCTATTGAGGATAACAACAAGGAAAGAAAAAAATAAATGGAATATTAACAATTGGGTAAAAAAACAAAAAAATTGGTTTTAATAAAACTAATAAACTAATGAATATTTCCTCTTCCGTTTCCTTTCGTCATCAAATAGAAAAGTTTTGCATAAATAAATATGGAAACATACAGATGCAAATTACAGTTAAAAAAAAAAAAAAAAAAAAAATGGGGGCAGGGGGTTTTTAATAATTATTATTGTAATACTTTTAAAAATAAACCAAAAAAACAACTGTTGGATTTTTTTTTTTTGGTGGATTCTTCTTGAATTGATATTTTTATTTATTTTTAGGACACAACACACAACCACAAGCAACAGAATTTGGTGGTTCAATTTATTAAACTTTCAATCATCAGGCTGTTTTTTGATTGGAGAAATGACTCCATTTTTTTTTTTTTTACATAAAAAAAAAAAACACATGCATACCAACATAAAAATAATATAAATAAAAATGCATTGAAATTTATAAAAAAAAAAAAAAAAGCGGTGCATGAGTGTGCGTACGTATGTGAATTTATATTTTATTCAAATTTCTCCAAGGGTAAAAAAAAAAATTACCATATTTTGTTGTTGTTGTTTGTGTAGTAGAAATTTTTTTCTTTTTTTTTTTTTACATTACATATTTTTACTTCTTTTTACTTGTTTTATTATTTGTATAATATTAAATAGTTTAAATTTAAATTTACACTCTTTTTTCTTTCTATTTTGCTGACGGTAAAAAAATTACAATAAAAAAAAAATAAGCACAAATGAAATTAAAAAAAATAAAAAAAAAATAAAAAATAAAATGTAGGACGCGCGCGAGAGATAATACACTGCACAGTGCACAGCACAAGAACAAGTAACAACAACCAAGAAAGAAGCACCAGAAGAAGAAAAGATCAAGAAGATTGACCACAAAATACACGATTTTTTATGATGATGATGATTGGAGGAATGAAATAGATGAATGAATGCGGGATGAGATGACTCCCCTTTCTTATATTTATGATGGTTGCATTGCAGTGCATATGTTTTTTTACACTAACTCCGGGGGCATGCGTTTTTTTAATAAAGCGAATTCATTTTTTGTTTTTTTTTTTTTTTTTGATGACTAACTTCATATTTATTATTGTGAAATTTTTTAATAAAATGGATTATACAAAAAAAAAACACTTAACAAAATTCGACAACAACAAAAAATGTCATTTCCGCTGATATTTTTGCTGATTTTATAAGGAAAAATCCACCTAAATAAAAGCCAAATTATTAAAACCTTTAAAATTATTATCAAAACCCGAAATTTATAAAGTTTGAAAACCTTTCAAATAAAATAATGATAAAAAAAACAAAAATGGCGGTTTTTAATTTTGGCGAGTTGATTTTTTTTTCTGATTATCAACAAATCATCGCCATCATCATCATTTCATTTTTTACCCTGTTGTTGTTGTTGTTATTTTCCTCAATTCATTTAATTATTTTTCCATAAATAAAAAAATTAGGTGTTTTTTTTTTGTTAAATACACAACAAATTAAATAAAATAAATGTGAAATTGTTTGTTAAATAAATAATTAAATATAAAATTAACAAAAAAAAATTATGTATACGACAACAGCAAAAAAACAACAACAACAACAAATTATATTATTATTATGTATTATTAAAATTTTATCAATACAAATATCCGGTGTAAATTCAGATATTCCACGTCCCCGTGGTGTTTCAATAATAAAATCAAATTTATATCCACCTGGTGATACATTCACATGCATTGATGGTAAAAAAACCATTGGCTATCTGTTGATCAACGATGATTATTGTGATTGTGCAGATGGTAGCGATGAACCGGGAACGGCCGCATGTCCAAATGGACAATTTCATTGTGTAAATGCCGGTTATAAACCAAAAAATATACCAAGTTCACGGGTAAATGATGGTATATGCGATTGTTGTGATGGTTCCGATGAATACAATTCGGCCAGTGCACAATGTGTTAATAATTGTCTTGAATTGGGTAATATTAAGAATTTCTTTTTTTATTTCTATAGAAAAAAAAAAATTGTTTGATTTAACCCCAAAAAAATTAAAAATTCCATTCCAGGTAAAGTTGATCGTTTACGTGAAAAACAACGTAATGAATTGGCAAAAAGTGGTAATCAATTGCGTACGGATATGTCAACAAAGGGTAAAGCATTACGTGAAGATCATAATGCAAGATTAGAAGAATTAAAAAAATCTCATGCCGAAGCAGAACAATTAAAATTGGAACGTGAACAAATAAAAAAAGAGGTTGAAGAAATGGAAACAATTGCATTGAATATTTATCGTGAAGCACAGGAAAAAGAAAAACAACAAGAAGAATTAATGACGGCCACGGAGACACGTCAAGAGGCAACCGTAATTTTTACGAAATTCGATTCAAATTCAAATGGTCTATTGGAAATCGATGAATTACAAACTCGCATTGAATTTGATACAAATCGTGATGGTGCAGTGACCATTGAAGAAGCTAAATATTTTCTAAATGAACATGATACAATTGATTTAAATGAATTTATTTTAAATTGTTGGCCACGCATTAAACCATTTTTAATGTTAGACGCCGGTCTGTTTAAACCACCGGCGGCAGAAGTAACAGAAAATGTTGATGAAGTAGATGATGTAAATGGTGAAGATAATCAAGATGCGGGTGATGATGGAGATGATTATGGAGATGGTGTTGATGATCAAGAAGTAGAAGAAACAGAAGAAGAAGAAGAAAATGAAAATGATAGCAATGATGGTGATAATGAAGGAGGTGATGATAATGAAGGTGATGATGATGATGATGTTGAACGACCGGCTACCACCAGAACGAGTAAACGACGACGACGACGACGTGGTACAGTTGAAGAACGTCAAGTGGCCGCCGATAAAAATATAAATTATGATCCGGATACAAAACGATTAATTGAAACGGCCAATGAAGCACGTAATCAATTTTCGATTGCCGATCGTGAATTACGTGAAATTGAAACAGAAATTGAAAATTTAGAATTGATATTGGACAAGGATATGGGTGTAAATGATGAATTTGCACCGTTACAAGGTGAATGCTTTAATTTTGAAGATCGGGAATATGTTTATAAGGTGTGTCCATTTGATCGGGTCATTCAACAGCCACGGAATGGTGGCGCTGAAACAAAGTGAGTTTGTTGTTATTATTTGAAACTGTTGGCTATACTGTTGGCCCCCAATAATTTTATCTTTTCTTTTTTTTTAGATTAGGAACATGGGATCGATGGGATGATAATTTACAAAGTAAATATACAATAATGTATTTTACAAATGGTGCTGCCTGTTGGAATGGACCACAACGTTCAACAAAAGTCCATTTGGAATGTGGCTTAGAAAATCAAGTGAAATCGGTAACGGAACCAAATCGTTGTGAATATGTTTGTGTTATGGAAACGCCAGCTGTTTGTATATTTAATGGTGAATCATCGGATTCATCCAGCAGCAGTAATACCGCAGGCGGAAAAGATGGATATTTAAATCATGATGAATTGTAAAAAAAAAGAGTAGTTGAAGAGTTTAAGAATGTTTGTGGGGGGCAAAAAAAAAGACTTGAATTGTTTTTTTTTTCTTTTCTTTTGATTTGATTTTGATCAAAGACTTTTAAATGTTATTTTATTTTTATTTTCATTATTCATTAAACAATTTTGTTTTTTTTTTTTCTTTTTTGGGAATGAAACAAATTTTGGTGTACAACTCACAAAACCATATTCAATCAATCAATCAATCAATCAATCAAACGGATGATGACTATTTAAAAAAAAAAAAAAAGAAAAGATTTATTTTGCATTTAAAAAAAAACATTCCTATAATTATTTATTAATGTAGAAAAGTTTTGATATATTTAGTTTTGATTTATATAAATATAAAGAGAAATTGATTGAAAATGGAGAATTGTTTGTTTTTATTCCGAAAACGAAAGCGACAAAATATGGGAACTTAACAATCCTCTGAACTACTTTAAATTCTAATTAAGAGAATATGAATGATTAAATGGGTTGGTTAAAAAAATTCATTATTAGTAAATGCACGTACGCGTTCATTCGCACTTTCCATTTTGTTGTTTTGCTGTCCACCATCAATCTGCCACTTAAAAAAAATGATTGTGTTGTCCACGTGATTGGATAATATTACCTAAAGTATCGGTATGAATGCGAGCTGAACATTGTGATGATAGGAAACGACAACAACGCCAATGGATTTTATCGGCTGTCACTTGATTATGACGATAATATTGAAAACCTTCGTGCATCAATTTTTTGCCTATGTAAAGAGAAAAGGGAAAAAGAAAAATTTACTGTTCAATATTCAATTCAATATTCAATATTCAATATTCAATATTCAATTTTCAATATTCAATTCTTAAAAATCAAAACTTTTGGCTGAATTACAGATTACGGCGACGAACTCAGCGAACTCCCCGTAACTTTTGACCTGAGCATTTTTTTGTAAAATAGACCGAAAATTAAACAAATTTAATGTTAAATACTTTCGTAAGGGGACCGTTGGTAGTTGGAACGACTAATAAGTCCAGAACAGAAGTTTATATGCCCGTATCATGACCCTTAATCATATTTCCGCACCTCAACCCATCCAAATTCCAGATTCCCATCCAAATTTCCATCCAAATTTCCCTTTCAATCGACTGTCTACGTCGGATGAGGTGAAAGAGAAGAGTACGTCCGTCCTCCCACCCCCCTCCAAATGTCCAGAACCCAGAAACTAGTTGATCCAAGAACATATAGACTATACAAAAAATTGTACCATTCTAAATTACTGCTGGACAATTCACTGAGTTCGTCTTGCTAAATAAAGTTCAGCAATAGATTAAATTATTAAGAAAACCAATAAACTCCCAAAAAATTTACCAATCAATAATGATTTTTGTTCTGTTTTCGGTATATGATTATGTGGAATACCATTTGTTTTGATTACCCCAGCACGTATTTGAATGGTAGCCTTGCACGCCTGTTGCCGCCTCTGTGCACATCGATAATATTCCGTACCATTTTTAATAACACCACTTTTATGATAATAATGTTGTTCATAAAATACACCCGTTGAAATTGGTAAAAATAAACAACGATTATTATTATCATTTGAAAATGAATCCGTAGCTTCGGCGTTCATCGTTTCCAGTACAATTTCATGGTGTTGGTGGTGGTGTGGGTGCGGGTTTGTTAGCGGTGACGGTGATGATACCAACCCCACCGATGATGATGGACTCGTCTTTATAATTATAAATTGTTTATCATCTATCAATGGATCAACTATAAAGGAAAAAAAACGAAAGAAAAGAATAGACAAAACACAAAAAATTAGTATTAATATTATATTGCATTTGTAAAATACGTTAATTTTGTTAATTTTGAAACCCATAACTCACAGACAAGATCTCTATTACAGAGAGATAGAGATCATTATAGGTATACCGGTCAACCGAGGTGTTTTGTGGAATACACAAGATGAGACTCAACAGCGAGAGGTAGACAAATAAAAATTGGAAAAATTGGAAAAGATCATTCGGTTATTGCCCGGTAGTTTTTAACAATGATTTGGGAAATCTTATACATAAAGACTCTGTATGTAATCTAAAGAAGGAGTTTGTATTCACAGTTTATTTATACTGCAATTAAGAACAATATTCTTCATCTCCTTCGTGTTATTCTTGATCCAGAGACCAGAGACATTTGTTATGGGTTCTTTTAATCCACTTACAATTTATCCCGCACCGTTGATCAGTCTATCAGTTTTGATTGTCGTTATCTCTCAATAATCTCGTTGTCTTGGGATTGGGAATCATCGCACCAAATCTTATACGGGACTGTTTGAAGAACTTTAACATTATATTTGAAAAGATGTTCTTGATTGAATTCAAATTGAAACTATATGGTAAGGTCGGCAAAAGAGGCCAGTTGACAGCAAAAATATTATAGGAAATGTGGTGAGACAAAAAAAAAAATGTATGATTCGGTAAGGATAAGGATATATAAGAAAGGAAAAGATGGTAAGAAAATGTGTAATAATGAAATAGGATTGGATGGAAAAAGTCAAGGGATGAAACAAAAAACTGGATAATGGCTAAAAAAAAACATAAATGGATGATAAAAGAAAACTATGGATAGTGGAAGGATAGAAAAAATTGTTTAAAGTACAATAAAATAGTGGTGTTATGTTGGGTTGCATCCGACATTAAAGTCGGCATTTTACTGCAGAACAGTGAAATAAGAAGATAGCGGAAATTTGGTATTTTCAAAGAGAAATGAGGGTGAAAAAATTGAGGAAAAAAAAAGGCTGGCCCGGGGGAACCGTTGCGAACCGTGTGTTCCGGGGAGCAGTTTGGAAAGTGCTTGCATTATAGCAAATTATAGCATGTGTTGATGCGCGAAACGAATCACAGTGTTTTCCACATATATGGTTTAATTTAACAAGTGGGCTTTTAGTTACATATTACTTTTTTGTAGCTTTAATTTGCCGTTTGGATTCAATTCAATTAAACCGGTTGCGGTTTCCCAACCCCTGACTGACCCCAAATACACCGATTCCGATTTATTCCGGGGTTGTTTTAAATGAAAAAAATAATGAAAATACCTGAGAATACCTGAATATCTACTTGGACGAAAATCGCCCGTCGGGTTGCGTCACAAATCAGGATTTTCTTAAAAAAAACAACCAAACTTTGACCTCCCCTATCTTCGGAAGGGGGATGGGGGGGGGGGACCGCCAAAAAATTATAACGGTTATTTTGTCTGTGCGACATAGGCTTTTGATTGCAGGTATCCCCAATGTCTCAAGCTCAAGGTTCGCTAAACTGTATTCCGGTTGAAGATAGAAGAAATTTGGTATTTTCAAAGAGATATCGTAGTAGAGGTCGTTGAGTCGATGAGAATCGTCGTCATGGCAGAGTGGATATTGGGAACAATATGGGTAAAGGAAGTATAAGGAGAGAGAGAAAAAGGAAAACAGGTCAAGTGGATCTCATCAAATGCCCATCAAAATCGGTTGTTCATTTGGTTCAGGTTGTTTATTTTGTGTTTTTAATATTTTTAGTTTAATATATAATGTATGTATAGTAAAGGAACCAAAAAAAAATAAAAATAAATAGTAATACAAATACAAATTATCAATTTTTTTTTTTTTCATCAATCTTTACATCAATCTATAAATTTCTTCTTGATGACGACATTCACCGTAGAGTTCCTTCACTTTCTCTACAGACTGCGTGGAGAAATCCTACAGAGATTTCTTTACAATCATCATTACGCCGCGTCAATTCAAATTGTCCAAATTATCCAATGACAAATTCTAATATATCACTTACGGTTATCACAATATTAAAAACACCAATATGGAATATAACTTTGTCTTCTACTTCTTCTTCTTCTTCTTCTTCTTCTTTCCTACTTCTTATAATAATTTATTCTTCTTTACCCGATTCCGAATATTTTTATTGTATATATATACATTTCTTGATTGTTCAGTCATCATTAAATCATTCAGTTCTTTTATTAATAAAATTCAATTTCATTGTCTTGATTTTCTTTCCAATTAATTCAAAATAATTCCAAAAAAACCAATTCATTTTTCCGTTTTTTGTTCATCATCATTCCTTTCATCATCCGAGGTTTTCAGGACAGAAAAATCTAAAAATATATACATAGATAAAAAAAAATATAAAATATTAATAATTAATTAAAGAAATTAAATTAAATTAAGGAATTAATTCAAAATTCAAAATAATTATTAAAAAAAATCAAAGAAAAAAAAAGCAAAGTTTTTGAAAAATTATTGAGAAATAAATCCTCATTCGCGATCGTTGATTTTTGTTTTTTGATTTTTAGCTGTTTTTTTTTACAAGCTGTTTTTGATATTTAATTTTTAATTTTTAAAATACACATTTATTTATTTATTTATTTATTCTGTTTTGTTTGTTTGTTTGTTTGTTCTTCAATAAATCAATTAAATTAATTTTATTTTTCGTTTTATTTTTTGTATATATTTTTTAAATATTTTATTTTTTACATATAACTAAATAAAAATATTGATAATTAATTAATAATAATAATTAATTAATAATAATTAATAATATTTAATAATAATAATAATAATAATAAAATAGCAACAGAATTTATATAGAGAAATTATTTTTTATTTTATTTTATATTTTTTTACTTAATTTTCATAAATTTTTCTGTTAATTTTTGCTTGATGATGCTTGATTTTGTTTTGAATTTAATTTGGATTTGGATTTTTAAGGAAAATTAAAAGGGGGGTTTTTTTTTTTTAAAAAAAAAAAGAATTGTAATAGAAAAAATATAATAAAATTAATTAAATTGGGGTTTTTTTTTACAAAATAATGAACAAAAATAAAAAACAATTAAATTATTAAAATTCGCACCGGCATTGGGGATTGTGCCCAACCCAACCCAACCCAATGATTTTCTCAAATCTCAAATTCTATATAAGTAAGTAAAATTGGATAAAAAAAAAAATTCGATTGGTTGATGAGCGAAATTTATTTTAATTATTTGCAAAAAGAAATGCTTTTCTTTATCTCCTCTTTTTTTTCAATCAATAATCATTTAATATTTTAATTATCTATGGATTTTTTGTTTTTTAATTATTTAATGTATTTTTATTTTATTAATTAATTAATTTTATTAATTTGAATATGAATAAAAAAAAAAATATTCAGTCAAAATATATTGAATTTTATTTAAAAAAAAATTATCTACAACTCAAAATAACTCAAATTGACATTTAAAAATTAAAATTAAATTAAAATAACAACAAAAAAATTAATTAAATTTTGGAAAATTAATTTGTTTTTAATTTTTAATTAATATTTCAATTATTTTTAATTGTTTTTGAATTAAAAAAATTAAAAAAATCCACATTTTTTTATGGTTTTTTTTTTTTCAAATTCATTTCTTTGTAAGGTTTTTTTATTTTATTTATTTGATTTTTTTCACCTTTTGTTTTTTTGTTTAATTAATTCCATTTTTTTTTTATTATTTAATTATTATCAAAAAAATATATAATATTTTTATAATTAACATTTTAATTTTTTGTTTTTTTTTTCTTTTATTGCCTTAAATTTTTTTTTATTTTAAAAATATAATATAATTTTTTTGTAGCTTCACACACACAGTTTTTTCTTTTTTTTAATATTTTATTATTAAAAATTAATTCAAAAAAAAAAAAAAATAAAAAATAAAAAATTGTATGTGGAAGGAAGTCAAAAAAAAAAACCTATCAAATTTAAATTATGGAATTATTTAATTAAATTTAATTTAAATCATAAAAAAAAAAAAAACTCTTCATAATTTTTTTTGCTTTTTTTACAATCTTTTAATTGGTAAAAATAATAAAAAGGGGGATGATGTTCAGGACAGAGATAGAGAGAGTGAGAGAAGGAGTGATTTGGAAAAAAAAAATAAAGAAAATAAACAAAATTCCATTTTTTGCTTCTCTTCTTGAATCCAACAACAGCAGCAGCAGCAGCAGCAACAATCATCACAATTCAATTCATTTATGTATTACGAATTTTTCCGGGTACATAATTTTTATCAATTATCGGTTCCTGTAAAAACATATGCAAACAACGTTCATTTTGTGCCAACGGATGTCCGGCAATTTTATTTATAAAACATTCTAAACCCTTTCGACGATCCTCAATAAAATTCTCATCGAATATACCGTCATCGCCACGAAATGGCATTTGTCGTTTCCATGCTTTGCCCGGTAATGCGGGAACAACAATCTGTGAAAATTGGAAGGAATGATAGAGAATGATTTAATTTAATGAGGAATTAACAGAATGGTTTTGTTTTTCAATTGTTTTATTAATTATTTACTTTACTGTCACGTTCCAATTCACTTCTTAACCATTCAAAATCACTGTAACGTCGTCGGACACTCGATTCTTTTACTTTAAATACTGGTAAATTTGTCTGTGGAATAACAAAAAAAAAAAAATGTGACAAAAATTAAACTAAATATTATGATTAATGACAGTAATTATGATATTTATATTATGATTAATGACATAGGAAGCTTTCTGTAATTGTGCCAATACGAATAAGAAGGGAAGGGACAGTATGGAGTATTCCAACTATCGGTAAAATATCGTTGCTGAATGCAACATACAAAAAAGGTACTCGTTGCATTAGCACCCTTTACCCGATGCGGAGGAA
Organism: Dilophus febrilis; assembly: GCA_958336335.1. Lineage (NCBI taxonomy): Eukaryota > Metazoa > Arthropoda > Insecta > Diptera > Bibionidae > Dilophus > Dilophus febrilis. Next base: position 1,922,317 of record OY284468.1, on the reverse strand, counting down.
GTCATTGGTGACTAAAAAACCAATGTGGATTCCGTAATGATCACAACTCAACAACAATTACTGATCAACTGTTCCTCATACTATGCGACAGATAATGGAAAAAAGTGTAGGGAATTCAACGTAGTAGTTACACACCTACACACCTATTTGTTGTTGATTTTAAAGCCGTCCTACGCGTGAGCGTTATTTGTGTGGAAAAATTATGGCGCACGATGGACAGGTTTAGCTACATCTTGGAAGCAGCAGCAGCAGCAACAGTGAAAATGCGATATAGCTGAGGAAGTTCAATCCCGGATTGTTTTAAAGGAAACAAGACCTTTTACGGTTTGCGAAAGATGTTCTTCTCCTCGAAGACATTGAGTAAAACATTGAAACTAAAGTTATATCAAATTTAATTGGTTCGATGAATTGTCACTTACGATTCTGAAACGTGGTTAACATGACACGCAGACTGGCTAACGAACGAACGGCGTCTTGGAGGGTTTGAAAAAGGATCTAGTGCTACGATGAGGCATCTTTGGACCGACAAAGGAAAGGAAACGAGACGGTGGGACGGTAGGCGGTACGATTTTGAATTATATAATTTATGTATACCGAACCCCACATCTTTCGGTTCATTAAGATCGCCTGAGCCTGAGGTGGTTTGGTCATGTGGTACGAATGGATGGCGATCGTATACCGTTTTAAAATGCTGGACAGGCCGGCCGGGCGGATCAAGTGTGAGTGTGAGAAGACCGCCGCGGGGTAGGTGGACAGATGAAGTGGAAGAAGTGGACCTTCGGGCTCTCGGGACGTTTCCGGCTGGCGGCGGACGTTGGCGGCGGTAAATATAGGCCCGGTTAGAGGAGGCTGTTTCTGGCGATGGACGCCAAAACCAAAATTGTAGGTTGTAGGCGCGCTTAAGTAAGTAAGTAAGTAAGTAAGTAAGATTATGATTATATCCATTGAACCGTATTGAAAGAGAGTTTTTAAGGGATGGAGGAGATTGCAAAGGTTTTGGAGGACCAGGAAAATACATGGTAACAAATAAAACAACTGGTTTTGTAATTGATTTGTGTCTCTGAGTATAATATAGGAAAATATTTCTTCTACGTGGTAAAATTTATAAGAAATTATTGATTGATGGATGGATTTTATGATTATAGAAAAGCATTTCTTCTTCTTCTGAGCACCTGACCGTCCAAAAATGATCAGAAATGATTTGAGGCGGCTTAAAATAACACAATATGAATTAATTTTTGTACAAACTATATACTAAGACTGCTAAGCATTGAGTTGTGGGCCGCCCAGGGAAAATTGGAAATATACAATAGATCTACGAATATACTAGGCTTTTAAAGTAATATATGAAGATTAATATCTTGATCTATGACCGGCAGAGAGATTAATTTTCTTTCCAAATATAATAAAATATTGTTTTGTATTCAAACTTCCAATTGGTCAATTCAATTCAATTTAATATACATAATTTGAAATGAAATGAAACGAAACGCACAAAAAAAAAAAAACAATAAGAAAAACACTTTATGACCTTTTGATATGCGATAGACGATTGGCGACGATAGGCGTATCGTATCGTAACGAAAAACTTTTAATCATAATTTAAATTCTGTTAATGAAAAAAATACAACAATTTAAAAATTTAAAATCTCGTCCCTTATCAATTTTAATGGTTTTTTATTTATATTTATATGTTTTTTGGTGTGGGCGTTTAATGAAATTTTTGTTTTTTTGTTTTTATTTTGAATATTTTGAATACTCTGGCAAATTATGAATGGATCGTGAATTCAAATGAGACTTAAGAAATCGACTTAAGAAATTTAGACTATAGGAAATTTTTAGAAGGTTTAATGTTTCATTGTTTCAAAGTATTTCAATTGCCCGTAAGCTGGAAAAATTATGTCCATTTAGGCATATCATATACAGCATATATAAGCTGATATGGATCGATTGGCCCCCAAAATTTGAATGGTATTTTTAACGAATTATTGGGAATATGCATTAATTCAAGCGGTTTCGTTTCTTTAAGTTAAGGCATTGATTGTGAAAAAAATGGTTATACACAATCAATGTGAATGATCAAAATATTATCTATTGTCCATTACGGAAGCTACACCCATTTGCACATCTTTCACTGACAGTTTGTGGATTTGTCCATCCCCAAAAAAGAACTTCTCCGGCGTCTTGGTGAAGGTGAAAGTGAAGGTGAAGGTGACAAAACGAATCGAGCCCCGATTTTTGATACCCTGTTCTGTGAAGTGAAGTGAAGTGAAGCCGGTAGTATTCCGCGGTGAGGGCATTTCTACATTGATCTGAACAAGTAGTAGTAATCGCAGAAGGCGGCTATCTCTGGGCTGGGCTATTTAAGGAGGGTGAGGTAGAACTTTCCACCCACCCACTGTTCCCATCCAAATAGTTTTTCCAAACCGGTCCTCTTGAAACATGTGGCGGCCGAACGTTGTCATATTGTCGGAAAATTATGGATTCGTGTCTATGGTTACATATTCTGATCATTTCTGGCCGTTCTTCTTTCGGATCGTCTGATCCGATTTCAACAGCTCATCATAATACAACACACCCTTGACTTCTGATCCCACCCACCAAATACAGAGCATTTTACCTTGGCGGCACCATGAACACATTCGACTTTGCCGCGTGGATGTTGATGGTTGGCCGGCGCTCTTCACCGATATACGATTTCTTGCACTTGAGGTTATCGTAATTTTGATCATCACCATAGTGACAATAATCCGATGTGAAAAAATGACTTGTTTTTGTGGCATTGAAGCAACATTTATCTGACATACAGAATCGGCTCGGCGTTCGATATCTCTGTGGGCTTTAATTCATCATACGACGGCACCCAATTTCCAAGGTTTTTTTTTTTTTAGATAAATCCCGATGCTTTTAAACGTCTGTCTGTGGAAATGGTTGCTTTGCGATCAACTAGCCCAATGATTTTACAAGATCTTGTTTGGCACGCATCTTCATCATCAAGCAATGCCTTAAAAATTCTTAATCTTCATCATCTTTTAGGCCGGGTCCGGAGGGTCGTTCATCGTCTTCTGAAATTTGAAATCGCCGCCACTTTTAAACCGTGTGAAAACCTGCAATTCTGGTACGTTCTTTCAACTATAGCATGGCTAGACCATAAATAAACCTCTACTAAAATACCGAGATGACTTTCGGTAGCCCATTTCTTCTTCATGTTAAAGAAGTAATGAAGAAGAAGAAGAACTTCCCACAAAAAAAAGACTTTTTCTGGTACAAAGTTCGACTTATTGTTCCAATGAATAGAAAAAACGCTTCAATTGTTTACGCTTCAATCAAATGACATATATACGAAATGAAAAAGACGCACAATAATGCAGTCAGTAGCTTTCAACAAATTAATATATAGTCATCACGGACGGAACTACACGACACGAAATAGTGTACTGCTAGTAACGAACGTCCACTCTTAGAAAACCGCACGACGAATTAATACATAATCCCAATATATTAAAAGAGAGCATTTGTTGGGTTTGAAGTTGAAGTAGAAGTAGGGGTAGACGAAGCGTGTCGTCTTAAACAAAACGTTATTTCCTTTGTTTGTTCGTTGTTTGTTGTTTATTGTTTATTATTTTAAATATAGGTAAAATGATAAATAATTTCTTTATGAATCAAATGGCCAAATGGTAAAACAAAAACCGATGAGATTAATGACACTTATTTAATCATCATCATCATTAAAACTTATAATGTTAAGAATCGCCTTAGTTGTTTTTATTTAATCAAGTATTAAAACATATTATAAAATCTTATTGGATAGTAGAAAATAGAAAAAGGAATTTATACAAAAGAAATATATGGAAATAAAATACATAAAATGTGTGTGATAATGAGAAATGATAAAAAAATAATGGAAAAACAACAACAAAACCCCAACAACAACAACAACAACATTAACAACTAAGCAACGAATAAATGACCAATCATAAAAATGAAGTAAAATTAAAATAAAATGCAAATGCACGTAACAACAACAACAACAACAACAACAACAAAAAGATTTAATTTTAACAAAAAAAAAATAAACTTTTACAGATAAAAATGAATGGAAATAAAAATAAAAAAAAAACGTATTTGTGTTTTGCGAAACAAACACAGAACCAGAAATAAAAAAAAAACGCAAAAAACATCTACGTAAAAATGATTGATAATCAAATTAATTCCAAAAAAAATTATCATGAATATGAAGGACAAGGGATGGGGGAGATTAATTTGATTACGGGGTAGGGTGAGTTTAACCGAAGCTGAATGTCAATGCCAACCAACAATGGATGGGATGGCATTCTATCGGATGGGATTAAACAATAATTGTCATTCCGTTAACGTTTATGTTGGACCAAATCAACCAAATATTTTATTAATATTTTCAATTTGACTTGTTGTTGTTGTTGTTGTTTGTTGATTTATGATTATGTTAATTTGTTGTTGTTGTTGTTGCTACCGCCCTCATGACCATTTGATCACTATATTTCAAATTGAATTCGTGTGTGTGTGTATGCTTTTTTCACATCACTTCACTTCATTTCATTTCATTTCTTTAGTTGATAACAGAGGTTTTTATTATTGTAATTGTAATTGTTGTTGTTGTTGTTGTTGTTGGATTACGTGTTTGCTTTTTTTTTGTTTGTGATCATCATAAAAAAAAATGCAGTAAATCACACACAGAAAAAAAAAACAACAGTGAATACAAGGCCGAAATGGGTTTATTTATCGTTATCCTACTATTTGGATAAAAGGATTCAAAATACGTGTTTTGTGTTTTTTCAATAGTCCTTAAAAACAAAACCAAACCAAAAACTTACCCTCAATTTAACTTCATAATCTGTATAACGTTTTTTGCCTGCTGTAATCGTTGTCATTGGATTAACCACATCAATTTCAAGAAAATTAGCTGGTACTGCATACGCATCGTCCAATGTTTGTTTTTTAACATTTAATCGGCGGGTGGCATCAACAGTACTATCGGATTCAACCATCATTGTTTTTTTTTTTTTGAGTTTTGTGTTTTGTGTTTTGTTGTTGTTTCCGTTGTTGTTGTTTTTATTTTATTTTGTTAATTCTTTATTTTTGTGTTTTTTTTCTTGATGTTGTTGTTGTTTTTTTTTTTATTTAAATGTAAATTTCACAAAATTGTTTTTTGTTTTGTCCTTTTTTTTTTTTTGTTTTACTAATAATTTTTCTTTTTCAAGAACAAACAACAACAACAAACAATTAAAAATAAAAATTAAAACATTTATTTATTGAATTAATCAGTGCAAATAAAGCATTAAATAAAATTGCCACATTATAAAAATAAAACAAAAAAAAAAACAAAATTATTAATTATTGGATTGGATTAATTAATTAATTTAATTTACTAATTTTATTTAACACCAGAAGAACTTTTTAGAACCAGCGGCTGGTTGCTCTGATGGATGATGGATGATGATTCGTTGATCTGTCGAGTGTCGAACGAACGTCGATACTTTTCGTACACGTACTGACGTACGTCGTGTTGCTGCTTCGTTAATTTTTAATAAAAAAAAATTATGATGATTTTTGCGATTGCGATTTCATTTCATTTGACAGCCGAAGATAACAAAACCTAATAAAAGTAATATATATATATATATATATAAATTTTGAATAATCGATAGATTTTTTGTAATAGATTTTTTCGTCTAGCAAACAAAAAAAAATGCTGTCAAATAAAGCCGGTGTGTATTTTAAGGTTTTTTTTCTTTTTTTGTGTTTTTTCCACGTATAATTTTGTTTTTGTTTTTTGTTGTTGAATTTTTGTTTTTTTTTTGTATTATTAATATTTTAATTTTAATTAGTGTTTATAGCTCTTAAAAAAATATGTTTAATTAATTAATTAAAAATTAAGAAGAATATCAAAAACCAGAAAATATGTTTTGGTTAATATTTTCAATAATAACATGTTTAAAATTTTTACTAATACAATTTTAGTAAGTATATAAAACAAAACAAAACAAAACAAAACAAAACAAAACAAAACCAAAAAAAAAACTGGATTAATTTTGGTTTAATCCAAAAGAAAGTGATTAATTAATAACTATATATTTATTAAAATATTTTTTCAGTCATTCAACGGATTTTGAGGTACATCGAAATTGGTTGGCCATAACCCATTCATTACCATTATCAAAATGGTATTTTGAATCAACAAGTGAATGGACATTGGATTATCCACCGATGTTTGCCTATTTCGAATGGATACTATCACAAATTGGTAAATTTTTGGATCCTCAAATGTTATCAATAAAAAATTTAAATTATACATCAACGGAAACTGTTTATTTTCAACGTATTACCGTAATTGTTACCGATTTAATTTATGCATTTGGTGTACGAAGGTAAAATGAAAAAAAAATGTAAATTGAATGAAACAAAATCATACCTTTTTTTTAATTAATGTATGATTAATAATACCCACCGATTTTCTTTTCTATATAGTTGTATAAATGCAATAATAATCGAATCCGAATCCGATCATCGACGACAACACCACAAGAAGAAAAAACAACCTGAACAACAACAACAACAACAATCAATGGATAAAATTATTCTATCAGGATTATTATTGACAAATGTTGGTTTATTTTATGTTGATCATATTCATTTTCAATATAATGGAATCCTATTTGGTATTCTATTGTTAAGTATTGGTTGTATTTTACGTGAACAATATTTAAAATCTTCGTTTTACTTTATGCTACTATTGAATATGAAACATATATTCATTTATGTATCACCCGCCTATGGAATATTTCTATTGAAATTTTATTGTTTTGGATCAAAAGGACGGACGGCGAACGGCCGTATTTTCAGTCGTGTATTTAAATTGACCGTAATCGTTTTTGGTATTTTACTTGTATCATGTGGTCCATTTTATGATCATTTACCACAAGTAAGTGGATTTTTAATGATTTTATTTTTGGGGGTGGTAATTTTTTAAATGTAATTTTAATATTCATGCATGTTTTTTTTTTTTTTCTTAGGTTTTATCACGTTTATTTCCGTTTAAACGAGGATTATGTCATGCGTATTGGGCACCAAATTTTTGGGCATTATATAATGTAATGGATAAATTATTGGTGGTAATGGTGAGGGTAGCCATCGGGAATGATAAAACGGTGATGAATGATGATGATGATAATAATATTCATATTAATACATCGAATACCGGTGGATTGGTACAAGAATATAATCATTTGTTGTTGCCAAATATAAAACCAATTTATACATTTATTATAACGGCAATGGCAATGACACCATGTATTTTAAAATTATGGTTTTTTAAATATAATCGGTAAGTAAGGGCGAATATTCTATTTACAAGAAAATTTAATTTCTAATCAATCAATCGATTTTTAAACAAATTTCCATCTGAAGAAAGTTTCCTACAGATAGAAATTCAATTCCAAATCGATTTTTAAACAAATTTCCTTTAAGAGAAAATCTCCTACAGATAGAAAATTCAATTCCGAATCAATCAATGGATTGATAAACAAATTTCCATCAGAAGAAAGTTTCCTACAGATAGAAAATTCAATTCCCAATCCACCTTTAAACAAATTTCCCTTTGAAGGAACTTTTCCTATTGACATTATTTTTTTTTTTTTTGTTATAGATCAATAACACCACAATATTTTATCCGAGCTGTAACAATTTGTGCATGTACATCATTTCTATTCGGATGGCATGTTCATGAAAAGGCAATTCTAATGGTATTGATTCCGTTAAGGTGAGTAGACAAACCAAATATTAATATTAATTACATTGTATATATTTATTATAAATATAATAATTAAAAAAAAATAAAATGATTCATTGGCTGTTGGATGGGGGGTTAAAATTGCTAAATTGACACGCGATCTCATTGACAAAAATAATAAAAACCCCCACACACACAGTTTACTTTCAACAGTATCCAGCACGGATGCGTCCATGACAATATTTTTATCAACAATAGGAAATTATTCACTGTGGCCATTATTATTTAAACCGGAATTAACTGTAATAAAAATTAGTTTATTTATGGCATACATAACTGTAAGTGTATACGGACTAAAACAATTACATGGTGATGCCGTGAAGTTTTTTCCATTTTATGAAAAATTCTATTTATTCGGTTTGATTTTGCCATTTCTATATGAATATATTTTACAATATGCATTGAATTTTGATCAACGATATCCATTTCTACCATTACTATTGACCAGCGTCTATTGTAGTTTAGGTATAATTTATTTTTGGTTAAAATACTATTTAATATTTTTACTGATAAGTACAAATGAAATAAATGCTAACAATAAAATTAAGACTAAACAAAAAATTAAATTAAATTAAATTAAGTTAAGTTAAACAAAATGAGTATCAAATTATTAATTTGTTTTTTTGCTTCTATTTTCTTTTGTTCCTTATTTATTAACTATAAAAAAACGGATGAACGTAATGGACATCCAAGCCATGCATTTGATGCACGTCGAGGATAACCACGTTCTGGACGTATCCGTACATTATTATACAACCAATAGAGATTTCCCTTGAAGAAATACGTTTTACCTTTTGGATTAAAAATAAGAAATTTTCAATTAACATTAACATTAATACAGAGAATCAAATCCAAATTTGATTTATACCATTTAACATTGTCGCACTTGCATCAATATTATTTGGAATGCCACGCCATTTTTTCATATCCATCGGATAATTTTTATCCATCGTCTTCAATTGATCATTGTAACGCCAAAATTGATTACCCGCAAACAAATATGTTTTACCATTTTTATTCCAAATCATTGCCGCATCAATTTTTGTAACGTTTTCAAAGTCCACAATTCCATAATCGTGGCTTATCGAACGTGGACTATTTTCAATCATATTTGTACCATCATAAATCCAATATTGATTTCCTGTTCGGAAAATTGAAGGAAAATATTTTTTTATTTTTTTGTTTTTTGGTTAGACGATTAATTTAATTTCCTGTAAACATCGTCAGATTATATAGGAATTGATGATTGATCGATCAATCGGCGAGCGGCTCCTTTTTCTTGCTCTCTCTCATCATAGCACTCCATTCTATCCATTTCCTTAAGGTATCCCTAGCACATTAAAGTTACTTACAATTTTACCCCTGAATTCACAGTGAATTCCCTAGACAATCGACTGGACGCAATCTTTGACTCTAGATCTCTGGTGGGGGGGAGTTGATTTAAGTCATAAGTGTCACGCTTTGCTGTCCGTGGCTAGGTGGCTAGGATATGTTTTTGTATCCCTTATAACCAAGTCATTTGACACCAAATGGAATGAATTGCGTTCTATAACAAAACTGCAGTGAGAGAATTTCATTATAACTGATTTCTTTCGCCGCAGTATAACCGGTGATTGTTTGCCACTAGAGATATAACTATAATCTCTATTTGATTTCAGTTGTTGCGTGTACAGATTCTTCCATTTTTGCCACATATTTAATAAATCGATGCAAAGGCGGAAGATTCAGTTGGATTACTGCAAGAATCGCGCGGATGTAGTAAACTGTAGTTGTGGTTATTGCGGCTAGATAGAATCCCAAATCTGCCCAGGCGATTGCCTATGGCGATTGTAAGTTTAGTTTAATTTTTGCCTTAAGTCAACCTAGTTTCTTGGGTTGGGTTTTCTTCATAGCCAGAGTGAATTTTACAACACGATTCCGGAGAGCCAGGTGATCTTAATTTCATATACAAATCACTGACATGACATGACATTTTATGACCGACTCTTTAATTTTTTATTTCATAGGGTTCTTATGACAGACTTTTATGTATTGATACGGACCCTCACAGATACATCATTTGAATCCCTGACCAACGCGCAGGTAATCCCATCCATCTCTTTGATTTATATTTTCTAACTTTGTCTATTTTTATATTATATGAGATCAATCATTTTTGGGGATTTTGTGTGGGAATTTCACTTGACTTGATTGCTTTTGATTATTCTCTCGGCACCTCGGTGCTTGAGATTCGAGATTCTGCTGTGTTCAAGTGTTCTTTGCTTGATTTCATGCATGCTCCTCATCATTCCTTCCCCCCTCCAATAATAATTAATTAAGAATTGATGATTTTGCTATCATCAGCATATTTCTATGGATATGGATAGATTTTTTCTTCAACCGGGAAAATGGATATAGAAAATTCTTCAATGCTCCCATAAGTCCTAAGTGAATTAAGTAAATTATTATTATTATAAATGATATACCTGTAAATAAAATAATTGCATTGTCCGTATCCCGTTCGTAGGCGGCATCAATTCGATTTACATTCACTGGTAATTGTGTAAAAATTTGACGAAATTTCACTGGATATCCAGATTTTACTCGATATTTTTCCGTTAATCGCCAAACATATTCATTTTTAAATATAAATACTTCACCACGGAGTACGGCCACCGAATCAAAATTACCATGACAAATATCTGGTGGGAAATTTGTTGTTGTTGTTGTGGGCGGCGGTGGCGGCGGGGTCGGCGTCTTCGGTGCAATCGTTGTTAAACCATACCGTTTCTGAATAATAAAAATCCGTTTTTTTTTACCGTAATTTGTTTATTTTATCATAATTTGTTTATTTCTTTTGTAATCCACTTACTCTGTGCGTATCAACCGTTTCATAATCACCAAAAAATGTTGTCATAAATGGTTTTCTAGTTGTTGTCATAAATGTCCATGATGGAAATTTAAATCTTTCCGTTATTGGAGGATTATTATTTATCGATGGCATCATTGTTGTTGTTCTGGTTCCAGTTCTGGTTCTGGTTTTGGTTTTCGATCTTATTGACGGACGAGGTGAGGTGATTACCGATGTTTTTGACCATTGACCCCAAATAGATCTTTCCGTTGTCGTTGTTGTTGTCCCATCATAATTTAAATTATCATCATTATAAATTCCATCAACATTATCTTGATCATCATCATCATCTGCATCATCATCCTGATCATCATCACCGTTATTACTAAATGATGGTAAATTTTGTGAAACCCATTTATCTTCTTCTAATGTTGTTTGAACTGCAGACACACACACACACGCACGCAAACCAAACCCAAAAAGAAAGAAACCAAACAAAATTTAACATATTTAATTTAATCGAAAAACAACAAAAAAAAATTTATGAAAATTTTGTAAATTTAATGAAATATATATCACTGTATAATTTATACATGGCCAAAATATCATCATAGTCTAAGGTATTTGTTTGCGTTGGCCCCTTATAGTACGGAAACATAATGGATGAGTAAATCGGTGAATGGGCCAATCCTAAACTGTGACCCAATTCGTGTACGGCCACCGAATAGAAATCAACACCCTCATGTAAATTCGTTGCATTTTCACGCCAATTTTCATCATCATCAAAATGAATATCACCACCATACGATTCATATTCATATGGATAAAATGCATGCGCTAAAATGTTACCGGGTCCATCGAATGGATAACGATCACCATGATAACCATTACCGAATGCAACGATTATGTCAGCCGATGGATCATAAACACGTTTAAATTTAATATTACCATATTTTGCCCATGTATTAAATGCTTTTTTCATATCACTGGCAATTTTACGTTCGCCAATTTTCGGTGACCAATTGGCAATGCTATATATATATATATATATATATATATAAAATGGACACAAAAAAAAAAAATCTATAAGATAATTATAGTAATAAAACCTAAATTTAGAAAAAATTATTATTAGAAATTTATATATATACAAATATGTAATTTTTCGTTTTTGCCAACTGCGTGAACCAATCACATAACGTTTCCGTCGTTTATTCGTTCCCATCGCTGCGGATGATGTTGATGATGAATTTTTTTTAACAATATCTTGAACGCCACATCGTGGTGTTGCCATTAACTGTGAATACAAAAATTTTGAATCCGCATTATTAAAGTGTTTGTAAATTTTAACGCACCCTATAAAAAAATTAATTTAAATAATTTCATTTTTGTTCATTTATATACCTTTAATGTATTATTATCCAATTGTCCCGTTTGTTCTATTGCACCGTATTTTTGTACATTTTTAATGGCAGCAACAATTGCATCATCACGATAAAGAGCTTCGGCACCCGATGGATTCGGTTCTAAATATCCAAATTTTCTCATAAATTCCAACTGCGCGTACGTAATATAACAAAAAATTTGTATTTTTAGTAGTTTTAGTAATGTAATAAAATGTAGGGGTCCCATGGGGAATTTTTCCACAAATGGGGATTGTCCATCTAATGGAAAATGGGCGAAAACTCACTAAATCTCAATGAAAACATGTGTTGTGATGTATTAGAAACTTGTTCTACGTTGAAAATTAAGAGGGGTGTCCAAACACCCCAAGCCCCCCCACCCCCCGTTTTTAGGGGGAAAATCGAAATTTTGATTTTGCATGCGATTTTTGCAAATCGAAATTTCGATTTTTGGACACCCCCCACTAAACTTTTATCGTAGAACAACTTTCTAATACATCACAACACATGCTTTCATAGAGATTTAGCGAGTTTTCGGCCATTTTCCGTTAGTTGCGGACAATCCCCATTTGTGGAAAACTTCCCCATGGGACCCCCACATTTTATGACATTTTTTTTTAACTACTCGACACGCTCTTCAAAATAAGCGAAAAAAAAATATAGGTTTACATTTGATTTTCCAAAGTTGATATCCATTAAGCACATATAAGGGTTAACTTGGGGAGGAAGGGGTTAACATAAAAATGTAGCCAAATGGAATCCAGAGGAGGGACCACTAACATCATATTAGTCATAACTCCACTGGTTTCGGAGATATTGGCTGGATAGCGTTAGCTGGACACTCTATATGTTTAGATAGGAAGAAATTCGGTAAAATTTTCCTAAAGGATCAGGAAAATTCGCTGTATAATTTTTTGTAATAGTAGGAAAATTCGGACACCCTATGTTTTTTGGCAAAAAAATTATACAGAATTTTCGTTCTATTATAGAAAATTATTACAGAAATGTCCTCCTATTGGAGGAAACTCATCACCTTTTCAGGAAATTTTATTTTAAATGCGATGACGATATACAATTCTATATATGGTATATTTTATATCATTGACTTTTTGAAATATATAAAAGAGGCATGTATGTTACTTATATTATAATTAATCATTCATCCCACTATATATATTTATCTGTATATATAATTGCGTATTTCATTAATGAATAAAATTATACATTTATAGATTGTGTATTTTTTTTATAGTATTTTATCACAAAAACCGCAAAATTCAAAACGTCATTCATCCATCCATCCATCCATCCATCCTCTTAACGCAATATCTATCTATCCATATCTATATATATATATATATTAAATATATTTCTATAATATAATCTAGAAATTATATCTTTGAATGAAATTGCAACTTATCATCATATAATAATTCATTTCCACTACGGAAATTCGCTTTTATATATATATTTATATATATATTCAAGGACAATTTTTGTTTATCTCTATAGTACAAAATTATAATATTTTCTTCTATATGTTACGCATCATTTATATTTTATATATGATTCAGAGAGATTCTTTCACTTTGAGTTATGCGGTTAAGTTACGCTAATATACATAAACATATAAATAACGCAACGAATACGCAACGGTTGGCGCATAGTTTTGATATTCATCGACTTCGAGAAAGCTTTCGATTCAGTAAGACAAGGTGACACCATCTCACCCAATTTATTCACAGCAGTTCTCAGCAGGGTGTTTTTTTTAAGAAATTGGACTGGAGCAAAATGGGAATTAATATAAATGGAATGTACCTGAGTCATCTATCCGTTTCGCAGATGATATCGTTTTTATGGCAGTGGATCTAGACGAAGCCCAAGTCATGTTACAACAGTTAAATGTGAAGAGTCAAGCAAAGTTGGTCTCAAGATGAACTTATCGAAGACACAAATAATCATGACAAACATCGACGACGACAGAGACATCAAAATTGGAGACCGCACCGCATTGAAAGAGTCAACAGTTATGTGTACCTTGGCCACAAACTGAAATTAGGTCTTGACAACCAAACTGTCAAGAAGTCAAGCGTAGAATTGGTCTTGGCTTGGGCAGCAGCGTTCGGAAAACTTGGACTAATTTTCAAAAGCAAAATAGTCTGTATAGTCTGAAACGGAAAGTGTTTGAATCGTGTGTCCTACCAGTGTGTACTAACATATGGAGCGGAAACGTTAACATTAACAAAAGCGTCCGAAAACAAGTTTGAGTGTGACACAAAGAGCCATGGAACGAAGTATGCTTGGAATTACGCTCAAAGAAAAAATGACAAATCAATGGATTAGACAGCAAAAGTCGAAAGTATCGTTGATGTCATGGAAAGAATAGCGTCTCTAAAGTGGAACTGGGCGGCGGGACATATTGCGAGATTGACGGATGCGAACGTTGGACCAAAACTATAATGAACTGGAGACCACCCACACGACACGACCTATGGGCAGACCACCAGAGAGATGGACAAACGGAATCAAGAGAACAGCAGGCACACATTGGCAACAAGTGGCAATGGACCGTTCGAAATGGAAGGAGATAGGTGAGGCCTTTCGTCCAGCAGTGGATACTATAACGGGCTGAACAAGCTCATCCTCAAAAAAGAATCTTTTACTTTTTCTTTTTTTTTTTTTAGTAAATTATCTCAAGATTAACGGTAATTTGTAAATCATCTAATAATACGTTATACGTTCCTCTTTCGATTCGACGCAGAAGTATATATAGAGTTATATATAAAAGACTAGATTTTCCGAACTATACACCGTACTAAAAACCAAAAGTAATCCAGAGAATATAGAAAAAAATCTACACTTTATATTTCTATACTTCTGCACGGTAATCAAAAGGAAAGGAACGCAACCGCAGCAGCCATAATTAATATATATACAATAAATAAAATTCTTACCAAATCGGGCGGTGTAAGTGTAACCGTTGAATACAAAACATTATTATTATTATTTAAATTATTCATATTCAATAATGGTTTTGAATTGGATAATTTGAAAAAACATTGGAAAATTAACAAAGAATTAAAATAAAAATACCATTTTATTATCATTTTGAAAACAAAAAAAAAACAATAATTCTAAATATAAAATATTCTTAAATAATCTCTCTGCTGGCAATCTGCGGCACATTCAAAATTTTCACAACACAAACTGTAAAAACACTCAACACTCAACAATCATAAAAAAAATTTATTTAAATTGATCCTCTTCTGCTTCTTCTTCTTCTTATGATTCTTTTTGTTTAATTTTTTAAGACTTGATGCGGTTTCTGAATTATCAAAAAAAAATAAACACTGATTTTAAATTTAATTTCACTTTTTATGTTTGTTCTGATCTTCATTGAAATCAGCAAACGAATGATTTAAATAAATTTTTTTTTTAAATTATAGATTAACATTTAATATTATATTATATATACATAAAATATATAAGAAAGTGCGAAACTGCGAATAAGCAACACAAACAAGAACAAGAATAAAACACATCATAACATAAATAAGAGATGTCTGAATTTTGCAAATATATACACATAAATTAATCATACTATTAATATTTCTCACACGCTTTATCTCGCTAAACATTTTTTAAAATTTACTTAAGTAAATTCAATTTGATATAGTAACATTCAAACACTTTTCTATTTCTATTTTTTTTTTTGATTATTATCTATATAGAGTTATCTTAAATTGAGTTATTGTTTACATTTTTTTTATTTAAATTGTTGTATTATTTGCCGAGATTATTCGCATTTCATTTACAATTTATTTATATGAATATATAAGCGATCGATGAATGGAATTGATGACCATATTTATATAAGTATATAGCTTAAATAAATATATATATATATATAATTATTTTGATAAATGCGGAAAGGAAATAAGTCTATCCTTTTATAATGCAGTTTTTGACTTGAAACCGCATACACTTTTGGAACTGCAGAGCTTTTTTTGATACGCGTCCAAAGAGAGTGTTTAGCATATAATTACGCCAACATAAATTATACAGAATTTCCGAATTTTCCTTCTATTTGAAAATATCTGTACAGATTTTCCTCGTATTTGAAAATCTGTTGAGAATTTTATTCCTTCTTTAGTTTCCTAACTAATTTTGTACAGATTTTCCTCTTTTATATAGAAACTTTCAACCGAATTTCCTTTCGAAAATTATACAAAATTTCTTTCTGTATATAACATATATAGAGTAAATCAATATATGGGAAACTATATATATTTGCAGCGAATTTACCTCATCCTTATAATACTGAAATTTAAACGACAGAATTTTCTTTTTTTTCTATTAGAAAATTACACAAAATTGTCCATTTGTTATAGAAAAATTACACAGCATTTTCCTCTTATATATTAGAAATAAAAAAACTGAATTTTCCGCCTATTACGAGACCGGATTGATATTGATCCGGTTTCTATAAGATATGGCGCTATACTCAAATGGGTAATCAAATGGATATTTTTTCTATCAAATATCTAAATCTGTTAGTATAGGCTCCCTGTAAATTTTAATTAGAGCGATGCGCGTCATTTAGTTTTTGTTTGGGAGCGGTAAATGGTAGACAACTTTTCTGATGTTTCTTGAAAATGGAAAAAAAAGTGGATATCGTCGTGCATTGATAAAAGATGACTTTTTGTGTGGAAAAACCACAAAAGAAACGCAAAAGAAAAGCTTGATAAGTATATTATGACATATCCGCATGCTCCAGTGAATTCAACTGTAATTTATTGGTTTTTCGGAAAGTAAACGTGGTCGTACGTGCACCGAAACAATACCATCACCTAAAGGAAGACCTAACACGGAGGTGACAACCAACAAAGAAATGGTCGACAAAATCCATGATATATTGTTTTGAATGACAACATCGAGTGAAGTTGAGAGAGATTGTTAATATCGTAAACATCTCATATGAACGTGTATTCAACATCTTAAATGAACATTTGCATATGAGAATGCTATCAGCAAGATGGGTTTTTGGGGCGTTTACTCACAATCGAACAAAAACCGAAATCGTGTGTGATCGCACTTCAAAAACAATGTTTGTTGGACAAAATAAAGCATAATCCAGGTGAATTTTGGGGTCGATTAATAACGCGGTTGATGAAATATGGATTCATCACTATCTATACAACTGAACCAAAAAAAAATCAATCGAAACAATGGATATAGAAGTGCACGTGGAAGTGCTCCAAAATAAAGAAGGCAAAGACGGTTGAATCATCGGATAAAGTAATGGCGACTGTATTTGTGGGATGCGAACGGTATATTGCACGCATCGACTACCTTAAAAAAGGAAAAACTATATCAGGAAATGGTTATGCTACATTATATTGGATTGATTGAACGAGTTGTAATCAAGGAAAAACGACCACGCATTTAAAAAAGAAAAAAGGATGAACTTTTTTCAAGACAATGCATCGGCGCACACGTCAACAATTGCGCAATGGCTAAATTAAATGAATTACTTAACCGCAATTGTTACCACATCCACCCTATACAGTCCAGAATCAGCACCCGCAGTGACTTTTTCCTGTTTGAAAACGAACTTGAAACTTGAAAAAAATGGCTCACAGAAAAGAAATTCACATCAAACCATCATAAGAAGCAATCAATGAATGAAACAAACGCGGAGTATTTTGAGGAGTTTCCGAAATCGTATTATTTGATGAATGGCATAAAAAAGTTGGAAGATCGTCGTTGTATAGATAAATGTTTAGAGCTAACTATATTTCTAATATACTAAATTTCCTATAATAAGAAAATTATACAAATTTTTCTATTGAAATAATTTCTTTGAAAAATTAATAGATAAGTTTCCTATATATATATATATATTCGGAGTTTTCCATCTATTATATAGAAAAACTCAACAGAATTTCATCCCTGCTGAAATTGCTTCAGAATTTTCCTTCTTCAAAACAAATTCAGATAACAGACTTCCTATATACAGACTTCTTACAGATTTTTCTCCTATTACTATATTAAAAAAAAAAATTAAACAGGACAGGATTTCCTTTAAGAAATTAATCAGAATTTTCCTTCTATTATATCCTTCTATGTATGTTATATTATATGTATAGAATAAATATATATTGAATTTTCCATCCTTTTTATATAGACAATTTGTATACTGCAGAATTATTCTTATAAATAATTATAAATTCCAATTGAAAAATTTTACGCAGAATTTGCCTAAATCATACAAAATTTCTTTCTTAATTATAATAAAATTCTTCTTTATCCTACTTTATTGAATCTTTTAAAGATTTTTATCTTTTGTAGAAAAAATTCATCTCTGCGGACTTCCTTTCGAAGAACATATAAAGAAATTTCTACTATATATTAGAAAATTATATATGGAATTTTCATGATTCGAGGTCTTTTTGGATCCCTTCAACGTAATCAGCCGTCAGCCCATATGAACCAAATATTTTATCTTAGCTGGAGGTCGGAACACCGGCCGCTTGTCAATGGAAAAATTTGTATAATTTATTATATATGGAGGTGATTCAAATATATCTATACGCATCTATATACACCGCATATCGTATACAAATTGATTATATATTTTTTTTTGTTCTTCATGTCTATATCGCTCTATAAATATAGTCTCTATAATAGATCTATAAATTCCAATATTTATGAGACTTAAAAAAATAAAATTGATAATTTATGATATGGATTTTATGGAAATGTGCGGGTACGAAAAAGAGTTTTTATATATCGATCTTTTGTTGTTTTTTTGTTGTTTTTTCTTTTTTTATGGTTTACAATAAACAACAATTCAGATGTTAAAAATCTCAAAGTAAACAAATTATCGATCGCGCAGACTTTTAAAGAACTAATAAAGTATATTATTTTATATATATATATGTTAGCTTATCCTATATCGTATATAATATACCATATAATAAAAAGATAATCCCGCAATTATTAATTATATATAAATCTTTTTGAACATACATAAAATATAATATAATCCTTAAGTAATTTTACAAACAAATTAACATATACGACGGTTTATAGTAAATAAATATATAGGAAAATGTACTTTTTAAATACAACGACGTCGGTGAATTTCTTGCAATATAAATATTTTCAAATAAAAAACACAAACAAATGAAATGAAATGAAATGAAATAAAATAATGTATTGAATTGATTATATATATTTGTTATTGTTTGTATAGTTATATATATAATAAAAGTACACCTTCGGGAATTTCAATTCAAATACATGCGATAATTTATAAAATATACATACAATTTTATTATTATATTGATATTGCTATATCGCATTATACATTGATATTTTGATATACATATAATCATATAATACAATGACAACGACGACGACGACAAAAACAAAAGCTAACAAACGATAAATTATAATATATGTTATGTGTATATATAAAAAATAAATAAATTTGTATTACTATATTCAATTTTGCGATAAGGTGAAGAATATACAATAATATCTATCTGTATCAGCCATTGCATCAGGAATTGCACCGCGTCGTGAATAAAATTTTAACAAAGTATATTCTATATATTGGGTTGTCTAAAAAGTATTGGTAATTTTTTTTACAAAATTCAAACGATTTTTTTATATATTTCAAATGAACTTTATTAAACCAAATATGCGCCGTTTTGATCGATGACCCTTTGCCATTTTTCTGGTAAAGACATTATCCCATCACTATGTAGAACTTCTGTGTTTTCTGGGCAAAAAACTGATCCTAGTGCATTTTGCAGTCCTCTGCGGAATTTAATTTTAAACCATTAAGGGAGTTCTGCAGAGACCGGAACAAATGATAATCTGAAGGTGTAAGGTCCGGGCTATATGGTGGATGCATTAAAACTTCCCAGCCAAACTCTCTCAGTTTCTGCCGAGTCATCAAAGATGTGTGTAGTCTGGTGTTGTCATGTTGGAACACAACACCCTTTCGATTGATTAATTCTGGACGTTTTTTTTTTAATCTCGTGCTTCAATCTTGTTCATTGTTGACAATAGAGATCGGAATCAATGGTTTGACCGGGTGCTAGTAATTCATAATGAACGATTCCTTTCCAATCCCACCAAACAGACAGCATTACCTTTCTTGGTGTTAATCCAGGTTTTGCTACTGTTTTAGGAGCTTCACCCTTCTTGGACCACGATCTTTTTCGTACATTATTATGGTATGTGATCCATTTTTCATCACCTGTAATCATTCGCTTTAAAAATGACTCGATTTCGTTCCTTTTAAACAGCGTTTCGCAAATGGAAATTCGGTTCATTAAATTGTTTTGTGTTAATTCATGTGGTACCCAAACATCGAGCTTTTTCTTGTATCCAGCCTTTGTCAAATGGTTTAAAACCGTTTGGTGATGGATGTTTAGTTCTTTAGCGATATCATGACTGCTTACGTGTCGATTTTCTTCAATTTTTGATATGATTTCATCGACTTTTTCAGTGATTGGTCGACCAGAACGAGGTGCATCTTTGACATCAAAATTACCGGAACGAAATCGAGCAAACCATCTATATAGGCTGTTAATTTTGATAAAGTTCCTTCACCGTAAACTGCACAAATTTGTTCATGTGCCTGCGTTGCATTTTCACCTTTTCCATAATCAAATTGTAAAATGTATCGAATTTTTTCACTAATTTCGCTCATCTTTAATGCACTACAACTTTTAAATGACTAAACAAATATAATTTTTTTTTTTTTTTTCATCTACGAAATGTCATCTTTCGAACATATGTTAGTGTTACCTGATCAGATTAGTACTACTTGAAATATTCAATTATAATGACATCTATTTATAAAAATTATCAATACTTTTTCGATAACCTAATATATGTTAACAATAAAGATCATGCATCATGCACTTTACTTCTTATCCTGCGCGCGTATATAGACAAAAATATAGGTGCGTTAGGTATGAAAAGCTTAACAAATTTGAGCGCTATATATACACAATCGATATCGTTGATAATTTCATCAACATTAGGATTAGGACGTCGGTGGTATTATATTGTTTTGCCCGTAATCCATCGAACCGCGATTTGGATCCGGATCTTCTATAACTCAATTTCTGAATGATTCGTTTTTAATGACGTAAAAGTTATCCGAAGATGAACGAATAGTTTACTTCCCAGAATTGAATTCATTCAATAAATAAGCCATCAAAGGTCCAAACCACCGGGCGTTACTATATCTATATGGTATGGAACTATGGAACTATGGATCTGTATATGGAACTATGAGATATGAAAAAAATAAACAAAACAAAAAATTGTTAAAATGTCTCTAAAACGTCTCTAAAATTCAAACGATGGATACTGTATATACGCAAAACATAATTTAACTCTGGATATCTTTATTTATTTTTGTTTTGTGTCATTTGTTGGTTTTTTTTATACGCGATTTTCAATTGACTGTGTCCTATCAATCCTATATCCGCGTATATACACACAGCGTTGGTTTATTTGTATATGATATTCTATCTTCTATATATATCTATATCTGTTCTATATATCTATATCGATATCTGTATCTGTATATCTATATATAATAAACATTATTTGTTTATTATATAAACTATTGTTATATAATACGTATATATATATTGATATATCTAATCGTTTTCAATCCTTCTATACCTGCGTATAAAAATTATAGGTTATAGGTCAACATTCCGGGATCAGGGAACAGAAAGCACACGTATTTTCACGATGGTTTGTATGAAAACGTATGGCACTGGGAAAAAATTCATCGATATATAAATCGTTTTTTCCCGTTTATCAGCTCCTATAAAAATCATCTAGATTACAAAATTTCAATAAGTCATAATTGATTATAAGTCGTGATTGATTAGAAACGTAATTGAAAATCCTTTAAATTTGTATGTGGACTGGATGGGATCAAAAACAAAATGTTCTATATGGAAATCCGTATAATTCGCTGCGGATAATATATAGAGGTCTATATAGAGATTTTCATTTTTGGCTGCGGTCAATTCAACTTTTATGTATTATATGTTATATATACCTTTGGTAAAACCTTAAATTATAATATACAGCGATCGATGATACGTACGTTACGGTGTGCAATGCAAATTTTTTTTTTATAGTTTTTGTATTTATTATTCAAGTGTGTATATATAATTAATTGATTTATGTGTATATATTGTACACGATTTACGCATCCTTTTATTCGTATATATATTGTATATTGTAAATATCCTTATATTTATTCGCATATATTGCGGAGAGAAAAGATAATTATAATTGTTGAAAGAACGGGAAAAGGATATTTATTTAAAAATTAGATTAAAAATTGAATTTTCTATCAATGGGAAGTTTTTTCCGGAACGACATTCGTTTAAAAAATCGATTTGGAATTGAATTTCTATCTGTAGGAAACTTTCTTCTGACGCATATTGGTTTAAAAATCGATTGATTGATTAGGAATTAAGTTTTCTATCAATGGGAAGTTTTCTTCTGAAGGAAATTTCTTTAAAAATTGATTTGGAATTGCATTTCTATCTGCAGGAGATTTCCTCTTGAAGGAAATTTGTTTAAAAATCCATTGATTGATTAGGAATTGAATTTTCTATCCGTAGGACATTTTCTTCTGATGGAGATTTGTGTAAAAATCGATTAGGAATTGAATTTTCAATCAAAATAGGATTTTATCTTCAAGGAAATTTGATTAAAAAATCGATTTGGAATTGAATTTTCCTTCAACAGGCCATTTTCTTCAAAAGGAAATATCCTTAAAAATAGATTAGGAATTGAATAATTTTCTATCAATGGGAAATTTTCGTCTGAACGACATTCGTTTAAAAAATCGATTAGGATTTGATTTTCTATCCTGTAGGAAATTTTGACACAATAACAGATTTTATTTTCAAGGAAATTTGTTTAAAAATCGATTTGGAATTGAATTTTCTATCTGTAGGAAATTTTTTTCTGATGGAAATTTGTTTAAAAATCTATTGATTGATTAGGAATTGAAATTTCTATCCTGTAGGAGATTTTCTCTTGAAGGAAATTTGATTCAAAATCGATTAAGATTTGAATTTCTATCCGGAGGACATTTTCTTCTGATGGAAATTTGTTTAAATAATCGATTAGAATTGAATTTTCTCTCCGTAGAAAATTTTGTTCAGATGGAAATTTCTTTAAAAATCGATTTGAAATTGAATTTCTATCTGTAGGATAGACTTTCTTCAGATAGAAATTTTTTTTTAAAAAATCGATTAATTGATTATAGAAATTGAAATTTCTGCATCTGGAGAAGATTTTCTCTTGAAGAAAATTCCTTAATATATAAAAATTGAATAAAAGAATTGAATTTTCCTTCAACACACACAGGACATTTTCTTCAAAAGGATAAATATTAAAACCCTTAAATTATATAGATAAGGAATTGCTATAGAAATCGCTATAGAAAATTTTCCACTTCCACTTGAAATTTCCTTAAATTAAATAAATTTATAGATTGATTGAATTTTATTCTGCTGTCCTGCCCGGAAATTTTCTTAATATATCAATCACAATGGTGAAACTATGTCTTCAACAGGGATATCTTTATCATTAAAAAAACAAACATATAGATTAACCAACGATAATATAATTATACGAAGATACGAAAATTCAAACACTATGCTTCGTAAATCTAAAATCAGAGCTTTGAGATTTCTGATTGTAATGAAAAGAGATGGTAACAATCATTTTAATTTATTTATTTATATAGCTATCGAATATCATTTGGATGTTAAGTTTTTTTTTGTTTTGTGCTTTTTTTGTTGGTGTTTTCTATTTTTTCGTATATATTAAATACATTATATTTAAAATACGATCCATTTGTAGAGCAAAATTATTTTTTTTTTCTTTTTATCTATAAAATATTATGTATGCACATATATATATATATATATTACGTTTTTTTTTTTTGTATTTTTTCATATATATATATATATATATATATATATATTTATGTTGTCTTATTTTTAGCCAATAAAATAACTACTTATAAACGATATATATATAAACTGTGATATTTATATATACAACAAATATTATATATACACCAAAATTATTGTTGGTTTTTTTGGTATATATAAAATAGAAGATAGAAAACTAAAAATTATTTTGGTAATAAAATTCAAATAATGTTTTTTTTTTGTTTTCTGCTTTTTTTGTTGTCTATTTTTAGATCGTCGACTTATTTTTTCGTATATAACTTTAAAATAAAAATACAATCCATTTTTCTAGCAAAATTAAATATTTCTTTTCTTTTTGGATATAAATATAAAATCTATTTGATATATATACAGATAACCCTTCATTGAACGAGATGTGTATTACATCACTTTTTAATTTTTTTATATAGGAAACAACCTTTTTCAACGATTTTTTGTATTTTTTCATTCCTTGAAAAATCTGAAAATAAAGTGTTAACTGTATATCATATTTACTTACATCGCAACACTTATTTTGTTATTATTTTGTTTTATTTTTTGTTATTCTGTTTTGGTTTCATTTGTTGTTGGCTATTTTTAGCCAATAAAATAACTACTTATAAACGATATATATATAAACTGTGATATTTATATATATAGCAAAATTATTGTTGGTTTTTTGGTATATAGAAAAGTAAAAACTATATTGGTATGAAATATCAAATTGTTTTTTTTTTATTTTCTGCTTTTTTTGTTGGTGTTTTTATTTCGTATATATTCGTATATACACCTTATATTTAAAATACGATCCATTTGTATTTTTTTTCAATAATTTTTTTTTCTTTTTCTATATAAATATAAAATATTATGTATGCATATATATATATATATTATTCTTATATATATATTTATATTATTCATTGCTCTTATAATTTTTTTATTTAGTTATATTTTTTATTATTCTGTTTTGGCTTTATTTGTTGTTGTTGCTGTTGTCTTATTTTTAGCTAATAAAATAACTACTTATAAATCACCTAAAAAAAACAAAATATTTATATATACAACAAATATTATATATACACCAAAATTATTGTTGGTTTTTTGATATATAGAAAAGTAAAAACTATTTTGGTATGATAAATCAAATGTTTTTTTTTCATGTTATACAGTTATCATGATACGCAATATATGATTTTTTCTTCTGGATATTTTTTTTTAATAAATTTTATATACACATATGTAACTAAACAAATTAAATATTTCCTTTTATGAGGATCTATATGAAATATGATTGTGAAAATATACTCCATCATTTACAAATATTATTTAGCCGATTTTAATACCATATTGAATGATTTTTTTTTTTTGAAATCTAATTTATAACAGGATGAATTATTATTATTATTCTTATTATAGTGTTATTCTCATTATTAGCATTATAAACATTATTGATATTAATATTATTATCATCAATATTTAATTTCCTTTAATAAATTTATGGTAAATTAAAAAAGGAACGTAAATTTTTTCCATGTAACGAAAAAAAATGTATGAACATTTCAAACGTCTTGAAATGTGTTATTGTTAATCCAATT
The DNA here is from genome assembly GCA_958336335.1 of Dilophus febrilis. Classification (NCBI taxonomy): domain Eukaryota; kingdom Metazoa; phylum Arthropoda; class Insecta; order Diptera; family Bibionidae; genus Dilophus; species Dilophus febrilis. Next base: position 1,896,638 of record OY284468.1, on the reverse strand, counting down.
TTCAAAGGCCAGTATTCGTAGCTGTTATCGTTTCAAATATACAAGATTAGATCTTTTTTATATTGGATATTTTTATATATATCAAAAAACAAAAACAAAAACCAAATGCCAAGACAAAAAATGAAAAATAAAAGCAACAAATAAAATACAATAAATAAAACTGAATAACAAAAAATAAAACAAAATAATAGCAAAATAAGTGTTGCGATGTAAGTAAATATGATATACAGTTAACACTTTATTTTCAGATTTTTCAAGGGAATGAAAAAATACAAAAAATCGTTTTTGTAAATAAAAAAAATTAAAAAGTCATGTAATACACAGCTCGTTCAATGAAGGGTTATCTGTATATATATCAAATAGATTTTATATTTATATCCAAAAAGAAAAGAAATATTTAATTTTGCTATAAAAATGGATTGTATTTTTATTTTAAAGTTATATACGAAAAAATAAGTCGACGATCTAAAAATAGACAACAAAAAAACCAGAAAACAAAAAAAAAACATTATTTGATGTTTATTAACAAAATAATTTTTACTTTTCTATCTTCTATTTTATATATACCAAAAAACCAACAATAATTTTGGTGTATATATAATATTTTTTGTATATATATATATATCGTTTATAAGTAGTTATTTTATTGGCTAAAAATAAGACAACAACAACAACAAATAAAACCAAAACAGAATAACAAAAAATATAACAAAATAAAAAAATTATAACAACAATGAAGCATATCTAAGAATAAGAATATAAAAAAAAATCAACCTGGTACATGCATACATAATATTTTAATATATTTATAATAATATATTTATATACAAAAAGAAAAATAAAATTTAATTTGTACTACAAACAGGGCAGTTTTAGACCATTTATGCGCCTGGCTGAATTATTAAAATAAAGCGCCCTGAAATATGACAAGAAAAACCTATTAATTTATTTTTTGCGCTTCAAAATCAAAACATAAGGTATGTCCCACAAGGAGCTCTAGGAAAATCTGGCAAGCATAATTTATCAGTTCTCTGTCCGTAGTTCTTTGTTCCAGAAATTTTCTCTAGAACTCTAAGAATTTGCTTTATTATTTAAAATATCTGATCGTTTTCAGCGCCCCTAGGCAACGGCGTGTGGTTCGTTCGTACCAATATCTTGTATGTTGTGGCGGCCCTGACTACAAATGGATCGTATTTTAAATATAATGTATTTAATATATACGAAAAAATAGAAAACACCAACAAAAAAAGCACAAAACAAAAAAAAACGTAACATCCAAATGATATTGTGATGCATACGATAGCTATATAAATAAATAAATTAAAATGATTGTTACCATCTCTTTTCATTACAATCAGAAAGCTCAAAGCTCTGATGTTAAATTTACGAAGCATAATTTGTTAATTTTCGTGTCTTATTATTATATGGTCGATGGATTAACCATATATTTGAAAATGAATATCGTTTTATTTCTTATAAAGCAAATATACGCATCTTTATACGTTTTGTATTATTATTATTGATTCGCATTATATATAAATTGATGAGTAGGTAAGAGTAGAAAAGAGTAGATGTTTTCTACTCCGAACTACTCTTTGCTATAAAAACGGATTAGTTCGGCGTAGCAAAATCTATTCTTTTCTACTCTTATCTATTCCTATACCTACTCCTGGTAATTGAATGGAACGCAACTATAATATAAATTCAATAAACGCAAAAAAAAAAAAACCATTAACCGAAAACAGAAACAAAATTCACAATAAAAATATTCTTTGAACTTTATCTTTTATAATAATATATACATAAATTTTTTTATTTATAATTTGATGAATTTTCTTCGTTGTTTGTGTTGTTTGTGTTGTTGTTTGTATTGTTATTGTTCCGTGTGTGGGTTATTTTGACTATTTCTGTAATTTTTTTAAACTCATCATCATAAAATATATATGAATAATTTGTATATTATATATTCATTGATCGACATATTTGATATTTATTTATTAATTTATTTATTACGATATAACAGAGGTTATTTGAAAAGTTTATGTAGAGTTTGAACTATGAATATGAGGCCGCACGGACGCGGCACGGAGATTCAAAAGAGTTTTGTATTTAACTATATATATAAGAGAAAAAAATTGGTATTTTTAAAGATGAATTTCTTTCCAATCATCAAAAGAATATTCTAACGTCAAACGTGCTTTTTTATACAATAAAGCAATGACATCTACTAATGGGAAATATTCATTTTTTGTTGGTTACTTCCAGAAATAATTCGTACTTTAGGAAGGGTGAATGTAGAATAAATTAGGGAAAAAAATTGCTATTGAAACAAATCCGCGGTATTGAAATTTTCGGTAATCCGGTAATGAAGAGCAATGGATTGATATTTTTTGTTTTTGGTCGTTTCCGCGGAAAAAACTTTTCATTTGTATAACCTTTATGCAATTTTATTTACCAGTTTTTGTTTTTTTTTCTGTGCTATAGAATTTTCTCATCTCAAAGTTCATTATATTAAAACAATTTTCAATCTCAAAATTTATGCATATGATTTTTATCATATGTTTTATTCATATATGTATAGTCATCTGTCCATCATCCAAAAACATCTATATTATAGTAATAATAATAATAATAACACGTCGTCGTCGTCGTTGTTTGTTGCGTTATTGTGCTCTTATATATATAATAGAATATATGGTAAATACACCGAACTCTATACAACGGATTTATAAATCCATATTTTTTTTTGTTTACATATTCGAACGGTCAACTTATTTGTCTGGTCCATTGCTGATGCTGCGTTGGATCACGCATCATCAACAATAAACAATAATATATATAAATAAATTGAAAAGAATATTTATTTTATTTTTTGTATATGGTATATATATACACAGTGACCTACAACCTACAATTGGTTTTGGCGTCCATCGCCAGAAACAGTCTCCTCCAACCGGGCCTATCTGTAATATTACACACTCCTTGATCCGCTCGGCTTGCTCTCTAGCATTTTTAACGGTATACGATCGCCATCCATTCGTACCACATGACCAAACCACCTCAGGCTCAGGCGATCTTAATGAACCGAACGATGTCGGTATACAATTTATATAATTCGAAATCGTACCGCCTACGCCACCCCCATCCCCATACCCTTTCCTTTGTCGTCGGTCCAAAGATGAGGCGTAGCACTTTCTTTTTTCGAACCCTCCAAGAAGCCGTTCGTTAGCCAGCCTGTGTCATGTTAACCACATTTCAGAACCGTAGGTGACAATTGGTCGAACCATTTAAGTTTGATATAAATGTAGTTTCAATGTTTTACTCAATGTCTTCGAGAAGAACATCAAGAACATCTGTTTTTGTGATCTGTAACTAGCGGATTTATACAACAACAACAACCCCTTTGTCACTTTGTAAGGATACCAGCGGTGAAATTTTGACGGATGAAACAAAAAGAGCCATCGCGAGATGGGCTGAGTATTTTTTAAAGATCTACTTACAGCAAGCAACCCGCAATTGGGTAGAAAAATGCAGAAAACGAACTTCCGTACCAAACTGCAGCACAACCACTAATTTCGGAACCAACCAACATATTGAGGAAACCAGAGAAGCCGTTCTGAAGCTGAAGAAGAATGGAAAGGCGGCGACGGCATCTGACGGCGTACCTGGTGAACTATCTTAAAATGTGGTGGGGATGTATTGTGGAATAGCGCATACACGAGCCAAATTGTGCATATTTGGAACTATGAGGTTATACCGCACAGGAGTGGAAGCTTGCTGTAATTGTGCCAATACACAAGAAGGAAAGGGACAGGATGGAGTGTTCCAACTATCGGTAAAATATCGTAGCTGAATGCAACACATATAAGGTACTCGCTTATGTGTTGCATAAGCGCCTTTTACCATATGGGGAGGAAGTCATTGGTTGGTGACTGAATACCAATGTGGATTCCGTAATCCAATCGCTCAACAACAACTGATCAACTGTTCGTCATACTACGACACAAAATGGAAAAGTGTAGGGAGTTCAACGTAGTAGTTACACACCGCACCTATTTGTTGTTGATTTTAAAGCCGCATACGCGTGTTATACGTGTTATTTGTGTGGAAAAATTATGGCGCACGATGGAGGAATTTGAATTCCCATGTCAAAACTATGAATGAATGCATTATTCTAAATGATCCCTTGAGCGCGTTGTTTTAGATATGGCGAGTGCCTATATTTGAATGAATTTGATCATGATTAAGAATTTTATAAGAATTTTGCAAGAATTTTTGGAAAAAGTGCAATTAAAAATATCCGTTTTATCTGACCTTATTTTTAATTTGTTTATTTCCTCAATACAATACAATACAATACAATCTTGCTAAGTTTATCCCAAAGAAAAGAATGCCCGTCATTTAAGAAAAAAAAAACGCATATAGTCGCATTATTATAATCAATATAATCCTCTAATTCAATTGATTTCTATTTGAAGCTCGAGCAGCTCCTTCGCTCCTTTTTATGATATAGTCCGCAATAATATATATATAGTAATAAAAATCTATACACAGATGCAGTGCAATTACAAAAAGGAATTATTTTATATATATATTCAATTCAATATATCCTTTTTTTTTTGTGCGTGTGCGTGTCCTTTTTGTAAGTTTATTTGTGTGTATATGTACGAGTACGGCGTTTCTATATCGCTCTCAAACAAATATTTTTTATCTATATAACATATATTATAAAAACCTTTGCAGCACCAAATTTTAAATCATTTTATCTTCTAATGTGTTGAAGTGAAGTGAATTTGTCATATTCATCCGATCCGAACAAAAAAACCCGAATAAAAAACGCGAATATCGAAAAAATAAATATAAGGGTTGCGATAATTTACAAGAATTAATAATTCTTATTAAAATTAAAACGTGTACAAGAATTTTTCGTGTGTGATTTACTAGCAAATATAGTGAAAAAAAAAGAATTAACAGTGCAATTTTTACCGTTTTTTTTTTTTTTAATCCATATATTGTTGGGATTTTTGTATCCAAAATAAGCAGCAGGTTTGTGTAAAATATTGTTAATGTTTGGAATAATCCGCGTTGTTGGGGTTTTTTGTTTTTAATTAATTAATTTGTGATTGTCGCGAACTTATTACTGCGCTATATACATACATATGCGAATTGGTTTATTTTTTTTTTTGAATTTTCCTGTGAATTTTTTTATGTTATTTTTAGTATAAGTTTTATTAATATATACGAACGTGAAGTGAATTTTCCTTTAAGAAAAGAAAAATTTTAAAAAATCGAACAAGCGCAATGTTTATTAAAATTTCAACAATAACCGCCATTTTATGGATACTTTTGGATATTATCGAAATTGGTTATGGCGGCGTCGCCGTTCACAATAATGACGATGCATTGGATGTTATGTTTCGACAAAGGTATATAAATTTATTTGGTTTAAATGATAATTAATAAAAAAATCTATAAAAAAAAAATCCATTTCAAAATATATATATATATATATATATTAGGTTGTCTAAAAAGTATTGATAATATTTTTTTTTTTACAAAATTCAAACGATTTTTTTTTTATATATTTCAAATGAACTTTATTAAACCAAATTTATGCGCCGTTTTGATCGATGACCCTTTTTTGCCATTTTTCTGGTAAAGACCCTATTATCCCATCACTGCGTGTAGAACTTCTGTGTTTTCTGGGCAAAAAAACTGATCCAAGTGCATTTTGCAGTCCTCTGCGGTATTTAATTTTAAACAATTAAGGGAGTTCTGCAGAGAGACCGGAACAAATGATAATCTGAAGGTGCAAGGTCTGGGCATTAAATGCGGTGGATGCATTAAAACTTCCCAGCCATACTCTCTGCCGTTTCTGCCGAGTCTGCCACAATAGATGTGTGTGGTCTGGTGTTGTCATGCGATGGAACACAACACCCTTTCGATTAAATTAATTCTGGACGTTTTTTTTTTTTTTTTTTATCTCGTGCTTCAATCTTGTTAATTCTTGTTGACAATCAAGAGATCGGAATCAATGGTTTGACCGCGGGTACTATAGTAATTCATAATGAACGATTCCTTTCCAATATCCCACCAAACAGCAGACAGCATTACCTTTCTTGGTGTTAATTCTTGGGTTTTGCTACTGTTTTTTTTTTGGAGCTGTACCCTTCTTGGATCACGATCGTTTTTCGTACATTATTATTATCGTATGTGATCCATTTTTCATCAACTGTAATCATTCGCTTTAAAAATGACACGATTTCGTTCCTTTTAAACAGAAATAGAAATTCGGTTCATTAAATTGTTTTGTGTTAATTCAAAATGTGGTACCCAAAACATCGAGTTTTTTCTTGTATCCGCAGCCTTTGTCAAATGCGGTTTAAAACTGCGTTTGGTGATGGATCGTTTAGTTCTTTAGCGATATCGCATGACTGCTTACTGCCTTCGATTTTCTTCTCAATTTTTGATATGATTTCATCGACTTTTTCACTGATTGGTTGATTGGTCGACCAGAACGAGGTGCATCTTTGACATTGTATAAATTACCGGAACAAAATCGAGCAAACCATCTATATATATGGGCTGTTAATTTTGATAAAGTTCCTTCACCGCGTAAACTGCACAAATTTGTTCATGTGCCTGCGTCGTTGCATTTTCACCTTTTTCATAATAACGAAATTGTAAAATGTATCGAATTTTTTCACTAAATTTCGCTCATCTTTACGCAGCACTACAACTGATTTTAAATGACTAAACAAATTTAATTTTTTTTTTTTTTTTTTTTCATCTACGAAATGTCATCTTTCGAACATATTTGTTAGTGTTACCTGATCAGATTAGTTGAACTTGAAATATTCAATTATAATGACATCGATTTATAAAAATTATCAATACTTTTTCGACAACCTAATATATATTGTGGAAAAATTCTCCCTAATTAACAAAAAAAAAAAAAATCTATATATATATATATATATATACAGAACACGTTCAGATTGGGAAAAAGTTTGGCATCATGAAAGTCATTCAAAGTGTCGTGATAAATTAATACGTCATTTGTATTGGGCATGTGAAAAAGATATTTATCGTTTGTCCCGAAGAAGTAATACGCCAGCAATAAATAGTATAAATAATGTTGAACGTAATAATCCACCACCACGGTTATTTACCACAATGGATACAATAATAACAAACAATCATCAGATTATTATTGCAGAAGATCAAGATTTATTAACATCATCATCATCATCATCATCATCAAATGAAATAATTGAATTGGATGATAGTAATGATATTCATAATAATAATAATAATAATATTCAATATGATTATTTAACAATTAAAAAACGGCCATCATGTAATTATTGATTTTTTTCTTTTTTACTTCTTATTATATGTAAAAGGGGAAGAGTTGTTGAGACAATAGTTGCGTTCCATTCAATTACCAGGAGTAGGTAGGAGTAGATAAGAGTAGAAAGTATCTACTTTTTTCTACGCCGAACTACTCCGTAATATAGCAAAGAGTAGTTCGGAGTAGAAAACATCTACTCTTTTCTACTCTTACCTACTCTTACCTACTCTTACCTACTCTTACCTACTCCTGGTAATTGAATGGAACGCGGCTAATACAATATATTTTTTGATAAATTTTTATTTTCTTCGTTTGTTTGTTTGTTTGTTTGAATATATATAGCGGAAAGGGAAAGCCGCCATCATCATCAATGGTTTGGCAACAATAATGTTTTACAACCGAAACAGAAACAGAATATTATGTTAAGAACACGTCGGAATCGTCGACGGGCATCCGATGGTTCAATAACAGCTGAATGTTGTACAAGAATTGGATGTACTTGGGAAGAATATGCTGAATATTGTCCATCAAATAAACGACATTTTTGAATTAATATTTATGTGTTGTCATATTATTATCATCATCATCATCATCATCATCATCAATCATCATCATCATCATCATCGTGTTTGTCCCGCATATAATATATATGCAATGCAAAATATTATGCATTTTAAGATTAATTTATATATGATTTAAAAAAATTTTAAAGGTGCGCCGTGGCAACGCGTTACAATTATTCTATATACAATATATACATATTATATTTGAATTTGTTGTTATTATTATATTATAATTAATATATTTATTTTAAATTATATATATATACAAAAAAAATTAAAATTAAAATTAAATTATATTATATATAGAGTGTTTTTAATTTTAATAAAATATTCAAACGGTGCGGTGGTACACGTCGAGGATATAACCATATTCTGGACGTTCCCATATATACATGGTTATTATACGCACCATTGTCTGTACACTGCTTGCATCAATATTATTTATTTGGAATTGTAACGCCATCTTTTGCTATCCATTGGATAGTTTTTCGCTTTCAATTGATTATTGTAACCCCAAACTTGATTACCCGCAAATAAATAAATGTTACCATTCCAGGGTATTGCCAAATCAATTTTCGATACATCCTCGAGGCCAATTCCATAATCGCTTATCGAACGTGGACTATTTTCAATCAACATAAAATTTGTACTATTGAAAATCCAATATTGATTTCCTGTATATATATATAATATTGGAAAACATATATTTTTTTTAGTCGATTAATTTAATTTAAAATTATTATGGCTTCATAATTGAATTTTTGAAATTCAGAAGGAAAATGCGGATAGAGAAAATTCAATTTCTAAGCTCTAGATTTTGTTTTTTTTATACAAAATTTTACTATATATATACAATTAAAATTATCATATATAATTATACCTGTAAATAAAATAATTGCCTTGTCCGGCGTATCCCGTTCGTAGGCGGCATCAATTCGATTCACATTCACCGGTAATTGTGTAAAGATTTCACGGATTTTCATTGGAACGCCGAACAAATTTTCTTCAATTATTAATAGCCAAACATATTCATTTTGAAATAAATATTTTATACCACGGATTACGACCACAGCATCAAAATTACCATCATAATAATTTAGTGGTGAATTTTTTTGTGAAACAAATTTATCTTCTTCTAATGTTGTTTCAACTGCACACACACACACACACACACACGTGAACCAAACACGTGAATTTTGCGTGAAAAAAGAAGAGAGAGAGCAAACAATTTAACATATATTATAATTTAATTCAAAAACATAATAAATATGATTAATAATTAATAATAATTTTTTTAAATATTAAATATATATATATGATATATCGTTACCGTATAATTTATTCATGGCCGAAATGTCATCATAATCTAGGGTATTCGTCGTTTGCATTGGCCCCTTATAGTATGGAAACATAATGGATGATTCGATTGGTGAATGATCCAATCCTAAACTGTGACCCAATTCGTGTACGGCCACTGAATAGAAATCAACACCCTCATGGAAATTCGTTGCATTTTCACGCCAATTTTCATCATCATCAAAATGAATATTACCACCGAATCCGTATTCGTATGGATAAAATGCATGCGCTAAAATGTTACCGGGTCCATCGAATGGAAAACGATCACCATGATAACCAGTACCGAACAAAATGATTATGTCAGCCGATCGATCATAAACACGTTTAAATTTAATATTACCATATTTTGCCCATGTATTAAAAGCGTTTTTCATATCACTGGCAATTTTATATTTGTCAATTTTCGATGACCAATTGGCAATGCTAATAAAAAATGGAAAAAAAATAAAAAAATCTATAAGATAATTATAGAAGTAATAAAACTATAATTTAACAAAAAAATTATTATTAGAAATTTATATATACAAATATGTAATTTTTCGTTTTTGCCAACCGCCTGATGAAGCAATCACATAACGTTTCCGTCGTTTATTCGTTCCCATCGATGATGTTGATGATGAATTTTTTTTAACAATATCTGGAACGCCACATCGTGGTGTTACCATTAACTGTGAATACAAAAATTTTGAAAATTTTGGTATTGATTATTAAAGTGCGTGCATATTTTAACGCACCCTATAAAAAATTAATTTCCTTTTTTGTTCATTTATACCTTTAATGTATTATCATCCAATCGTCCCGTTTGTTTTAATGCACCGTATTTTTGTACATTTTTAATGGCAGCAACAATTGCATCTTTGTGATAAAGTGTTTTGGCACCCGATGGATGACTCGGTGGTTCTAAATATCCAAATTTTCTCATAAATTCCAACTGCGTGTAATAACAAAATTTTAAATATACAAAAAATCAATATCGATTATATTAAGAAAATTTAATTTACTGAAATTGAATCTTTCCAATATTTTCATTATACATATATATATATAGTGTCTTATATAGGATGAAGGATCAAATTTTGACTCGCATTTATGTAATATATTAATATATATAGTTTCTATATATATAGGGATTAAGGGTAAACGAGGAGAAAACCAAGTATATGATCGCACCAACGAACAGTAGGTTTATGGCACAACATCAAACCGTATTGGTATTGGTCAGAACAAAAATATGAAACGGCGGACAGGTTTAGCTATATTAACTTGGAAGCAGCATAAACAGTGAAAATGCGATATAGCGGAGGAAGTTCAATCCCGGATTGCTTCGGGAAGCAATAAGGCCTTTTACGGTTGGCGATTGAGATGTTCGTCTCCTCATTGAAGACATTGAGTAAAAAAACATTGAAACTAAAGCTATATATCAAACACTGATTCGATCAATTATTGTGACCTACGGTTCTGAAACGTGGTTAACATGACACAGGCTGGCTAACGAACGGCGTCTTGGAGGGTTCGAAAAAAGTAAGTGCTACGCCTCATCTTGGGACCGACGACAAAGGAAAGGGTATGGGGATGGGGGTGGCGTAGGCGGTACGATTTCGAATTATATAAATTGTATACCGATATCGTGCGGTTCATTAAGATCGCCTGAGCCTGAGGTGGTTTGGTCATGTGGTACGAATGGATGGCGATTGACGTATACCGTCAAAAATGCTGGACAATAAGCCGGGCGGATCAAGGAGTGTGTAATATTACAGATAGACCGTGGGGTAGGTGGAAAGACAAAGTAGAAGTGGACCTTCGGGCCCTCGGCGTTTTTCCGGCTGCCGGCTGACGTTGGCGGTAAATAGGCCCGGCTGTTAATGGATGCCAAAACCAATTGTAGGTTGTAGGCGCGCATAGAAGAAGATATATAGTTTCTTATATTGTATTTCGTTATAATGCTGCGGAATATTTAAGTAAATATTTACGAAGAATAAAATATTTTGTTGCTTCATTTTCGTCATAAATAAGCGAAGAATAAAGGATGTTTATATTTCTTATTTATTTCATTCACTCGTCGTTTTGCAATAACTATATATATAAATAATATAATAATAGTTGCGTTCCATTAAATTACCAGGAGTAGGTAGGTAGGAGTAGATAAGAGTAGAAAGAAGCATCTACTCTTTTCTACGCCGAACTACTCCGTAATATAGCAAAGAGTAGTTCGTCGGAGTAGAAAATCTCTATTCTTTTCTACTCTTACCTACTCTTATTACCTATACTCCTGATGGTAATTGAATGGAACGCGGCTAATACAAATATAATATTCTTACCACATCGGGTGCTCTGTTGCTGCTATCGATGACCGACGATGTTGACCGATGCAAAACATTATTATTATTATTTAAATTATTCAATAATGGTTTTGAATTGGATAATTTGAAAATGCATTGGAAAATTAACAAACAATTAAAATAAAAATACCATTTTATTATCATTTTGAAAATCAAAAACAATAATTCTAATATAAAATATTCTTAAATAATCTCTCTGCTGCCAATAATTGCACATCCAAACACAAACTACAAAAATTCAACACACTCAACAACCATAAAAAATGAATTATTGAATTGATCCTCTTCTTCTTATGATTCGCCTTTTGTTTCCACAATAATTTATTTTTAAGACTTGATGCGAATTATCAAACAAAAAAAAAAACACTCTGATTTTAAATTTAATATTTTTTTTTCACATTAAAATTTATACTTTTTTTGTGTTTTGGTGATCTGATTATTATGTAAGCAAGGAAACGAATGATATTTGAATTTGTTGAAAAAAGAATACATCTCTCGCTATATATATATAAATTTTACCAAAAAAAAATGAAGAAAAACCAATTATTTTTTGTTTTTAATAAGAATTTTCCCATATTTAAATAATCATTATTTTTGTGAGCCCCATATCCGGTCCAAAAACAAAAAACCCGAATTTCAAAACAAAACTTATGCGGGTTTACCACCGAAAGCGATGCAGTATAACAATACAAAAAAAAAAAAAACCTATACTGAACTTTATCTTTTTTAAAATAATATGTATATATGTTATATGTGGGTTATTTTCGAGACGATTCACGTTATACATCTACACGGATTTACTAAAACAAAATAAGAAAAAAATCACTCAAATATGTTTTTTCAAACAATTGTCCCATATAGTTGCATTGTTTTTCGGTGGATTAGTTTTTACAGATAAGTGGAAAATGTTTAATTTAAATGACTGCGCGATAATCAAAAGTAGGGGGAAATATACTATAGTTCAGGGAGACTATTATTCCATAATCTTGCTGTTCTTGATGGGAAAAATGAATTTCCAAATCTGTTTGTTCGCAAAAAAAAAACTAATAGATACACAGAATATGAATGAGAGCCTTTTGTGAATGAATCTCGAATTATAAGACAATCTAATTGGCTCAGGAATTAGCTTTAAAATTTCATTAGAGCATTCATGATAATAATGCACCTATAAAATGTGCACAATGAAGCTATACTGATCATCTATACGATCCGCTTGAATGATTCAATGAAATTTATTGTTGTTTCATTTCTGATAATAGCGAAATAGCGTGTTTTTTTTTTTTTTTGGATCCTCTGTCACTAAACTGAAGGGTATAGTAATTGATGCACCACCAGTCCATATGTATAGGAATTATTTTATACTCTAGAAGTGGTCTTATCGAAAAGACCTATAAACTAGTAGTGCTAAATTTTCAGAATTGAGAAATTTTCTTTCTTAAAAATCTTAAAAATCCAATGCGACTAGCTGCCTTTTTAGCTGCAATATTATTGCTTATTATTACTCCATATGTAAAGTTGTTTGACAAATTACAATATTCCCGAAATTTAATCAAGGTCATTAGATTGCGTGGAATAATTGTATTGCATAAGCATATAAGTATTGGATCAACATTTATTGGGATCTTTTGTTTGCGAAAACAAATATATATGGCTTTGTTTTAAATGGATTAGAAAATTCTACTAAGTTTTTAAGTCCTTCCCCCAATTAGATATTGAATCTAAAATTTTTTGGTTAATTTGAGGAAATCATCTTCTATATGGCGAGACTGAATCATTTTATTCGCATTATGATTACGATGTGATGCGTAGTTCATACGAAGAATGTATATAATATGTACTGTTATCGTCTGCATAACAGTCGTCCATTGGATTTTCTGTTATCGATAAAAGATCAGATTAATAGATAAATTAAAAAAAAAAAGAGAGTGGGTGCGATAGAGCACAACCAACCCTGACCATTACCCCGCAGAATAAACCGGATAAAGTTTAGAACTATAATTCCATTCAGAGTACAATACCTTTTAATAACAGGCAGTTAGCTAAAAAGTTCCAAACCCATTTACAGAATTTACAGTCTCCTTGATCCAAATGAATGGCATTTTGGATATTTAATGCCTTATTATGCCGCATACTCTATCAAAAGCAGCCTTAGTATAATGTCTATATAGTGAAATCACTTGTGTTTCAACAAAATTTACAATACTATTATTACCCCTATATTTTATTGGTTAAATAATTTGAGTAAATCTCAGCTGTAGATCGTTTTGTGCCTGATGTGCCATATTATATGGCAATTACTATATATAATAAAAGTTCTTTATCATCGAGATATTCATATACAATCATATACGATTTACTATATATCTTCTCCATATTATTACCTTAGAAAGTATTGATGTTATTGCGGGCGATAATTACGGAATAAGGATTGCTTTTTTGAGTTACCCGCTTTTGAAATAGGTGTAATATATATATATTAGCAATTTTCCAAGATGATGATGATGGAAATATTCCATTCGAAAATGATTTGTGAAAGATTTGTTTTCTGAAAAAGTGGGTGTACTATAAAGTAGATGCACATATTCTTTTAAAACAATTGACAAGGAATGCCATATCAGCTCCGCAGTACTTTTATGAACATCTATATATCTCTATAAGAGCTTTATAATAAACAACCCTCTGCGTCTCTGAAATATATATGTATTTTTCATTTGAAAATTCGTATTATATAGGTACGTATATTTGGAATAGGCATATTACTATATCATTGCGATGACATTGTATTATCTGAAAATATATGGATGCTAAAAGATTAGCCTTTTCTAAATGGTTCAGTTAATGTATAGTTCAACTATCATATTAATCAATGGTGCAACTGAATCTATATTATTATATGGCTCCTTTATATTTCCATTACTTTTTTTTACCTGGTAAATATGCCTTACTATATACTGAACCATCTAATCATGAATTTAATGCAATGCAATATATATATATAAACAGAAATATTTCCTACTATGTATGAACTTTCATATACTTATTTCCTTTTTAGACACGTACGCGCTAATTATATTTATATATCACTATATATATTGCACTGCTTCCGCCACAGCGATAATTCTCTTCTTGATGCGACAATCTTATAATTTAATTAAAAATTAACAACAAACAACAAATTGACACTTTATAAATAAAAAAAATAAACATATAATCATATATAATCGCATCAATTAGGATCATCAATTAAGGAAATTAATAAAAGGATTATTATATATAATAATAATAAATAATTTTCCAAATAATATACAGTTATTTATATTAAAAAAAAAATTTTTTAAAAAAACCAACAAAATTCAAATAAATTACTGTACTATTAATGTACTAGATTATTCATATTTGTATTTCGCACAACAAGCAATAACATTTATTTGGTTTATTTTCGTTAAAAATATTATTGTACGTACGTATGGACATATTTGTTGAATGTCATTTTTCGTTTTTTTTTTTTTTTTATTTCGTAGGCCTCCATTTTTAAAATAAAAAACAAAAAAAAAAATCAATGCAAGGGCAAGCAAAAGCAAAAGAAGCAATAAGCAAACAGCCAAACAACAAAAAAAAAATTAAATCACGCGAACAAAAGCAAAGCACAAAAAATTTAATTAAATCTAATCGTTTATTTACCAAATCCAAATTAAAATTAAAATTATATTAATTTAAAAAAAAAAAAATAATGTAAAGAAAAAAAAAAACAAAAAAAAACCAAAAGAATATCAAAATGACTGAAAATAAATTAATAGAAAATAAATTAACATTACCGCGTACATTTAATAAAATAATATTAACATTGGAAAATTGTCTGTTGCCCGAATCAAAATTACAATTGACACCATCCCAAACGGATGGTATGAATCGTGAAACTGAAATTGATTTACGTATATTAGGATGTGAATTAATACAAACAGCTGGAATTCTACTGAGATTACCACAAGTGGCAATGGCCACCGGTCAAGTATTATTTCAACGTTTTTTTTATGTTAAATCGTTTGTCAATCATAATATGGAAATTACAGCAATGAGTTGTATTTGTTTGGCATCGAAAATCGAAGAGGCACCACGTTGTTTTCGTGATGTTATCAATGTTTTCCATCATGTGAAACAAGTTCGTGCACAAAAGTAAGAGATTTTAATTTATTAATTATATAAAAATGTATTTATTGTTTTTGGAATCGTTTTTATTAACATTTCCTTTGTGCAGGTGTTTTTTTTTTTCTTTTTTTTTTTTTGATTTGGGGTCTTTTGACAAACAAACAAATGCACATCTTACACACTCAAAAATGTGTTTGATTGAAAAAAAAAAAATTGGAAGATAATAAAATAAAATAAAAATTAATTAATGCATGGCATTGGTCATAATAATGATAGATAAATCGATATTTTATGGGATTGTGGAGCAAACAACCTTGGAGGTATTATTTACAAAGCGTAAAAAATTAATAAAAAAAAAAAACCCCATCATAAATAAATAGAACATGTTTCATCAATCAATTGTTTATTGATATACGATTTGTTGATTAATTTTAAAATAATTTATGTGTGTTTTTCTTTTTTTACAATGTTAAGTGATTTTTTTTTTTCGTAATGTACTTGATTTGGTGTGTTGGTATTCAAACAAAAGATGATCAGGAACCGAATCAGAAAAAAAAAAAAACCTTGTACAAAGGAAAAATTAGTTATTGTGTGTATTTTGTGAATTAATTGATTTTTTTTCTTTCTTTATTTATTTAAATAATTTTCCACAGAAATATTACACCAGTTATTTTAGATGTTTCATATATTTCATTGAAAAATCAAGTAATTAAGGCAGAACGAAGTGTTTTAAAAATATTAGGATTTTGTGTTCATGTAAAGCATCCGCATAAGGTAAAAAAAAATTACGGATTTTACGGGTTATTGTAAAGCTCACAATATTAATATTAATTCTCCAATGGTTTTGTATTTTTTGTATTTTTTTTTTATTATTTCTTTAATGTGTTCATTATACAGTTAATTGTAATTTATTTACAAGTACTTGGTTATGAAAAAAATCAAAAACTTATGCAAATGGCATGGAATTTTATGAATGATTCATTGCGAACGGATGTTTTTGTACGGCATCCACCGGAAACAATAGCGTGCGCATGTATTTACTTAACAATACGTAAATTAAATATAGCATTTCCAATGAATCCACCATGGTTTGGCATTTTTAAGGTGTCCGAAAATGATATTATCGATGTATCATATCGAATATTGGAATTGTATAGACGTGCAAAGGTTAGTAGTACTAGTAGTAGTAGTAGTAGTAGTAGTAGTAGTAGTAGTAGTAGTAGTTGCTCTTGATTTTTCATCACATTCAAAATGTTAATGATAAATAAATATTATTTTGTATTTTCCAGCCAAATGCAGAAAAATTAGAACAAGTGGTTATCGAATTAAAACGTAAAAATGCTCATGCAAAAGAAAAATCAAATATAAATGTAAAACAAATGATGGCAATGGCAACAATAAAGGCAACAACAACAACGGGAACTGGTACTGGTATAACTACTGGAACTGGAACAGGAACAATAGGAACAGGAACAACAACAGTTGATCGTAATAATGGTTCACATAATGCATGGGGTGGTTTTCTATCACGAACAATTCCCATTTCTGATCCGGCAATTTGTCCATTGTCCGAGGTTAATAATCGAATGGAAACACAGATAAAGCATCATCAGCACCGTCAGCACCATCAACATCATCATCATCATCATCATCATCAGCAACAGCAACAACAGCAACAGCAGCATCGTTCAAAATCAAAATCACCACGTTCACGTACAATGTCACCGATTGACATCAATAGTCAACATGAACGTTCACGGTCACGTGCCACCAAAAAACGTAATAAACGTTCAAAAACACCAACGAAATATTCAAAGAGTAGTAATAATAATAATAATAATAAATCAAGATATTATTCACGATCACCATCTTCATCGTCACCACATGCAAAACATAAAAAAAGGTATGTAATTTATTTGTTTTTTTTTTAATCACACAATATACATTCGTTTTTATATACGAATTATTATTTAAAATTAATATTTGTGTTACAGATCGGATCATAGAGATAGTAAATCTGAATATTATTCAAATGGTGGTGGTGATCGTAATATGATAAAAGAACGTTTATCCGCCGGTAATGGTGGTAGTGATCGACCACGTGACCGTGAAAGTGGCAGTGGACTAGGAGGAGATGGAGATCGTGGTGGTGGTGGTGGTCGGGCTAGATCAAAAGATCGAATACGTGAAAAAGATCGTAGTAGTGGTGGTAAACATGATCGTTATCGAAATTCCCATCATAGGTCATCAACAAAACATCGTGATCGTTCAAGAGATCGTTCAAGGGATCGTAAACGATAAATGAAATGAAAACACAGATGTGTCTGCGAGTGGAGTAGTGGAATGAGCATTTGCGTGAATGGATGTTTTGGGTGAATTGGTTTGGTTATAGTAAACTCAGTATTATTTATTTATTGGTGTTTTAAGATATATTTTTTAAATCTTATGCGCTCCGCTATACGAACACAAAAAAATAATACTGTACGTTTATTAAATTGAATTAATTTGTTTTTTTTTTTATTTTAATTTTATTTTATTGTATTTACTTTAATATTAATAATAATAATAAATTAAATTGATCAAAAATTACAAAAAAACCAAGAAGAAAAAACAATGTTATTTTACAAGAAATTAAAAAATAAATCATAGATTTTCCTTTTTTAATATCTTTAAAATCTCAAATATCTACAAAATCAACTGCTTATATATATAATATATATATTCATTATATAATATATATATTTTTTTTAAGAGATTTCTTAAGATTCCTGATTTGTGATTCCCTTCTTTTTTGTAATATTCCACAAAAAAATATTTGAATTCTGGTCCGAATTTTATGAATATATGCGCAGAACGGGTGTGAGGTGAGTACGAGTGTCGTCGTGTTCGTAATCGTATGCGATTGAAATTTTATCCGCACAAACAATATAAAACACCTACGTTCATAGTTTAGGCGAATAAAGAAAAAGAAAAAAGAAAAAAAAAAATTAGTCAGCCATGTTTTTTTTTTCTATTATCAAAACCATTCGTACTCCATTTTTTTTTTTCGTTGTGAAATCTTCAGTTAAAAAATGAACAGCTGCGTTTTTTTTTTTTTTTTTTTTTTTGTGAATAAATTAAATATTAAGATTAATTAAGCATATGGTTAAATTATGTAATAGTAGTGATGCAATAAATAAATAAAAAAAAAAAGTGGTAAATATAGTTAATATTATTGTGGTGGATCGGATAGATAATTATAAATGCAGATTATTCAAGTGTTAATTTTGTTCAATAATTTTTTTTCTATTCAAAATCGTTTGTGCATTGTACATATAATAATGGCTTCCGCGGCAGCAGCAGCAGCAGCAGCAGTAGCAGCAGTTGCATTACGGTTTTACAACAAAAATTTTTAACTGTATATGCACAGGAATGGCGTCAAATTAGTTCCACCAAAAATGTAAGTTTTTATTTTTATTTTTTTTATCTATATATGATTTAATTTTAATGTGTCCGGGGGAATTGCTCCTATATGAGGTGTTGGTAATATATTCATTTCTTATATATGCGGCGTATTGAAATTGAAATGAAAATCGTATATGTGATTTTCCTTTTCATGAAAAAAGTTAACCAAAAAAAAAAAAAAATATTTTTTATTGTATTGAAAAAAGAAAAAAATAACCGTTATTTTTTTTACCAATGGTGTATACATACAATATAAAAATATATAATGTCGCGTGGTTTTATTAAAACAATGATAATGATCTCAGGATGCCCTTTCTCCACCTCTCTCTCTCTCTGTAAACTATATCTATACACATATGTACTTAGATCGCATCTTATGTTATGTTTCAAATGCATGTATAATAAATAAATAAATACAATTATATATAATTACCTTATGAAAAAAAAATGAAAAATGATTATAACCCTTTTAAATATACTCTGTTGGAATAATTTTGTTAATACTAGGTACTAGGTGGCGCCCGAACCCCTTCGTCCAGGAGGGGGGGGGCAAAATTTGTATGAAATTTTTTTTTTTTTCATTTTTAAAAGGGAAATGTATAGTGAAAGGGGTAAGGAGCCACCCCCCCTGAAACTTTTGTTCAGCACTAGGCCTCCCCCCTAATATGAGGGGCAGGGGGTGTTTAAAAATCAACAAATTTCCATTTTTGGGCTCAAATTTAGCGAAATAAATAGCTTCTGTCTGCAGCGCCTTCGGCGCCCTTAAGATTATTACTTCCTTTCTGTTATCCACCGAGCAAACCCCATCCGCAGTTTTTTTTTTTTGACAAATTTGCTTAAGGAATGCAATCTGATAGGAAACAAAAAGGTTTTGTCTGCAGCTTTTCCATCGAGTGAAAAATTCAGTCCCCCCCTGCCCCGCGTATAGGGGGGGGGGAGCCTAAGTCACGAACAAAAGTTTCATGAGGGGTAGTCCTTTACCCCTTCCTATAAGAATTTCCCCCCTAAAGGGGAAATAAAAAAATTTCCCATACAAACTTTGACCCCTCCTCATGGGCAAACGGGGCGCCTCCCCCAAAAACGCTAGAGCAAAAGTTTGTCGGGGGAGCCCCCCCCCCCCCCTTCAAGTTCGGGGTACATTTCAGCCAACTAATTATATAAGGTTCCATATTAAATACTTTCGCAATCAAAGCAAAGCAAAGCAGAGGATATTTCAAAGAAAGACAAAATTTTTTTATTTTTTTTAATTCTCACGCGATCATCAAAAATTATCATGAACAGAGTTGTTGTTGGGTAAACGTTCAAAAATACACTATCTATTCTTTATTTAATTTTTTTTTTTATTTATCATTTGAAATAATTAATTTAAAAAACTTAAAAAAAAACAATTTCAAATACACATTTTATATATAATTCCTATAATTTATATTTTTGTATAATTTTGTTTTGTGTGTATGCGAAAAATGGGAAAATAAAGGCCCGAGTTTCGTTTCTTATCGTGCGCGGAAGGGCGTTGATGGGCAGGGGCGAGTTGATCAGTTGAGTTGAGTTTCCTTTTCCTTTTTTTTCAACAATCTACTACTACTAATAATAATAATAATAATAATAATAATAATAAAAAAATTGTAATACGCACCGCAATTTTCATTTAAAAAACAAAAACAAAAAAAAATGAAAATGAAAAGAAAAGAAAACAGTATTAAAAGTAATAAAATCTGGGTTCAAAGAATAAGAAAAACAAAAAACAAAAAAAAACAGTCCTTATTATTATTATTATTATACGGGTGGAAAAATTCGCCTAATTATTATTTCTATTAAATGCAAATCGTGAACGTCCTCCCGCGGTTCGCGTTATTGGTGCACTATTAACCGATTGTCCAGATACATTTTCACTTTCATTTTGTGATTCAGATTCAACTTGTGGTGATTGGGCCGCCGCCGTTGCTCCTCCTGATGATCTTTGTTGATAACTATTATTTGAACCACCACCACCAAAACGTTTTCGTGTACCTTTACAAAAAATATACAAGAGCAAAAAAATTTCAATAAATTATATAGCCAGTATATTTTTACCACACTCATTTTTTTTTTTTTTATTAATTTTAAATTAAATTATAATCTTAATTAATTAATCTGCTGTTTAAATTAAATTATGTAAAAATAATAAATATATTGAATTACTTCGACTATTGATCGTACCGGTATTTTTTACTGGAGCTGATGAAGTTGCCGCCGATGATACTTTAACATTTTCCTGATTTTCTTGATTTTCATGATTTTCACCGGAACTTTCATCAATTACTTTTTTAATTGGTTTTTTATTAATTGCGGTTTTCATGGTTTCTTGACGACGACGCCGTAATGCATTCAATAAATCATCATTGCTACGGAATGGTCGTAAAATTGGTCCAATTTTTTTCGGTGGTTCTGTTGATGTTGTCGTTGTCGATAATGCCGCCGCCGCCAATTGATTTTCATTTTGATTCGATTCATCATCATCATCATCACCATTATTACCGCCATTACTGTTTCCACCATTTTCACCTTCTTCACCATCTTCGTATTCCTTTTTTGAAAAATTACAAAATATTAATTTTTTTTATATATATCATATATGTTTTTAAAACGCGGCGTATACGAAGTATAAATAAATGCGTGGTTTGTCCTTATATATGTTTGTATAATAGTTGGAATTGGGACATGGGAATTGTTCGGTTGTAGAAGGTAGAAAAGGGGAGACTATAGGAGAATATCTGTCTGTTTGCGTCCAACAAAACTTGAGTAATTCTTGACCGATATTCAAAATGTTTTGATATTTCCTTAAAATACGCAATCGAAAAAGTTAGGTAGTAGAGAGTTCGTAGATCGTAGATAGATGAGAAATCGGTCCAGTGGTTCTATGGAGCTATGCGGTCATCGTGTATATGCTTGGTTCAATTTTTTTTTTTAAAAGACTGTGAGTTTGTTTTTTCTGACAGATAATCTAAGTTCGGGAATTTTATGTGTCTTTTATACAAAAACAGTGAATTCGATTGTTCCGATTGTTGATGAATTTCAATCAATATATTTGTATATGGGATTTTTTGGGGAATTACGCGACTTTTAATTAATTTCTAATTTTTATATATTGATACTATATATGTACTATATATGTTATATATGTACATATGAATTTTAATTATATATATATTTACTTCATTTTGTTCTTGTGTTGATTCGGTTGTCGTTGACGTTGTTGTTGTTGTTGTACTTCCTTTACCAAATATTCCTTGGCCACGTCCACCCCCGGCAACGGCCGCCGGTCTTCTTTGTAGTAAATTTGAACGTCTATTTGAAGCCGATGAATCATCTTGTTGACCATTAATCGATTGTAAAATTATCAATGAAATCACAATTGTGATGGTAAATAATCTATATGGAAATGAATAAAATGAATATAATAAAAAGTTAAAAACGATTCAATTCAATAACAACTTTTTTTTTTTTTTTGCAACATCACACGGAAAAGAAGTTTTTTTTTTTTAGATTTAATAAATTATAGCTTTTTTGTGGTTTTTTTTTTTTTTTTGTAAAAGATCAACTACTAATTTTTTTGACTTTTCTATATATGTTTTGATGAGTTAAATATCAACGGGAGTTTTTTGTTATCTTGTGTTTTTTATAGACTTGTGAATCATTAAATTTTGATTTATTGTTTGCGGTTTGGTTAAATAAAATTAATTTTAATGTATATAATAAATTTATTCAAAATTTTATATGTTTGACCGCTGTTAGATTTTAACTGCGGGTGTTTTTTTTGTATTTTTTGGTAGTAATTAATTAGGTAGTAATTAATTTTAATGATTTTCGCGAGGCGCTCATTAAAAAAATAAAATTGTATATCTAAAAATATTGTTTTTATATCCTGGAAAATACTAAAAACAAATTCCTATGTTCTTAAAATAAATATACGCGATTCATATATAATTAATGATCGCGTCTATATAGATAGAAATTATTATCTATAGGAAAAGCTGCATCGCGTTATAATGCACATCATTTCCGTGTCCGCCAAGTGCATTGTATAATTTAAATCTATTTAAATATAGGAATCTTTTATCCGCATCATTAAAATGCTAAAGAAATTCAGACATAACCATAAGACAATTTTGTTTCAGCGTTCAACAACGTGCAGCCTTCTGTTGTTAGTTTCGCAAGCTGTATATGATGATTCTGTATATGATGATAGTTGAATCGCAAGCGGTTCAACTATCATCATATACAGAATCAAATATGTAGCAACATATATATAGATTAATAAAAAGGTTCATCCTCGCATATCATCCATATACTACTATGTGTACTCTCATATGAGTAAGGCTTTTCGCAATTTAAACTTCCCTTTTGGTTATCTATTATACGTGTAGGAATTAAAAATGCGGATTTAAATAACAGTTGGCGCAACTATGCCTGAAAAAGTTGTTTTGCGGGGAAGTTTAATAACTTTCTTTTGAATTGGAAGAAAACCGCTGCTGAAAGTTATCGTTTGTTGGTTGGTCCAGCTTATGGTGGACATGCTCCAGCTCAAGCAACTTGTGAACGATGGTTTGTATACGCTTCGGAATTGGTGATTTTGACTTGGAAGACAAAGAACGGCCAGGTCAGCCAAAAAAATTCGACCAAGACGAAGAATTGTTGCAAGCGTTATTCGATGAAAATTCGTGTAGAACGCAACATGAACTTGCAATGGCGTTGAATCGGTCGACCAAACAACCATTGGGTCAAACGTTTACATTTTGTTTATACAAATAAATGCCATTTTCAAGTCAAAAAAATCCGCATTATTAATTATTCCTACACCTAATATTAGGACCAATACTTTTATTTTTACGTTGGTAGTACTTGGTTATTGACATTTTGGTGACAAATTTTACGTCAATTGCGATTCATTACTGTGTAGTAGTTACGTGTGTGTGTGTGTGTGTGTGTGTGAATAAAGAAAAGTTGTTTATTCGCTATTTGTTTATTTTTTGTCAAATTATTCTGAAATTATTCAACAAAAAGAATTAGTATATTAAATTTTGTTCGCGAAATGAAATATTCCCCCCCCCCCCAAAAAAAACGTTCTGAATGATGCAGAAGGCCCCTGGGGTGAGAAGTCGATGTCCGCAGTTAGCAATGGTTCAAAAAATTGGTTCAAAGAACGAGTCGCGAACGCGTTGTTGAAGACGAACCACATCAAAGACGACTCAAAGAACCTCTACTGCGATGAACTGCAACGCGCCAACAAAATCAAAGAATTGGTGCTGCTGCAAATGTCGTGTCGATTGACTACTATATACAGCTGAGAGCTTACTGCGATATTTTGTTGGAATTTTCAAAAAATGGGTCAGTCAACACCATTTTGACATAGACATTTTGTGCCTGAAATATCGATTAGGCTCCGTGTGCGACTTCCTCTGGCTATATATTAAGCAAACTCATAAAAGACCACCGCAATTCGGGGACTTTGGCATTTTTCGATTCGATTGAAGAGATAAAAGTTGAATCGAAGGGGCCGTCGAACTGATTTCGGTTATTTTTTGTGGAAGACGCGAGTATTAACAATAATGTTTGGAAAATTGGAAAAAGCGTTGGCATTAATGCCTAATGTTGCTTTGATTAGATCAGGCGGGGATCATTTTGAGGGTAATTTAGATTTAGAAGAATTTCAAAAGTTTAAAATAAATAAAGTCTTACTCGCGTATTTGTATATATACTTTGAAAACTTGACATTCAGACAGTAAATTCATTATAAAGGGTGATTTTTTTAGAGCTATAGGAAAGTTTTTCAAAAAAAAAAAAACACATAAAATTCAGAAAAATGCATGAAATCTTTATTTGAATCATCGATACGATACGGTACGGTCCGCATATAATTTAATGTTTGAAGATTATTTCATGCGGAAATGGAGACCTTGACTGCGCCTCAACAAATGGTCCATCCGCCTCAAATTAGTCCATTTTTTTGGCATACTCTTTCCAACAACAACATTTCGGCCGGTATCTCACGAATAAATGCTTCAATGTTCGCATTGTTGTCTTCTTCCAATGCGTCAATTGAAGCGGGCTTGTCTGTATGTACATGGGCTTGTCTGTATGTACATGAGTCTGTATGTACATGAGCTTTATAGACATAGCCTTAACAACAAAAAATAGTCCAAAAAGGCATTTAGTAAATCGCACGATCTAGAGGCGGCCAATCCCGACCGGTCCCGAACGTGAAATAAAATGTTCATCACCGAACTCTCGCCTCTCAATAATCAATCCATTGTTGCGCGTGCTGTGTGTGGCATGTGGTACCGTCTTGTTCAAAAAACCACATGTCATGCCATGCAAGTCAAGCTCTTGCATTTTGGGCAAAAAAAAAAGTTGGATATCATCTCACGGTAGCGCCGCTCGCCGCATTCACAGTTACGTTACGATTCGCATTATCTTTGAAGACGGTACGGTCCAATATGATGCCACATCAGCCCATAAATTCAATAATTTGCAAGCGTTGTTCGTTGTTTGTAAGACGATTCATGGATGGTTAAATTATAGACCAAACTGCGAAGATGTTTGTCAGTGAAACAAACCACACAAACGTGCGTTTAAAGCTGTTTAAACCCCAGTGTTGCCAAAAAGTTAATAGCTAAAAAATCACGTTTTACTAGCTTACAAATTTGTTTACCAATGTTTTTTTTATAAACGTCTATCAATTATGGGCGAATTGCAATATACACGTATATAATGAGACGAGGACAAATCAAGAGAGATTGCACGATTTAAAAAGGTTTTGTTTTTTTTTTTTTTTTAATATTCTTCATTCAATTTGTGATGGATTTACCGATTTATTTATTAAGTTAAAGTGTCAATGTCATCATAAATTTTTAAAAGATATATCGATCGCACTATCTCTATATATAAAACATAATTATGCGTAAAAATTAGTTGCGTGCTTTTGGCTTTTGGGTATATATTTATATATGTGATCTTGCAATACACATTACATATAGTATGTATAATTATGGATATCCGCGTGATTGTAAAAGACCCTGTGCAATTGTTTTGTTTTTTTTTATATTAAAAGCAAAATTAAATTTTAATGACCGTTTTTAATTTTAATTATATACATATGGTACATAAATCAATCAATCAGTCCATATATATTGATCAATAAATCAATGAAATAACCTTGCGTAAAAAAAAAAAAAATTCAACGTTGAAAGTTTTATATAAAGAGTTTAAAAGAAAAAAAGTAGTTTTTAACTAAACTAAATTAAACTATAAAGAGACATTTCTTTCCGGACGGAAATGATTGATTTTTATTTGATGCGATTATGGAAGTTTTTTTTTTCTCTTTCTACTTTAAATTAAAAAAAATCAACTCTATACTCTAATTTATTGGTAAATTTTGAATTTTTTTTTGCCTTTCAATTCAACTTATAAAAATTTATTCATACATATATCATAAAATATGTGATATAATAATTTATTTATACACATTCAAAACCAACACCAAAAACCAAAACCAACGAATCGACCGATCGACCGATCGACACTATAAAATAAATATAAAAGTGGTTTTTTTTTAAGATGATTATATTATTATTATTATGAATGATCATTAATTATATACATATTTTTTTCGATTATGTAAACAAAATGACAACAAAAAAAAAAAATAAAAATAATTTTCGTAATGAATTGAATATTTTTACATATATATTTATAATTAATTAATATTGAAACCAAATTATAATATTTAAAAAATATTATTCAATTTTTATAATCGATTTTTTTTTTTGATTACCCATTTGAGTAGCGCCATATATCTTAGAAACCGGATCAATATCAATCCTCCCTTATAATATTGCGTGAGTAAGAATACAACTTATGAGATATTGTGTGTTTTTGCCTCACCACCATATCACTGTCTCATTATGTTTTGGATTCATCTAGCCATTCACGGTGGTCTAATTCTCTTAATAACTTAACTATATTATTCTATCTCTTGGGAATGCCCCGCGGTGGTTTATTACCCAAATCTAAGCAAAGTATATAACTTATTTATTAAATAGCCACTTTTATCCTAATAGCCGACAAAAACGCCTTCCGCCATACTTTTTCTACGGAACCGAAACTCCAAATCGATTTGGATGAAAATTTCAACATCAGATGTTTCTTCTATTATTCTAGAATATTTTTATATTGGTTAAGTTCTGAAAATGAGAAAATGAGATATTTGGTAGACCTCCATCTTCCATAACCGCACCCCTTCCTTATTTACAAAATGTTTTCCAATTCTAATTTGTTTTTCGTGTTTATTTCAAAGATTTTTGGCGGCTACTTGATTGAAATTTTGGCTATATTTGTTTTGATACCAAATGCACAAAAACTTAGAGAAATTTTTCTGATCCCATGAACCCCCTGAGATTATTAGAGATATCGCTCGCTATAATTAATTTAAATTTAAACTAATGTGGAAATATTTTCTGATAACATTCCACTTCCACTTCCACTTCCAATTCCACTTCCAATCAATTCCGTCCAGACAAATCCGCAAGAGGACTGTTTTGTTTTAATGGTAAATATTCATTTTGATGTGGTGGCACGCAAATTGGCAAATTGGCGCTCATATCATTTTATATTAAATGGGGGGTTTTTTTTTTTGTTTGTGATTAATTGATTGATTAATGCGATGATACTTAATGGTGGGCAAGGCCAATGAATGAATGGATGACTAATGGAATAAGTAGGGCAGTAACACAATGACCCCGCAGCAGGGGGTCAAGTGTTTAGGGGATGGACGACCCAACCCAAGACGATAATTCTAAATGGTGATACTTTAATACATCCTTAAAACCCGGTCTGTTTTTCCGTACGTACTTATACGTGCTTTTTATTTCACGTTTCTTTGCGTAACAACAATTTTTTTTTTATATACATATACCTGCCATATATTAACAAACAAACTTGTTATAAAAAGGGCAAATGAATTTATTATTTTATTCGTATATTAATAATAATAATAATAATAATAAATAAACTTATTACTGATCTACTTTTGGTATATTTAAATATTTCATTATATGCCGCGCCGCGTAAGTATAAAGGGTGATTTTTTTAGCTATTATCTTTTTGGCAACACTGCGGTTTAAACAGCTTTAAACGCACGTTTCGTGTTTTGTTTCACTGTCAAACATCTTCGCAGTTTGGTCTATAATTTAACCATATAAATCGTCTTACAAACAACAAACAACGCTTGCAAATTATTGAATATTTTATTATCAAAATGCTCGGGCTCTGTTAAGAATCTGTTCATCGCGCGCTTCTTCCATTTTATGGTCAGTTTAATCGTCGACCAACTGAAGCGGCTATTCGGGCTATTGTGAATAAATTTCGCACCAAATTTACATTGTTGGACATTAAACCACCATGCACACGCTTACGTAGAGTGCGAACTGAAGAAAATATCGCAGCTGTATCAGCTGTAGTGTTAATGATGACCACCATCAATTATCGTCGATTCGTCGCCGTTCGCAGCAATTGGCAGCATCTGTTACTCAACAACGTGGAAAAATTTTGCGGAAGGATTTAGGTGTGTGTGATGCCTTTCAATATACAGCTGGTGCAAGAATTGAAGACGAATGATCTACCGCAACGTAAAATTTTTGGTGAATGGGCGCTTGGAAAATTGGCCGAAGAAGATCCACTTTTTTACCCGAAAAATTGTGTTCAGCGACGAAGCTCATTTTTGGCTCAATGGGTGTACGTAAATTTAGCAGAATTGAAGACGATTTTGGAGTGAATATCAGCCGCAGAAGCATTGCAAGAGCTACCAGAATGCATCCATGAAAAAGTCACAGTTTGGTGCGGTTTATGCGGGCTGGTGTGTCATCATTGGTCATCCGTACCGTCTTCAAAGATGATGCGAATCGTAACGTAACTGTGAATGGTGAGCGGCGCTACCGTAAGATGATATCCAACAACTTTTTTTTTTGCCCAAAATGCAAGAGATTGACTTGCATGACATCATGTGGTTTCAACAAAACGGTGCCACATGCCACACACAGCACGCGCAACAATGGAGGACTTATTGAGAGGCGAGAGTTCGGTGGTGAACATTTTATTTCACGTTCGGGACCGGTCGGGATTGGCCGCCTCTAGATCGTGCGATTTACTAAATGCCTTTTTTGGACTATTTTTTGTTGTTAAGGCTATGTTAAAGCTCATGTCTATATACAGACAAGTCCGCTTCAATTGACGCATTGGAAGACAAAATTGAAGCATTTATTCGTGAGATACCGGCCGAAATGTTGTTGTTGGAAAGAGTATGCCAACTAAGCGGACTAAACGGATGGACCATTTGAGCTTTTAAAAAATCACCCTTTATAAATAAAATTATACAAATAATATAAATAATAAATAAATTAACATTTTTCGATTTCAATAAAATATTTAAAATTATTTAGCGAAAGTTTCCTTGTTCGAAGGACAACAACGCGCAGCACATCAACAACTTTAATATATGTAAAACCTATATCAAAAATTACCCACATTTATATATATTTATATAGTAAATAATAACTTGAAATAATATCTACTATACCATACATACGCGATTTTAAAGAATTTTTGTATATAAAATACTTGTATAAGATTTTTTTTTTATAATAAAATTTTGTTTTTAATAAATGATCATATAATAATTATTTGTATTTATATATTTGCATTCACTTGTATAATTGTAGGTATTCGCGATCTCTTGTCTTGTGTCTTGTCTATCTATATATACAGCAATACAAATAATATTATAATTTATGTGCGATGCGAAAACCGCACAACATTCACAAATTTCGTTATGCGATATGCCGTATAGGTAATGCGGTAAATGATAATCTATCTATCTATTTTAACGATCTTTATAACTTTTTCGATTATAACATAATAAAGATCACATAAAGATTTTTATCTATCTATTTTTTGTTGCTGTTGTTTTAAAATTTCATAAATAATAAAAATTCAATAAAAATTCATAAATAATAATAAAGATAAGGAAATGTTTGAATGCCGCACAAAATATACATATACATTATTTAATTTAAAAAGTTGTAATTTGCATTGTGCATCGCAGCACAACATATATTTTGTTTTAATATATCGTGGTTTATGTGCGCCATATGGATTATGCAATTTTTTTTTTTGAATTTATGCATATTATTAAAATCTGTTTGTATATATTTGCAATATATATATATACAAACATTTTTGTGTATTGTAACATTAAAAATTATTATAATAAATTGAAAAAATCATCGCGCAAAGTACAAAATACAAAATAAATAAATTTTTAATTATTATGTAATTAATATATAAAAATATACTGTTTAAATATCGCGATATCATACATTATTAAAAGAATCTCATGTACATATGATGAATACATTCCAAATAAATAAACCTACATATATGATGTTAAATAGACATTCATGTTGAGCATTTTATTATATATAGAAACTGCGCATACTTCTTTGAGCTTATTAACCCGCATCGATTTGATTTAAAAAAAAAAAACCACTTCATCTTCATCAAATTCTACAAATCCCTTACCGAAATTAATTTAACTGGGAAAATATATCTCTATATATATGATAATTCGTTTAGATTTGTTTGGCTTCAGTTTTAAATTTTTCATCAAACTTCAAGATTCCATCAATTTTCCATTTTTCCATTGGTTTTTTCCCCAAACAGAATGAGAAATCTCTGATGAAATCTCTGATTATGCGACCAGAGGTCAAGTGGATATGGAATCAGAAATAAGTTTCTGCAAAGTTCCAAAAGATATATAATCATTCAATTTCAAGTGCATTGGATTCCAATCCAATCCAATCAGAACAGGGATAACTCTAATCGAAGAACTTAACCAGAACAGAATCTATTATAAAAATATTGGTGACCCTGCATTATAAAATGTCTATTTTTTTTTGGTTTGAAAATGACATTTATTTATGTATAACAAAATGATTGCGAGTGTACATTAACCAATATATTGCAGTCCATCGTTATAGCTATATGACTTCCTGCTCCCATCGGAAGTTATAGGAAATTTTTGTTGATTCCTCGCGTTTGAAGAACTCCTTCAGTCAGTTTTGTCACCCATAATCACCCAATTCATCGACCCATCAATGGTCTATCAGCTGGGCTATCAATGGTCGTTTTTCGTTCAATTTCTTTGCCAATTCGCCCAGTTGTCGTCGTCGTCCTCGTTAGCGATCAGATGTAACCGTTTCATTCGGTTTTAACAGCGGTAAATAATACACGACACCCTTCTGATCCCACCAAAACAGCACAGCATAAACAACTTCTGGCAATGAATATCGCGTGATCGTGATTGTGAAGTTGATGGTTGGCCGCCGGAATCAACATATGTTGACGTTTTACGTTTAGAATTGTCGTCGTAATACACCCACTTTTCATCGCCAGTCGTGACAATTCGACTCAAAAAACTATGTTTTTTGTTCTCGCGGCAATATGTTTATGACATGCATCGATTCGTGCTTTGAGTTGATTTTTATTCATGTGGGATGTTGGATGTCCCATTTTCCTAACTTTCTGATCTTTCCCATTGAATGTCGCAAACGTCTAGAAATGGTAGAGGCATCTACATCCATACAACTCTAATGCAAGCTCTTGTTGCATTGTCGACACGAATTTTCATCCAACAATGCCTGCAATTCTTTGTCTTAAAATTTTTTTGGCTGACCTGGCCGTTCTTTGTCTTCCACTTCTGAAGCGTGCACAAACCACCATTCACAAGTTTTTGAGTTGGAGCTGGTTCACCGTAAGCTTCTACCAACCAAAATCGATAAATGCATCAGCAGCGGTTTTCCCAATAAGCAAGGTCCCAAATAATAGCTATATAGAGAAGTGTTTCCAATGAGAAATAGTGTAGAGTCGAACAGACAAGTGCACGAATGGATACCAGAAAAGGTATTTCTTATCCCTTCGTCCGACAACTGAACATCCTTCTTCTGTTTGACTGTTACTTTCATAATTTGCTGCATTTACGGTGTAATTAGTCGTACGTACGACCAACCAACTTGGGAAAATATCTACGTGTGAATAAAACACAGAGATTCGAAAATAATCGAAATTTTATACAATAGTATATATTACAATATTTTATTATTATAAGGTTCGAACCCTGCACGACTCCAAGATTTTTTTAAGAATTCTATTATAGATTAGCACTTTTAATGAATTACACCGCACCACCGGCGACGATGATGAGTCATATATTACTGATAATTTAATAGTCACCCGAATTTCAATCAATCGATGTCAATCAATCAATCAATCGTACATTAATTAATTAATAATCAACTCTATAAAATCCTTCTTTATATGTATTATGTATGTATGTATATATTCAAAACTATTATATAATAAAATATATGTTATGAATGACATTTTTGTGGGGGTGACGTACAAAAAAATCTGATAAATATATAAAGAAAACTTTCACTCTGTATGTTTCACAAAAAATAAACAAATAAAATATGTAAAAAATAAATTTAAAAAAAAAAACAACACAATTATTTGGATCCTTTTACATAGATAAGAAAAAAAAACTATAGAAAATTTTAAATAATTAATGATATACAAAAAAAAAAACATTTCTTTCTCCTCATATTGTATACATTTTGGAATGCGGTAATTCAAAAAATTTAAAACAAAACTCTATACATATCAAATTCAAATAAACGATGATGAAATAATAATAATAATAATAATATTAAGAAAAAAAATTTCAAATACACTGCACGCTATCAAAATCAAATAAAAAATTAAATGAAATTGAATTGTTTTATATATATATATATATACAAGGTGTCTACGCGTAACCACGTAAGTCTATCCGCAGTCAATATATCTATGTCGAAACCGGAGAGTGGAGTTTTCACACATTTTGCATATATGAGTTAGAAAATCCCCATAATTGTAGTAAAAACTCCCCCCATATTTTATCGTGCTTGATAAAATATAGGCCAAAATATACAGGTTTGACTTTTCAAAGTTGGTATCCGTTAAGCATAAAATGGGACGTAGGGTGCCGTAAAGAAGGAGTTAACCTCAAAATTTACCCAAAAAATTAATTGATTGAATACAATACAATGCGGGGGGTCTTCAAACATCATTTTACTAATATGATCCAGCGAAATATCTTCGAAACCGTAATGAAGGAGGTTTCGTATATGGATAGCCTTTACGTGTAAAACACCCTGTATCCGCATATATTTTGTAAAAAGGTTACCAATTATTTTTCATTTTCATTTATATACTTTCCGTCAATAAATAAATATACAGGATAAAAATCTTCAAAAATAAACAACAAAATAAAAAAAACATTTTCAAGTTATTATAATATTATTATTTTGTAAGTGTCGTCCAAACTTTCCAAATATCTATCTGCGCTGATGAATGAATGAATGAATGAATGAATGTGGGTATTTGTATTTGATTTGTATATAAAAGTTTTGTAATAAGAAGAAAAAAAAAGTAGTCTCATATTGCAAAAATCAACTGCGTTTTTTGCCATTGTAATGCGATTTGATTTGATTTACGTAAAATTCGAATTGATAATAATAATTGAATTGAAACATACAAAATCTTAATTAATATAATCTTAAACTTTTTGTGGTCGATTACAAAATTTATTTAAAATATACAAAAAGCATTACAAAAAATTTCAAGGTAAATGTTTCT
The DNA here is from genome assembly GCA_958336335.1 of Dilophus febrilis. NCBI lineage: Eukaryota > Metazoa > Arthropoda > Insecta > Diptera > Bibionidae > Dilophus > Dilophus febrilis. The sequence goes on along the minus strand of OY284468.1, from coordinate 1,862,664 downwards.
GTTTATCTTTTTTTTTCTTTTGTAATCTGGAAATTTGATTGATTTGAAAACCAAATCAACTAACAGACAAGATTTTTTTAATAAGATACATAACTAATTAATTATAATTTGATGATAGTATAAAGGGAGTATGCATTAATTTATGTGGTTTTTTTTCTCGAAAATTAAGCAAGCGATTGTTAAAAAATGGTTATACACAATCAATTATCAAAGTCTATTGTCCATTGCGGAAGCTACAACATTTTTTGCCCATCTTTCACTGGCAGTTTGTGGATTTGTCCATCCCCAAAAAAAGAACTTATCCGGCTTGGTGGTGGTGGTGAAGAACGAATCAAGCCAATTTTTGATAACCTATTCTGTGAAGTGAAGCCGGTATTCCGGTGAGGGCATTCTGGATTGATCTGAACAAGTAGTGATAATCAGAAGGGGCTATGTCTGGGATATAAGGCGGGTGAGGTAGAACTTCCCACCTACTGTGTTTTCCAAATAGTTTTGAACCGGTCGTCTTGAAACATGTGACCGAGCGTTGTCATGATGGAAAATTATAGATTCGTGTCTATGATTGCGTATTCTGGTCGTTTCTGGCCACAATCGCTCTCTGTTCAAATGTATTTTATTGTGTTCGGTAGAGGTCCCCTTCTTCTTTGATCATCTGATCCGATTTCAACAGCTCATCATAATACAACACTCACCCTTCTGATCATACCCACCAAATACAGAGCATGGACCTTGGCACCATGAACACATTCGGCTTTGCCGCGTGGATGTTGATGGTTGGCCGGCGGGCTTCACCGATATACGATTTCTTGCGCTTGGGGTTATCACGTAATGAATCCATTTCGATCATCACCAGTGTGACAATCCGATGTGAAAAAATGACTTGTTTTTGTGGCGTTGAAGTAACATATTTTCGGCGCATGCAGAATTGGCTTTGATATCTCTTGGCAATAATTCATACGACGGCACCCAATTTCCAAGGTTTTTTGGAATAAATCCCGATACTTTTAAACGTCTGGAAATGGTTGCTTGATCAACTCCCAGTGATTTTGCAAGATCTTGTTGCGTTTGGCACTTCAGGATCAAGCAATGCACTTTCAATTCTTCATTTTCATCATCTTTTTGGCTTCAAACCGGGTCGTTCATCGTCTTCTAAGTTGAAATCGCCGCCACTTTAAAACCGTATGAAAACCTGCACTTCTGGCACGTTCTTTTAGCTAGAGCATGGCCATAAATAAACCTCTACTAAAATACGATGACTTTCGGTAGCCCATTTCTTCTTCATGTTAAAGTAATGAAGAACAAGAAGAACTCCCCGCAAAAAAAAAACACTTTTTCTGGCACAAAGTTCGACTTATTGTTCCAATGAATAGAAAAAACGCTTCAATTGTTTACGCTTCAATCAAATGACATATATACTGAAAAAGACGCGCAATAACAGTACTAATAGCTTTCAAAATAATACTAGTAACGTCCACTCTTAGAAAACCGCACGAATTAATGTATAATCCCAATAGTTAAAATTGTTAAATAAAATCATTAAAATTCAATTCAATTCAATTTAATTTCAATTGTAATATAAAATATATATACATATAAAAAATTGAAGGGTTATTCATCAATCAATATATTTAATTTGTTTTTTGTTTTTTTTGCTTGATCCAATCTATAATGAGTTTTATTTGTTTATTTATCTCTTTGACTTCTTTATTATTTATATGTTTATAGGTAAATTTAAAATCTCGTATATTGCAAAATAATTTATTTACGATATTATAAATTATGTATATTTGAATATTTTGTAATTTTTCAAATTTAATATACGAATCATTCATATATCGTGACGATGACGATGACGATGACGACGAAGACGATGCGATTTGATTATTACATAAAAATTTAATAAATTTACATATTACATATACAAGATATTATTTATTTTAGTGATCACACGATATCGGTTTTTGTTCGATTGTGAGTAAACGCTCCAAAAACCCATCTTGCTGTTAGCTTTCTCATATGCAAATCATGTTCGAGTAAGATGTTGAAGAATACACGTTAATTTGAGATATTTACGATATTAACAATCTCTGTCAACTTCACTCGTTTTTGAGTTATGACTAGTTTTTGAGTTATGGCCCGACAAAGATTTCCCAAAGTTTTGCTATACTAACCCCTTATGAAAAAATGGATTTTTCACCGAAACCTTTAAGTTTGAGCTATCGGGTTGAAAACTTGTATACTTACCCTTTAAGGGATGCTGAATCCGAATAAATAGGTTTCAGAACGTTTTAGCCCTTAGTTTTTGAGTTTTGGCCCATCGAAGATTTCCCAAAGTTTTGCTATACTAACCCCTTATGAAAAAATGGATTTTTCACCGAAACCTTTAAGTTTGAGCTATCGGGCTGAAAACTTGCATACTTATGCTTTAAGGGATGCTGAATCCGAATAAATAGGTTTCAGAACGTTTTAGCCCTTAGTTTTTGAGTTATGGCCCATCGAAGATTTCCCAAAGTTTTGCTATACTAACCCCTTATGAAAAAATGGATTTTTCACCGAAACCTTTAAGTTTGAGCTATCGGGTTGAAAACTTGTATACTTACCCTTTAAGGGATGCTGAATCCGAATAAATAGGTTTCAGAACGTTTTAGCCCTTAGTTTTTGAGTTATGGCCCGACAAAGATTTCCCAAAGTTTTGCTATACTAACCCCATATGAAAAAATGGATTTTTCACCGAAACCTTTAAGTTTGAGCTATCGGGTTGAAAACTTGTATACTTATGCTTTAAGGAATGCTGAATCCGAATAAATAGGTTTCAGAACGTTTTAGCCCTTAGTTTTTGAGTTATGGCCCATCGAAGATTTCCCAAAGTTTTGCTATACTAACCCCTTATGAAAAAATGGATTTTTCACCGAAACCTTTAAGTTTGAGCTATCGGGCTGAAAACTTGTATACTTATGCTTTAAGGGATGCTGAATCCGAATAAATAGGTTTCAGAACGTTTTAGCCCTTACTTTTTGAGTTATGGCCCGACAAAGATTTCCCAAAGTTTTGCTATACTAACCCCTTATGAAAAAATGGATTTTTCACCGAAACCTTTAAGTTTGAGCTATCGGGTTGAAAACTTGTATAATTATGCTTTAAGGGATGCTGAATCCGAATAAATAGGTTTCAGAACGTTTTAGCCCTTAGTTTTTGAGTTATGGCCCATCGAAGATTTCCCAAAGTTTTGCTATACTAACCCCTTATGAAAAAATGGATTTTTCACCGAAACCTTTAAGTTTGAGCTATCGGGGTGAAAACTTGCATACTTATGCTTTAAGGGATGCTGAATCCGAATAAATAGGTTTCAGAACGTTTTAGCCCTTAGTTTTTGAGTTATGGCCCGACAAAGATTTCCCAAAGTTTTGCTATACTAACCCATTATGAAAAAATGGATTTTTCACCGAAACCTTTAAGTTTGAGCTATCGGGCTGAAAACTTGTATACTTATGCTTTAACGGATGCTGAATCCGAATAAATAGGTTTCAGAACGTTTTAGCCCTTAGTTTTTGAGTTATGGCCTGACAAAGATTTCCCAAAGTTTTGCTATACTAACCCCTTATGAAAAAATGGATTTTTCACCGAAACCTTTAAGTTTGAGCTATCGGGCTGAAAACTTGTATACTTATGCTTTAAGGGATGCTGAATCCGAATAATTTTTTCACCATCATTCAAAACAATATCATGGATTTTGTCATGGCCATTTCTTTGTTGGTTCTTTGTTGGTCATCTCTTTAGGTCTTCCCGGTCATGGTATTGTTTCGGTGCATGTAAGTTTTTATTTGGAAAAATCCGACATAAAATTTAGAATTTATCCCATAAAATTTTCACTGCATCAATTTTCACACAAATGACAGGGATTTATTACTCATTCATTCATTCATCAACAAAATTTTAATGATCAAAAACAAGTTTGCGAGCTTATATCAACGACAACAACGACAACTTATAATTTTAGTAATCATGAAAAAAAAAATCCCCCATGACTTTTTTTTAAACACGATACTTATTTTGACTCTTAAAACTTGATGACTTTTGACATTATCACAAAATATAAAATATGGTATAATCCAACAATAATAATAATAATTATTATAATTAATTATATAATATATAAATAATAATTAAGGAACATCAACATCAAGCTTTAAAAATCGCTGCCAGCAAAACAATTTTTTTTTTTGTTTTTTAATCGCATATATATTGTAATAAACTTACAATATATATATATATAAATAAATAAATAAATCATGCGATGCGATTAAATAAAATGTTTTATTATTATATACCTCACAGAAGATTTTGGATGCGACGCGAGTGGCTTAATAATAATAATAATAATAAATATGTAGGTAATAAAATAAAATAATAGCACACACATAAGAAAATGAAGAGAATGTCATAGATAATATATATAAATAAATAAATAGTGTTTAATTTAAATAAAAAAAATATTTATTGCATAAAAATCTTGTTTCCCCATCTATTTTTTTGTTATTTTTAAACAATGTTCATTTGAATTTCTATCAGGGCCGCGCCACTACATATAAGATATTGGTGCAAAAGAACCACGCACGCCGTTGTCTAGGGCCCCGCTGAAAGCGCGATTAGATATTTTATTTATCTTATAAAATTTCTGTTCGAAAGCAAAATTCTTCAAACAAAATAAAACGGGCGACGACCGGCAGAGTATTTATAAAAAAACAGAATATATGATAGATGTTGTTTAAATCGAACTGATCAATTAAACTTAGAGGCTTGCCAGATTTTCCTTAGCTCCGTTTTAGAATATTTTATTTTTTAAGGTTCTTTTTTAGTTTGTTTCCAAATTAGACTATGCAATTTTTTTTTGCAAACTATGGATAAAATCAATCAGAATCCGAGTCTTACGGAAATCTTGCGTCGAATTCATAATTCTTTATCTTTATCCTTATTCGATTATATAATTCTTATCATAATTCTTTATCATTATTCCAAAACTAAACTTAAATAAAATTCATTGTTTATAATACAATTAAAAAAAAAAAAATCACTCAACAAATTCGCTTTTTTTGTGGGACTTTTTTTTTGAGAAATTGTGGGACGTCTGGCCGAATCGTCTAATTAATAATCTCCATTTATCATAAAAAAACGTTAGTCTTCATTTCAATAATATGTATTAAATAACAAAATGAACAACAAGTCAGCTAATGTGGTAAATATTTCATTTAAAAATGCATTCACACAACAAGTGCACTAATTAATGGGTATTCAATTGTCTAAAAAAAAAAAAAACATTTATGCATTTACGGACTGTGTTTCAGGGTGCTATATATTTTATTGTTTGAGCCATCGCAGGCCATCGCATACATGCATATTTATTGTTATATATATCGTTTCGTTTTATGTTGTTATATGTGAAAAAGATATGCAAAATTACATTAGTTGCGTTCCATTCATCAATTACCGGGAGTAGTTTGGAATAGAAAAGAGTAGATTTTTTCTACTCCAAACTACTCTTTGTTCTAAAACGGAGTAGATAAGAGTAGAAAAGAGTAGATTTTTTCTACTCCAAACTACTCTTTGCTTCAAAACGGAGTAGAAAAGATTAGAAAAGAGTAGATTTTTTCTACTACTCCAAACTACTCTTTGCTTCAAAACGGAGTAGTTCGGCGTACCAAAATCTATTCTTTTCTACTCTTATCTACTCTTACCTACTCCTTGAAATTGAATGGAACACAACTAATTATATAAAATTTTTTATCACATTTATAATAATAATAATAGATATATCAATTAATTCACGTATTTTTTTAACTCGAATAAAATTAAAACGCGTATAGAGACTTGATTCATTCAAAAAAAAAAAAAAAACTAAAATTTACATGATCGATTATTGATTTGAATTAAAAAATATTTTATTTCTAATTTTTATATATAAATAACACACGAAATATAATGGCATGTCGAATCTTTAATACATATACGTTAAAAATAATTATTAAAAAAATTAATTAATTAATTAATTAATTAATTAATTTAAAAAAAAAACTCACTTATTTAAAAATTTCATTTTTGGTTGATTTTCTGGTTTGATTTTGTTCGAAAGCGCGTATACTTTAAATAATTTTTATTTAAAAAAATAAAACACACTCAAAAAAATTAATTAACTTTTAATTATAATTAAATACCTAATTTTCTTAATTCAAAAAAAAAAAAAACCAAAATGCAAACGAATCAAATTTTAATTAATTATTATAAAAATTAATTTAATATTAAATTTGTTTTGTTTTAAAACTATAAAACTCTTTAAACTTTTTTTTTAAAATTTTAAATACACCTTAACTTTTACGTTAACCAACAGCGAATGATTGAAGATTGAAATTATAAAAATTAAATAAATTTTATTAAAATAATTAAAATTACTTGTGTTTGTCTGTCTGTCTCTATCTCTCTGTATATATGGTTTGCCTGTGTGAGTTTTGGAGTTTTTTTTTGAATTTTTGAAGCGATTTATGCGATTTATGTATTTGTGTTGATTAAAAATCTTGAAATTCTTAAGTGAAAGGTGATATTTTATTAAAAAAAAGTTATATTTGGTAGAAGAAATATATATATGTATGTATGTATGTATGTATATTAATATCTTGTTTGGTTTGCATGCGGTGTGTTAATGCTCTGATGCATTCTGTCTTGCACATATATATTGTATATTTAAATAACATAACATAACATAATCAATAATCATAATAATAATAATAATAATAATAATAATAATGGGCACATTTTAATAGTAAATAAAATAAATTATTTGTATATATATATAAATTACAAATTTATATTTTTTTTTTTTAACCTTTTAACCAACATACACAATAAGTAACAATATATTTATTTAAATAAATTTTTTTTTTTTTAAATTAGGTTTATCACTTAATTTCAATGTTGTTTAGATAATTAAGAAAATTAAACAGAGAATTTCATTTATAGAAAATTAAGATAAAATTCGTTATAGAAAATTAGATAAAATTTCATTTATAGAAAGTTATGCAGAGAATTTTGTTTATTGAAAATTATTCAGAAAATTTCCCGTTCAGAGAAAATTAGATAAAAATCCCTAATGAAAATTATACAGAGAAATTTTCCTTTATAGGAAATTATTCAGAGAATTTCCTTTTTAGAATATTCTGGAGAGAATTTCCTTTTTTAGAAAATTCTGCAGAGAATTTCCTTTTTAGAAAGTTATGCAGAGAATTTCCTTTATAGAAAATTATCCAGAGAATTCCCTTCAGAGAAAATTAGATAAAAATCCCCATATAGAAAATTATACCGAGAATTTCCCTTACAGAAAATTATTCAGAGAATTTCCCTTCATAGAAAATTAGATAAAAATCCCCATATAGAAAATTATACGGAGAATTTCCTTTATAGAAAATTATTCAGAGAATTTCCTTTATAGAATATTCTGGAGAGAATTTCCTTTTTTAGAAAATTATTCAGAGAATTTCGTTTATTGAAAATTATACTGAAAATTAGCTAAATTTTCCCTTAAGAACATTAAACAGAATTTCCTTTAAGGATAAAAAATAAAAAATTAGATAAAAATCCCCATATAGAAAATTATACGGAGAATTTCCCCTACAGAAAGTTACACAGAGAATTTCCTTCATAGAAAATTAGATAACAATCCCTAATTAAAAATTATACGGAGAAATTTTCCTTTATAGAAAATTATTCAGAGAATTTCCCTTTCAGAAAATTGGATAAAAATCCCTAATGAAAATTATACAGAGATTTTCCTTTACAGAAAATTATACAGAGAATTTCCCTTATAGAAAATTCAACAGAATTTCTTACAGAAACATGCCTTAGAGATGTTCTGCATAAAATATTGGACTATGTTTCCTTGGACGAATCCATTCTAATATGAAAATCTTCCAAGATTTCCTTTATAGAATATTCTGCAGAGAATTTCCTTTATTGAAAATTTTTCAGGGAATTTCCTTTATAGAAAATTATGCAGGGAATTTCCTTTATAGAAAATTTTAGAGAGAATTTCCTACAGAAAATGATTGAGAATTTCCTATTGTGAATTAGATAAAAAAAACCCCATAGAAAATTATTCAGAGAATTTCCTTTATAGAAAATTATTCAGAGCATTTCCTTCATAGAAAATTATACAGAGAATTTCTTATAGAAACTTGCCCTTGAGATGCTTTGCATAAAATATTGGATCATGTTTCCCCAGACGAATCACTTCAAATATGAGAATCTTTCAAGATTACCTTTATAGAAAATTATTCGGAGATTTTCCCTTACAGAAAATTATTCAGAGAATTTCCTTCATTCAAAAATTATACGGAGAATTTCCCTCATAGAAAATTATACGGAGAATTTCCTTCATAGAAAATTATTCAGAGAATTTCCTTTATAGAAAATTCAACAGAATTTCTTACAGAAACATGCCTTATAGAGACAGGGCCGCCACTACATACAGGCGTCGTTGTCAAGGGCGATTAAAACGATTAGATATTTTTAATAATAATATAAAATTTCTGTTCTACAGAAAATTATTGAAAACAGAAAACTTACACCGAAGACAGATAGATTAAACTAAGACGTATCAGATAAATTCCAAAAATTACCACATCAAATTGGGTTTTTGTGGGACTTTTACAGAAATTATGCGGGTAATCCTAATTACAATCCATTTACAAAATAACTATAACTGATCCTTATTTTCAGTGATATATTTTAAATAACAAAATGAACAACAAATCAGTTATTGTGGTAAATATTTCATTCAAACGCAGTCACAAATACACGAACAAATGAGAATTTAATCGTCTTAAAACCGCATTTATGCATTTACCGATCATAGCGTTTCCGGGCGCTATATTTTTGATTATTTAGGGCCAGGTGCCTACATGTTCTAAAGCGGGGGCCTGCTTAGAGATGTTCTGCATAACACATTGGACTATGTTTGCGTTGGACGATAATCACTTCAAATATGAGAACCTTTATAGAAAATTATGCAGAGAATTTCCTTTATAGAAAATTATTCAGAGAATTTCGTTTATAGAAAATTATCCAGGGCATTTCCTTTTAAGAAAATTATTCGGAGAATTTCCTTCATAGAAAGTTTTAGTGAGAATTTCCTAAAGAAAATGAATGAGAATTTCCTATTGTGAATTAGAAAAACCCCTATAGAAAATTATTCAGAGCCTTTTTTCTTTATAGAAAATTATTCAGAGCCTTTTTCCTTTATAGAAAATTCACCAGAGAATTTTCTTTTTTATAGAAAATTCAACTTCGAATTTCTTACAGAAAAACATTTTATAAAATCAATTTCTGATAGCAATTTACTGCGAGCATAAGTCCCACAAATGTTTTTGAAAATATTTTTAGCGAAAATTTGTTTTTAATTTACTTCTTATAAAAGGTACTATGTGAAATATTGTATTAGATCGTTAGATTCGTTCGCTCTGGGACACATCGCTCTGGGACGCAAATGAGCGTTTCCAAGGGGTTTTTTTTTTAACGATTTTACAATGGTTTCTTGAACCAATTTGTTAACCAATCATTTTGAAATGTATACACGGTTAATTGTGTTAATTGTCTTATAATATAGAGATGATCTCCATAAAATTTCTATTGGACTAGGACTAGGGTTTACTTGTACGAATCGCTTTAGATATATGAGAATTGATAACAAACAAAAACAAAAAGACTTATTTATTTATTTATATAAATATATTTATATATTTATTATATAATTATTATTAATTTTCTTACACAATAAACATATTTTTAGATACCAAAAAAACAAAAAAAAATATATAACATTAAAAAATTGATAGAAGAATATTTATAAAATATATATATGTATATTTAGCGTCCTCCAAATTCTCCTCTCCTCTTTCATCTACCACACGTCCACACGTTCCATCTGATCCTCATTAACACATCCTATTCCTCCTGCTCCTCAGACTACTACGCTGACAGACTATTGACATGTCGAAAGTGCATGAACAGCCGTTGCAACATTTACATTACCCGTTGGATAACCACCCCGATTAATAACATGTGGAATAGTTTTTGGTACCATTCTATAAGAAGAAATATTCAATTTCAATAAAATAAATCCATTCATAAAAATTCTGATCAACTATAATATAAATCAACGAAGTTAAAATTATCCAATTCCAATGCTACGGAATCATACTTACGTAATACAATCGATAACGGGACAAACGGATAAACAAAGTGTACAACCGGTACAATCATCGGTGACATTTGGAATATGTGTTTCTGAATCGAATGTAATCGCTTGATAACCGGAATCGGCACATGCCATATAACATTTACCACAATTTATACATAAATCCTTTTAAAACCAGATCAAAAAAAAAAAAAAACGTATAATTAATAATTTCCCATAATTGAAAAATGATTAAACAGGATCAATTATTATTATTATTATTATTCAAGACTTACATCATCAATGAGTGCAACAACTTGTTTTTTATTATCTAAACGTTTATAGGCACCGATATGTGGTAATGATAAACCAATAATATCATTGATTTTCGGAACTGGTTTTATTTCAATAACATCAATTTGTGTGTGCGTCATCCGATTTTGTTCATTTTCATTTAAAATTACCTCTGCATTACCATTTAAATGACCTGTTATTCATTATTATTATTATTATTATTAGAGGTCACAAATTAATATATTAGTTTAATTGATATTCCGGATCTTACCATTTGTTATCGGTCCATTTTTTAATAATTGTTCGGCCAGTAATTGTTCACGTTTTTCTTTGTACGGTCCAAAATGTACTAATGGTTGACCATTTTCATCACGTATATGCTGAACGGGTTTACCTTTTTGATTTTTAAACGTTGGCGGTGATTGACCATCCCATAATTCTGATGAAATTGGTGGTGGATTTGCCTTTAAATACAATAGGGTTTGTAGTCCCGTACAATAATCTTGTATCAATGTAAAATCTTGATTTTGTACGGCTGAACAAACCTGTGCGTAAATTAATAAATGAATTCAGGATTATATAATTTAAGATTAGAATATTTTTAATTGTGTTAAAGGTAGTAAATCCCCCCAAAAACACTTGACCGCTCGACAAGGCATTGTGCTTAATAATAGAGTCTGAATCTATTCCATATTTATATACATTCATTGTCTGTCTGGAAGGAAATGGCGGAGAAGATCCTAAAACAAGTATCGTCCTTTACGATTTTTCATTCTATATTCTATAGATTAGCTATATGAGAGAATGGTGTCCGCGCGGTTAAATATGTTTTCACTATCCAAGAGGGTTCATTTTATTTAGACTGAGAATTTGTTTTTCTTAACCCCCTTTTGAATATGCCGAAATAAAGAGTTTCCAATGCCTAAACACCCATCAGTGTCATTCCAACAACAACAACAACAATAACTTCTGAGACTCCGGAAAAAGCATTTCCCTTATTCTTGCCTTAATCACTATGCATTAGCTATGACTCATCAGAATTGTCTTGAGGGAACATAGCCCCAATTTTACTGTTTCTATTGTATCTGTTCTCTTGTTTCGTTGACTGCTCACACTTATAATTGCTTAAAAAAAACAAAAACCAACTCACTTGTAAAACACTGGCACCACATTGTAAAAATTGTAATGCAACATCGGCCGAATCAATGCCACCGATGCCCAAAATGGGAAATGCAGGTAATGCATTACCAATGGACGATATGGCTTTAAGTGCTTGTGGTCGTGTTGCATTACCGGATACACCACCGTATGTTGTTAATTTTGCTGAACCTACGGCTGGCCATGGGGCACCATCAGCCCGTACTGACATTAAACCTTGAACGGTATTAATGGCTGATACACCATCGGCATTGCCTTTATGGGCAGCCCGTGCAATCGATACAATATCCGTAATGTTTGGCGTTAACTTAACAAAAAATGGTATTTTAACGGCAGCGCGTACCCACAACGATATATTATAGACAAGTTCAGGATCTTGACCACATGCTAAACCCATACCCGATTCACCCATACCATGAGGACATGATAAATTTAATTCAAGTGCATCGGCACCGGCCGCTTCCGTTCGCGTTGCCAATTCAATCCAATCATCACGATTATACGAACACATAATGCTAGCAATTACGATTTTTTTCGGGAAATCACGTTTCAATTCGGTAATACTTTGTAGCCAATAATTACAACATTTTTCCGATATCAATTCAATGTTTAAGAATGCACCTTGTTGTGGTCCGAATGTATGACCCGATGTTACACCACGTATTATTCGTGGTGATACATTCGTTACTGTGTCCTTATCGAGTGCATACGTTTTGGTGACGGCAAATCCCCAGCCCTGTTCAAAGGCCCGCCGAATCATATTCGATGCGGTTGTTGGTGGGGCGGATGCCAATCCAAATGGATTTTCAAATGTAAGACCACACATTTTTACTGATATATCTACTAAATCAACATTTGTATAAAATAATGGTAATTCTGGTGTGGTCCCTTCAAACGGTATGTCCTGTTAAAAATATAATATAAATAAATTAATGTAATATCTTTTGTGATAAAAAGAAAGAAGGGGGTATGAACTGAGACAACTATAGAGTGGACATGAGCCTTTTAACAGTTACCTGCACATACAAAATCCATGAGGTCAGATCTTAAAAGTGTATAGATCTTGGAAATAGGAAATAAAGAGACGTCTGTACATTTAATGTTTGAATGTGACGGTCTTGAATGTGAAGGAAACGAAGAGACAAAGGTCTTACCTGTAAATAGCAATGCATATACCATGCAGCTGTTTTTCCATCATTTACCGATTCAACGGTTGTATCAGCCGAACCGGCCAAATCACCACCACAAAATACATTCGATAATTTTGTTTGATGTGTATTCAAATCGACAATCGGTAAATTCCATTTATTTAATGGTACCGGTGATAATGCCTTAATCACTATAGTAGTAATTAAATAAACCAAAATTAAATTGAAATTTTATAAAAATGGAATTTCAACGAATTTCAAAGACCTACTCTCTTGATCGTTCAGACCAGAACCAAATGCTGATATAACATAATTTGCTTTTAAAATTGTTGTTTGATCGGTATCTTCAATCCATTCACCTGATTCCGTTTGTTCCGTTCGACAGAATTCAACGGAAATTATCTTTATTTATGAAAAAAAAAATTAGTTTATTAAAACAATTGGGATGTTCAATTCACGTAATGCTTAAAACACTTACACGATTATCTTTAACATTAACTTTTATCGGTGACATAAATGGTATTAATTCACATTTTTCTTCACGTGCTAAGTCTACCTGAAATTACAATACAAGATATACAAGAAATTAGATACAAGACAATTGCAGAAAAACACTATAATAAAATTTCCAAATCTTATTATAATATAATTAATTTGTATTTACCTCTTCCGGTACGGCTCTAATATTTGAACTACCCTTACGAAAAACAACAAAAACTTTACGAGCACCACAACGTAATGCCGATGTAGCACAATCAAATGCTGTATCGCCAGCACCCAATACAATAACATTACCATGTAATTGTGGTAAATTTGATGAGGCGCCAGCAGCAGCAGCAGCTTTACAAGCACATAATCCTTTGGTTTAAAAAAGAGAAAAGTGAAGAATTTTGATTAGAGCATATAAAATGAAAAGAAATCTTGGAACTCCGTGCCGTTAAAAAATTTGGTATAATTATAATTTACCTGATTTACTGCCATCGGCAACTTGTGGTAGAAAATTTTTCGATGTATAAAAACCATGCTCTTCCGTTAAACCCTTAAACATTGGATTAATTGTTGGTTGTGGTAATCCAATACCTAAAAATATCCCATCAACACCTTGATCAATTAAACTCTATATATATATATATAAAATTAAATTAAATTAAAAATCGAATTGATAATTGATAATGTAATGTATTAATAAGTTTTAGTGCATTTTTTTTTATGTTTTTACCTGTACTGTAATATCATCCATTGATAGGCTACGTCCCATTTCAAATTTAACATTTAAATCTTTAACCAATTGAATTTCAAAGTCAACAACGTCAATGGGCAAACGATATTGTGGTATTTCGGATGCACTTAATCCACCCAAGTATGTACGTTTTTCATAAACGGTAATGTCCCGATAACCTAAACGTGCTAAAAATGTGGCACATGACAGGGAGGCTGGACCACCGCCCAACAATACAATTCGTTTATTTGGTAATGGTAATGGTGGTTGATTTGGTGGTCGTATTTGACGTAATCCCATTTGTTTGAAAACATCCGTTGCGTATTGCTGAAGACCACCGATATTTATGGGACCCTCTTCCGATGCCTGTAAATTACAACCACCAACACATAAATCACTTGTCGGACAAACCATACCGCACGTTAAACCCAATGGATTATCGGAAAATATTGCTTTAGCCGCTCCATAATAATTACGATTTGCAATACTTGTAATAAAACTTTTAACATCCAATTGTGTTGGACATGATTTTTGACATGGGGCATCGGCACATTTTAAACAACGGGCTGCCTCACGCAATGCACCGCGTTCCGATAATGTTGTATGTTTTATATCGGAAAAATCATTTGTCAATGGGGTTGAACATGATGATTGACAACCGCCATTGCCATTGCCGCCAGCTTTATCTGTATTTCGTTTCCAATGATGTTTATTTGTTTTCGTTACAATGGACGGTACCAATGATCCTTTTGTTTGTACCCTTGGATTCAATGTCAGTAGATTCTATTTTGAATTTTGTTTTGGAATATATGAATTTTTTTTAGTTTTTTCTTCTTCTTCCTATATTTTATTGTTTTGTTTAAAATATTATTCGTTATATATTGAAATAGAGTGATTGATAACCTTTTTTTTTTTTTTTTTTGAATGCTTTGAAACGTTGGTCATAGAGTAGAGTATATAAAACACAAACAAAAAACAAACAAATTGTTATCTGCCTTTTTATTTTTTGTTTATTTATTGCGGGATAGATAACCAAATAAAATAATAATAATACAAATAATTGAGGAACTCAATAATAAATACATATGTTTTTCAAATTTCATAATGAATTATGTTAATGAAATATAATTCTTATTTTATGACGACGCGACAAATTGATTGATTAAATATTTTTAATTTTAATTTGTATATGATCGGATTTTATTTAACGTTTTTACCAATCGAATTTATATCAAATATTGACGTTTTTGGTGGAATCACAATTGAATATTTCCTGTAGGAAAACTGTACAAAGATTTTGGTCTATAGGAAAATTCCCAAGATGTTTTCTATAGGAAAATTGAAAAGATTTACTCTAAAAAAACTACAAAACTCTTTCTGTAAGAAAACCGGCAACGATTTTCAATAGGAAGATTCACAAAAGCTTTTCTTTATAGGAAAAACGGCAAAGATTTTCTGTTTGAAAACTATCTATACTTAAAGGAAAACTATACAAAGATTTTCTCTGTAGGAAATTTGTAAAAAATGTCTCTATATGAAAGATTACAAAGATTTTATCTATAGGAAAACTTTGCAAAGATTTTCTGCATTAGATGATTTAAAACGATCTTATCCATAGGAAAACTGCGACGATTTTTCTATAGGAAAAGTTTGCAAAGATATTTCTATAGGGAACTTTGCAAAGATTTTTCTATAGGAAAACTGCAAAGATTTTTCTATAGGAAAACTGCAAAGATGTTCTCTATAGGAAAACTGCAAAGATGTTCTCTATAGGAAAACTGCAAAGATGTTCTCTATAGGAAAACTGCAAAGATCTTCTCTATAGGAAAACTGCAAAGATCTTCTCTATAGGAAAACTGTAAAGATCTTCTCTATAGGAAAACTGCAAAGATCTTCTATAGGAAAACTTGCCGGATTTTCTATAGGAAAACTTGCCGGATTTTCTATAGGAAAACTTTCCGGATTTGCTAAAGGAAAACTTTCCGGATTTCCTAAAGGAAAACTTTAAAGATTTTCTGCATTAGAAGACTTCAAAGATCTTCTCTATAGGAAAACTCTGCAAAGATCTTCTCTATAGGAAAGCTGCTGAGAGATTTTCTATAGGAAAACGTAAAAGATTTTCTGTTTGAAAGCTATCTACTTAAAGGAAAACTTTGCAAAGATTATCTCTAGAGGAAATCTGTAAAAAATGTCTCTATATGAAAGATTACAAAGATTTTATCTATAGGAAAACTTTGCAAAGAATTTCTGCATTAGAAGATTTCAAAGATCTTCTCTATCGGAAAATTACAAAGTTGTTCTATAGGAAAACTTTGGAAAGATGTTCTCTATAGGAAAACTTCAAAGATTTTCTGCATTAGATGACTTCAAAGATCTCCTCTATATAGGAAAACTGCAAAGATTTTCTATAGGAAAACTTTCCGGATTTGCTAAAGGAAAACTTTAAAGATTTTCTGCATCAGAAGATTTCAAAGATCTTCTCTATAGGAAAGCTGCTGAGAGATTTTCTATAGGAAAACGGCAAAGATTTTCTCTATACGAAATCTTTGCAAAGATTTTTCTATAGGAAAACTTTGCAAAGATTTTTCTATAGGAAAACTTTGCAAAGATTTTTCTATAGGAAAACTTTGCAAAGATTTTTCTATAGGAAAACTTTGCAAAGATTTTTCTATAGGAAAACTTTGCAAAGATTTTTCTATAGGAAAACTTTGCAAAGATTTTTCTATAGGAAAACTTTGCAAAGATTTTTCTATAGGAAAACTTTGCAAAGATTTTTCTATAGGAAAACTTTGCAAAGATTTTTCTATAGGAAAACTTTGCAAAGATTTTCTATAAGAAAACTTGACGGATTTTCTATAAGAAAGCTGCTGAGATTTTCTATAGGAACACTTGCAGGAATTTCTATAAGAAAGCTGCTGAGATTTTCTATAGGAACACTTGCAGGAATTTCTGTAAGAAGAATAACCTTAGGAATGATTGAATGACATTTGAGAACTTTCCAAAGATCATGGTACAGATCTTTAGTATACTTTATATTAAAAGTGAAAACAAAAGTTTAACCAAATCAATTAGTGCAATTGAGATTTCTTGAAAATTCCCATAATTCGTGTTCAATTTTACTATATATAGGGATTTATATATTCCATTGAAACTGACATCATTTGTAAAATATTGTAATATATTGGTTTCTATTTGGACGGATAATTGCGAGTTAGAATTAAGAATTTTCCCGATTTTTTGTGATGTACTCGCTATATATGAAAATGATTTACCAAATGACTGTAAGCCTCTTATTCAACCTCCTCCAAATTTCTTAAGATAAGATTACAGAGATCAAAAAAACTCTATTATATATAAAGTATTTCAATTTATTTCCCACTTATGAATAGATTACGCTATTCTTAATTTTAATAGAATTAGCAATGGATATAATTTTTGATTATTATATATGTACAATTTCCTGGTATTTTATAAGATTAAAATTAAATTATTGTTAAAATTAAAATTATCTTATCAAAGTAAATTTGCCAATTTTGTATTAAAAATTAAATAAAGTGCAATAAACTGTGTCATTGTTTATTGATAAAAGAAAGTCATTGAGATAAAGAAATATAGTCAAAAAGAAACGTGTGACTTTTAAGTATATGTGAATTAAGTGATTGGGGAAATTCTCTCACTTAACATATATGATATGCATCAAGAGACTTTACGAAGAACACCACACAGTGTGGACTAACAATTCTGTTAACAGTTGTATTAATTAATACTCTTTATATAAAACTTTTGTAAAATATGTATATTGTATACAAACCTCAATATCTGGTAAATCTTTACTGACACATGTCATCCCATTAATTGCTGGTGGACTCATTTTTTTCCTATACTGAACTTCTTTTGTTTCTTCTGCTTTCGTTTTTTTACGATTTATTATATTGTATATATTGTGTAATTCGCTGGTCGTCTGAAAATTATAAAATAAAAAAATTAATACATTTCAATATCTATGTATATGATTGATTATTTGAGATTTTTTATTTGATCCGTGTACGAATTGCAGTAGGCCAGAACCTATAGAAAATTCATCGTCATCTGAACAAAATCTATATAAGAAATTGGTCTTTTTTTCCTATTGCCTGTTTTGTATATGTTACATCTAAAAATATTTAGAATTTACAGGCTTCATTATTGGGTTTAGTTTTTTTTTTTTTGATTTCATTTTCCCTATCTATTTTAATGTTCAACTTTTTGTTATGCAGTTAGTTAGGCTCTCAGCTGACGATGGGTGAGATTCAAAGAGGTTTTGGAATGAAATCATAAAAAATGTCTATCCGTTCAAAAGTGAATTCAAATGATTATAGTAAATTATTGTCAATTGATTCAAAAGTCAAATTACACATACAAAAGTAGCGCCGTGAATTCTTGTGAATCCAAAACGTTGATGAAAGTCTCTCAAACCCATTCGTTTCAGAAATGAAACGGCTTCTGTTAATCGGAAGGGATTATTATATAGAGATAACTATAGTTTGGTTTCTAACGACAATCGACTGGCAATTGAAAACTTTTTAGAGGTTTGCTATGATAAATTGGGAAAGTTTTTGGTAATGTGGGGGGGGGGGATTTTTTTCTGATAAACCATTCCATTTCAGGATCAGTTCGACCAATACAAATTTGAAGGTATTTCTGTTTAAATTTAGTAATATTATAGATATTACGACAAACTACGACATAGTCTTTGAAACATTCGAATGCACGGATTCGCACTATTTGAATATGTTTTTGTGATTATAGTAAAGTTTTTAATTATTGCAAATACAAATTTGATCTAATTTATTTCAACATCTATATATGATTTTTATTTTAGAAACATTTAATTCATTTTATATACATTTTGAATTGTTGGAATTGATCTTTGACCTTTTTTGCTTTCTATCTATCTATCTATATTGATATCTTATATAATAAATTCTATATATTTATATATGCTATTTATATGATTATTTAATACGATTTTAAGATGTGGTTAGACTTTATGCAATATTATGGCTGTCGGCATTCAATATTTTCTATAGTATTTACTGGGCCGCCGCTACATACAAGATATTGGTGCTGCGAACGAACCAGGCGCCGTTGGGGCGTAGGGGCGCCGTAAACGATCAGATATTTTAAATAATAATAAAGCAAATTCTTAGAGTTCTTAGAGAGAAAATTTCTGGAACAAAGAACTACGGACCGAGAGATAACTGATAAATTAAATTTATGCTTGCCAGATTTTTGCCTAGAGCTCCTTGTGGGACACATACCTTATGTTTTGAATTTGAAGCGCCTAAAAAATAAATTAATAGGTTTGTGATCTTGTGATGTTTCAGGACGCTTTATTTTATATTAATTGAACCAGGCCCATAAATGGGCTAAAACGGGCCTGAGTATTTAATTAATTTTTTTTATATATTTCAAACGATAAATTATATAATAAATAAGTTAAATACGTCTTAATCTTAATCTCAATATATATAAATAAATAATAATAATAATATATTGTATTATTAAATTCTTGGTAAATTGTTTCAAAAATTAATTATATATTTCTGTTATCAGCAGCAGTACGACGCGTAACATAAAAATGAAAAAAAAAAAACAGATAACGCGTTTTTGTTTGTTTAATTAAATTTTGTATAGCGTTTAATTATACATAAAGTACACGCAAATTGTTAGGATTTATGGAAGACCAAAATCTATAAATTATATACGCAGCAGCATAATAATCATTTCTATATATGTATATATTGTGAGTTAGTGAGTTCTTAAAAGTGATCGCAAAAAATGTAATTAATTTTTAATTTTAACAGCATATATTATCGATTTTATGATTGATAATTGATAGATAGATAGATATACAATAATTTTTCCATTTGGATTCTCAATTTTAACGACTGATTCATTTGATTTCATTTAATCGGGTACGCCACTATAATCTCCTTTGTATAACGTCATCTCCTTTAATGTCCTTTGATATGACAGCCTCCATTCTCTTATACAGACCTCTGCTGTTTTTTGAGTTCCTTATATTTCAATGATTGTTCCTTTGAATTCTTCATTCCTTCCTACTCCTTCTATTGTAATTTTCTAATCCGATTTTTTAACTTTGTTTTATTAATATGCGACCACATAACCGCAATGATTCTATTACCGTACTTAAATCAAGACTTTTAAGCGATGTCGATTTCTAAAAATGCGGATTTCTAAACACATTTCTTTATAGCTTCGAACCGCATAGTGTTTATAGTTGCTTTATTAGTGCTTTTTTTGTGGTGGAGCAACGTCGTTTTATTATTAAAATGTGCGTATTCGTCATTTGACTTTAAATATACAATAGTTAGTTTAATATAGTCGCGGATGGCAAAAGCTATATTAAGTCACATTTAATATAAGAATGTATTTTTGCCGGAGTTATCCCCAGGAGGGCCGCCACTATACATACAATTGATATTGGTGCCAATGAACCAGAGGCGCCATTGTC
Organism: Dilophus febrilis; assembly: GCA_958336335.1. Lineage (NCBI taxonomy): Eukaryota > Metazoa > Arthropoda > Insecta > Diptera > Bibionidae > Dilophus > Dilophus febrilis. Next base: position 1,842,109 of record OY284468.1, on the reverse strand, counting down.
AAGAGGCGCTGTCAAAACGATTAGATATTTTAAATAATATAAAATTTCTGTTTTAAAGAAAATTTATGAAACAAAACTTACACAGAAGACAGATAGAGTAAACTAAGACTTCAAATCAAATATTTCCAAAATTACCACAACAAATTGGGTTTTTTTGGGACTTTTACAGAAATTATGCGGGTAATCCCCTGGTAATCCTAATTACAATCCGTTTACCAAATAACTATAACTGATCCTTATTTTCAGTGATATATTTTAAATAAATAACAAAATGAACAACAAGTCAGCTAATGAATGTGGTAAATATTTCATTCAAACGCAGTCACAAATACACGAACAAATGAGAATTTTAGGCGTCTTAAAACCGCATTTATGCATTTACCGATCATAGCGTTCCCGGGCGCTATATTTTTGATTATTTGAGCCAGTCAGGGGCTACAGGGGCTAAAACGGACCTGGTTATCCTCCTATATACGTACCCCCTTCAATGAAATGTAAATTCCCAACTGACGCCTTTTTGCAACCGAAATAAACAAACCCAACACTATGTAATGGAATGTTTTTAAAAGTTTTTGTTTTTTTACTTCTGCGTTTCCGCAATTGTTCAAATTATCATTTTATGTAACCAAAATTAGTAGGATGAAAAAAATTATTGTTTAAAGTCCTTTCTCGCGTCATCTGAAAATCGAGCATTTCGAATAAAATAGTATATATATGGTAGGTTTCTGATATTATATACTGGTTATAGACTAGAATATAGATAAGATAATTTTCAAGGCACGTGTAATTTCCTTTATTATTATCATTATTTAAATTTTTAAATAATCACAAACCCAACATAAAACTCACATATTGTTTTAAGTAAAGTAAGTTTTTATTTGATATTTTGTTATCTATATTATTGTACAAATTTTGATGCGTAAAACAAAAATAGTTACTTTACCTTTTTTTTTTGGTTTTTTATCTATAATATTTTGAACTGAATTCACGTTTATTGTTGATTCAATTAAAATTTTTGCGTATTTATACACATAATATATTTGATTGATAAAGGTTATATTATATTATAATTGTATAATAAATAAATTATCTAAATATGTTAATATAATTTTTTCTAAAAAAAAACCCCCCACACTCGCGCAATTTTGTATATATAAAAAACTATAAAACACTTTAATTTTTTTGCAAAACTAAGTCCCACACACACAAACACACACGACAGAACATTTATTTATTGATTCACTTCTCAATTAAATCAATCAATTCACTATATATAGAATATTTTTTTTGTTATTTAATAAACAATAATATATTTTGCACATATATAAAAAAAAAATTTCAAATTATATTGTGGGGCAATTAAGAATAAAATAAAATAAAATAAAATAATGAAAGACCTCTGCGATATTAATATAAGGGGAGAAATGGATCTACACACTGGAAGACTCCACACTCAACTAAAAATTAATTAATTATATTTTGTTTTTCAAAAAATTATCGTTTTTTATTTATTATGGTTGGTATATTATATGCCTTATATGCGGTAATTAAAATCGATTCAAAATATTCCAAAAATCACTTATATATATTAATAATAAACTAACACTAAAACACAATACAAATATAATATATAGAAGAGATAAAAACTTGTTCTAATATATTTTAATTAAATATTTTTAACAATTGTTGTTTTTTTTTTTTTTTTTTTTACAACAACACAGACGGGATGTCCCAAATGCTTTTTTTTATATATTTCCATTTTTTCGTATCATACTTAACATTTTCTATATGAAATTCCACATTTTCCATAGAAAATTCAACCTCAAATTCATCATATAACAAATTAAGTTGAATTTTCTATAGAAATGTTATAAAAATGTTGATTTCGTTAAGGGTTAAGGTTAACACTTAACCAAAACCTTAAGTTTGTTCTATCGGGCTGAAAATTTGCATACTTATGTTTTAACGTATGCTAAATCCGAATAAATTGGTTTCAGAACGATTCAGATATTGGTTTTTGAGTTATAGCCCGGCAAAGATTTCCCAAAATTTTCCTATACTAACCCCTTATGAAAAAATGGATTTTTCACCGAAAACTTTAAGTTTGTTCTATCGGGCTGAAAATTTGCATACTTATGTTTTAACGTATGCTAAATCCGAATAAATTGGTTTCAGAACGATTCAGACATTGGTTTTTGAGTTATAGCCCGGCAAAGATTTCCCAAAATTTTGCTATACTAACCCCTTATGAAAAAATGGATTTTTCACCGAATACTTTAAGTTTGTTCTATCGGGCTGAAAATTTGCATACTTATGTTTTAAAGTATGCTAAATCCGAATAAATTGATTTTAGAACGATTCACACATTGGTTTTTGAGTTATAGCCCGGCAAAGATTTCCCAAAATTTTGCTATACTAACCCCTTATGAAAAAATGGATTTTTCACCGAAAACTTTAAGTTTGTTCTATCGGGCTGAAAATTTGCATACTTATGTTTTAAAGTATGCTAAATCCGAATAAATTGGTTTCAGAACGATTCAGACATTGGTTTTTGAGTTATAGCCCGGCAAAGATTTCCCAAAATTTTGAAAGGGTACCCCCTTATGAAAAAATGGATTTTTCACCGAATACTTTAAGTTTGTTCTATCGGGCTGAAAATTTGCATACTTATGTTTTAACGTATGCTAAATCCGAATAAATTGGTTTCAGAACGATTCAGACATTGGTTTTTGAGTTATAGCCCGGCAAAGATTTCCCAAAATTTTGCTATACTAACCCCTTATGAAAAAATGGATTTTTCACCGAAAACTTTAAGTTTGTTCTATCGGGCTGAAAATTTGCATACTTATGTTTTAACGTATGCTAAATCCGAATAAATTGGTTTCAGAACGATTCAGACATTGGTTTTTGAGTTATAGCCCGGCAAAGATTTCCCAAAATTTTGCTATACTAACCCCTTATGAAAAAATGGATTTTTCACCGAATACTTTAAGTTTGTTCTATCGGGCTGAAAATTTGCATACTTATGTTTTAACGTATGCTAAATCCGAATAAATTGGTTTCAGAACGATTCAGACATTGGTTTTTGAGTTATAGCCCGGCAAAGATTTCCCAAAATTTTGCTATACTAACCCCTTATGAAAAAATGGATTTTTCACCGAAAACTTTAAGTTTGTTCTATCGGGCTGAAAATTTGCATACTTATGTTTTAAAGTATGCTAAATCCGAATAAATTGGTTTCAGAACGATTCAGACATTGGTTTTTGAGTTATAGCCCGGCAAAGATTTCCCAAAATTTTGAAAGGGTACCCCCTTATGAAAAAATGGATTTTTCACCGAATACTTTAAGTTTGTTCTATCAGGCTGAAAATTTGCATACTTATGTTTTAAAGTATGCTAAATCCGAATAAATTGGTTTTAGAACGATTCACACATTGGTTTTTGAGTTATAGCCCGGCAAAGATTTCCCAAAATTTTGCTATACTAACCCCTTATGAAAAAATGGATTTTTCACCGAAAACTTTAAGTTTGTTCTATCGGGCTGAAAATTTGCATACTTATGTTTTAACGTATGCTAAATCCGAATAAATTGGTTTCAGAACGATTCAGACATTGGTTTTTGAGTTATAGCCCGGCAAAGATTTCCCAAAATTTTGCTATACTAACCCCTTATGAAAAAATGGATTTTTCACCGAAAACTTTAAGTTTGTTCTATCCGGCTGAAAATTTGCATACGTATGTTTTAAAGTATGCTAAATCCGAATAAATTGGTTTCAGAACGATTCAGACATTGGTTTTTGAGTTATAGCCCGGCAAAGATTTCCCAAAATTTTGCTATACTAACCCCTTATGAAAAAATGGATTTTTACCGAATACTTTAAGTTTGTTCTATCGGGCTGAAAATTTGCATACTTATGTTTTAACGTATGCTAAATCCGAATAAATTGGTTTCAGAACGATTCAGACATTGGTTTTTGAGTTATAGCCCGGCAAAGATTTCCCAAAATTTTGCTATACTAACCCCTTATGAAAAAATGGATTTTTCACCGAAAACTTTAAGTTTGTTCTATCGGGCTGAAAATTTGCATACTTATGTTTTAACGTATGCTAAATCCGAATAAATTGGTTTCAGAACGATTCAGACATTGGTTTTTGAGTTATAGCCCGGGAAAGATTTCCCAAAATTTTCCTATACTAACCCCTTATGAAAAAATGGATTTTTCACGGAAAACTTTAAGTTTGTTCTATCCGGCTGAAAATTTGCATACTTATGTTTTAACGTATGCTAAATCCGAATAAATTGGTTTCAGAACGATTCAGACATTGGTTTTTGAGTTATAGCCCGGCAAAGATTTCCCAAAATTTTGCTATACTAACCCCTTATGAAAAAATGGATTTTTACCGAATACTTTAAGTTTGTTCTATCGGGCTGAAAATTTGCATACTTATGTTTTAAAGTATGCTAAATTCAAATAAATTGGTTTCAGAACGATTCAGACATTGGTTTTTGAGTTATAGCCCGGCAAACATTTCCCAAAATTTTGCTATACTAACCCCTTATGAAAAAATGGATTTTTCACCGAAAACTTTAAGTTTGTTCTATCGGGCTGAAAATTTGCATACTTATGTTTTAACGTATGCTAAATCCGAATAAATTGGTTTCAGAACGATTCAGACATTGGTTTTTGAGTTATAGCCCGGGAAAGATTTCCCAAAATTTTCCTATACTAACCCCTTATGAAAAAATGGATTTTTCACGGAAAACTTTAAGTTTGTTCTATCCGGCTGAAAATTTGCATACTTATGTTTTAACGTATGCTAAATCCGAATAAATTGGTTTCAGAACGATTCAGACATTGGTTTTTGAGTTATAGCCCGGCAAAGATTTCCCAAAATTTTGCTATACTAACCCCTTATGAAAAAATGGATTTTTCACCGAATACTTTAAGTCTGTTCTATCGGGCTGAAAATTTGCATACTTATGTTTTAACGTATGCTAAATCCGAATAAATTGGTTTCAGAACGATTCAGACATTGGTTTTTGAGTTATAGCCCGGCAAAGATTTCCCAAAATTTTGCTATACTAACCCCTTATGAAAAAATGGATTTTTCACCGAAAACTTTAAGTTTGTTCTATCGGGCTGAAAATTTGCATACTTATGTTTTAACGTATGCTAAATCCGAATAAATTGGTTTCAGAACGATTCAGACATTGGTTTTTGAGTTATAGTCCGTCAAAGATTTCCCAAAATTTTGCTATACTAACCCCTTATGAAAAAATGGATTTTTCACCGAAAACTTTAAGTTTGTTCTATCGGGCTGAAAATTTGCATACTTATGTTTTAAAGTATGCTAAATCCGAATAAATTGGTTTCAGAACGATTCAGACATTGGTGTTTGAGTTATAGCCCGGCAAAGAATTCCCAAAATTTTGAAAGGGTACCCCCTTATGAAAAAATGGATTTTTCACCGAATACTTTAAGTTTGTTCTATCGGGCTGAAAATTTGCATACTTATGTTTTAAAGTATGCTAAATTCAAATAAATTGGTTTCAGAACGATTCAGACATTGGTTTTTGAGTTATAGCCCGGCAAACATTTCCCAAAATTTTGCTATACTAACCCCTTATGAAAAAATGGATTTTTCACGGAAAACTTTAAGTTTGTTCTATCGGGCTGAAAATTTGCATACTTATGTTTTAACGTATGCTAAATCCGAATAAATTGGTTTCAGAACGATTCAGACATTGGTTTTTGAGTTATAGCCCGGCAAAGATTTCCCAAAATTTTGCTATACTAACCCCTTATGAAAAAATGGATTTTTCACCGAATACTTTAAGTCTGTTCTATCGGGCTGAAAATTTGCATACTTATGTTTTAACGTATGCTAAATCCGAATAAATTGGTTTCAGAACGATTCAGACATTGGTTTTTGAGTTATAGCCCGGCAAAGATTTCCCAAAATTTTGCTATACTAACCCCTTATGAAAAAATGGATTTTTCACCGAAAACTTTAAGTTTGTTCTATCGGGCTGAAAATTTGCATACTTATGTTTTAAAGTATGCTAAATCCGAATAAATTGGTTTCAGAACGATTCAGACATTGGTGTTTGAGTTATAGCCCGGCAAAGATTTCCCAAAATTTTGCTATACTAACCCCTTATGAAAAAATGGATTTTTCACCGAAAACTTTAAGTTTGTTCTATCGGGCTGAAAATTTGCATACTTATGTTTTAAAGTATGCTAAATCCGAATAAATTGGTTTCAGAACGATTCAGACATTGGTGTTTGAGTTATAGCCCGGCAAAGATTTCCCAAAATTTTGCTATACTAACCCCTTATGAAAAAATGGATTTTTCACCGAAAACTTTAAGTTTGTTCTACCGGGCTGAAAATTTGCATACTTATGTTTTAAAGTATGCTAAATCCGAATAAATTGGTTTCAGAACGATTCAGACATTGGTTTTTGAGTTATAGCCCGGCAAAGATTTCCCAAAATTTTTCTATACTAACCCCTTATGAAAAAATGGATTTTTCACCGAAAACTTTAAGTTTGTTCTATCGGGCTGAAAATTTACATACTTATGTTTTAAAGTATGCTAACTCCGAATAAATTGGTTTCAGAACGATTCAGACATTGGTTTTTGAGTTATAGCCCGGCAAAGATTTCCCAAAATTTTGAAAGGGTACCCCCTTATGAAAAAATGGATTTTTCACCGAAAACTTTAAGTTTGTTCTATCGGGCTGAAAATTTGCATACTTATGTTTTAAAGTATGCTAAATCCGAATAAATTGGTTTCAGAACGATTCAGACATTGGTGTTTGAGTTATAGCCCGGCAAAGATTTCCCAAAATTTTGCTATACTAACCCCTTATGAAAAAATGGATTTTTCACCGAAAACTTTAAGTTTGTTCTATCGGGCTGAAAATTTGCATACTTATGTTTTAAAGTATGCTAAATCCGAATAAATTGGTTTCAGAACGATTCAGACATTGGTGTTTGAGTTATAGCCCGGCAAAGATTTCCCAAAATTTTGCTATACTAACCCCTTATGAAAAAATGGATTTTTCACCGAAAACTTTAAGTTTGTTCTATCGGGCTGAAAATTAGCATACTTATGTTTTAAAGTATGCTAAATCCGAATAAATTGGTTTCAGAACGATTCAGACATTGGTTTTTGAGTTATAGCCCGGCAAAGATTTCCCAAAATTTTGCTATACTAACCCCTTATGAAAAAATGGATTTTTCACCGAAAACTTTAAGTTTGTTCTATCGGGCTGAAAATTTGCATACTTATGTTTTAAAGTATGCTAAATCCGAATAAATTGGTTTCAGAACGATTCAGACATTGGTTTTTGAGTTATAGCCCGGCAAAGATTTCCCAAAATTTTGCTATACTAACCCCTTATGAAAAAATGGATTTTTCACCGAAAACTTTAAGTTTGTTCTATCGGGCTGAAAATTTGCATACTTATGTTTTAAAGTATGCTAAATCCGAATAAATTGGTTTCAGAACGATTCAGACATTGGTTTTTGAGTTATAGTCCGTCAAAGATTTCCCAAAATTTTGCTATACTAACCCCTTATGAAAAAATGGATTTTTCACCGAAAACTTTAAATTTGTTCTATCGGGCTGAAAATTTGCATACTTATGTTTTAAAGTATGCTAAATCCGAATAAATTGGTTTCAGAACGATTCAGACATTGGTTTTTGAGTTATAGCCCGGCAAAGATTTCCCAAAATTTTTCTATACTAACCCCTTATGAAAAAATGGATTTTTCACCGAAAACTTTAAGTTTGTTCTATCGGGCTGAAAATTTACATACTTATGTTTTAAAGTATGCTAACTCCGAATAAATTGGTTTCAGAACGATTCAGACATTGGTGTTTGAGTTATAGCCCGGCAAAGATTTCCCAAAATTTTGCTATACTAACCCCTTATGAAAAAATGGATTTTTCACCGGAAACTTTAAGTTTGTTCTATCGGGCTGAAAATTAGCATACTTATGTTTTAAAGTATGCTAAATCCGAATAAATTGGTTTCAGAACGATTCAGACATTGGTTTTTGAGTTATAGCCCGGCAAAGATTTCCCAAAATTTTTCTATACTAACCCCTTATGAAAAAATGGATTTTTCACCGAAAACTTTAAATTTGTTCTATCGGGCTGAAAATTTGCATACTTATGTTTTAAAGTATGCTAAATCCGAATAAATTGGTTTCAGAACGATTCAGACATTGGTTTTTGAGTTATAGTCCGTCAAAGATTTCCCAAAATTTTGCTATACTAACCCCTTATGAAAAAATGGATTTTTCACCGAAAACTTTAAATTTGTTCTATCGGGCTGAAAATTTGCATACTTATGTTTTAAAGTATGCTAAATCCGAATAAATTGGTTTCAGAACGATTCAGACATTGGTTTTTGAGTTATAGCCCGGCAAAGATTTCCCAAAATTTTTCTATACTAACCCCTTATGAAAAAATGGATTTTTCACCGAAAACTTTAAGTTTGTTCTATCGGGCTGAAAATTTACATACTTATGTTTTAAAGTATGCTAACTCCGAATAAATTGGTTTCAGAACGATTCAGACATTGGTGTTTGAGTTATAGCCCGGCAAAGATTTCCCAAAATTTTGCTATACTAACCCCTTATGAAAAAATGGATTTTTCACCGAAAACTTTAAGTTTGTTCTATCGGGCTGAAAATTAGCATACTTATGTTTTAAAGTATGCTAAATCCGAATAAATTGGTTTCAGAACGATTCAGACATTGGTTTTTGAGTTATAGCCCGGCAAAGATTTCCCAAAATTTTTCTATACTAACCCCTTATGAAAAAATGGATTTTTCACCGAAAACTTTAAATTTGTTCTATCGGGCTGAAAATTTGCATACTTATGTTTTAAAGTATGCTAAATCCGAATAAATTGGTTTCAGAACGATTCAGACATTGGTTTTTGAGTTATAGTCCGTCAAAGATTTCCCAAAATTTTGCTATACTAACCCCTTATGAAAAAATGGATTTTTCACCGAAAACTTTAAATTTGTTCTATCGGGCTGAAAATTTGCATACTTATGTTTTAAAGTATGCTAAATCCGAATAAATTGGTTTCAGAACGATTCAGACATTGGTTTTTGAGTTATAGCCCGGCAAAGATTTCCCAAAATTTTTCTATACTAACCCCTTATGAAAAAATGGATTTTTCACCGAAAACTTTAAGTTTGTTCTATCGGGCTGAAAATTAGCATACTTATGTTTTAAAGTATGCTAAATCCGAATAAATTGGTTTCAGAACGATTCAGACATTGGTTTTTGAGTTATAGCCCGGCAAAGATTTCCCAAAATTTTGCTATACTAACCCCTTATGAAAAAATGGATTTTTCACCGAAAACTTTAAGTTTGTTCTATCGGGCTGAAAATTTGCATACTTATGTTTTAAAGTATGCTAAATCCGAATAAATTGGTTTCAGAACGATTCAGACATTGGTTTTTGAGTAATAGCCCGGCAAAGATTTCCCAAAATTTTGCTATACTAACCCCTTATGAAAAAATGGATTTTTCACCGAAAACTTTAAGTTTGTTCTATCGGGCTGAAAATTTGCATACTTATGTTTTAAAGTATGCTAAATCCGAATAAATTGGTTTCAGAACGATTCAGACATTGGTTTTTGAGTTATAGCCCGGCAAAGATTTCCCAAAATTTTGCTATACTAACCCCTTATGAAAAAATGGATTTTTCACCGAAAACTTTAAGTTTGTTCTATCGGGCTGAAAATTTGCATACTTATGTTTTAAAGTATGCTAAATCCGAATAAATTGGTTTCAGAACGATTCAGACATTGGTTTTTGAGTTATAGCCCGGCAAAGATTTCCCAAAATTTTGCTATACTAACCCCTTATGAAAAAATGGATTTTTCACCGAAAACTTTAAGTTTGTTCTATCGGGCTGAAAATTTGCATACTTATGTTTTAAAGTATGCTAAATCCGAATAAATTGGTTTCAGAACGATTCAGACATTGGTTTTTGAGTTATAGTCCGTCAAAGATTTCCCAAAATTTTGCTATACTAACCCCTTATGAAAAAATGGATTTTTCACCGAAAACTTTAAGTTTGTTCTATCGGGCTGAAAATTTGCATACTTATGTTTTAAAGTATGCTAAATCCGAATAAATTGGTTTCAGAACGATTCAGACATTGGTGTTTGAGTTATAGCCCGGCAAAGATTTCCCAAAATTTTGCTATACTAACCCCTTATGAAAAAATGGATTTTTCACCGAAAACTTTAAGTTTGTTCTATCGGGCTGAAAATTTGCATACTTATGTTTTAAAGTATGCTAAATCCGAATAAATTGGTTTCAGAACGATTCAGACATTGGTGTTTGAGTTATAGCCCGGCAAAGATTTCCCAAAATTTTGCTATACTAACCCCTTATGAAAAAATGGATTTTTCACCGAAAACTTTAAGTTTGTTCTATCGGGCTGAAAATTTGCATACTTATGTTTTAAAGTATGCTAAATCCGAATAAATTGGTTTCAGAACGATTCAGACATTGGTTTTTGAGTTATAGCCCGGCAAAGATTTCCCAAAATTTTGAAAGGGTACCCCCTTATGAAAAAATGGATTTTTCACCGAAAACTTTAAGTTTGTTCTATCGGGCTGAAAATTTGCATACTTATGTTTTAAAGTATGCTAAATCCGAATAAATTGGTTTCAGAACGATTCAGACATTGGTGTTTGAGTTATAGCCCGGCAAAGATTTCCCAAAATTTTGCTATACTAACCCCTTATGAAAAAATGGATTTTTCACCGAAAACTTTAAGTTTGTTCTATCGGGCTGAAAATTTGCATACTTATGTTTTAAAGTATGCTAAATCCGAATAAATTGGTTTCAGAACGATTCAGACATTGGTGTTTGAGTTATAGCCCGGCAAAGATTTCCCAAAATTTTGCTATACTAACCCCTTATGAAAAAATGGATTTTTCACCGAAAACTTTAAGTTTGTTCTATCGGGCTGAAAATTTGCATACTTATGTTTTAAAGTATGCTAAATCCGAATAAATTGGTTTCAGAACGATTCAGACATTGGTGTTTGAGTTATAGCCCGGCAAAGATTTCCCAAAATTTTGCTATACTAACCCCTTATGAAAAAATGGATTTTTCACCGAAAACTTTAAGTTTGTTCTATCGGGCTGAAAATTTGCATACTTATGTTTTAAAGTATGCTAAATCCGAATAAATTGGTTTCAGAACGATTCAGACATTGGTTTTTGAGTTATAGCCCGGCAAAGATTTCCCAAAATTTTGAAAGGGTACCCCCTTATGAAAAAATGGATTTTTCACCGAATACTTTAAGTTTGTTCTATCGGGCTGAAAATTTGCATACTTATGTTTTAACGTATGCTAAATCCGAATAAATTGGTTTCAGAACGATTCAGACATTGGTTTTTGAGTTATAGCCCGGCAAAGATTTCCCAAAATTTTGCTATACTAACCCCTTATGAAAAAATGGATTTTTCACCGAATACTTTAAGTTTGTTCTATCGGGCTGAAAATTTGCATACTTATGTTTTAAAGTATGCTAAATCCGAATAAATTGGTTTCAGAACGATTCAGACATTGGTGTTTGAGTTATAGCCCGGCAAAGATTTCCCAAAATTTTGAAAGGGTACCCCCTTATGAAAAAATGGATTTTTCACCGAAAACTTTAAGTTTGTTCTATCGGGCTGAAAATTTGCATACTTATGTTTTAAAGTATGCTAAATCCGAATAAATTGGTTTCAGAACGATTCAGACATTGGTGTTTGAGTTATAGCCCGGCAAAGATTTCCCAAAATTTTGCTATACTAACCCCTTATGAAAAAATGGATTTTTCACCGAAAACTTTAAGTTTGTTCTATCGGGCTGAAAATTTGCATACTTATGTTTTAAAGTATGCTAAATCCGAATAAATTGGTTTCAGAACGATTCAGACATTGGTTTTTGAGTTATAGCCCGGCAAAGATTTCCCAAAATTTTGCTATACTAACCCCTTATGAAAAAATGGATTTTTCACCGAAAACTTTAAATTTGTTCTATCGTCCTGAAAATTTGCATACTTATGTTTTAAAGTATGCTAAATCCGAATAAATTGGTTTCAGAACGATTCAGACATTGGTTTTTGAGTTATAGCCCGGCAAAGATTTCCCAAAATTTTGCTATACTAACCCCTTATGAAAAAATGGATTTTTCACCGAAAACTTTAAGTTTGTTCTATCGGGCTGAAAATTTACATACTTATGTTTTAAAGTATGCTAACTCCGAATAAATTGGTTTCAGAACGATTCAGACATTGGTGTTTGAGTTATAGCCCGGCAAAGATTTCCCAAAATTTTGCTATACTAACCCCTTATGAAAAAATGGATTTTTCACCGAAAACTTTAAGTTTGTTCTATCGGGCTGAAAATTTACATACTTATGTTTTAAAGTATGCTAACTCCGAATAAATTGGTTTCAGAACGATTCAGACATTGGTGTTTGAGTTATAGCCCGGCAAAGATTTCCCAAAATTTTGCTATACTAACCCCTTATGAAAAAATGGATTTTTCACCGAATACTTTAAGTTTGTTCTATCGGGCTGAAAATTTACATACTTATGTTTTAAAGTATGCTAACTCCGAATAAATTGGTTTCAGAACGATTCAGACATTGGTGTTTGAGTTATAGCCCGGCAAAGATTTCCCAAAATTTTGCTATACTAACCCCTTATGAAAAAATGGATTTTTCACCGAATACTTTAAGTTTGTTCTATCGGGCTGAAAATTTGCATACTTATGTTTTAACGTATGCTAAATCCGAATAAATTGGTTTCAGAACGATTCAGACATTGGTGTTTGAGTTATAGCCCGGCAAAGATTTCCCAAAATTTTGCTATACTAACCCCTTATGAAAAAATGGATTTTTCACCGAATACTTTAAGTTTGTTCTATCGGGCTGAAAATTTGCATACTTATGTTTTAACGTATGCTAAATCCGAATAAATTGGTTTCAGAACGATTCAGACATTGGTTTTTGAGTTATAGCCCGGCAAAGATTTCCCAAAATTTTGCTATACTAACCCCTTATGAAAAAATGGATTTTTCACCGAATACTTTAAGTTTGTTCTATCGGGCTGAAAATTTGCATACTTATGTTTTAAAGTATGCTAAATCCGAATAAATTGGTTTCAGAACGATTCAGACATTGGTGTTTGAGTTATAGCCCGGCAAAGATTTCCCAAAATTTTGAAAGGGTACCCCCTTATGAAAAAATGGATTTTTCACCGAAAACTTTAAGTTTGTTCTATCGGGCTGAAAATTTGCATACTTATGTTTTAAAGTATGCTAAATCCGAATAAATTGGTTTCAGAACGATTCAGACATTGGTGTTTGAGTTATAGCCCGGCAAAGATTTCCCAAAATTTTGCTATACTAACCCCTTATGAAAAAATGGATTTTTCACCGAAAACTTTAAGTTTGTTCTATCGGGCTGAAAATTTGCATACTTATGTTTTAAAGTATGCTAAATCCGAATAAATTGGTTTCAGAACGATTCAGACATTGGTTTTTGAGTTATAGCCCGGCAAAGATTTCCCAAAATTTTGCTATACTAACCCCTTATGAAAAAATGGATTTTTCACCGAAAACTTTAAATTTGTTCTATCGTCCTGAAAATTTGCATACTTATGTTTTAAAGTATGCTAAATCCGAATAAATTGGTTTCAGAACGATTCAGACATTGGTTTTTGAGTTATAGCCCGGCAAAGATTTCCCAAAATTTTGCTATACTAACCCCTTATGAAAAAATGGATTTTTCACCGAAAACTTTAAGTTTGTTCTATCGGGCTGAAAATTTACATACTTATGTTTTAAAGTATGCTAACTCCGAATAAATTGGTTTCAGAACGATTCAGACATTGGTGTTTGAGTTATAGCCCGGCAAAGATTTCCCAAAATTTTGCTATACTAACCCCTTATGAAAAAATGGATTTTTCACCGAATACTTTAAGTTTGTTCTATCGGGCTGAAAATTTGCATACTTATGTTTTAACGTATGCTAAATCCGAATAAATTGGTTTCAGAACGATTCAGACATTGGTTTTTGAGTTATAGCCCGGCAAAGATTTCCCAAAATTTTGCTATACTAACCCCTTATGAAAAAATGGATTTTTCACCGAATACTTTAAGTTTGTTCTATCGGGCTGAAAATTTACATACTTATGTTTTAAAGTATGCTAACTCCGAATAAATTGGTTTCAGAACGATTCAGACATTGGTGTTTGAGTTATAGCCCGGCAAAGATTTCCCAAAATTTTGCTATACTAACCCCTTATGAAAAAATGGATTTTTCACCGAATACTTTAAGTTTGTTCTATCGGGCTGAAAATTTGCATACTTATGTTTTAACGTATGCTAAATCCGAATAAATTGGTTTCAGAACGATTCAGACATTGGTGTTTGAGTTATAGCCCGGCAAAGATTTCCCAAAATTTTGCTATACTAACCCCTTATGAAAAAATGGATTTTTCACCGAATACTTTAAGTTTGTTCTATCGGGCTGAAAATTTGCATACTTATGTTTTAACGTATGCTAAATCCGAATAAATTGGTTTCAGAACGATTCAGACATTGGTTTTTGAGTTATAGCCCGGCAAAGATTTCCCAAAATTTTGCTATACTAACCCCTTATGAAAAAATGGATTTTTCACCGAATACTTTAAGTTTGTTCTATCGGGCTGAAAATTTACATACTTATGTTTTAAAGTATGCTAACTCCGAATAAATTGGTTTCAGAACGATTCAGACATTGGTGTTTGAGTTATAGCCCGGCAAAGATTTCCCAAAATTTTGCTATACTAACCCCTTATGAAAAAATGGATTTTTCACCGAAAACTTTAAGTTTGTTCTATCGGGCTGAAAATTTGCATACTTATGTTTTAAAGTATGCTAAATCCGAATAAATTGGTTTCAGAACGATTCAGACATTGGTGTTTGAGTTATAGCCCGGCAAAGATTTCCCAAAATTTTGCTATACTAACCCCTTATGAAAAAATGGATTTTTCACCGAATACTTTAAGTTTGTTCTATCGGGCTGAAAATTTGCATACTTATGTTTTAACGTATGCTAAATCCGAATAAATTGGTTTCAGAACGATTCAGACATTGGTGTTTGAGTTATAGCCCGGCAAAGATTTCCCAAAATTTTGCTATACTAACCCCTTATGAAAAAATGGATTTTTCACCGAATACTTTAAGTTTGTTCTATCGGGCTGAAAATTTGCATACTTATGTTTTAAAGTATGCTAAATCCGAATAAATTGGTTTCAGAACGATTCAGACAATGGTTTTTGAGTTATAGCCCGGGCAAAGATTTCCCAAAATTTTGCTATACTAACCCCTTATGAAAAAATGGATTTTTCACCGAAAACTTTAAGTTTGTTCTATCGGGCTGAAAATTTGCATACTTATGTTTTAAAGTATGCTAAATCCGAATAAATTGGTTTCAGAACGATTCAGACATTGGTGTTTGAGTTATAGCCCGGCAAAGATTTCCCAAAATTTTGCTATACTAACCCCTTATGAAAAAATGGATTTTTCACCGAAAACTTTAAGTTTGTTCTATCGGGCTGAAAATTTGCATACTTATGTTTTAAAGTATGCTAAATCCGAATAAATTGGTTTCAGAACGATTCAGACATTGGTTTTTGAGTTATAGCCCGGCAAAGATTTCCCAAAATTTTGCTATACTAACCCCTTATGAAAAAATGGATTTTTCACCGAAAACTTTAAATTTGTTCTATCGTCCTGAAAATTTGCATACTTATGTTTTAAAGTATGCTAAATCCGAATAAATTGGTTTCAGAACGATTCAGACATTGGTTTTTGAGTTATAGCCCGGCAAAGATTTCCCAAAATTTTTCTATACTAACCCCTTATGAAAAAATGGATTTTTCACCGAAAACTTTAAGTTTGTTCTATCGGGCTGAAAATTTACATACTTATGTTTTAAAGTATGCTAACTCCGAATAAATTGGTTTCAGAACGATTCAGACATTGGTTTTTGAGTTATAGCCCGGCAAAGATTTCCCAAAATTTTGAAAGGGTACCCCCTTATGAAAAAATGGATTTTTCACCGAAAACTTTAAGTTTGTTCTATCGGGCTGAAAATTTGCATACTTATGTTTTAAAGTATGCTAAATCCGAATAAATTGGTTTCAGAACGATTCAGACATTGGTGTTTGAGTTATAGCCCGGCAAAGATTTCCCAAAATTTTGCTATACTAACCCCTTATGAAAAAATGGATTTTTCACCGAAAACTTTAAGTTTGTTCTATCGGGCTGAAAATTTGCATACTTATGTTTTAAAGTATGCTAAATCCGAATAAATTGGTTTCAGAACGATTCAGACATTGGTTTTTGAGTTATAGCCCGGCAAAGATTTCCCAAAATTTTGCTATACTAACCCCTTATGAAAAAATGGATTTTTCACCGAAAACTTTAAATTTGTTCTATCGTCCTGAAAATTTGCATACTTATGTTTTAAAGTATGCTAAATCCGAATAAATTGGTTTCAGAACGATTCAGACATTGGTTTTTGAGTTATAGCCCGGCAAAGATTTCCCAAAATTTTGCTATACTAACCCCTTATGAAAAAATGGATTTTTCACCGAAAACTTTAAGTTTGTTCTATCGGGCTGAAAATTTACATACTTATGTTTTAAAGTATGCTAACTCCGAATAAATTGGTTTCAGAACGATTCAGACATTGGTGTTTGAGTTATAGCCCGGCAAAGATTTCCCAAAATTTTGCTATACTAACCCCTTATGAAAAAATGGATTTTTCACCGAATACTTTAAGTTTGTTCTATCGGGCTGAAAATTTGCATACTTATGTTTTAACGTATGCTAAATCCGAATAAATTGGTTTCAGAACGATTCAGACATTGGTTTTTGAGTTATAGCCCGGCAAAGATTTCCCAAAATTTTGCTATACTAACCCCTTATGAAAAAATGGATTTTTCACCGAATACTTTAAGTTTGTTCTATCGGGCTGAAAATTTACATACTTATGTTTTAA
The DNA here is from genome assembly GCA_958336335.1 of Dilophus febrilis. Classification (NCBI taxonomy): domain Eukaryota; kingdom Metazoa; phylum Arthropoda; class Insecta; order Diptera; family Bibionidae; genus Dilophus; species Dilophus febrilis. The sequence goes on along the minus strand of OY284468.1, from coordinate 1,825,014 downwards.
AGTATGCTAACTCCGAATAAATTGGTTTCAGAACGATTCAGACATTGGTGTTTGAGTTATAGCCCGGCAAAGATTTCCCAAAATTTTGCTATACTAACCCCTTATGAAAAAATGGATTTTTCACCGAATACTTTAAGTTTGTTCTATCGGGCTGAAAATTTGCATACTTATGTTTTAACGTATGCTAAATCCGAATAAATTGGTTTCAGAACGATTCAGACATTGGTGTTTGAGTTATAGCCCGGCAAAGATTTCCCAAAATTTTGCTATACTAACCCCTTATGAAAAAATGGATTTTTCACCGAATACTTTAAGTTTGTTCTATCGGGCTGAAAATTTGCATACTTATGTTTTAACGTATGCTAAATCCGAATAAATTGGTTTCAGAACGATTCAGACATTGGTTTTTGAGTTATAGCCCGGCAAAGATTTCCCAAAATTTTGCTATACTAACCCCTTATGAAAAAATGGATTTTTCACCGAATACTTTAAGTTTGTTCTATCGGGCTGAAAATTTACATACTTATGTTTTAAAGTATGCTAACTCCGAATAAATTGGTTTCAGAACGATTCAGACATTGGTGTTTGAGTTATAGCCCGGCAAAGATTTCCCAAAATTTTGCTATACTAACCCCTTATGAAAAAATGGATTTTTCACCGAAAACTTTAAGTTTGTTCTATCGGGCTGAAAATTTGCATACTTATGTTTTAAAGTATGCTAAATCCGAATAAATTGGTTTCAGAACGATTCAGACATTGGTGTTTGAGTTATAGCCCGGCAAAGATTTCCCAAAATTTTGCTATACTAACCCCTTATGAAAAAATGGATTTTTCACCGAATACTTTAAGTTTGTTCTATCGGGCTGAAAATTTGCATACTTATGTTTTAACGTATGCTAAATCCGAATAAATTGGTTTCAGAACGATTCAGACATTGGTGTTTGAGTTATAGCCCGGCAAAGATTTCCCAAAATTTTGCTATACTAACCCCTTATGAAAAAATGGATTTTTCACCGAATACTTTAAGTTTGTTCTATCGGGCTGAAAATTTGCATACTTATGTTTTAAAGTATGCTAAATCCGAATAAATTGGTTTCAGAACGATTCAGACAATGGTTTTTGAGTTATAGCCCGGGCAAAGATTTCCCAAAATTTTGCTATACTAACCCCTTATGAAAAAATGGATTTTTCACCGAAAACTTTAAGTTTGTTCTATCGGGCTGAAAATTTGCATACTTATGTTTTAAAGTATGCTAAATCCGAATAAATTGGTTTCAGAACGATTCAGACATTGGTGTTTGAGTTATAGCCCGGCAAAGATTTCCCAAAATTTTGCTATACTAACCCCTTATGAAAAAATGGATTTTTCACCGAAAACTTTAAGTTTGTTCTATCGGGCTGAAAATTTGCATACTTATGTTTTAAAGTATGCTAAATCCGAATAAATTGGTTTCAGAACGATTCAGACATTGGTTTTTGAGTTATAGCCCGGCAAAGATTTCCCAAAATTTTGCTATACTAACCCCTTATGAAAAAATGGATTTTTCACCGAAAACTTTAAATTTGTTCTATCGTCCTGAAAATTTGCATACTTATGTTTTAAAGTATGCTAAATCCGAATAAATTGGTTTCAGAACGATTCAGACATTGGTTTTTGAGTTATAGCCCGGCAAAGATTTCCCAAAATTTTTCTATACTAACCCCTTATGAAAAAATGGATTTTTCACCGAAAACTTTAAGTTTGTTCTATCGGGCTGAAAATTTACATACTTATGTTTTAAAGTATGCTAACTCCGAATAAATTGGTTTCAGAACGATTCAGACATTGGTTTTTGAGTTATAGCCCGGCAAAGATTTCCCAAAATTTTGAAAGGGTACCCCCTTATGAAAAAATGGATTTTTCACCGAAAACTTTAAGTTTGTTCTATCGGGCTGAAAATTTGCATACTTATGTTTTAAAGTATGCTAAATCCGAATAAATTGGTTTCAGAACGATTCAGACATTGGTGTTTGAGTTATAGCCCGGCAAAGATTTCCCAAAATTTTGCTATACTAACCCCTTATGAAAAAATGGATTTTTCACCGAATACTTTAAGTTTGTTCTATCGGGCTGAAAATTTGCATACTTATGTTTTAACGTATGCTAAATCCGAATAAATTGGTTTCAGAACGATTCAGACATTGGTTTTTGAGTTATAGCCCGGCAAAGATTTCCCAAAATTTTGCTATACTAACCCCTTATGAAAAAATGGATTTTTCACCGAATACTTTAAGTTTGTTCTATCGGGCTGAAAATTTGCATACTTATGTTTTAAAGTAACCCCTTATGAAAAAATGGATTTTTCACCGAAAACTTTAAGTTTGTTCTATCGGGCTGAAAATTTGCATACTTATGTTTTAAAGTATGCTAAATCCGAATAAATTGGTTTCAGAACGATTCAGACATTGGTTTTTGAGTTATAGCCCGGCAAAGATTTCCCAAAATTTTGCTATACTAACCCCTTATGAAAAAATGGATTTTTCACCGAAAACTTTAAATTTGTTCTATCGGGCTGAAAATTTGCATACTTATGTTTTAAAGTATGCTAACTCCGAATAAATTGGTTTCAGAACGATTCAGACATTGGTGTTTGAGTTATAGCCCGGCAAAGATTTCCCAAAATTTTGCTATACTAACCCCTTATGAAAAAATGGATTTTTCACCGAAAACTTTAAGTTTGTTCTATCGGGCTGAAAATTTACATACTTATGTTTTAAAGTATGCTAACTCCGAATAAATTGGTTTCAGAACGATTCAGACATTGGTTTTTGAGTTATAGCCCGGCAAAGATTTCCCAAAATTTTGCTATACTAACCCCTTATGAAAAAATGGATTTTTCACCGAAAACTTTAAATTTGTTCTATCGGGCTGAAAATTTGCATACTTATGTTTTAAAGTATGCTAAATCCGAATAAATTGGTTTCAGAACGATTCAGACATTGGTTTTTGAGTTATAGCCCGGCAAAGATTTCCCAAAATTTTGCTATACTAACCCCTTATGAAAAAATGGATTTTTCACCGAAAACTTTAAATTTGTTCTATCGGGCTGAAAATTTGCATACTTATGTTTTAAAGTATGCTAACTCCGAATAAATTGGTTTCAGAACGATTCAGACATTGGTGTTTGAGTTATAGCCCGGCAAAGATTTCCCAAAATTTTGCTATACTAACCCCTTATGAAAAAATGGATTTTTCACCGAAAACTTTAAATTTGTTCTATCGGGCTGAAAATTTGCATACTTATGTTTTAAAGTATGCTAACTCCGAATAAATTGGTTTCAGAACGATTCAGACATTGGTGTTTGAGTTATAGCCCGGCAAAGATTTCCCAAAATTTTGCTATACTAACCCCTTATGAAAAAATGGATTTTTCACCGAAAACTTTAAATTTGTTCTATCGGGCTGAAAATTTGCATACTTATGTTTTAAAGTATGCTAACTCCGAATAAATTGGTTTCAGAACGATTCAGACATTGGTGTTTGAGTTATAGCCCGGCAAAGATTTCCCAAAATTTTGCTATACTAACCCCTTATGAAAAAATGGATTTTTCACCGAAAACTTTAAGTTTGTTCTATCGGGCTGAAAATTTGCATACTTATGTTTTAACGTATGCTAAATCCGAATAAATTGGTTTCAGAACGATTCAGACATTGGTTTTTGAGTTATAGCCCGGCAAAGATTTCCCAAAATTTTGCTATACTAACCCCTTATGAAAAAATGGATTTTTCACCGAATACTTTAAGTTTGTTCTATCGGGCTGAAAATTTGCATACTTATGTTTTAAAGTATGCTAAATCCGAATAAATTGGTTTCAGAACGATTCAGACATTGGTTTTTGAGTTATAGCCCGGCAAAGATTTCCCAAAATTTTGCTATACTAACCCCTTATGAAAAAATGGATTTTTCACCGAAAACTTTAAATTTGTTCTATCGGGCTGAAAATTTGCATACTTATGTTTTAAAGTATGCTAACTCCGAATAAATTGGTTTCAGAACGATTCAGACATTGGTGTTTGAGTTATAGCCCGGCAAAGATTTCCCAAAATTTTGCTATACTAACCCCTTATGAAAAAATGGATTTTTCACCGAAAACTTTAAATTTGTTCTATCGGGCTGAAAATTTGCATACTTATGTTTTAAAGTATGCTAAATCCGAATAAATTGGTTTCAGAACGATTCAGACATTGGTGTTTGAGTTATAGCCCGGCAAAGATTTCCCAAAATTTTGCTATACTAACCCCTTATGAAAAAATGGATTTTTCACCGAATACTTTAAGTTTGTTCTATCGGGCTGAAAATTTGCATACTTATGTTTTAAAGTAACCCCTTATGAAAAAATGGATTTTTCACCGAAAACTTTAAGTTTGTTCTATCGGGCTGAAAATTTGCATACTTATGTTTTAAAGTATGCTAAATCCGAATAAATTGGTTTCAGAACGATTCAGACATTGGTTTTTGAGTTATAGCCCGGCAAAGATTTCCCAAAATTTTGCTATACTAACCCCTTATGAAAAAATGGATTTTTCACCGAATACTTTAAGTTTGTTCTATCGGGCTGAAAATTTGCATACTTATGTTTTAAAGTAACCCCTTATGAAAAAATGGATTTTTCACCGAAAACTTTAAGTTTGTTCTATCGGGCTGAAAATTTGCATACTTATGTTTTAAAGTATGCTAAATCCGAATAAATTGGTTTCAGAACGATTCAGACATTGGTTTTTGAGTTATAGCCCGGCAAAGATTTCCCAAAATTTTGCTATACTAACCCCTTATGAAAAAATGGATTTTTCACCGAAAACTTTAAATTTGTTCTATCGGGCTGAAAATTTGCATACTTATGTTTTAAAGTATGCTAACTCCGAATAAATTGGTTTCAGAACGATTCAGACATTGGTGTTTGAGTTATAGCCCGGCAAAGATTTCCCAAAATTTTGCTATACTAACCCCTTATGAAAAAATGGATTTTTCACCGAAAACTTTAAGTTTGTTCTATCGGGCTGAAAATTTACATACTTATGTTTTAAAGTATGCTAACTCCGAATAAATTGGTTTCAGAACGATTCAGACATTGGTTTTTGAGTTATAGCCCGGCAAAGATTTCCCAAAATTTTGCTATACTAACCCCTTATGAAAAAATGGATTTTTCACCGAAAACTTTAAGTTTGTTCTATCGGGCTGAAAATTTGCATACTTATGTTTTAAAGTATGCTAAATCCGAATAAATTGGTTTCAGAACGATTCAGACATTGGTTTTTGAGTTATAGCCCGGCAAAGATTTCCCAAAATTTTGCTATACTAACCCCTTATGAAAAAATGGATTTTTCACCGAATACTTTAAGTTTGTTCTATCGGGCTGAAAATTTGCATACTTATGTTTTAAAGTAACCCCTTATGAAAAAATGGATTTTTCACCGAAAACTTTAAGTTTGTTCTATCGGGCTGAAAATTTGCATACTTATGTTTTAAAGTATGCTAAATCCGAATAAATTGGTTTCAGAACGATTCAGACATTGGTTTTTGAGTTATAGCCCGGCAAAGATTTCCCAAAATTTTGCTATACTAACCCCTTATGAAAAAATGGATTTTTCACCGAAAACTTTAAATTTGTTCTATCGGGCTGAAAATTTGCATACTTATGTTTTAAAGTATGCTAACTCCGAATAAATTGGTTTCAGAACGATTCAGACATTGGTGTTTGAGTTATAGCCCGGCAAAGATTTCCCAAAATTTTGCTATACTAACCCCTTATGAAAAAATGGATTTTTCACCGAAAACTTTAAGTTTGTTCTATCGGGCTGAAAATTTACATACTTATGTTTTAAAGTATGCTAACTCCGAATAAATTGGTTTCAGAACGATTCAGACATTGGTTTTTGAGTTATAGCCCGGCAAAGATTTCCCAAAATTTTGCTATACTAACCCCTTATGAAAAAATGGATTTTTCACCGAATACTTTAAGTTTGTTCTATCGGGCTGAAAATTTGCATACTTATGTTTTAAAGTAACCCCTTATGAAAAAATGGATTTTTCACCGAAAACTTTAAGTTTGTTCTATCGGGCTGAAAATTTGCATACTTATGTTTTAAAGTATGCTAAATCCGAATAAATTGGTTTCAGAACGATTCAGACATTGGTTTTTGAGTTATAGCCCGGCAAAGATTTCCCAAAATTTTGCTATACTAACCCCTTATGAAAAAATGGATTTTTCACCGAAAACTTTAAGTTTGTTCTATCGGGCTGAAAATTTGCATACTTATGTTTTAAAGTATGCTAAATCCGAATAAATTGGTTTCAGAACGATTCAGACATTGGTTTTTGAGTTATAGCCCGGCAAACATTTCCCAAAATTTTGCTACACTAACCCCTTATGAAAAAATGGATTTTTCACCGAATACTTTAAGTTTGTTCTATCGGGCTGAAAATTTGCATACTTATGTTTTAAAGTATGCTAACTCCGAATAAATTGGTTTCAGAACGATTCAGAGATTGGTGTTTGAGTTATAGCCCGGCAAAGATTTCCCAAAATTTTGCTATACTAACCCCTTATGAAAAAATGGATTTTTCACCGAAAACTTTAAGTTTGTTCTATCGGGCTGAAAATTTACATACTTATGTTTTAAAGTATGCTAACTCCGAATAAATTGGTTTCAGAACGATTCAGACATTGGTTTTTGAGTTATAGCCCGGCAAAGATTTCCCAAAATTTTGCTATACTAACCCCTTATGAAAAAATGGATTTTTCACCGAATACTTTAAGTTTGTTCTATCGGGCTGAAAATTTGCATACTTATGTTTTAAAGTATGCTAAATTCAAATAAATTGGTTTCAGAACGATTCAGACATTGGTTTTTGAGTTATAGCCCGGCAAACATTTCCCAAAATTTTGCTACACTAACCCCTTATGAAAAAATGGATTTTTCACCGAAAACTTTAAGTTTGTTCTATCGGGCTGAAAATTTGCATACTTATGTTTTAAAGTATGCTAAATCCGAATAAATTGGTTTCAGAACGATTCAGACATTGGTTTTTGAGTTATAGCCCGGCAAAGATTTCCCAAAATTTTGCTATACTAACCCCTTATGAAAAAATGGATTTTTCACGGAAAACTTTAAGTTTGTTCTATCGGGCTGAAAATTTGCATACATATGTTTTAAAGTATGCTAAATCCGAATAAATTGGTTTCAGAACGATTCAGACATTGGTTTTTGAGTTATAGCCCGGCAAAGATTTCCCAAAATTTTGCTATACTAACCCCTTATGAAAAAATGGATTTTTCACGGAAAACTTTAAGTTTGTTCTATCGGGCTGAAAATTTGCATACATATGTTTTAAAGTATGCTAAATCCGAATAAATTGGTTTCAGAACGATTCAGACATTGGTTTTTGAGTTATAGCCCGGCAAAGATTTCCCAAAATTTTGCTATACTAACCCCTTATGAAAAAATGGATTTTCAACGAAAACCTTTTTGCAAATATTGAATCTAATATAGAAAATGTTGAAATTATAGATTTTTAAATGGAAATTGTTGAAATTCGCACAGAAAATATTGAATTTGTTATAAAAAATGTTGAAAATTTTGAATTTTATACCGAAATTGCATTGAATTTCACATAGAACAAGTTAAATTCTGTATGGGAAATGCTTTCCCGACAAATTTTGGGGTCAGGTATTTGGGTCGCTAACTAAATGTATATCTGGTGGATCTGGATTTCGAATATAGTTCCTTAGAAATATCCAAAATACCAAATAACATAAAATTCAAGAAGAAGTATGATAGATTTTCTTACGATAGAATATCTTGCGTGATTACACGTTAATCGCCTATTGAATCTATAATGTTGTAAAGAAGACCAAGATTATTCGGTACATTCTGTACAATAAAAATCTATTATCAGTCAGCAGAGAGCAAAGGCAAGACTATAAAAAAAAATATTAATATTAATAATAATTAGTTTAATAAAAATATTTTATTTTATATACAATACAAAATTGCGAAGCACGCAGATAATTTACATATAAACATATTCTATGTATATACATTTATGTAAATTTAGCTCGGGCACGGCGGAGGGGACTCATTATATAGATATAATAATACTGGAAATTTATTTGTATATTTTATTTATGTAATTCAAGGTTCATCATCATCATCATAACATACACATTATATCGCACGCAGCATGTATCTGTATAATCATTTTGTCAATTTTATCACATTTGTATATATACGTCTCCTATGCGGTTGTTATAGAAATGGGATTTTATTGGAAATTCTTTCTAAAAGTGTCTCTGAATAGGAAAACCTTCACGTTCTGAAAAGTGTCTCTATGAATAGGAACACTTCAAAGATTTGAAATTTTATCTGATTTCATAGAAAGCGATGAATCGTTGATTTTCTTTAGCAAAAACCTCAAACGCATTTTCTGTAGAATTTTTCAATTGGGTTTCAAATGGAAATTCTTTATTATTATTCTGTATATTTCTGAAAAACTTCCAATAAGTTCTTCTTATATTAAAGTTATTTTACAATAGATCCAATAATGGGTCGCAGCAGTACACGGAGCGGTTTACGTGTAACTACTTCAACCCACAGGGAGGGGTTTTTTAGTCAGTAGGACGTCAACTTATAGTTGGCGGGAGCGGGAGACACTCAAAGATCTCCGTCCTTAAGTTCCCTAAAGAGTAAGAGCTCTTATTAGTAATTCGATAAGATTTCTAATCTATTAATCTTTAAATCATGAAAGATATATCTTATAATATAGCGAGACTATCGCAGAATTTGTTCCTTTCTTCGCATTATCTTCGCATATTCATTATCCAAAAATTATTATTCTTCTAATTGCTTTATTTTTCTAGCATATCGAATCTTTTTCTATATATTATTCAAAATAAACCAAAACTAAATTATTAAATAATGCATTTATAATTTATTTTTTGTTTGGTTTCTAAAATTAGAATTTATAAATAAAATCAACACAATCTCATAGAAATCTCATACAGAATACAAAACAAAAATGAATATATAGAAATGAAATGAATGAAATTTTCTGTATATATATACAGGGCCGCCGCTACATACAAGATATTGGTGCTGCGAACGAACCAGGCGCCGTTGGGGCGTAGGGGCGCTGAAAACGATCAGATATTTTAAATAATAATAAAGCAAATTCTTAGAGTTCTTAGAGAGAAAATTTCTGGAACAAAGAACTACGGACAGAGAGAACTGATAAATTAAATTTATGCTTGCCAGATTTTTGCCTAGAGCTCCTTTTGTGGGCTTCATACCTTATGTTTTGATTTTGAAGCGCCTAAAAAATAAATTAATTGTGAAGTTTTTCTTGTCATGTATCAGGGCGCTTTATTTTATTAATTGAGCCAGGCGCATAAATGGGCTAAAACGGGACTGTATATATATATATAGAAGAAAATGCATTGAGGAAAATTCAAAGAGTGTGTGTTCAAAGAGCTATGCATGGAAATTCAGTGAAAACATAGACGTGTATATAAAAGAAAGATAAGTCAAAACACTTACAATTATTTCATTTTTATTAAAAACACGGGAAAATTTAATAGAAAAATCATAATATAATTTATTATTGACTGTGCGAGGATTGAAAATGCAATGCTTAGATTTTATTTAATCGTTTAAGTTTGTTAGTAATATATATATAGAAAAAGTGATAAAGTGGATTTTTAAAGAATATAAAGTTGTGCGAATTTCAAAAGAAAGACTATATTTTTACCGTCCAAAAGTATAAAATAAGTATAAGAAAATATGGTTGGAAAAGTGGAAAAAATTACATTAGGTACTGATAAACATGCGGGTGACGTAACAAGTTTAATATTTTTTAATAATGTATTGATAAGTGGCGGTTCCGATGGAAAAATTAAAGTAAGAATTAAAGAAGGGTTTTTTTTTTTTTCGTTATTATTTAGATAATATTGAACTCTATACCTGACAGTGATATATAGATGAGGGAACGTTTTATTCGGGGTTTCATTTCGAATCGAAAGCTACAAAATGCGATCTACAAAAAACAATAAACATTTTTGTCTGCGCGGTGTTTGTTAAAAGTTAAATGTTTTTTCTGTGATTTTTCCGAAAGAAAAATCTTTTGTATAGATTTTCGGAAGGAAAATTCTGTTTGACTTCTTAAAGATTTTCTGTAGGAAAGTTCTGTATGATTTTCTGTAGGCCAGTTCTGTTTGGCTTTCTGAAGGAAAGTTCTGTTTGACTTTCTAATAGAAAGTTCTGTTTGACTTTCTAATAGAAAGTTCTGTTTGACTTTATAATAGAAAGTTCTGTTTGACTTTCTATAGTAAGTTCTGTTTGATTTTCTGGGTGAAAGTTCTGTTTGATTTTCCGTAGGAAAGGTTTGGTTGGCCTTCTGTTGGAAAATTCCGTATGATTTTCTGTAGGAAAGTTCTTTAAATATTCTATAAGAAGAAGCTGTATAAGAATTGTCTGTAGGAAAACGTTAAAGGATTTATGTTATAGAAAATTACTCTTTTGATTTTCTATTAGAAAATTCTGTTGGATAATTCCTGTATGATTTTCTGTTTGTAAGAGTTCTTAAAGATTTTCTGTAGGAAAGTTCTGTTTGACTTTCTGAGGGAAAGTTCTGTTTGACTTTCTAATAGAAAGTTCTGTTTGACTTTCTAATGGATCGTTCTGTTTGCCTTTCTAATAGAAAGTTCTGTTTGGATTTCTGTAGGACAGTTCTGTTTGACTTTCTGTGGGAAAATTCCGTATGATTTTCTGTAGCAAAGTTCTTTAAATATTCTATTAGAAGAAGCTGTATAAGAATTGTCGGTAGGAAAACGTTAAAGGATTTATGTTATAGAAAATGACTGTTTTGATTTTCTATTAGAAAATTCTGTTGGATAATTCCTGTATGATTTTCTGTTGTAGGAGAGTTCTTAAAGATTTTCTGTAGGAAAGTTCTGTATGATTTTCTGTAGGCAAGTTCTGTTTGACTTTCTCGAGGAAAGTTCTTAAAGATTTTCTGTAGGAAAGTTCTGAACGAAGATTTTCTGTATTATAAAGTTCTGAAACAAAAGAATGTAATATAATTGGACCGGAACATATGGCGTCGCCCTGCGTTCTTGCGATGAATGACGGACCTTTTATATTAGAATAACATTTATTAGAATATGTCGCACACACTCTCTGATGAATTATCACTTTTAATTTTTGTATGTTTTTATTCAATTTATATATTTTTTCTTAAATATCACAGATTTGGGATTCAAATTTAATATTAAAAAAAACAATTGATGCACATGAGGCTCATGTTTATGCAATGGCAATTGATGCATCGGCCAACGATGGCCATGGACGTCTGTATTCGAGCAGTGCCGATGGTACAATAAAATATTTTGATAATCCTATTATTGAATCGATATTGGATGGACAAGGACATCCACAGCAGCAGCAGCCACCACCAACCATCATGCTAATGAATGAAAATGATGCAATACAAACATTATGTTATGTTGATGATTTTCTATATTCGGGTGATGATAAGGGTGTTGTCACAAAATGGTCAAATAATCGAATACAATTTAAATATAATTTAATTGAAGAAATTCATTCGATGGCAATCGAAAAGAAATTAATTTATACGGCACGTAATTTGGATACGGTTATTTCGGAGGTGGTCGACGGTGCCTCCGGAAAATATGCAACACGGGCGGTTATGCCCGGCCGAGCACCATTACTATTAATTGGCGGTGTACAACCGTCGACTGGCAATCAACGATATCTATTGTTTACCACCCGTGATGGTAAAGGTATAACATTAGTTAAAAATGAAATACGATTTGAACACATTTGGACGCATGAGGTATATATAGGTCATTATTTCATTATTTGTGATTATAATTTGATTTTTATTTGATTTTATTTTGTCAATAGAATGCCCATGAAATGATAATAAATGCAATATGTTCAAAGGAGAATGTTATTTATACGGGTGGATGGGATGGAATTGTTAAAAAATGGATTGAATATGAAAGGGCGGTGCCGTTGAATGGAGGTGAAGTAAAAATTGGTGATGGTTCCATTTGTATAAATGTTATTTGTAATGGACCATTGGATTATGTTTTTGTTGGTTGTACCGACGGAATGATACGTAAAGTAAATTTTAGTTCAGCGGCCGCTTAAAAAAAAAAAAAAAAAAAACCCTTTTTTTGTTTGATTTGATTTGATTTGATTCCATATACATAACGGATGAGGTGTAGGTTCGCGGAACGATTTGAGAATTTATTTATATGCGATTTGATATATGTTTAGGGTTAGTATATTATTATAATGTTTTATTGTTATGCTATATATTTATTTATTTAGTTTTTTAAGTATTTTATTTGGTAAATTATCTGTGCTTTTTATATATTTTAATAGAGTTGTACAATTCAGGCGATTTTTATTTTGGGATCTTATCCCATAGAAAATATTAGATCTGTTATATAGTTTTAATTGTGGGTTTGTGTGTCATTAAAAATCAAGTACTCAAGTTCATTCTTTATGTTTTAGTGTTTTCGAACAGCTCGCTATTCAACGGAATATTAACAGCTTAACAATGAATTTTGCTGTTTTTTTGTCCTAGTGAATTAGGGCCATCATCTCAGGGCAGCTCTGGTGAACATTTCGCATCTTTATATTGACCAGTTCAAGCTAATAAACCTTTTTTCATATAGAATTCAGAGCCCCAAAGTTCCCAATTTTCATTCAGATTGCCATATCCGTGAAGATTGTTATCGTTTTTTTTACCTTACTGCAAACGAACGATTGATCCGCGTAATCGCAATGAGTGTGTTTTGTGGTATTTTTATTATACCATACCGCACTCTTTTGTTCCCGCATCCATTGGCAGGCGTTCAGTAGTTCACTGATCGGTTTAACAAACAAGATCCAGTATGTCCATATCCAGATGATGACAGAGTGTTTTCGATAGTGCCACGAATTGTTTTTTTATATCCTCAGTGGAAGTATTCACGGCAGCCTTTATTACAATATATAGATTCAGAGGGAGTATAATGACAATGTTTCCATTGCCACGATTGGCTTTTATGGAGTGCGATACCTTCATGTGGGAAGTGTTATGTAATAACACGATACTAAACGTTTTGTTTACTCTTCCAGCGGTATCCAAAACAAAATTTCTTTGGATATTTTGAATATTATTGGCTCATCTCTCACCCAATTGCTCTGATAATTTTTAATGCCATTTGTTTGCATAATAGATTGTTTGCATTTGTTTGCATAATTCATGGGTTAAAGATCACTATTGAATATTTTCTCTGGGGTTTTCTTTCTTTTCCTATAAAATTCCTAAGAATGTGCGAGATTTCCAAATTTCCTATTCAATTTTCTTTATTTTTCAAAAAACAAACCATTTAAATGTTAAAAACTTTTCCAAAAACCATTGGATTTATCTATAAATTTATCTTTTCAAACAAAACAAAAAAAAAACCTAACATATTTTATTTATTTAACAATTTAAATGTTTGGTAAAAAAGTTTGATAATCAAAAAAAAACCTCAATATTTTAACGAAAAATGTTATTCGCCCCCCCGTTTTTCACACGGCGCATTTAAATAATACAGGTGTAACAACAAAAAAATAATTTAAAAAAAATATATAAATTCTTCTCGAACAATTTTTGTCTTTCTTTTCTGTATTTTTTTCATTCGCGTTTTGTTTTGTTCATTTTGTAGGTGGTGTTTTTTTTATTATTATTATTTTTTTTTTCTTTCGCAACTATTAAAAAAAAAAAAAAGCACAAAACATTTCTGAAGAAAAATAAAAGTTTATTTAATTAATTAATATAAAAATAATATTCAAAAAAAAATGTCAACAATTGCTAGTGCATTATCAATTGCAGGTTCCCGAACAACCGGAGAATCCGTCCGTACACAAAATGGTAATGTTTAGTTAATTCATTGATACAAAATTTAAACTGAATTGATAAACCCCCACAAAAAAAAAAAAAAAAAAACCATGCGGCATTTTTTTTTTCATTAATCACATGAGATGTGTTTTTTTTTTTATAAAAAAAGAAATGAATTTAAATTTAATTGACTTTTTATTAGATTTTCTTAATTTTACTTTAAATTTCGATATTATTTAGATAAATTCAATACCCTCTAATAGATTTAATTGTGAATTTAAAAAACAGATGCAAAAAAAAACCAAAAAATTATTGCACAAAATAAAAAAGTAAGGTTAGGTTTATCTCCCCATATATCGATGTCTATGACAAATTTTTTTAATTTTTTTTTTTTAGATAATTCTCGAACAAACATAAAAAAAGAATAAACAACCAAAAAATAACAATAATGAATCATTAAAACGTGTTTTTTTTTAATTTTTAGTGATGGCAGCCAATGCAATTTCAAACATTGTTAAAAGTTCATTGGGACCCGTCGGTTTGGATAAAATGTTAGTGGATGATATCGGTGATGTTACGGTTACAAATGATGGTGCTACTATTTTAAAATTATTAGAAGTTGAACATCCAGCTGCAAAGTAAGTTAAACGCAAGATTGATCATAAAAAGATGACACTAATAATTTCTCATCCTCCCAAAAAAAAAAAAAAAAAAAAGGGTATTAGTTGAATTGGCCCAATTACAAGACGAAGAAGTTGGTGATGGTACAACGTCTGTTGTTATATTGGCCGCTGAACTATTAAAAAATGCCGATGAATTGGTAAAACAAAAAATTCATCCAACATCAATAATATCCGGTTATCGATTGGCATGCAAAGAGGCATGTAAATATCTATCAGAACACTTGACAATTTCATCAAATGAATTGACCCGTGAATGTTTAATAAATGTGGCAAAAACATCGATGAGCTCGAAATTGATTGGTGCCGATGCTGAATTTTTTGCCGAAATGGTTGTGGACGCCACAAAAGCCGTACAAATTTTAGATCCACAAATGAAACCCGCCTTTCCGATAAAGGCCATTAATGTGTTGAAAGCCCATGGGAAATCGGCACGTGAAAGTGTTTTGGTACCGGGTTATGCATTAAATTGTACGGTAGCCGCTCAACAAATGCCGAAAAAAGTATTAAATGCAAAAATTGCATGTTTAGATTTTTCATTGCAAAAAATCAAAATGAAAATGGGTGTACAAATTTTAATAAATGATCCAGAGAAATTGCAAGGGATACGTGATCGGGAATTGGACATAACAAAAGAACGTATCTCAAAGATCATTTCGGCTGGTGTTAATGTAATTTTATGTTCGGGTGGCATTGACGATTTGTGTTTGAAGTATTTCGTTGAATCGGGTGCGATGGCCGTACGTCGTGTTAAGAAGGCCGATTTAAAGCGTATTGCAAAAGCAACGGGTGCCGCCTATTTAACATCGCTCACCAATATGGACGGTGAAGAGAGTTTCGATGCGTTAATGATTGGCGAAGCGGCTGAAGTGGTACAGGAAACAATTTGCGATGATGAATTGATTTTAATTAAAGGACCAAAAGCAAGGTAAATATATATATAAAAAAAAAAATAATTTCCTCAAATTAATTCGATTTAAACATTTGTTGGGTTTCCATTTTCGAATCGTAATCAAATAGAGAAACAAAAAAAAAAAAAAAAGAAGGTTTGGTTTGTTGGCACAATTTGTGGGCCAACTATTATTGGGGATATGAATTCAATGCCAATTCAAGGACAGACAGTTTGTTAATGTTAAAAAAAAAAGAAAGTTACAGAGTTGCTTCATTTTGTTTTGTTTTCCGAACAGAAGTAATTCACTTACGTGTATTCGTGTCTTTACGATTATTCTATCGATTAAAAACGTGTTCTTTGGGGGGAGTTGGAGACCCCTCCTCAGGTGTCCGTCACACTGTGACCCCCATTAAGATATCTGTGGTTGTGTCGTCTGTCTGGTTTCCTTTGCTTTCAAAGTCTATCCACCAGAATAACTTTATAACTGCCCCCCCCCCCCCCCCCTTTACACCTTTCCTATCGGTTTGAGTTTATCTGTTTTTGTCCAATCAATTTAGTTAGGTTAATGTTCTTCATTCTCTATCGTGCCAGTCACGTCCACTTTGAATTTATTCCCTTGTAGAGTTTCAATCCCAAATCGGGTGTGACGCCGTTCTGACTTCGGAAGGTCGCTTTCGGTTATTTTCCTCTGCTAGGTTGAGATTGAACTTGCCCAACAATTTCAGTTAGGTTAATGTTCTTCATTCTCTCATCCTTCTATCTCTATTTAATTAGATTTAATTTCATGTTTTTCTTTTTTTTCGTCTATTCTGTTTCAAATAGAACGGCCGCATCAATTATTTTACGTGGACCAAATGATTTCTATTGTGATGAAATGGAACGTTCAATGCACGATTCATTGAGTGTTGTGAAACGGGTACGTGAAAGTAAAAAAATTGTAGCCGGTGGTGGAGCAGTTGAAGCTGCCCTTTCAATTTATTTAGAAAATTTTGCTATTTCATTGGTAAGTTAAATAATTGTTTAGATGTTCAAATTGAATTTTTAAAATAAAATCATCGTATTTATTTATTTCTATTTATGTAGAGTTCACGTGAACAATTGGCAATTGCCGAATTTGCTAAATCACTTTTGGTTATCCCGAAAACATTGGCGGTGAATGCGGCTAAAGATGCCACGGATTTGGTTGCAAAATTACGTGCCTATCACAATTCAAGTCAAACAAAAGAGAATTTAAAGAATTTACGATGGATTGGTTTGGATTTGATTGAGGGTACGGTACGTGATAATCGAGCGGCTGGTGTTTTAGAACCGGCTATTTCAAAAATAAAATCATTAAAATTTGCAACAGAAGCGGCCATCACAATTTTACGTATTGATGATATGATAAAATTGAATCCAGAAGATAAATCAGGAGGACGTGGTTATGCAGATGCACATGCAGCCGGTGAATTATAAATGAGATTTTTTTTTGGGGTTTTTTTTTACATCTATATTTTATTATATAATAAGTGATTTTTTTTTTTAATTAAAATTAATTAATTATTCTCATTCATCACAAAAAAAAAAAAAAAAAAAACCATCAATCCATTTTATATAGAGATAAATTTTAAATTTGAGAATATTTTATTCTGTATTTATTTTTATTGATTGATTGATTCACAGCACCCCACACCCACACAGTAATTGTGGACATTTTTTAATATTGTTTTTTTTTTTTTTTCTATTTAACATACGCGAATTTTGATTAATATTAATAATTATTAATAATAATATAATAATAATATAATAATAATAATAATAAAAAATAATTTTTGCTTAATTTTGAATTGAGATTTTTTAGTTTTTTTTTTTAGGGTTAAACTTTAAAAAACATTTTTCAAGCGTTTAAAATCCCCCCAAATAATAAATAAGTGAATTTCTGTAATTGATTTTAATTCTTTGAAAATTAACATTTGTATGGTATTATAACATTTGTAAAAAAGCCTTAACATTTGAATAGAATCGTAACATTTGTAAAAAAGCCTTAACATTTGAATAGAATCGTAACATTTGTATAGAATTATAACATTTGTAAAGCCTTAACATTTGTATAGAATCGTAACATTTGTAAATAAGCTTTAACATTTGTATGGTATTATAACATTTATAAAGCCTTAACATTTGAATAGAATCATAACATTTGTAAACCCTTAACATTTGAATAGAATTATAACATTTGTATATTGAATATTAACATTTTTAAAAGGTTTTTGGTTTTTGTATGAAATTTATAAAGAAATAAAAAAAAATTTCAAATGTTTTGTTCCTTCAATTTATGTATGCCTGGTATTTTATAAATTTTGTTATATGAAATCTTCTCATTTGGGTGGTTTTCATCCAAATATTTTGATTTTTAATGGTTTTTTTTTTGCTACGTTTTCATAATATTCGATTAGGATCGCATAAATTCAAAGAGCAAAATATTAAAAATTTAATTTTTTCATATATGAAATATTTGTATGAGAAAAATTTATATGAAAAAAATATTTAAAAACATTTTTAGCTATTTCTTGTTATGCTCGCCTGGTATTTTAAAAATATTTTCATATGAAATCTTATTGATTTTTTCGACAAAATATAAAATATCCAAATTTTTAGTGGTTTTCTTCGACATTTGAATCTGTTTGGATTAGGATCGCATAAATGCAATGACCAATATTTTAAAAAAAAATTTTTTTTCATATAATATTTGTATAACATTTGTAATGCATTAACATTTGTAAAGCCTTAACATTTGTATAGTATTAAAACATTTGTAAAGCCTTAACATTTGTATATTGAATATTAACATTTTTAAAAGGTTTTTGGTTTTTATATGAAATTTATAAAGAAATAATAAAAAATTTTAAATGTTTTGTTCCTTCAATTTATGTGTGCCTGGTATTTTATAAATATTTTTATATGAAATCTAAATGGGAAATTTTTTATTTCATCTCATCATCATCGCAACGCATTCCACCAAAATTTTACTATGTTATAGAGAGAGAGAGAGAGCAATGGATTGTTCCTATAAATCCGGTGTCCTATAAAATATAATAAGTATTAATTATAATTTTATTTGAATTTTGAGTGTCTATAAAAACATTATGGAACTGCCGAGATCGCCCGTTTATTACATCACCGTCCACCAAAATCACCAAAATCAGTGGAATCCATCAGTGGTTTGATCTGTATATAGATGTTTATGAATCGCCTCGGTATGAATTGTGTATGTTAGAAAATGAACTGTCCCAAAACGAACCGTCTCGTAGTGATGGACTCGTAGATGATGATGTAATGAACAGTCAGTCGTAGCCGTTCCAATAGTTCAAATTCAAATATTGAACACACCGCGAACCGACTCTGATGAAATATCTAATCTAAAAACGGTACATTATTTGAATCAACAGCAGTCGCAGCAGCATCAAGATTTAAGCTAAAATATTAAGTAATCATCTGACATAATCCAGTTATGAGAACGAAAGGTAAATTATTCAGTATTTTTTGGGCTACTTTAGGTGTTTGGGTGTCTTCAGACTGTTGGACACCCCCCCCCCCCCCCCCCCCAGAGATCAGTACAACTAACATTCAACTAACTCACAGCTAAATATCTATTTCAATTTAATATATTCGCTTCATTTTATATATATGAAGATATGTAAAGACGCGTGAAGACGGTAACGCGTGATAATAAACCGAAGAATATCCTTACTGTTGCTGCTGCCCGTTGCTTGTCGCTTGTTGTGCTGGATGTGCTGGTTGCTTGTTGTGCTGGATGCAAGCAGTTCAAAGAGAGGAAAGTAATTTTTGTTTTTCCGTATTTCGCAATGTCAATGTTCCAAGAAACTTCTGTTGAAAATCCCCCCCCCCCTCCCCCCCGCAGTTTGTAAAATGCATCATTGCAAATATTTAAATACGAATAAAACGTGGAGGATATTCACGCGATTAATGCGACTAATGCGAGTTATCTAAGTTTTTCGTCTTTGTTACAAAACAAAAATATTTTTATCGACGTTTAATAATCAATTTTAAAAAAACATCCGCTCTTTAATTTCTTTTTAAATGAAAGATATATATATATATTTCGAATAATCCACTCAAATTCGATTAGTATTTTATATATATATATTTAGTAATCGTCAACGATGCTAATATGTTTTAGGCTTCTTTGGCACGTGATTCCGTCAATTGTTTTGTTAACAATTCAATTTTTTCCTCATAAGTACTTTTTAATTGCTAAAAACGAAAAATGAAAAACAAATAAAAAATCCATTAAATTATAGAAAAAAGTTCATTCCAAATATAAAAACGCACAAACCTTATAAATTTCCGCTTGTAAATCATATTCCGTTTTTAAATCACTATACATTTTTTTAGTAACTTCTAATTTTTTCTCTGTTAATTGTAAACGATCCGTTTCCGATTTAACACGTAATGCCATTGTATCGAGACGTGCTTGCATATGTGCATTTTCAATATTACGTAAATTTAACATTTCTTTTGTAATGCCGGCAACATCTTTGGTTGCACCAAGTTGATTATTCACCGCTGCCAATTGTTGTTCTTGTTGTTTACACAATTTTGATTTTTCAAATAATAATGTTTTGGCTTTCATCAATACCTCTTCTTGTTCTTCAATCACCCGATTTGATGCTTTTTTTGTTGTACGGTTATTTATTGTAGCGTTACGTCCACCACTTCCATTTCCATTTCCACTGCCACTACCTCCGGTATTTGAATTATTTTTATTTAAATTTCTTATTTGAATTTCCAATTCATTAATTTTACGTTTTAATTCGGTTTTTTGTTCATTACTTTTCTGAAAATTTTAATATAAATAATTTATTATTGTGTATTGATATGTAAAACAATTAGTTTAATTATAATGCAGACGGGGTGGGTGGGTGGTCGTTAAGATTTGAAAGGGATTAATAACCTAAAACTTTTTGATATTTCAGTAAGTAATTTCAGCAAGAAGAACGCAAGAACAGCAAATTCAAATGTCCCAGGTTTTAGGTTGTAGAACTCATTCAATTCTCGATTGAAGTTAAATACCTGTTGGGGCAAAGCTAAATTCGATAACTGCCCCGCAAAATTTCAGCAAAATTGTTCTAATCAACATCAGAACAACAGGAAACAGGAATTGAATATAAATGAACAGAATTTGACCGAAATTGATGTGTATAGATATCAAAAAAATAGGAGGAAGCCGACTATTTAATAGCAATTAAAAAAGAAACATCAGAAAAACAATTATGGCATTTACTTTTTACCTTTAATTCCATTTGTGAATCTTGAATTTTAACACGTACTTTATCCAAAAAATTTTGTTTATCATTTTCCATATTAAATATTAAATCTAATAATTCTTTTTCTTTTTCCGTTGGTTGTTGGTTGTTGGTTGGTGCGACTGGTGGTGTGGCTGGTGGTGTGGCGGCTGTTACGGCTGATGCGGACATTGGTTCTGGTTCAGATCCTGACGGATGCGGTTCTGTTGTTGAGGATGCCAAGGATGCTAAGGATACTGAATTTTCAACATTTGAATTTATCAATTGATTGCTATTTTCATTTACAACAATCAACATTTCATTATTTTGAATATTTTCACAAATATTGATCAATGATTGTGGATTAGTCATTGATTGTTGTTGCTGTTGCTGTTGTTCTTGTTCTATTCCATTTGGTAATGACATTTCATTTGATGATGAGTTGGTTATTTCCGGACATTCACCAGAAGTTGTCATTTTTATCTATAAATTTATGATGAAAAATTATTACCAAAAGAATGATGAATACTTTTTTTTTTAACGTGTTCTATCAACTCTCGCGATATTATTTGCCATTAATAATAATAATAATATATCAACACGAGACCACGATACTGTGCGCGATAATTTAAAATAATAGTAAAATCATTTCATAAGGTGGAAAATTTATTTTAGATCGTTGAGACGAAAAAACGAAAAAATCACATAGAAAATTTAATTGAATGGTGGTGTTTTTTTTCATTTTCTGATCTATAATTAGAAAAGATCGCACACGCAATAATTAAAAACTAAAAAAAAAAAAACATACACACACACACACACACATAAGAATCATTCTATTTTAGGAGGAAAAATAAAGAAAAGAAAAGAATTGGAAAAGAACAGCGAACAGCGGAGGAAAATCATTTAAAAAAGAAAATTTGAAATTTTAAAGTTTTTTTTTTTTATGAAAATTTAATTAACATTTAACAGGTTTGAATGGTAGGAATCAAGTAGCTACTTGCTACTTGAGCTACTTGAACCCACCGCGTATCCCAGAATAATCTCTGTAATGTTGAACAGTTACAGTGAGGGATTGATTCGCTTTTAATGATAGGATGATAGAAATTAGACAATAGAAACCCCTTAGGTGGGATAGAAAATATTAAACAGATAAAATAAAAACCAATCCAATTTTTTTCCAATTAAACCCAAAATAATTTTTAAAAATATAATTAAATTAACGGAAAATAAAATACAAAACAGTTAAAAAACGGACAACCTTAACATTATTAAGTATAGTAAAAAAAAAATAAAAATACTCGCGCGGAGTGGAACAACGTTAAAAAAAACTAATAACAAAATCCCATCATGCACAATTAAAAATTCCCAATAGTAATAATAATAATAAAAAATACCTCCACAGTTTATTGATCATTTTGAACCTTTGACATTGTTCTACTCTACAATTTTCCATGATTTTTCCATAAGAATTCTGCCACAATTCGATTAAATTCATCTGGATAACGTAAATGAATGTTATGTTTACCATCAGGAAATTCATAATATCTAAAAAAAACAACCAATTAAATTTCCTATTTCCTATTTCCTGTACAAAAAAAGTAGAGTAATTCTTTTTATCAAATTAAAAACTTACTCTGTATTTTTTATAGCCTGTCGTAAATACGGTATATGTTCAGATGCTAAATTTGGATCTTTACATCCGTGTAAAATTAATGTCGGTGCTACAATTTTATGCAACAGATCCCGGCAAATATTACCGCCCTTTGCATAATACATTTTTATCATAGCATCAACCCATTTATCCCATAATTTAGGAAAATATTCACGTCCATAAACATTTTCCATTGGTTCACGCATTTTTTTCGACCATTTACTAACATCTCGTATTTCTATAATTAAAAATTTTATAGGCTCTGTTAAATATAACTTGACAAATCAATACAAATCATTGGAAAAACAAATTGAAAACTAAAAAAAAAAACCCCTACTTTCATAAATGTTCAATTCCATTTCTAATGTATATGCATTTGAACCCCAAATGATAAGCTTATCAATTTTTGTTGGATAATGGGCGGCCATTATCATAGCCGTTATACCACCATCACTCCAACCGCAAACAGAATATTTACCACCATCATCATCATCATCATATCCTAAACCATTCATTAATTCAATGGCCATTTTGGCATCATCCAAATAAAAATCAACGGTAAAATTACGTTCGGGTGGTCGTGATTTACCATAACCCGGTGGATCCCAAACAATTATTGTATAATTATGGGATAATAATTTTGGTAAACCTAAAATTTGTGGTTTAAAATCAGTCCATATTGTTCCTAATGCACCGGGTAATAATAAAACACAATTTTTTGTTGGTGTTACATTTTGGGATCCGGATCTGGATGATGATGATGATGGATTTGAAATAGAATCGGAACAGGTTAAATAATTAATAAAACCATTTTTGATTGGAAATTTTTGTTCAATCCATTTGGGATTATTATTATTCATGGTTGTTGTTGTTGTTGTTGTTGTTGTATATTGTTTTTTACTTGAAAATCGATTTTGATTTGTGGTCAAAAACACTGACGAGGACGACGACGACGACGAGGAAGATGATGATGGAAAGGACGCCACCACTAATGATGTAACTGTTGATAATAAACCTGATGACAATGATGATGATGATGATGATGATAACAATGAAAAATTAACTGATGATGATGATGATGATGTGGTGTTATTTTGTAATGCAGGCAAACGAACTAATAATAAACGCGATTTTATTAAGAATATTTTCTTATTTATTTTAATCATATTTGTTTAAGTATGTACGATGATAAGGAATTGATTCAGTATTTTTTTTAATCATTATATCATTAAGATAATTAATATGTTTTTTTTTTATTTAAAATTAAAACAAAGCCATTGTTTAAAATCAATTACACTGTAAAAAAAAAAAAAATTGTAGGGTTTTTGTTTGTTTTTTTGTATGGGAAAAAATTTTATCAATACTTTTTATTAATATGAAATCGTATTATAAACAATAAAATTAATGTAATTTAAATTATGATTTAATTTAATATACTAATAAATTAATTAAAACAATAATAATTCATTAAAAAAAAAAAAATTTCATATAAAAAAAATTTACCATTAAACTTATTCATTTTTTTTGTTTTTTGAAAAAAAAATTTTCCACCATAAAAGAGAAAATGGCGACTATTGTTTTTTGTTTTTTAGATTTCGGAGCCATATTGGAAAAGAGAACAAGAAAATATATAACACAAAACAAGCAACAACAAACAGCAGCAGCAGCAGCAACGCTTGAATAATGGAATGAATTCTGTTTTTTTTTTTTTTTAAATAAATAATTCCATCGTTGCCAAATCAAATGAGACTTGGTTTTTTTATTTTTTTCAATGCAAAAAGTGATTTTTTATTATATTGTTATAAAAAAAAAAAAAAAATTAAAAAGTTTAACTACGCAGTTTAGTGAACATTTTCACACATTTGAAAATTGCTGCTAAAAATTTAGTCTTTTTTTATCCCCCTTTCTTATCTCCTCTGTGTGCAACTATTCAATAGTTTATTCAAGGGGTTGATTTTTTCCTATGAAAAATATAGGTAGGTATATTGAAGATATCTTAAATACAACTTAAATATCTCCTTTTTCTTTGATATTTTGATCTTACAACTACCAATAATTAATGATTTATTTAAAATATAATTTAAAATAAACATACCTTGTCATGTAAACGTAATTATATGTTTATTATGCCAATAAAAAAAAAAGATGATTAAAAAATTTCGCCATAAATATTTTTATTAATTATTTTTTTAAATTTTGTTAAAACAATTGTCGATTTGATAAACATTTTATTTTATAGTAAACTATCAACAATAAAAAAAAAATTACAACACTGTTCAATTATCGAACAACAGCAAGCAAACAAAATAAAAAAAAAAACAACGCCCATTCAAAAATTCATTTCCAATGAATTCGAAATCGATTTGAAAAAAAAAACAAAAAAAAAACGCGTCTCTTTTTACATTTTCCAGTGAAAATTTTTCAATATTTTCTTTCTTTCAATCGTTCTTCAATCTTTCATTAAAAGGCAAATCGTTGAAGTCTTTGGACGTGTTTTGCGTTTACTTTTTTTTTTTTTTAAATTGTGTGTAGTTTAAAAAAAAAAAAATTTGAGGTGAAAATTATCGAAAAATATAATTTTTATTACTGTTTTTTTTTTTTTTTTATAATTATTAATTAATTAATTAATAATAATATTGTTTTGTGTTTTGTGTAAAAATAAATAAAGGTAATTTTATAATTTATTTTAATTGATGAAAAGAAAATGTGATATTTGAAATAACGTGAATTGAAATAAAGAAAAAATTATAACATGAAAAATGCAAAGATAGCGTCAGCCGCCATGATGGAAGTGCCCCCCCATCATACAACAGAAAAAAAAAATATATGATTTTTTTTTTCTATACACTCGCGCGCATACAAAAGCATTTGTAATTGTATATATATGGAATCGATTTAATTGTATGAATGTGTATGAACATTTTTTAATTTTCCCACATTTTTTTCTATTATAATTTTTTAACCTTTTGTTTTTTTTTTTTTTTTTTTTATCCAACAATACAACAAAAACAGAATTTTTATTTTGTAGCAATTCTTGGTAGGGCATTTTTTTTTTTTTATAATAACAATTAAAATTTTATTCTACTATGGATATTATGTTTTATTGCGTGTGTGTGTGTGTGTGTGTGAGCGTCTATAAATTTTATATGTAAAAAAACGAAATTATATGTTTTTTTTTTTTATAATAATAAAATTTCTTATTTATTCTATTTGCAGATTGTATTTGTGTGTATGCGTGTTCCGCGCAAAAGTGAATTTATAGTTGTGGTTTTTTTTTTTTTTTTTTTATTCATTTGATTTCGTATGGTTTTATTTAACAAACAAACTTGATAAAAGAAAAACCACAACCAAACCAAAATTAAATAAACATGGCGGACGAAGAACAATTTTCATTATGTTGGAATAATTTCAATTCCAATTTATCGGCTGGATTTCATGAATCGTTGTGTCGTGGCGATTTAGTGGATGTTACATTGGCAGCCGAAGGTCAACTGGTAAAGGCACATCGATTGGTATTATCAGTATGTTCACCATATTTTCGTAAAATGTTTATACAAATGCCATCAAATCAACATGCATTTGGTAAGTAGTAGTAGTGGGGGAAAATTCATTTTTTTTTGTTTTATAAAACATTGTAATGCTGTTAAAAATTTCCGTTAAAATCCTTTAAAAAAAAAAAAAAAAAAAAGACGCTTCACTTTTTTTTTTTTGTTGTATTATGAAATGTATGCACTTTTATCTCGTCGTGGTGTCGTTCGTGTGGTGTATGTTTGTTTGTATATAGAAAGAAAGCATTCAAATTATGTTGGTCAGGCATACACATTCAAACACACACACGCGCGCACACAAAAACCAGTTATCAGGCAAACAACGAAATGGTTTTTTTTTGTTTTTTTTTAAACGTATGACGCAATTTTTATGTTTTAACGTTTTCTCGTTGAATGACTAGAAAAATTCCATACAGAATAAATTTTTATGCTTTTAAGGGAGTTGGTATTTGTGCGTGTGCGTGCGTTAGGTTTGTAAATGCATAGTATTTTTATTGTAGAGAATTTTTTTTTTTTTCTATTTTTTTTTTTTTCATGCGTTGAATTTATTATTTAATATGGTAAATGGTGTAGAAAGAGATGGAGATATTTAATTTTTCTATTATCGTGCATTTTTTTTTGTGAAAGCAAGCAATAAAAAAAAAACGTTACAAAATAAAAAAAAAAAAAAAATGGAAAATTTCAATGTGCTCATGCGCATTACCGCATTTTTATGGTGTGTGCGTTTTTTTTTTTTTTTTATGTAATTTTACCTGAATATTTCCCTGGACATTTTTTCGGGGGGGGGGGGGGGGACGGGGAAAACAATATATTAATAATAATAATCCCTTTTGTTTGGTGCTTTGCTGTCTGGAAAAATTACTCCTTTTATTTTTTTTTAAACAATTGTATAGGAATCCAAATTGGAAAAAAAAAGTAGTTTAAGCTTTTCCGAATGTTTTTAAAATAACCAATATTGGTTTGATAAACCGTTACTTAAGGATTTTGTTTTTTAAGTTGTTGTTTTTTTGTTTGTCCTAAAAATAATTTAAAGAATCTGAAATTTCAATTGTAATTTTATTTATTATGAATATTTTTTAACGGTAAAACTGCAGTTTATGGGCCGGGTGAAATTATATAATTCTAAGTATGCCAAGTTGTTAGGGGTCGTATTCTGACCAACTTTTGTTCTGGACTTAGTTGCAGACTCGCCCCCCCTCTCCAGGGCAGCCTGGGGAAGTTTGTATGGAAAAATTTTAAATTTCCCCTCCGGCGGGGAAATTTATTATGGAAGTGGTTAAGGGTTACCCCTTTAGAAACTTTTGTTCGGGACTTAGTCGCTCCCCCCTCCCTATGAGCTAGGAGGGGGGGTTAAAAATTTCAAAAATTGAAAATCGTCACCCTGTTCCGCAATTTTTATATTTTTTTGGACCCTATAAAACGAAAGGGGGACCCCAACTGAGCAATCTGGGGCATATAACTAGAAAAAGCCCGCCATAGGGGAGCGGGGGGAAGGGGGTAAAGTTTGTATGGGAAAATTTTTTTTCGCCTTCGGAGGGGAAATTTATTATGGAAGTGATTAAGGGGTATCCCCTTAATAACTTTTGTTCGGGACTTAGTCCCTCCCCCTCCCCTACGAGGTAGGGGGAGGGACCAAAAGCCCGCAGAATCCAGAAAAAGTGCAAAATCCTTAAAATGGCGAATTTTCAATTTACTGTTACGTTTTTAAGAAAGCCCATGAAGGGAGTAAAGAAGTAACGGTAAAAAAATTACCAACACACATTGTATGCACAGTTTAAAGTATCATTTTTAAAAGGAAAATCCCTTTTTACCATATGGATCAAGTGAATTCCTTCAACGCTGTTTATTATCAATCAAATTCGGCTGTAAGTATAATTTAAAATGTATTATTTATTTAAATTTAAAAAAAAATATTTTTTTATGAATTGTAAGCAGTTTCCACATCACCCAGGAGGTATGCTTAACAATGCGTTTTTTTTTACATGCTTTCTCCTAGAGACCCCTACCTCGTAGGGGAGGGGGAGGGACTAAGTCCCGAACAAAAGTTATTAAGGGGATACCCCTTAATCACTTCCATAATAAATTTCCCCTCCGAAGGCGAAAAAAAATTTTCCCATACAAACTTTACCCCCTTCCCCCCGCTCCCCTATGGCAGGCTTTTTCTAGTTATATGCCCCAGATTGCTCAGTTGGGGTCCCCCTTTCGTTTTATAGGGTCCAAAAAAATATAAAAATTGCGGAACAGGGTGACGATTTTCAATTTTTGAAATTTTTAACCCCCCCTCCTAGCTCATAGGGAGGGGGGAGCGACTAAGTCCCGAACAAAAGTTTCTAAAGGGGTAACCCTTAACCACTTCCATAATAAATTTCCCCGCCGGAGGGGAAATTTAAAATTTTTCCATACAAACTTCCCCAGGCTGCCCTGGAGAGGGGGGGCGAGTCTGCAACTAAGTCCAGAACAAAAGTTGGTCAGAATACGACCCCTAACAACTTGGCATACTTAGAATTATATAATTTCACCCGGCCCATAAACTGCAGTTCAGCCTTTTTAACTAATTTCTGGTTGTTTTGATTTTTGTTTTGGTTTTTTTCAAATTTATAGTATTCCTGAAAGATGTCAGTCATGCCGCCTTAAAAGATTTAATACAATTTATGTATTGCGGTGAAGTGAATGTAAAACAAGATGCATTACCAGCATTTATAAGTACCGCCGAAGCATTACAAATTAAAGGATTAACAGAAAGTGTAAGTGTAGTATTTTTAATTTAATAATAGTTGCGTTTCATTTGATAAACATCACGAAAAGAACGAATAGAGTATAATAGAAAAGGGTAGATTTTTTGTTTTACTTAGTACTACACTGTCCTATAGCAAAAAAGTTGTTTGAAGTAGAAAGCTTTAGGGTTTTCTACTATTATTACCTACTCCTGATGGCTATTAAAAGGAATGCAACTCTTTCTAATATTCAATTAGCAATAAAGTGTTAATTTTTTGTTATTTTTACCATATATATTTATAGGGTGAAACAACAACAGGAGGTACCAATAATAATACAACAACAACAACAACAGCACCTACACCATCATCAAAACAAGGAAAATCATCACAACAAATAATTGGTGGTAGTCAATCAGCATCATCACCAGCTGCAGCTGCATCCGGATCCGCCACCACCACCACCACCATCAATAATACTATTCAACCATCACAAAGATCACGAGTTGTACGACCGATAAATCGATCGACAACAACAACAACAACACCACAACAACAACAATCAGCAACATCATATAAATTAGAATCTGAAAGTGAAACTGAAGAAAAACATACTCAACCAATACAACAACAACAACAACAACAACAATTACATGTTCTTTCACAAAAACGTGCACAAATTCGTGGTTCAACATCACAAATAAAACGTATGAAAACAATTAATGATCCGTTGGAAGCTCATGAACAACAACAACAACAACAACATACAATAAAATCAACGGCATCACAACATCATCATCAACAACAACACCATCAACAACACGTTTCAATTGTAACAACAGGTGCCCAATCAATTGCAAGTGATAAATCAACAACGGGTGAACCAGAATTTATTGATTTACCAATTGAACCAACAAAAACTGAACCTGAATATGCTGATGATGATGATATGGAAACAACACATGATGATGATGATGATGTTGTTGGTATATTACAAGGTGGTGGTGATGATGGTGGTGATCAATCTGAACATGAAGCAACCGGTTATGTTGAAGATGATTCATATGGTGAAATGAAATATGATGAAAGTTATTTTACGGAAAATGAAGATACAAAAGTTGGTGCAGGTGGAAGTGGTACTGTTGGTCATCATGATAGTGCTACTGCTGCTGCTACTGCTGCCGGTATATTATCTGAAACATATGGTGATGGTGAACAATCATTGTCTGAAGCACAAGGTGAGTTTTGGTTTTATCCATTTTTTTATTGATAGAGAGAAAAAAAAAAAAAAGTTATAAGGAATTTTTTTGTACTCTACGCGCGCGAGGCGAGGGTGGATATATTTTTATTGTTATGGTTTTTTTTTGGTCTTTTTGAATGTGCACTCCACCACCACTCCCTAATCTTTGTTTCATCTTATTTTTTTTTATTTTTTTATTATTATTATTATTATTTTGGTTTAACAAAAAGGTAGGTGAAGCAATTTTTTTTTTAAACATTTTGATAAACAAAGATTACACTTGGGAGTTGGAGGAGGAGGAGGAGAAGGAATGGAAGAAAATAAAGTAGAGATTGCGGGTTTTTTTTTTTAATTAATATTCGGGTAAAAAAAAAGATTATCCATTGGATTATCTCCATTGTTTTGTCATAAAAATTATTGAATTATTATTACAACAAATTCGATTAAAAATTAGATTAGAGATAAATTTTCAAAAATATGCACAAAAAAACCAAAACCAAATAACAAAGAAAAATATGAAACTCAAATTCCTTAACTTTTTTTTTTACACACACAATAAGCAGAAGAAGAAAAAGAAAATTGAATGTGACACAAAAACAAAAAAATTAGAAGATTCCAAATTGAATTCAATTAAAAGTTAAAGAAATTCATTTAAATTCTTCACAATCATTTGAGAAATTATTATTGAAAGAATCACACAAACTGTTTTAATTTAATTATATTTGATTTTTGTTTTGTTTTATTTTGTGTTGTGTCACAGAAACTGTTTTTTCTTTTTCTATTCTGTGTTTTTTTTTTCTATTATTTTTATATCTATTTCTATTATTATTATTATTATTATTATTATTATATTGATTTAAAAACATATAAAATATTTTAATGGATTTGATATGATCGGGAAATCAAATTAAATACCAGAGATATAGTTTTTAAGTATCGGGAGCTTTCCCTCGTCCCCCCCAACACACACACACACACGCGTACGTACATATAAAATATTACCCCCTCCACCACGATCGTCCAATTTGATGATCGACTTATCTCCCCCAACCAACCCGTTTTTAAATTTGTAACCATTCTCTTACATTCGGTTGCAATCTAGCTCTAGTTTTCTAATTCTAGCATTCTAGCTCTAGCGTGTTTTTTTTTTAAAATTAGTTTTATATTTGAAAAGAAAAAAAGAAAAAGAAAGCGATTCAATTTCCTTGTTCCCATCTTCTTCCTCCTCCTCCCCCTCTTTATCCTCCTAATCCTCCTCCTCCTCCTCCAAGATAAGACG
Organism: Dilophus febrilis; assembly: GCA_958336335.1. Lineage (NCBI taxonomy): Eukaryota > Metazoa > Arthropoda > Insecta > Diptera > Bibionidae > Dilophus > Dilophus febrilis. The sequence goes on along the minus strand of OY284468.1, from coordinate 1,793,788 downwards.
TCATTATTATAAAGGTGAAATTAATTTTAGTTTCATGTATATAAAAAAAAACAAGCGGCTGTCCGGAGTTCGGTCGTTTCGGTTTGGTTAAAAAAGAAGTATTGTCGTGTTATTAAATAAAAAAAAGAAAAAAAAAGTTGCGTGTTGTTCCTTTCGATCATCGAATCGAACCAGAGCCATAAAAAAATGACTAAATCATAAGTCAATTTTCAACAGAATTGCTCAGGCTCAGGAGTAGATAAAAGTAGTAGTAAAAAAAAAACTGTAGAGATTCTCTTATTCAGCCGAATAACTCTTTTGTTATACGGTACGGTATTATAGTTCGATGTAGGAAAATCAGAACTTCTGAACAGAACACACCGTACTATATAGCAAAGAGAGATGGTTTTTGAATAGGAAAATCTACTCTTTTTTTTTTTTTCTATACTCTTATACTAGTTGCGTTCCATTCAATTACCATCAGGAGTAGGTAAGAGTAGATAAGAGTAGAAAAGAGTAGATTTTTAACTAATTCCGAACTACTTTTTTTGCTATAAAACGGAGTAGTTCGGCGTAGCAAAATTTATTCTTTTCTACTCTTACCTACTCCTGATGGTAATTGAATGGAACGCAACTACTCACTCCTGCTGGTAACCCACCATCTGGAACGTAGGAACGTAACTATCAATTGATTGTGTCGACTCTCATTTCGTACGTTTCGTTTGTTCGTTAGTTCGTTTAATTGTTGGTCCATCGAGGACTTGCGTTAATATTTCTTTTTCCAACGGTTCGTCGGTCGGAAAATAATGAAAAAAGGGAAAAGTGAAGTGAAGTGTTTTTTTTTTCTAAGTGAAAGTGTTCAGTTCCGCTTACAATGGAACAATTTTCAGTTTGTCTGACACCCAATTGAACTGGTATTTTATTGATATGTTGTTTGTACCCCCAACAACAATAAAGAGATATTGCACCAAAATCTTGAATTTAACTTCAAAAATATTCATTTTTCATATTTAATAAGCATCATCATTAAAACATATCCAACCAAATAGCTCATAAATGGATGGAATGGAATCGTAAAATATCGTCAAAATTATACCTTTCGATATTGCTTGAATGCATACAGGATTAGTGGGGCATGTCGGCGGCCTTCTGGTGAATGAAATCACCACCATTTTGACATTTATACAAAAAAAGAAAAACAATTATAATTTTCCATTACAACGTTCACTGCTGAATGAATTACGTTCAAAATAAGGACAAACATTTTAATTTTAATCAACGCGATTTTGGTGCAAAATTTGGTGGTTGTGGAATTTTCGCTACTTTGTTGGCCATCCCACCGTCTAAAATTTGAATTTGGTGGAAAAATAAACCGAAAAACAAGAATTTCTTTATTTTTTTGAGTACCTATACAACATATCAATTAAAATTTCAGTCCAATTGGAAGATTTGGACACTGGAAAAATGTTTCCTTTGCTGGTTAAGTGTTTTTTTTTAATTAGTTTAAACTGAATGGAATAAAACGAAACTAAATTCAGAACCCTTAAAAAGTGATTTTTAGCACTCAGGTGGGGTTTTTACCACCAATCACTGGGTGCTCAAAAGCGAACGAACTCGTCCTGAACTGATTAAATTTTGTTCTACAACTTGTGAGTCCTCAAAACGAAACCACGTCTGCTGGAGTTCTTATAAGGTATTAAAGTTTCAAGAAGAAAATCGTTTATTTTTGAAGTATGATGTTAAAGCGGAAATTATATAAAATGTATTTGTATGCAAATGATTGGTAATTCCATTACCAATTTCATTTACACATAGATACTGGACAATATTTTTTATGCTGCTGTGAATAACATCCTTCACAAAATAAATAAATTTTTCCCTCTTTAACTTTAATACCTTTAATAAGAACTCTACCAGAGATTGTTTCCGGGGTTGGTAATAAGTTGTAGACCGAGCTTGGTTGAGGACGAGCTCTACAGTTTTTGAGCAATGTCCAAGTAGTTGGTAAACCCACCCTCCTGAGTACAAAAAAAAAAAAAGTTATGAAATTTTGTAGTTGTGTTTATTAAAAGAAGTTTTCAATGAAAAAAAAAAACAAGAAGGCGTTCGCAGTATTTATTTGATATCGAAAGATCAATATTGGGGTGGTGATTCCACGAATATGGAGTGGAGATTCAACTTTAATAATAATAATAAATTTATGCCGTATTGCAGTCTGTCTACAATCAATTTGGTAATGGTTTCGGTTTTGTTGGTATTTTTTAGGTGGGTATGAACATATTACTATTTTATTTTATTTAGATTATAATTTATTTTGTTTTTATAGCACCCACCCACCCACTAGCGTCTTGTCTTCTCCATATAACGATCCTCCAAATCTCTCAAGAAACCAAAAAAAAAAAAAAAATTACTACCATTGTCTCTAGACCATCTAGACCAAAAAAAAATCAATAAACTTCCCCAGTCTCTGTTTACTTTAATTTCAACTGACCAATCGGTAACGTTTTAAAACGCGTACGGTGCGGTAAAATAAAAACCAGGTAAGTGAGTGAGTGGTAAGTATAATGATAATAAAATTGTGAAATAGTGCGCGGATTTTTCACAATTTATAGAATATGATTGTGTCTAGCTCTCGTCTAGACATCACAGATTCCATAAAGAAATAAACAGAACAATTACGTAAAATATTGAGTCTGTAAAAAGGTTGTTGATGAATTGCCACGGAGTGGTTGAAGTTTCGATAGAGATCAATCGAATTGGACACACGAGAATGGTAAATACAATTTAAAACATTTTTTTTTCATTTGTGTACTTAATGAATTTAATATTTAATTTTCAATTGCTTTTAATTTTCAATTGCTTTTAATTCAAATTATATTTGATTCAAAATTTGTGTAATTGAATCTATTGTGGCTTGGTGGCTTAAAAAACAATTATTAACATTATTTATTATTATTATTATTATTATTATTTCTTATGATGGCTTTGTATTTTGTATTAATGATGATGGAATTTCCATTGCTGTCGTCTGTTAATTCATACGGAAATGATATCATTTTGGTTTTAAAAATTCCATTTGCATTTGTATTATTCTCTATTTCATTCGTCCCCTAGGTTTTATCTATCTGTAATTATTTGGGAAATTCTACAGAGTTTTCTTTAAGAAATGCAATAGAAAATTCCTTTAGGAAAATCTTCCGAAAGTTCTTTAGGAAAATCTTCCGAAAGATCTTTGGGAAGTTCTATCGAAAATTCCTTTAGTTTCGGAAATTCTATCGAAAATCCCCTTAGGAAATTCTATCGAAAATTCCATTAGGAAATTCTATCGAAATTCCTTTAGTTTAGGAAATTCTATCTCGAAAGTTCCTTTAGGAAATTCTATCGAAAGTTTTTTAGGAAATTCTATCGAAAATCCCTTTAGGAAATTCTATCGAAATTCCTTTAGGAAATTCTATATCGAAAATTCCTTTAAGAAATGTTACCGAATTTTCCACATTTCCTTTATTTTTTGAGGTAATTTATCGCGAAAACTGTTTATTATAATGAGGAATCCCCCGATCAAAAGCCCGTTAGTTAACAAACAATAAAAACGCATTCACACAATAACAATAAATACAAACCATTAGAATAACTTTAAAATGGATAAGCGGAGCTTAAAAATGTTTTTTTTTTTGCTATATTATCAAATTGATAGGATATTTCGAAAAGAAAAGATTTTCCTAATAATTATTAGTTCCCCGGTCCGTTCAGTCAGTCAGTCAGTCAGTCAGTCGGTCAGTCTGTTCAGCCAGCTGTCTGTTAAAATTTCAATTCCAAAGAGATATGATCATCAAATGACGGAATTTTTCATTTTGTTCAAATGTTATGGGGAATCATTACCGGATGAATGATCCACCCGTCCTAGTTTTACCACCAGACCATATGTGACCTGGTTCTATTAATTCAACCCTTGTTCAACCCCCGTCACGTTTAAGGCCTATTTTTTCCATTTCCACTCTTAAGTCACGATGATGAAGGTCCTTTTTGTAAAGCTATACCATACGAAACATTCACTATTCTACGTAAAATGCCTTATTGCGTAAAACGTTTATTGGCATTGGGAAATTTTTTTTTTTTTGTTTTGTGTAAATTCTCATATAGTTGAATGCTGCCTTAACGTTCAGATTCGAATTTGCTTATATAAGAATTGGGTCCTTTCCACTGCTAATTTTCCTCGTTTCATTCTCATGTTTTCATTCGTGAGGTTTATTTCAATTATTTATAGTATAGTAATAAGAATCTAAAAGGTTAATGTTCAATTCACGTGGATTGATCACAATTCAATCAATTTTAATCGCCATCGCAGTTGTGTCTAGGGTGACCAACCTTTTAATTCTGCCTAACCCAGCAGAGATTTTAAAATGCTTGTAAGATCCTTATTAAAACACGGTCTCTGAACACTGATTCAAGAATAGAGGAAGGAGGACGGTGTGGGAGTGATTGGGTTGAGGAGTGTTTGAGAATGTTTCGTTTAAGATTGCACTTTCCAACACACCAATGCTATTAAGAAAGTTCTAAAAATTTCGAGTGCCCTTTAACTTGGAAAATAGCGGATCTTGATATTTTTGTGTTGTATGCCAAAACCCGGAGAACTGCCTCTAAATCCTGGAGCCCGAAAAACGTAGGCAAAAAACCCGGAGAGATGGTAACCGTAGTTGTGTCTCATCAATCACTTTACGTACCGCGTATCTATAATTAATTTTTTTTGTTGCGTCCACTCAATAACGATGCTCGCCATGCCATTCGTCCGTACATCTATTGTATATCATATTCGTATCAAAAGTTTACGAACATTGATTTATTATCCTGTAAGATAATGTCACTTGTATATGCTATATTGATATAGTACCCGACTGACGGTAATTTTTAACATCAATGGGGGGGTTTTGTTGATCATATCGTATGTGAAAATCTCTCCACTTGAAACTGGTTAGATCTATCGGTAATATATCCCAAAACAATGTCTATTTGGAGAACCAACCTATAGTAATGGTTAGAATTCCGCCCAGAAGAAATGTATACATTTCCTGCACCTAGACTGTAGATTGTCTACGTAACTTGAACGTTAGGTATCCGTACCTAATATACCATCATCGCCTATCAAAAGCCTCTCCGTAGGAATATGGCAGACCAGACCACCTAATTTGATCTTGTCTATTTAAAAACAACGCTTTAAATTGACACATTACTGTGGCAATTGCGCTAATTGAGTGATAGGCGAAGAGACTTGATAGATTTTTAATTTCCTCCCAAGGAATCTTAAAAAATAATTTCAACTTAATCCACTTTGTATAGATTTTTTTATTCATTGTCGTTTTGCTTCTTCAGAAAACTAAAAAAAAAAACATTTTTGAAGCGTTTCGCAAATAGATTCGGTTAATTTTTTTTTTTTTCGGATCTCAATGTCCCGACCCTTTTCATTGGTGGATTATCCCAAAGTGGTTTCTTAAATGTGGTTTCGCAGCCTTCCGCGGTATTTCATGTTTGAATAATATTTTTCATTTTAAAATCTACAGAATCGTGGTGCTTCTTCGCGGTGCATTAGTTCCGTTCTGTTTATAAGATCACAAATAGGGTTAAGAACACGACTAATTTTTTTTTGCCTGTGCTTTATCGAACTACATGGATTTATAATAGGACCTAACCTATTTTGTTTATTACAGAATGGCTTTATTACACAATCATTTTTCCATTGACTCGGATCATGCATCATTTTAGTTTGTTTGGGTTGTTGTTTTATAATAAAAATATCATCTCATATCGTTATATGGCTCCTCGCAATTTCATTTTGTTATCGCTCTTCAATTCCGTATCGTTACCGCTCCTGCTCATTTTCTTTCCAAAATTTGTTGAATCAATAAAAGTTTATTTCCCAAAACAAAGATTTCAAATTTTACCGTTCAAATTTTAGGGCATCATCATTTTAGGGTTAAAATTCCTCCAATTGGTAGGTAATCCACTAAATTACTGTTCCTTTGATATTATTCAGATAAATTTTCAATTTTTTTTTTATGAATTTCCAATTCGTTTCGTGTTCCAATTCCAATAATTCTGATTGTGTTTCAAAATTGATTATATTTCCAATAATATCTTTGTTTGAACTCTCCACTGTAGTTGGACTACACGGTTTCTATCCGTTTAATTGGTTCCTTTTTTTTTTGTTTTCCGCCAGTACTCAATAGGATTTATCCTTCTGTTCCTCCGCAATTGTGTTTAAAGTTCTTCAATTTTATCTTTGTTTTGTTGTTGCGGTTCTGGCGTGTGGGGTGTCTTAAAAGGGATTCCTTAGTCATTTTGAATTTCTTCATATTTATGCGATGATTCGATCAATTGTGAGACTTTGCGAAACTCTTTTTGATATGTATCAATATATGCGGTCGTTGTGTATATGATTATTAGGTTTTCATTTAAATTTCTTTTCGGAATGCCTTTGGTTCGTAGATAATAACGTGAGAAAGGGCAAAATATAAAAAGATATATTCATTTAAGAGAATTTAAATTACAATAAAAAAAAAAATTCACACTTTCTGATATTTGTTTATAAATTTAAGGATTTCTTTCTTTCATAATCAAGTCCTCCATTCCTTAATTGTCATTCCTACTTTTCTTTTTTTTCCTTAAGTGTCACGTTGACTTTTTTTTGTTTGTTTTATTTCTTCCATTACATTTACACTATATGTTATTGATTACTAAAATGTGTGGCAGCTGAATTAGAATCATTTTCATTCAAAAACTAACTGACTCTGTCACGGTTAAGTGAAAAAACACTTAACCTCCGCATAATTTTAAGATCGTGTGCGAGTTTTCCAAATCCAAATGCAAGGAAGATAAGAAAAAATGCTTTCTGCGGTTTTTTTCGAATCGGAATTCGACGCGTTCAGTTACAAATGTTTCAAATAAACGGGTTTCCTCCGCGCTAATTATACCATCGTAAAAAAAAAAAGAAAAAGACTGGAGACTTTGCAATCAAAAATCAATTCATCAGGGATTATTCTTAATATGACTTAACTTAAGAAAGACGTTTTTTAAAACACATTTACTTAAATATTAATAATAAAATTTACATTACGGACGGGGGGGAAGGAAGATATGTAAAAAATAAAATATGTTTTGATTTCTAATGATTTTATTTTATTAATTTTTATTTCGATTTCTCTCTCTCTCTTTAATTCCTGCTTTATTTAAATGAAACTAAACGAATTTAAATGAAACGCAAAAAAAAAAAATCGCAGGCGAATTGCAAACCCCAATTGGAATAAATGGTATGTTTGTAGAAAACAACGATAATGAAAATGATCAAATGCATGAAAATTATCAATATCAAGATCATGATCATGAAAATCAATATCAAGATCATGAAATTCTAGATCAAGATCATGAAAATCAGGATCAAGGTCATGAAATTCAAGATCAAGATCATGAAATTCAATATCCAGATCATGAAATTCTAGATCCAGATCATGAAATTCAAGATCCCGATTATGAAATTCTAGATCAAGATCATGAAAATCAAGATCCAGACCTCGAGGACAATGATAATGATAATGACAATGATGATGAAAGTTATCAAAATTTTGAAAATACAAATCGTCATATCTGCTATATTATAAGCCAAAAGAAACAGGCCCAATTGGTCCACAATGGATTTATTTATAATAAACATTTAGAGCAGGGATCGGAACGTGTAACATGGCGTTGTACCGATTTACATAAATGTAAATGTAAAGCTATTTGTAAAACGTATATGGGTCGATGGTGTGGCAATCGGCGACGTCACTTGCATCCACCCCATTGGGATCGTATCGTACACAAAGAATTATTTTACAATTTGAGGACGGCCAATCAAAAGATAAGGGAATCGAGGACAAGGACGAGGACGAGCACGAGGACGACGACGACGACGTCGTCGTAGGCATCAATTGCATTTAATTCACCGATTAATTATGATTTATAATCATAGATAAAAATATATTTTAAAAACAAAAAACAAAACAAGAATTGCATGAGATAAATAAATAAAATTTTTTTTTTGGTTTAATTTAATTAATTATAAAATAAGGAAGATTTTTTTTTTAATCAATACTAAATACGTTTAATCAATACTAAATACTAATACTAAAAATATATTTTTTGAAATGGAACGTATTTTCAAATGGGTTAGGCGATTGGCTAGGTTTCGAATTCGGCTAGAATTTCCGATTTCAATAGCGCGTTATCACACACACGCATTAGGCCTTTCAAATAAGACAAAATCTTTTAATCAGTTATCCGTAACAGTGCCCACTGCCCAGGGAACCCAAAAGAAGGTCAAGAAGGTTAGAGCTTTCAAAGTTTGTATGAGAAATTTTGCTATCCCCCTGCAAAACGGGATTTACGTTTTAATTATACTTTAATTTAGATTCCGGGTTGATTCATTGCCGCAATTAAATTCGATTGAATTTTAAACAGTTTTCTGATCCATTCTTTCAATTGAATTGTAATCCTCTTCCTATATTTCAGATGATCCTTGATTTATAATCATTGGCATCGTTGATAGGGTGGATTTTCAGACCTAATTTGGGGTTCCTTCGTTTGCCGTTTTAAATTCAATGATTGTATTTTTTTGTTATTTCCTTCTTTCTAATTCTAATGTACTCTTTCATTCATTGTTTCTATGTACATATTGAATTAAATTGATAAGTTTTCGAATGACTTACGAAACATCAATCAAAGCAATCAAAGTTTTCTTGTTCTCCATATGGATTAATAAATCCCATGAGTTACTCTGAAGTAACGGTTGCGTTATTTATTTGCGTTTATCCTTTCGATATTTAACTATTCCTTAATTCATTTATCCTATGGACTGGGTGACGATTTTTGTTTTAGATTTTTACTGTTTCTTTTCCGAATGGAATCCCTTGCGATTATAGAATCTTTTCCCGAATTGAAGACTTTTCATTTTCATGATGATAGATTTTTTTTTGTTCCCAATAAAGACTTTTCTTACTGGTTAATTTTCCTAATGGATTCATTTCCTTATGGGTTTGTTCCCTGGTGGATTATTTTCTAGTTGGGTTAATTTTCGATGGGATTCTTTAACCAAGGGATTTGGGATTCCTGGTATCAGGCTCGTTTTAGCCCATTTATGCGCCTGACTCAATAAAATATAAAATAAAGCGCCCTGAAACACGCACCACGACAAGAAAAAACCTATTAATTTATTTTTTGCGCTTCAAAATCAAAACATAAGGGGTATGTCCCACAATAAGGAGCTCTAGGCAAAAATCTGGCAAGCATAAATTTAATTTATCAGTTCTCTCTGTCCGTAGTTCTTTGTTCCAGAAATTTTCTCTCCAAGAACTCTAAGAATTTGCTTTATTATTATTTAAAAAATATCTGATCGTTTTCAGCGCCCCTTTTGACAACGGCGCCTGGTTCGTTCGCACCAATATCTTGTATGTAGCGGCGGTGCTGCCTGATATACGTTCTTTTAAAGAGATTCTGATGTGTTCTGATCTGAATCCTTTCTACGATGACGAATTCTTTTCCTGATTGATTATTTTTCTAATAAATTGGTTTTTTCTAAAGAATTCGGTTTCAAATGAATCCAATTTTTCCCCGATAGATAATTTTCCTATAATGAATTCTTTACCCCGATAGATGAATTCTTTGATTGATTTTTAGTCTTAGGGATTTGAGATCTACTTTTTTTGTTGATTCTTTAACGAAATTGATATTTTTTCTTACGATTTTGTGTTTTGTTTGTCTTTCCTTAATTTATGATTCCTTTTTTTGCTCCTTTTATTAATTTTATTCCATAGAATCGTTTTCTTATTCTGAATTTTGTTTTAAGCAACGCTAAATATAAGACGTATAAGATCTTAAAAATTACGAAATCTACATAAAATCAATATATTTGTATGTTCGTTTTTTTTCTTCCTTTCTTCTTTTTTTTTTTTTGGCTGATCAACGGCGTTGTTTATAATAAAAATATACAGAAAGAAAAAAACGTACTTTCGTTTTAATCGAAAAACAAAAATTAAACCGATTAAAGCCCCAACCGTACCGACGATTATCAATGGAACGATTAGTACAAACATCGTTAGCTAGAACGAGACGACAACCACAATCACAATTAACATCAACGTCACGATCTAAACCACAACAGATATCATCATCGTTATCATCACAACGGCCTTCATCACCATCGAAGCTATCACGAACCCAACCATTCCTAAAATCACGAATCCAACAATCGCTACCGCAACAATCGACACCATTACAATCTTCATTATCGACGCCCGCACGGTGTCCAATGCCACTACGATCACTACCAACAACTGTATCACGACCGCAGGCCCAATCCTCAACGTCAACACTTACCAAAACTCAATTAACGTCAAAACGACATCAAACCCAAACCACGCTAATACGTACTCAAACCCAATTAACGCCAAAACGACATCAAACCCAAGCCACGCGAATACGTACCCAAACACAATCAACACCAACACCACCACCATCACCATCACCATCACCATCGGTACAATACGAACGGTATCCGACGACAAATAATTCGGACGTGGATGTGCCGACAGCGGCCGACGACAGCGATATACTTTATGATCGTAAAAATGATGGTGAACCATTTCCGAAAATACAATTTATAAAAAGTCAAAAGCAAAGAGCCCAATTGGTATTCAACGGATACATTTATAATCGAAAATTGGAACATGTTGGAAAGGGACGAACATCATGGCGTTGTGCAGACATTTCCAAAACTAAATGTAAATCCGTTTGTATTACGGCAAATGGTGAAGTGTGTATTATCCGTCGGACACATGATCATCCACCGCATTGGAAACGTTTACAAAATAGATCGTGTTATGATACGGAAGCGGAGGCCCTAATGGCTTCTGAATGAAATTCAGAATTCTCTCGTTTTTTTCCTTAAAATTAATTTAGGGTTTTGGACTTGTTTGGATATTAAAATTAGTTGATTGGTGATAAAAATGTAATGTACCGGCTGCCTTTTACCCTTCTGACTACTAGTCCGTGATTTCTATTTCTTTTTTTGGTTTTTTTTTACCGTTACTTATTCGTTTTACCGTTACTTATTCGTTTTACCGTTACTTTCCTACGATATTTGATTGCATAACATAACAAAACAATTCAAAATCAATAATATTCAATTCATATTCAGATTCAGACCAAAAACGACCACCATCAGCCTTGTCGTTTCTCGTCGAACAAGAACAACAACAACAACAACAACAACAACAACAATTACATCAACGACCATTTCACGAACGACAAACAAACCAAATAGAAATTCCCAATTTTAATAATATATTTCCAAGATCATATCATGGTTTGGGCATTATTCGTTATTTTAATAGTCATCGAGGTAATCCAATATTGGAATTGGACGGTGCACCATTCACGTTGAATCAAAAACGTAAAACTACCTATTATTGGGAATGCGTTAAAAAACGTTCAAAATTTCGGTGCAATGCCAGAGTTGTGATTATGGACAATGAATTGAAATCGTTTCGAGGTGTTCATAATCATAATTGGGTAAATGATAATAATAATTATAATGATGAGGATGATGGTGAAGATGATGATAACAATCGGGTACTCACGTTATAATAAATGAAACAAATTTTTTAAGATAAATAAAAATAAAAAAAAATAAACTTTATAAAATATTTTAATTGTTTTCTTTAATATTTAATTCAATCCAAAAAAAAATTCTCACATGGATTTATGAAAGTGTTTAGTTTTTGTTGATAAGGAGATGGAGGTTTTGAAGATCGTTTTAAAAAAATTACCGATCAAAAGTTATCCGATCGGGTTTTAAATTTCATCCCAAAATCCTTGCTATAGACTAGCCTTAGCCCTCTAAATCTTCCTTCTGCCATAGAAGTCCCATAACATCGCATTGCGACAAACGTAAATTCTTCACAATTCTTCTTCTTCAACGATATATTTCTAATTTCTATTGCCTTGGATTAGACAAATGAAGATGGATGTTGTTGGAAGATGGGATCAGGGGATCAGAAAGAAATCATCTGATGAAGAGGGGATGGTGGTCTCACGGAGAGAACCAGCAAATGACTTCAAAATGCATCGATGGCGATGTATCGAGAAATAAAAAATAAACGGTAAAATGGGAAAATGTTGCAAGACCAAAAAAAATGTTTGGACATACCCATCCACCCCCCCGGCGGCTACTCTTCGAATTTCGAATGCCCGAATGCATGTGGGAAAGGAAATTGATAGAACCAAAGAAAGAAAACTTGCTCTCTCTCTCTCTCTCTCTCTCTCTCTCTCTCTCTCCTACACAAATAAAAATGTAAATACCGTCCATTGTGTTTGGTGTTTGAAATAAAAAATTCCGTTTACACAAAAAAACTATCTATCTATCTCTCCCCATGTATATATTTATAGATAAATCAAATTCAATCGCAGGTATCGCATCGACAACGACGGCCATTACAACTGCAACTGCTACGGCGACCATTGATGATACTATTATTATTGTTGAGAACGTAAATGATGAGCGTAATTCAATTATGATCGATTCTGGTGATGAAGATTTTCAACAACAACAACAACAACAACCTCCACCATCACCATCACCACCACCACCACCTCCACCGGTAAATTCTCTCTTTCGTTTTTTCTCTTCTCTTCAAAAAATTAACCCCCAATAAAAAACCATAAAATATGAAACATGCTTTTTTTTGTGTGTTAATTTTTTTTTAGGAAACTCGACGAAATACATTTAGAAAATTCTCTAAAAATTGGTTATCTGATCCACAGTTACGATCATGGCTAATAGAAAAACCACAAGGTTCTGCATTTTGTCAAACATGTGGAATTAATCTTGCAATAACCGGTGCTAAAAGAGATTTATTAAAACATGCCGAAACGATAAAACATAAAAATAATTGGATTACGTTTGCTAGCAGCCGTTCGTCATCTAATAATGATCGTCGTTACAATAAATTACTTCAATAAATCACGATCCGATTCATGAATCTTTAGCGTTGAATAGAAGAAGAAGAAGAAGAAGAAGAAGAAAAAGACGTTGACATTTGACACTTGAAATACAATTTGATTATAATAATAACGGGAAATTTAACGGTCAAAATTCAAAAAAAATTTACCAAATAAATTAACCAAAGAAAATTGTGCCTTAAATTGAAATTGATGATTTGATTTGTTCTGTTTTGTTTTGTTTTGTTTTGTTTTGTTTGTCTCCTCTATGTTTTTTTGATGTGAGCGTTAAGAATGCAATAGTCGTCCCGCCCGCCATCTTACTTACAGACGTTTTCGATTCTCTAATTATTCTCTCCGGTATCAATTAAACGAACACGCATTACGTGATATTTTTACCATAATATTTTATTTTGTTTTGTGTGAGTTTCAAAGTTTAGTGAGCTTCGAAGGTACGAATATATGTTTTGGAGATTTGTCAGACCATTTTAATCACCTGTCTCTCTTCTAAGCCTGTCTCTTATTGTTTTAGGAATGTTTGGAATTTTTCCGATCTTAAGTTCTTTTCTTTTATGATTCCAATTCTTCTTCTTCGACCATCAACACCTCTCTCATAGGAATCAACACCTCTCTCATAGGAATCAACATCTCTCTCATAGGTTTATTATTTCAAACACAATTATTTCGTTCTCTTTCGTGCAACCAATTCCCACACCAAGTCTAGTATGTTCCCAATTGCATACTTAAAGGCAAATTCCATATACCCAGCAGTTCTAATAGATATAAACAGGAAGGTTGGGAAGGTTTTTTGAAGAATAATAATCGATAATCATTCAAATTATCGGACAATGGACAGACATACATTTTTTTTTTTTTTTTGATCACAAAATCCTTGTCCAAGTTCCTTGTGACTCCTTTTACCTTCCTTCCTTCACCTTCACCGACTCTCCCAGCAGTCCCAATTCCAAACGGTTACAAACGGTAAGAGAGAACTTCGGAGGTGTATAACAAATTTAGTATTCTGAATCTAAAACACTTTACTGCCCATATAAAAACTGTTACATCATACCAACTAAATCCAACTCCAACTACTTCTTAATGTTATATCGTCCATAAATAATATGGAAATGAAGTTGGTCACAATCGTTTTTTTTTTTTGTTTTGTATTCTTGATTGTTGTTTTTTTTTTTTGAAATGGTGTTTTTGATGTTGTTGTTCCAGAAACGGCAGACGACGATGAAACGAACGATATGAATAAAACGGACTGCACATTGTTAACGCAACTTAACAGTTCAAAAAGTATACAACAAATGGAAATGGTTAAGTACTGTAAATTGGAAGAAGGGGAAAAAGAAAGACCAGCAACGAAAATGCATAGAAAATTAACTACAACAACAGCAGCAACAGCAACAGCAACAACTAAAGCCACGCGAACATTCAAAACGACCAATCAAAATTTAACAATAACTATTTTAAAATCGAAAAAGTTCAATCGGCAAGGGATGAAGGCAATAAAAGAAAATAATAAAAGGAAAACGAATATTGATAAAAAAAATAAAAACTCCTTTAGCACTCCTATCGATTCCACCATACCACCAGCACCGCAACAACCTCAACAACCGCAACAACAATATTCACGTGATTTAACATTTATTCAATCACCATGGTCAACACCGTGTTTGGTCTTAAACAATTTCCTGTTTAATCGTCACAGTCAACGGGGCACAAAAGAATATTGGCGTTGTCATAACTATTCAAAGCGTAACCGTGAAATGAAGTGTCGGGCACGTTGTGTTATTGTTAATGGTCAATTGGCGGCGTTAACCGGTCCCGATCATAATCATTTACCGCATACCGATAAAATACCACGAATGTTTGAATTAACGGAAAAACGACGTAAAAAAATGGAAGTGAAAACGGAAATTGTTTTAATGGAAGCGTCCCAGCCACCGCCACCGTCGCCATCGCCACCAAATGCTAATAATCAAATGAACATTTTGAATACATTAAACGATTCAGAAGAAGAAGAAGCAGAAGAAGAAGAAGAAGAACCACCATCTATGATTGTTAATGTAGGTAATGTTGATGATGATGCTGATGTTGATGCTGTTGATGATGATGATGATGAAATGGATCAATTAATTAAAATTAAACGGGATGAAGATCAAAATGATAACGATAATAGTAATAATTGGTGTAATGATAATGAAGAAATAAAATATGTTATAGAAGAACAGTAAAGATCACGATTCATTCATTCATTCATTCATTCGTTCGTTATTGTTACTAAATGTAGATGTATTGAAATTCCCTAAATAACTGAATTACATTTTTGGTAGTTGTGAGTTTAAGTGCGATTTTATACAACAAGAAAAAATATAAATGTATTTTTTTTTTTAATTATAGTTTAAAAGAAATAAATATCAAAACAAAATAAATTTTTTGGTGGGATTTTGGTTATTTTATTTGTGATCCTTCCTTGAATGAATGGTATACTGGTGATTGGAAATGTTTGATGTGGGAGACGATCGACAGCGAGCTCTGATTATTGTTTGACAGAGAGCTTCTTTCCGATATTGACAATAGAAGGATTAACAACAGTCTGCGTATCTGTCTCGCTATAATGAGAACTTTGTCCTTCTCATTCGCATTGTCCTTGTCCTAGTCCTGCGTAAAGTATTAATGTGAATTCGTGCCCACAAGTTTGTCCTTCTCCTTATTTTCATTTTAATTGTAATTGTAATTGTATTTTTTAACGGAAATTGAAATTGTTATTCTCATCTCATTCTCCTTATCCTCATCCTGATTCTGATCCTTATCCTTATCCTTATCCTTATTCTAATACTCATACTCATCCTCAACTTTATCCTTATCCTTATCCATATTCTCATTCACCATTTAATCACATTTCACCTTTTTGGATTGCTCCTTTTTGATTGTATCTTCTTCACATCTTGGCTTCGCTTCGCAGTCATATTACGATGAACGTGTTACATGTTATGTCATGTCAGTTGTCGGATTTGCAGTCCATTGTTGCGTCTCATCTCACAGTCGGGCGCTCACCGCATTCACAGTTACGTTACGATTCGCATCATCTTTGAAGACGGTACGGTTAAAAACTAAGGGGTAAAACGTTCTGAAACCTATTTATTCGGATTCAGCATCCCTTAAAGCATAAGTATGCAAGTTTTCAGCCCGATAGCTCAAACTTAAAGTATTCGGTGAAAAATCCATTTTTTCATAAGGGGTTAGTATAGCAAAACTTTGGGAAATCTTTGCCGGGCCATAACTCAAAAACTAAGGGCTAAAACGTTCTGAAACCTATTTATTCGGATTCGGCATCCCTTAAAGCATAAGTATACAAGTTTTCAGCCCGATAGCTCAAACTTAAAGTATTCGGTGAAAAATCCATTTTTTCATAAGGGGTTAGTATAGCAAAACTTTGGGAAATCTTTGTCGGGCCATAACTCAAAAACTAATGACTAAAACGTTCTGAAACCTATTTATTCGGATTCAGCATCCCTTAAAGCATAAGTATACAAGTTTTCAGCCCGATAGCTCAAACTTAAAGTATTCGGTGAAAAATCCATTTTTTCATAAGGGGTTAGTATAGCAAAACTTTGGGAAATCTTTGCCGGGCCATAACTCAAAAACTAAGGGCTAAAACGTTCTGAAACCTATTTATTCGGATTCGGCATCCCTTAAAGCATAAGTATACAAGTTTTCAGCCCGATAGCTCAAACTTAAAGTATTCGGTGAAAAATCCATTTTTTCATAAGGGGTTAGTATAGCAAAACTTTGGGAAATCTTTGTCGGGCCATAACTCAAAAACTAATGGCTAAAACGTTCTGAAACCTATTTATTCGGATTTAGCATCCCTTAAAGCATAAGTATAGAAGTTTTCAGCCCGATAGCTCAAACTTAAAGTATTCGGTGAAAAATCAATTTTTTCATAAGGGGTTAGTATAGCAAAACTTTGGGAAATCTTCGCTGGGCCATAACTCAAAAACTAATGGCTAAAACGTTCTGAAACCTATTTATTCGGATTTAGCATCCCTTAAAGCATAAGTATAGAAGTTTTCAGCCCGATAGCTCAAACTTAAAGTATTCGGTGAAAAATCAATTTTTTCATAAGGGGTTAGTATAGCAAAACTTTGGGAAATCTTCGCTGGGCCATAACTCAAAAACTAATGGCTAAAACGTTCTGAAACCTATTTATTCGGATTTAGCATCCCTTAAAGCATAAGTATACAAGTTTTCAGCCCGATAGCTCAAACTTAAAGTATTCGGTGAAAAATCCATTTTTTCATAAGGGGTTAGTATAGCAAAACTTTGGGAAATCTTTGTCGGGCCATAACTCAAAAACTAAGGGCTAAAACGTTCTGAAACCTATTTATTCGGATTCAGCATCCCTTAAAGCATAAGTATACAAGTTTTCAGCCCGATAGCTCAAACTTAAAGTATTCGGTGAAAAATCCATTTTTTCATAAGGGGTTAGTATAGCAAAACTTTGGGAAATCTTCTCTGGGCCATAACTCAAAAACTAATGGCTAAAACGTTCTGAAACCTATTTATTCGGATTTAGCATCCCTTAAAGCATAAGTATACAAGTTTTCAGCCCGATAGCTCAAACTTAAAGTATTCGGTGAAAAATCCATTTTTTCATAAGGGGTTAGTATAGCAAAACTTTGGGAAATCTTTGTCGGGCCATAACTCAAAAACTAAGGCCTAAAACGTTCTGAAACCTATTTATTCGGATTCAGCATCCCTTAAAGCATAAGTATACAAGTTTTCAGCCCGATAGCTCAAACTTAAAGTATTCGGTGAAAAATCCATTTTTTCATAAGGGGTTAGTATAGCAAAACTTTGGGAAATCTTTGTCGGGCCATAATTCAAAAACTGAGGGCTAAAACGTTCTGAAACCTAGCCCGCATAAACCGCACCAAATTGTGACTTTTTCTGGATGCATTCTGGTAGATCTTGCAATGCTTCTGCGGCTGATATTCACTCCGACAAAATCGACAATTCTGCTTATTTACGTACCTTGCTTATTGAGCCAAAAATGAGCTTCATCGATGAACACAATTTTTCGGTAAAAAAGTGGATCTTCGGCCAACTACGGCCAAGAGCCCATTCACCAAAACAAATTTTACGTTGCGGTAGGTCGTTCGGCTTCAATTCTTGAACCAGAGCTGTATTTTAAAAGGCATCACACCTAAATCCCCTTCCGGAAAATTTTCCACGTTGTTGAGTAACAGAGACCCAATTGCTGCGAACGGCGACGAATCAGTGGGTCGATGATTAAACTGACCATAAAATGGAAGAAGCGCGCGATGAACAGATTCTTAACAGAGCACACATTTTGATAATAAAATATTCAATAATTTGCAAGCGTTGTTCGTTGTTTGTAAGACGATTCATATATGGTTAAATTATAGATCAAACTGAAGATGTTTGACAGTGACAGTGACAAAACAAAACACGAAACGTGCGTTTAAAGCTGTTTAAACCGCACAGTGTTGCCAAAAAGATAATAGCTAAAAAATCACCCTTCAGAAAAATGCCTTTATTATAGTCACTTCATCGGTTCGTCCATTCAATTCATCTAACCATTGATCCATCCAACCAATGATTCATCCATTCATCCATCGGTCCGCGTATGCGTGCCTAGGATTTCGATTTCGATTCTTCCACCACCCCTTTCTTTTCACCCAGTCTTTTTTACAGATCATTACACAAATTTCAACTGGTTTTCCATTATGCTTAGAAGTGTTTCTTATAATTAATTCTATCAAATTTACCTGCGTGTATTTGTGTTTTTTTTTTTTTTTTGTTAATTTTTGCTTTGATATGTGTTGTCCATTGTATATATATTATATTTCCCAAAACAGTAAATTGTTTGGCAACGGCAACGACGACGACGACGATGGCGACGACGACGGCGACGACAACACAAACAACCATCGTTCATGACCATGGATCATGTGGCCTAGATGGCGGAAACTATGGTGGTGGTGGTGGTGGTGGTGTTGTTGGAGATGTCGACAGCAATAACATTATAGTTTATCATCATCATAACAATCAGACTATGCCAAATGAAGATTATTTAATTACAGAATATAGTATGACCGGTGAATATGATGAAGATGATGATGCTATTGATGAAGATGATTATGATTATGATGATATGACGACGACAGAGGTAGCAGCAGCGGCAGCAGCAGCCGCAACTTCTTCTCCGGGTACTGTCGTCCAAAATCCTCCTTTAGTATATGATTTTAATGATAAGATAGATGTCGTTGTGAAACATAACAAAACGGGTCGGGGCTATGATACTGTTTGCATAGATATTCCTGGTACCGGTGGTAACGGTGGTGCTGGTCCGTCATCGATAAAAGTTTGCAAAAAATTGGATACATTTGATCACATTGAACAATTAAATTATCAAGAATTAATTCAACGATCCGAACAAATACAAAATAATTATTTTAACGTTGAATTAGATTACATTTTAAGTCAACGCGGTAAACCACTGTTATTGTTTATGGGCAATCGTTTTCGTAAGGATCGTAAACGAGTGGGTAAAGGTACTGAATATTGGCGATGCCTTCAGGACAATTGTAAATCACGAATTATTGTGATGGACGGACGAATTGCAAAATTTCATGTACATAATCATTAGTTTGTTTTGTTTTTTTTTTATTTTGTTTTCTATTGTATTGTATTGTATTTTTTTTTCACGAAAAAATAAATGGAAAATGGATATAGAAATCTAAAAACGAAAAAAAAAATTGGAATTGTTGTTATTTTGTTTTTTGAAGGGTACGGGTGTGTGTGTGTGTGGGGGGGGGGGGGGGGGGGATTCATTCTCGCATTTCAAACTCACATCCTCTAATTGCAATCCTATCTTATCTCACCGAAAACGCTGCCCCCGTAAATCGTAAAGACTCCCTTTAACTGTAATCCTATCTTAACTTCACCATAACTTCAGTTTCTTATCGCAAATCCATCATCCTTTCAACAGTTTCAAGGTTATTTTATTTATTTCTTTATTTCTCATAAAGTAACATTAAGTACTAATGTTATGAAGATTTTCATGACCCAAACGATGATTGAATTGTCCTTGAACCAAAGAAAATCATTAGTTAGTAGCGTTAGGCGTTTTTGAACGCGCACATACACGCATTCGAAATTCTTTGGTTTTTGAATAATGGTGGGTTTTTAAAACATTAAAATTTAACGGACGGAACGGACGCGTAAACCAAAAAACCAAATGTGTAATGTGCAAATTAAAACAAATTGAAAGCGTACCTATTCAAATAAAATTTCAACGATACATTTTTCGATTTGTCGATTTACGATTCGGTCCGGCAGTTCCATTCCACAGTCTACAGTCCAATGAATGGGGATGGGAATCGGAAAAACAAGAATTTTTTCCATTTTTTCATTATCCTCCCCCCCATCCTCCAAAAATTCCATTATCCCTCCTCCAAAAATTCAAGTTGATTCGAGCGGGGATTAGAATATAGAATATAAATTATCGGTTCATTATCGCCGTCTAACAATAAGTGATTTGACGCTGTACGAGCCGAGCTCACGTCATCTGCTTGGAATGAAACGACCATAGGAAGAAAAGAATTCGAACTTTTTTTTTTTAATTTTATTTTTAATTTATTTTTATTATTTTTTTTGCTTACGGTAATTTATTTATATATAAACAAAAAAAAACAAATTTCAGATAATCATGAACAAATTGAACAAAGAATAATTATGGATAATGATAATGTAGATAATAATGATTATGATGCTGTTGAAGATGTAGATGGTGATGGTGATGGTGATGGTGATGGTGATGGTGAAGGTGAAGAAGAATTTACAGATAAAGATAAAGACGATGCCGACCGTGTCGCCGATGATGATACGTATACCGCCGAAAATTTAAATTTGGTGAATCGCCATCAAAATGAATTGCGTTGCGTTTGGTTAAAAACCGATTATAATTTTGTGCCAAATCGACGCGGTGGTTTTAATTTAAAATTTAACGGTTATTTGTATACGGCCGAACGTAAATATAATGCAACAACCAATTGGGTGTGTAATAAATATTCAAATTCAAGTTTAAAGTGTCCGGCACGTTGTGTTACATCCGGCACAAATACCATAAAATTAAGTAAACGTATGCATAATCATGTGCCAGTTTTCAGTGAACCGTCACTGACGGACATTTTAAATAATTGTGATCCATCAAAAATCCAAAAATTTGCACCTCCTGCACCTGCATCGTCTCATTGTCTTGTTTAATCATCAATGGGGATAGGTTGGTCGGTCGGTCGGTCGGTCGGTCGGTCGGCGGGCAAAACAGGCAACAATGACCAAACAACAATAACGAAAACGATAACAATCCATCTCTGGCGTCCATCAAAAAAAAAAAAACAAAAAACATCATCATCATTACAAAAAAAGATTGATCAAGTGTAAAAAAAAAAAAACAAAAAAACAAAACTTAAAATTTGAAATAAATAAAAGCTATAGGAAAGTTTTTCAAAAAAAAAAAACACATACAATTCAGAAAAATGCATGAAATCTTTATTTGAATCGATACGATACGGTACGGTCCGCATATAATTTAATGTTTGAAGATTATTTCATGCGCAAATGTTGACCTTGACTGTAACTCAAATGGTCCATCCGCCTCAAATTAGTCCAATTTTGGCATACTCTTTCCAACAACATTTCGGCCGGTATCTCACGAATAAATGCTTCAATGTTCTCATTGTTGTCTTCTTCCAATGCGTCAATTGAAGCGGGCTTGTCTGTATGTATATGTACATGAGCTTTATAGACATACCGCCACAAAAAATAGTCCAAAAAGGCATTTAGTAAATCGCACGATCTAGAGGCGGCCAATCCCGACCGGTCCCGAACGTGAAATAAAATGTTCACCGAACTCTCGACTCTCAATAAGTCCTCAATTGTTGCGCGTGCTGTGTGTGGCATGTGGCAACGTCTTGTTGAAACCACCACATGTCATGTCATGCATGTCAAGATCTTGCATTTTGGGGAAAAAATTTTGGGTTGGATATCATCTCACGGTAGCGTCGCTCACCGCATTCACAGTTACATTACGATTCGCATCATCTTTGAAGAAGTACGGTCCAATATGATGCCATCAGCCCATAAAACCGCACCAAACTGTGACTTTTTCTGGATACATTCTGGTAGCTCTTGCAATTCTTCTGGCTGATATTCACTCCAAAATCGTCTTCAATTTTGCTTATTTACGTACACCCATTGAGCCAAAAATGAGCTTCGTCGCTGAACACAATTTTTTTGGGTAAAAAAGGGGATCTTCGGCCAACTACCGCCAAGAGCCCATTCACCAAAAATTTTACGTTGCGGTAGGTCGTTCGGCTTCAATTCTTGAACCAGAGCTGTATTTTGAAAGGCATCACACACCTAATCAAATCCTTCCGCAAAATTTTCCACGTTGTTGAGTAACAGATGCTGCCAATTGCTGCGAACGGCGACGAATCGATAATTGATGGTCATATCATTAACACTACAACTGATACAGCTGCGATATTTTCTTCAGTTTGCGCACTCTACGTAAGCGGTGGTTGGTGGTTTAATGTCCAACAATGCAAAATTTAGTGCGTAGATTTAGTCACAATAGCCCGAATAGCCGCTTCAGTGGGTCGATGATTAAACTGGCCATAAAATGGAAAAAGCCCGCGATGAACAGATTCTTAACAGCGAGCACGAGCATTTTGATAATAAAATATTCAATAATTCGTGCAAGCGTTGTTCGTTGTTTGTAAGACGATTCATATATGGTTAAATTATAGACCAAACTGAAGTCTGAAGAAGAATTTGCTGATATTCGAATTCTAATTCAATTTCCAATGGGCAAGTAAGGGGGAAGCATTCGAAGTTAAATTCCAAAATTACCTTTTTTTCATTTTTCAATAAAAACCTTTCTACATTGAAAAATTTCAAATTTTTTTCAGATTGAATAGAATCTAGCCGAGATATTTCTAAAATAATCCCTTGGATCCTACTGGGAATGGTACTACTGGGGCCAGGTAAAATTGCTCAATACCACATGAAAAATGTTTTCCATTTTTTATCATCACTCCATCACATGGAGTGATTCCCAATTTGTTGCTGTTGATTACGGTCGGTAAACTAAACCAGAAGAGATATTTCTATAATAATAATAATAATAATCCTTTGGATCTTTGGATTATCAAGCACTGAAAGAACTGCAAGTACTGAGTTAGATTAGAAATGTATCGTTGCATTCCTCCTCTTATTTCCATTTGATTTCCTTTTGAATGTTAATTGAATTACGCAAAAGCTATACGATCGTTTTCTTTGATATATTTTCTATGGATGGGGAGGAGGGGAGCAAATTTCCAAAGATGTTCTTCGGGAAATCTTCCCAGGTTTTTAATGCGTTTTTAATGAAAAAAACTTTCGTCTCGATTGTTTTTGTTTTTATGTGTTAAGAAAGGTTAAGAAAAAAAAAATGTATTGTATATTATAAAGTAAAAAAAATTTGAATTTTTGTACAAATTAATTAAAAAAATTTTATTTTAAATTTTACCACAAAAATTGTCGTTTTTTTTTTTTTTTTGTTTCAACTTTCACATTAAAGTTCCTAAGCTCTACCCAATTAAAGCTGCTACCCAATTAAAGCTCTACCTAAGTTCCTAAGTTTGTTTTCTTTAACATCTTTAACCAGTTGAGCAGTTGATCGGAGAGACGGAGGACGGTCCCATTTGTGCATGGATGGGAGAGGACGCGGTCCTATCAATGATGATCAAGGATGGATGGATGGATGGGAATCATCATCATAGTGATATAGATATGAGAATCAAAAGGTTGTTCATTGATGCGAAATTCATAAATCAGAATTGATCGATGGATGGGAATGCCGAGCAATCAGAACTTCATTGAACTTTTTAGATCTCTGTATTTTTCTCTCTCTCTCTCTCTCTCTCTCTCTCTCTCTCTCTCTCTGTGCGATGAAAGTTTAAATTAGAAAAATTTTGATTGTCCTCTCGACGCACGTTTGGATTTTATCGCAAAAAAGATATTGATAAAATATCTATTTAAGAATCAAGAACTAATTTAGTTATTTTTATTAATCTTTTGGGATCTTTTGGGCGTCGAAAGGGCTCCAGAACTTCTTTAATAGTTTTGCCGTTTTTTTTGTAATTCATTTATTTCTATTAATTGAAAAACTAACAATAATTTATTTTTATTTCATTTCTGTTTCTTCTGTTAACATTCAATCAATCAATCAATCAATCAATCAACCAAATCAATCAAAAACTCAACGAATTCATCAATCAATCAATTCAAAATCAATTCAATATTAAGAATTAATCAAAAATCAATTTAAAATCCATCGAAAATCAATCGAAACCAGCAGAAAAACGGTTAAAGAAAAACCAAAAATCGATTACATTTACAGTCAACGTGGTCATCCGTTAATTGTAATTAATAATTTTTTATATCGTAAAAATCGTGGTAATTATTGGCGTTGCATTCGTTGTACAAAACATAAATGTAAAAGTCGTTTAATTTTACGTGGTAATAATGAACCGTTAGTGGTCGAACGACATACACATGGCCCGGAAACAAATAAAATCCATTGGGGATTACAAATGCGTTCGTCTATGGATTTACATGCATATAATGAAGCATCAACGAATAATAATAATAATAATCAAACGATGACAGAGACTATTACCACCAGCACCGTCGCAACTCCAAATTATGAATATGTTATAACTACGATAGATGATATTCAATTGGCGGCAGATCTGACATCATATGGTGAAATGGAAATGGAATCGACGGCGGTGGCGGCCACAACAACAACACCTGTTAGATCATCAATTAGTGGACAACAACAACAACGGCCAAAGCTCAAAAATGATCGAATATTAGGAATGTTAACAAATGAAAAACAAAAACATATTATTCGTACTGTTCAACGAAATCCACATTTTTCCGTTGATTATCTAATTAACGATGCGGATGTGGATGCGGATGATGCGGATGTGGATGGGGAAAAATATAACGATAATAATGTTTATGATGATGAAAATGTTTTATAATAATAAAATCAATTTGTCGCTATATTATTCAATTTGTTAATTTATTTATGAAATTTAATAGATTTCCTTTTCCTGATCCTGTTCCTGTTCCTGTTCCTGTTCCTGTTCCACCTGATCGTTACAGAGAAAATTTAACTAAATCATTTTAATTTTTTTTCTTACAATTTTCATTAGATATTACAGATATCAACATCAGAGATAACAATCCCATTGACGATGACAATCAACAAACTAAACAACAACAAATATCAAATATGGAATTCATTTGGAATCGTCGGAATGGCATTAATTTACTGTATAATGGATTTACGTATCGTAAAAAACAATTTTTTACACATACAATTAATTGGATATGTGCAAAATCAGCGGTACGTGATTTAAAAACGGGTAAATTTAAAGTATGTCCGGCACGTTGCATTACCAATTTTAAAATTAATCCACAAATAAAATTGGGTAAACGTCCACATAATCATCCACGGCAGCCGCCAATTGATTCTGCTGCTGATGATGATGATGATGATGATGCTGATGTTAATTCATCTACAAATTTACAATCACGTAATAATAATAAAAAAAAATTAACATGGAATGAATTAATGGAAACGATTAAAATGCCATCAAAAACAAATCAACAATAATTAATCAATATTGCAATCGACTGTGACTGTGACAACCCCGAAAAAAATGTTACAAAGTCATTATTAAAACGATGACAACAACAACAACGAAGAATGTCGTCATCCTCCGAATCAGAATCATTTCAGTTTCATTAGTTGATG
Organism: Dilophus febrilis; assembly: GCA_958336335.1. Classification (NCBI taxonomy): domain Eukaryota; kingdom Metazoa; phylum Arthropoda; class Insecta; order Diptera; family Bibionidae; genus Dilophus; species Dilophus febrilis. The sequence goes on along the minus strand of OY284468.1, from coordinate 1,767,879 downwards.
AATTACCATTACCATTAAAAATATTATCATCTGAATCTGCTGCTGAATCAACATTTTATAATAAATAATTCAATCTGCAAATGCAAATCTCTATGAAATCAGCAGCAACAAAATGAATAATTTGAAAACTCGCAGCAAAGAGTTTGCCCAATTAAAAAAGAGATGTTTATAGTTCGTTGTGTTACCAAAAAAAAAATAGTAAATAGTGGACGTATCCCATCGAAACCATAACAACACTGTCAACATCGTCATCATAATCGTTACAGTCTGATCGTCCTTACAGTCTGATCGTCCATCATAATTATGTGTTGATTCAATCGTTGATTTTCCCGTCATATTGCTTCATTTGTTCCTTGTCCATCAATTTCAATTTCAATTGATTCCAATATAGTCGCGTTCCATTCAATTACCAGGAGTAGGTAAGCCATAGTACGGAGTAGTTTGGCCGCATAGAAAAGAGTAGATGTTTTCTACTCTAATCTACTCCTACCTACCTACTCCTGGTAATTGAATGGAACGCAACTTGTGATGAGTTAGTTTTTGGTCAGAACATAGCATAGGCAAGAAAACTGGAAATTTATCCAATTTGTTTAACGCATTACTGAATTTTTTTTTTTGTGGGGTTCCAACCTTTGAAAGAAATCTTTGAAAATGTCAATGGAAAATTTTGTTTTTTATTAATTAATTAAAATTAAAATTATATTTTTTCTATGGTAGTTTCTTAATAAAATAATAAAATACAAAAAAAAAAAGAAAAAAATGCATTGTTTTTATTACTAAAGAATAACACTACTAAAGTTAGTAGAAAAAATTAAGTTTTAACTAAATTTAAAATTAAAAAGTGTAATTAAAAATTAACCGTTTTTTTTTTCCTTTTTCTATCTTTTTATGCTTTCTTATTGAATATACCTTTTTGGAATGGATGGAATGGATCATTTGAATTTCTATTCATCCAGTGATTGTTCAGAAAATGTTAAATTATGGAAATGTACGGCAAATAATACCAAAACAAGAACAATTACATATAAAAGAAGAACCAGAACAAGAACCAGACACAGACACATTTGAACAACTTCAAAAACATCATCATCAACGTCAAACGACAACGCCAACGATAATCGTCTGTCAAAGGGGTTTACAACAACGGCATCATCAACAACAACAACAACAACAACTGCAACAACACGTCCAGCAACAGCAACAGCAACAGCAACAGCGACAACAGCAACAATATCAACAAGCATTATTATTATTAGGTAGACGTCCAACAACAATAATAACGGCAAATAATGAACATACAGCAATTTTTGGGTTTACAACCAGAGGACGTGAACAATTAATTTATTGTGGTCAACCGTATATTTTTGAAAAAGCTTTAACATTGGAAAGTGGTCAAATAAAACGAATATGGCGTTGTAATCAATGGTGGAATCAACGATGTCGTGCCCGAGTCTTTACCATAAACGATCAAGTGACAAATTTAAATAAATATCATACACATGAGGAAATTGTACGACGTAAAAAACGTATTCAAAAACCACATAAGAAAAAACAAAAATCAATTATTACAACTGATATGGTAACGGCCGATAAGGCAGCTGCCAATGATGATGATGATGAGGTTGATGTTGATGAAGATAATAAAAATAATGTTCATAAGGATCATGATCATGATGATGTTGATAATGATGATGATGATGATAATGATGATGATGGTGATGATGGTGATGATGGTGAATATGAAGTAGATGAACAACAATCAAATGCTATTATTTATTTGAGTGATGGTGGTCGTATTGGCAGTGGCCGGGGAACGGCGGGAACGGCGGGAACGGTGGAAGAGGCTATTGTTGATGATTTTGTTTAATATTAGCTGTTGGACAAAATGAATCAAATCTGTCTTTGATCGGTCTGTAACTAAAAGAAACCCGACAAACAATTCAATTATAGTTATGGGGCGTTGGTGGGTGGGAAGCGAAAGTGGAAGTGGAAGTGTGGTCGACGACAACAAAAATAGTTTAATATTATTAATGCAGCATTTAACTTTTAAGCATTCGTCGTTTTATAGTTAATTAAATAATAATAATAATAATAATAAAAAAAAAGAAGATTTTATAAATATAAGAAATTCAAATTGTAATCTTTTTGTGTTTGGTTTTTTTGAGTTAATTTTTTTATTTGATTTTGATTTTTTTCACTCCCCACCCAAAAAAACCTTGTATTTTTTTTACTAATTTAGTTTTTTTTTATTATCTTTTTTTTTACACTTAGATAATTCAAATTGTAATCATAATGCGGTGATTAAGCTTGGAAATGGCAGTCCCATTGATGATGAAAATAAAAAATCAAAAAGATTACATAAAAATAATAATAAAAAAACATTACCAATTGAGGAAACAACAGCAGCCGCAGCAACAGCCGCAACAGCCGCAACAATAGCAACAATTGAATCAACAATAGCGGCAATAACAGCAGCAATAACGGGAACGGCACCACCAATAACAACAACAACAACAACAGAAATGGCACCGGCACCGGCACAGCCATCACCATCAACAACAACAACAACAATTCAAACAACAATTTCACCTACTATGGCCACAAATATGATACCGTTAGTTTCTGGTACGGATATATTTGTATCGAAATATGATTTAGTACGAATATTCACCGATAAACCACAAAGTTATTCAACACGTTTAGCCGAAATACTATTTGGTCGTGAACTATTAAAACAAAGTTCATTTATACACGGTGCATGGAATAATTTAGAAGTTAATTATCCGGAAAAAATGAATTCATTATTTAGTAAGTGAAATTATTATCTATATCTGTATTATCTGGATACTGGAATAATTTTATTTCCTCCTACTAAATGACACTGTTTTTAGCCAGGGTTCCGCCAGGATTGGGTTACGCCGTCACTTCTCTCTGTAATACCTTATCGCATCACCCAGTTCAAAAACTTGTACAAAATTTTGCCATTCGCAGCTGCCCAACAACCCAACAAGAGAGCGGTTGTTTGGATTGTTGGGGGTCAGCCTTCAGGAGTCATACTTGGAGTGGAGTTTGTTTAACCACTCTTTTTTCTATTTCATCTCCCCAATATACCTTGCACTCTACTTCCTACATCGCCGTAGTACCTCTTCCACTATCCATATCCATATTCCCTCACCATAAAATAAAATTCCTACTTTTTTTCCATATCCAACAAAAGCCCCGCAATACATTTCCAAGTACTTCCATACATTTCCATTATCCCCTCCCCGATCTCCCCGACAATAACTCTTTTGTATCTATCCTCGTCAATTCTGCTCCCCCCCCCCCCCCCAATCCATTTAACCCTTATATCCCCCATCATTATCGGACATTCCCCCACAAAGTGCCACATACTTTCGGCACTGCACCCCCAAATTACAACCCACATCATACACCTCTGTTCTGTTCTTCCGACCTCTACATCTTCTGAATTTCAACATCCCATTACATCCCCACTTGTCCTCACCATATCACCCTCATCTCTTCAAATAACAATAAAAAAAAACCTCTCATATATACTCCTTGTGCATACTTGCATTCACCACTCCGACAATCCGAATACACCCCCAATCATACTTTATCTATCTTCTTCCTTAAAACCATCATTTCTTTCAGCCACCACTTATCACTTATCTTTAACCTTTCTCACTCAACATTTCCGACTTCCGATATCTATTCCTCCAATATTCCACAATATTCCGTCATTCCCAATCCCATTCCATTTCATATTCTATCACCTTTTCCTTCTACTAACCACACTTCTACATACAACTTATCTATATCACTTTTAATTTCGCCTCCACCTTTAATTATCCCTTCTACTCAAAATTCCTCTTCATAAATGAACAGACCCCCCCCCCCCCGCGCTTTTGCCTCCATTATTTTATGTTCCAATATGACACTTCCACGATCCACCATCCGACACTTCCACTCCAAGATATTTGTAACTATTTACTAACCTCCACACAATTTCCTTCCATTCGCCAGCTTAGCATCCCTTCTCACTCTTCCACCTCACCTAAACACCGCATAATCTTCGATTTACTCATATATTTACTTTTATTCGTCCCCATTTCTCACAATACTTTTCCAATTTATCTATCATTCCCTGCATCCCCGCTCACACTATCCGATCCGCTAAACACACTATATCATCCATCCGCATACGCCAAAATTCTAATATTTTCACCCGTCCATCCATACCCCCTCGCAATCCACCCCAGGTCATCATACAAATCATTTACATACAATCCAAAATAATGTTGGACTTAGGACACACACATCCCTGTCCTGTCTTACCCCTGTGATGAGTCACACAGTTACAAAATAATCCGAATTCCTCTTAAAACCCCTATATACAAACGCCTTTCTATCCTCTCGTACCATTCAATTTCAACATTTCAACCATTGTACCATTTCCCACCTCCCGACCCCGACGCCCAAATCATACAACTTAAACCAAACCATAACAACCAACCTCCTATCCTAGGATGATACCAAATCAAAGGCTGCCGCCGTTAGATCCATAAAAAAACCCCCCCCATACATTCTTGCCTTGCCCCCAGACCTTATCCAACAATTTCATTTCCACAACAATACCCTTTAAACTGAAAAGGGTGCTGAATTGTGGAATAAACCCCTGAATGAACCCCGCTTGACCTGACATTCATTCATTCATTATATTATATTCCAACCATCCTACCTTCCTTCCTTCAACCATTTAATACCATTTAATATTCCCGCCAAGACTTTTTCCATGGAATTCTAAAAAAAACGAAATTTCATTCCACAATTCGCATTTAACCCCTATCCACCATCCATCCAGTTTCTTACTTCTTACGAAATTCCATTCCACATCGCATTTAACCCCCATCCATCCATCCAGTTTCTTACTTCATCTCCCACAAAAACTTTAAATATTCTGCTGGTTAACCACCTATATAATAGCGATCATGCTATTTAGATGGGACCTTACGGGTCTTGCGGGTCTTTCTCCGCAGACTAATGAAGATTGTGTGATACTTTTATGTGGGCTGGATCTATACATTTACAAGCAGAAGGAAGCCGGTTTATTCCCTTATCTCGTTGTAATACTTCGAGCGGTATTCTTCTTCAGCGTTTAAAATTTACAGTCATCTTCTTCTTGACCACCTTCCATCCCCTGTTCATTAATATATATATATTAACATTTTTTTAATTAATTAATTATTTATTTTATCATTTTCTTTTATTTCACATACAGCTCATGTCATTGAAGTATTTAGTCGTCGTGGTATTAAAATTACCAATGAAATGATACGTGGTTTTATAAAAAAACATATTTCCTATTTGATAAATTATGACAGGCGATTAAAAAGGCCTTCGTCGACTATCATACAACAGAAGTAACCGCAGCAGTCCTGTAGCAACAGCATCAGCAACAGCATCAGCAGCATCAGCAGCAACAACAGCAGTAGCAGTAGCAGCAGCAACACCAGCAGTGGCACAATAAAAAAAAAAAGACTTAATCATTGCATAAACAAATCAAAATGAATTAATGATAATGATGATATAGATTTAATTTGAATAGCATCAACACTTTCTTATTTGTGATTGACGAATGTTTCACGTTTTATTTTATATTTTTTTTTCTTTTAAATAATTAGCATTTGAATTTGAAATTGTGAATTAAACTATTTTTTTTTTTTTTTATATATATATAAATGGATTTTGGAAATTGTTAATTAAATAATAATTAAACAAAATTTCAACCCCCCCCGTGTCTTTTGAATTTTAACTGAAAATTCTATGATTCGAAAGAAAAAGGAAAATTTCACGTAAAATCAATTAAAATTTTTGAATGTTTTTGCCTATTTCTATTCTATTTGGATGGATGGATATCGTAAACAATTGGGACACGACCCTATATCGTAACAGTTATGGTGTTTTTTTTTTAATTTAATTATCCTCCCATCCCCTTTCTTCTTATTCTTCTTTTCCTCCCAATTGGATCTTCTGAACAAAGATTTTCTTTAATAAAAAACCCTATTCCATTGATTTGATTTTTTTTTTTACTAATATTTTTCTTTCATATTTTTATTTCAAGATTCGGCGGCATCGGCGGCATCGGTGATATTAATCAATAAATTATCGATGGCAAGAAACAAAAGGAAAGTTAAAAAAGGAAAAAAATCATCAACAACAGCAACAAAGGAAACGGTAACAAAACCAAAAGAAACCAAATCATCAAAATCCAAATCCAAATCCAAATCGAAATATGATACCGTGATTCGTGATGATGAAAAACAACAACCACATCGTCGTCATCGTCATCATCGTCGTGATATTGATCGTATAACTGAAATCAATAGTAAAGATTCAATTGAAGAATATACAATTGTAAAAAATATTCATCATGATGATGATGATGATAATGATGATCTTGTTGTCGATGATCTTGTTGTCGATGACGATGATGGCGGTGACGGTGGTAATACATTGGTTGAAGTAATTGATCATCATGATCATGATCATGATGATCAAGTGATTGAATGTGAACGTCCAGATAAAGAATTCGACAAGAATCAGAATAAAAATAAAAATAAAAATAAAAATAAAAATTTAAAAAAATTTAACCATAAAAGTATAATAATTTGTGAAAAAAAAGATGATTTATTAAAATCGGCAACAACAGAACCGGGAAAGACAACCGCAACCACAACAACAACAACAACGTCAACGGTCATTTCCGGTAATCAATTGGGTGTCATCAAATTGGATAGTGAAACATTTGTATTATTTCAAAATAAAACAAATATATTGCATTATGAGGGTTATCAATTTAAAATTGAAAAACATCGAGGTCAGCGCACTTACTATCACTGTTGTGAATTACGAACGAAGTCATGTAAAGCACGATTGGTAATGCTAAATGAAAATGATGATATTAAAAAGATATTCAGTTATAAAGAACATAATCATCCGAAGGTGATGGCCATTGATGATGATGAAATTATTGGTGGTAGCGTTATTGATGGTATTGATGGTATCGATGGTGATGATGATGGATTGGGTAATTAATCGCATAACACAGTTCGATGATTTAATAATAATAATAATAATAAATTTTTCTTTATTTCTTAACCTTTTTTTAGTTTCATCAGCATTAATTGAAGGTACTTCTGGTATTATTACTACTACTACTACTATAGCTGATGGTGGTGGTGGTGATGGTGCTGGTGGTGCTGGTGGCATTGGTGGTCTTGGTCGTGGTACTATGCGTAGTGTTGCTTCAGCTGCTGCCACAACAACCGGTTATAATACAATAATACATAAACATCAACAACATCGTCCGCCAACAACAAAATTATTACATAAAAATTGTATGTTCTATAAGCATTATACATTAACGGATCGTACCTATTGGCGTTGTCATCGTAGTAATTTTGAACAACGTTGTTCGGCTCGATTGTGTACCCATTCAAATGGGGTCTATGAAATTAGTTCACATAATCATCCGGTATTGAATTGAATTGAAATGGAGACTGGATTGTGTTGTAATATAATACCAATAAATAGACTAATCTCTTGCTTACTTTACAATCTTTACCATTTCAAATCCCCAATTGTTATTTGATTTTGAATGATTATGATTATGATTATGATTATGAATAGAATTGAATCACATTTTGTTTGTTTTTTTTTTTTTCTTCACTATTATAATTTTTATTAATGAATTATTAAAAGAAATAATTGAAAAAAAATTTATATCTCTAATAGAACTTTCTTTTAATTAATTATTTTATAAAAATGAAGACGTAGAAGTAGAATTGAAAAGGAAATAATGAAGTAATGAAGTGGAAATGAAGACGAAAAGCGGTGAACATGGAACATGGTGAGGAGGTTGTATGCTGCGGAGAATAGGCCGTGTATATGGGGAAGGAACTGTTGTGTTCGGAATTTGTGAGGGTGTGACAGGGGGAGGTGTAAAACAGGGATACGTTCTGAGTCCAACGCTGTTCTCCCTATTTTTTAAATGAGCTGATTGGTGGGCGGGAGTATGGATCGCGCGGGGAAAATGTGAGGGGGTGTACGCGGTGATGTACGCGGATGATTGGATCATGTGTTTGGCGGACAGTGTGTGACAGTGGCGAATGCAGGGTATGATGATGCAAAGGTTATAGGAATACTATACTGTACTGTGAGGGAGTGAAAATTGAATGTGAATTTAAGGAAATCTAAGATGATGATGGTATTTAGAAATGGTGTTAGGTTAGGTTAGGTAGCGCGGGGTCAACGAGCGCTGTAGTTTTGAATGGGGAGTCATTGTCGGTGGTAAAGGAATACAACATATCTGAGGGGTTGGCGGCTGACGACTCTGGTGGTAGGTACATGGAGGGTGCATTTAGAAACGGAGGGTACGGGGGAAGCTAATGCGGGATTGGCACAAACAAATTTTGGAGTGGGGGGGGGGGATGATGAGTGTGCAGGCTGCAGCCAAGTGTGTGGAGGTGAAATTGAGGTTGACAGATGGTGATGGTGTGTTTGTGTGTGGGCGATGGCTCGGGCTATATGCATTGTCAGGTGGGTGGGGGATGTAAATGAATATGGTTGGTTGTAGAGAGGTTCCAAAAGAATATATATTGATGAAAAGGGGATGATAATGATGATCATTGAGGATTGATGATAATGGGGTCAAAGGAATCGGGGGACAAGGGATTGTGTGTGGTATATTTAGAATTTGGTGCTGTGGGTATATTTTATTTTGGGCTACCTACAAGCGTTAGGTATATTATTATTATTATTGGGATGTTTGGAAGAGAGGAAGAGAAGTTAACGTGTGTAAGAATTTTGTTTGAGAAATGGGATGTAAAGAAAAATGGGATGGATTGAGAGGTATGGAAGAAGAAAGCCGTGGAATTTCCATCGAAATTTTTGGATGGAATTGAGAGTCAAGGGATGTGAGGTATTTCGTAAGAAAGCAAAGGCAGAGGTTTTTTTTTTGTGGTAAAAGGGGTGGACGAGCGGTGTTGGAGGGAGATTGTGGGAGAGAAGGAAAGATGGGGGGGGGGGGGGGGGGGTGGAGTGCTAGGATATATATTCGGAGTTGAAATGAGAATGTATTGGAATGGGGGCAAGTTTACTTGAATGGAAATTTTTTGGTGCATGGGGAAATGAGGGCAATATTGCGGACGGCGGGGGCGACATTGTATATAGGATTAAATATGCGAGAGGATGCGGGGGGACAAAAGAAAGTTGGAGGTGCACGTTATGCAATAGGAATGAATTGGAGACTGTGTGGCACTTTATAGGGATTTGTCCGATGTTGAGGGAGGTTAGGAAATGGCGGGATTAAGGAGGTATTATTGGGGAGAAGGGTTTTAGGTGGGTGGAAAATGGTAGAGTGGGGATTTATAATGGAATTGTGGAACGTTATAGAAAGGATGAATGATGGGATGGAGTATAATGGTATAAGGGGTAAGTAACTATGGGCTCGACGGCGACGGTCAAATGAACATGCCCATAGGGAGAGCGGTTTTGTTTTTAAGTTTTTTTTTTTTTGTTTATTACTTTGTGTATTGTAGTTTTATTGTATTATATTTATTATCATTAGGTGTTTTTTGTATATTTTGTATATTTTGAATTAAAAGAGAAATAAAACCGAACCGAAGTCAGAAGAAGGTAAAGAAAATGGGAAGAAATCAGAATTGAAGAATAAAGTTAAAGGGAAGAAGATAAGAGATAAAAGGAAAAATCAAGGACGGAATGAAAAGGAACAAAAAGTAAAAATGAAGATGAAGAAAGGATGAAGAATGATGAATGAAGAATTAAGATTGCAGTTGAAGAAAGAATAGGGAAAAAGAAAGTAAAAAGGACGAATGAAGAAGAAGAAGAAGAAGAAAGAAGGCAAAAGGAAAATGGAAAACGCAGGAAAACATAGTAAAAAGGAAGAATCAAGAAGAATGGAGGGAAGCCAAAAGGAAATAATACAGAAAGAAGTAGAGCGAAAAAGGAGGCAAAAGAAGACGGAACGAAGAAAGCAAAAGGAAAAGAAAACTGGAAAGAATTACGATTGAAGAGTGAAGAAAAAAGGCAAAATGCGAAGAAGATAGGAGATAAAAGGCAAAATCAAGTGGGATGAAAAGAAGTAGAGCGAAAACAGGAAGCAAAAGAAGGGCAGAAGAAAGGAACAAAAAGTTATGATGATGAAGAAGGAATCAGGAAGAATGACGAATGATGAATGATGAATAAAGAGAATCAAGATGAAGAAGAGGAAAATGTGCAGAATACAAAAAAAAGTAGGAAAAAAAGGAATAAGGAAGAATATAAAAGGGAAGTTGATTAAAGATTAAAAGATTAAAAGATTGAAAAGATAAGATTGAACTGATAACAGTAAACTAAGGGACGAAAAAAGAACAGAGAAGAAGATATGAAAAGAGGACAGGGCACAGTGCAAAGAATCACAATGATGATGATGATGATGATGATGATGATGAAGTAGTCGAGTCAAATGTCAAATGGGCAAAAGAGTGAAGCGAAACTCATCAATCATCTTTAAAAAAAAAATCAACAATCCCTTAGTTCTGAATTCACTCATTTTTTTTTTCGCTTTGCCTTTATCATTTGAAATTATTCTTCTGTTCTCTGATCCATATTTGGTGGTTCTGGTCTTGTGCTCTTTTTGGTCAATCTTTCTTTTTTTCTGGTCCATTATTCAAAACACCACCATTCATAATTTTGAAACCATATAACAAATCAACCGCGTCAGCTAAAAACCATTGAATTTCTTCTTCTTCTTCTTTGTTCAATCCCTTTTTTGTAATAAGTAAATGGTAAAAATAAACGTAGTTTTTCATTAATTAATTTTCTCATTAAGTGAAATTTACCAAATAAACAAAAAAAAAAACAATTGAAAATATTTTAATATTTTAATTGTTTTTTGTTTGTATTGTTTTGTTCCCCATTCTCACACAGCAGTGGAGGCAACGTCAACGTCAACGGAAACGGCGACTTCGGCGCCAGTTATACAAAAACCAACATTTTATTATCCGAATGGTACCGGCATAGGAATGGCCCAAAAACAATTAATTCACGAACAGCATGCTTTTATTCGAATGTCAACATATAAAAGCAGAACATTTACATATTGGCGATGTGCCCAATTTGGCCGGTATCGATGTACGGCTCACCTTAAAACATTGACATTGAACGATGAATATACAAATCCGGTGAATCAGGTGGAACACAATCATGAGGTGATACCGCCAGGACCTTATCGCCGTCCATCATTAAAACAAATACGAATTATGAATTTAGCAAAAAATTCCAAAGATAAATGACGAAAGTAGTGATTTATCGTGGTCCATTGTCAAACGCGATAAAGTTTAAGGGGGGCGGCGGGGTGTGTGAAGGCGCAGAGAATTGAAATTGAAATTGAAATTTTTTTGAAATTAAATAAAAAATTTTCTAATTGAAATTAATCATAAAAATGAATTTGTTTTTTCTTTTTACTATCAAATTTTTGTGGTGTTTTTTTTTTTTTTGTTTTTGCTAAACTTTTTTGTTACTTTTCTAATGTTTTTTTCTTTCCTTCTGTTTATTTTTTCTTTTTTCTTATGTGTTATCCGGTGGTTGTGGGTGGGTTTGGTTTGGGTTTTTTATCACACAGAAAAACACGTTGCCGACAATAAAAAATGTCTGTTAACACCAATGTTTGTCATCAGTAAATATCGTACAAAACAATTAATACATAATATGCATTTGTTTAATCGTCATGTTGCCCGAAATAGTATTGTCTATTGGCGATGTTCACAATTTGGTGTTTATCGATGTCGTGCGCGCATCAAAACCCAAAATGATATAATGACCGTTGTGAATGCCGAACATAATCATCCGGTAATCACCGGTACCCGTAAATATGGTTCATTGAAAAAAATGAAACAAGAAAATATTGAAGATCGATTACGTATTGAGAAATTATTTCATTAGTCATTTTATAAATAGTAATTATATGTGTTAATAGTTAATTTTATAATTTATTTTAATAAATAAATAAATGAATGAATTAATAATTGGGAGGAAGTCTTCAAAAGATGTTTTTTTTTTTGTTGTATTATAATATTTCAAATTAGTTTAAGTATAAAAATTCAAATTTTTTATATTAATTCATTGATTTTTTTTTGGGTATTAATTCCCAAAATTTCTTTTTTTCTTTTTTTTTCTTTTTGGTTCAACAGCTCAACAAGTTACTTATTCATTTGTATCCGGTTTTCGTCGAAGTAAAAAATTGTTAATTGGTAATTTTACATTTACAAAAAATAAATTTGCACGTAATAAAACGTATTGGTCGTGTGCCAGAGCCGCATTACATAAATGTAAAGCCCGAGCCGTATCCATTTATGATGACGTTGGCGATCAAATGGTTTTTCTAAAATATCCCGATCATAATCATTTACCATTTTGAATATGAAAACATTTTACGATTTGAGGGGAGATCGTTTGAATGATTTTTTGTTTTTTTTTTTGGTTGAAAAACCAATTGTTAATTTTAAATACTTTTAAATATTACTTATAGAATAATAAAAATAATAATAAAAAACTAATAATTTAAGTATTATAATTAAGAAATAAAAATATAAATAATTAGATTATCAGAATAGAATCAGAAAAAAAAAACATCGCATTAATTCATTATGGACGTTGTTGGGGAAAGAGAGCGGCCCGTTCTCTAAAAACGTCCGTTTTGTTAAAAAACAAATGTAAAAGTAAAAACTGTTAAAGTAAGTGTAACAGAGTTGAAAGATTTTTGAAGTATAAAGGCAAGTATTTATGGGTATTTACTAACAAAACAAATAACACCTATATAATTCCACAATTTTTACCCACGCAATTCTACCCTCCCTTACCAATTAAACTCCCTAACCATCATCGCATCTCTATATCTTTTCATTTTTGCAGCATTACACCCGCAACACACTTCCAATTTACACACCTCACCATTCTTCCATAAAACAACAAATTTCCTTCTCGCAAAACTTTGGGAAATCTTTGTCGAGCCATATCTCAAAAACTAATGGCTAAAACGTTCTGAAACCAATTTATTCGGATTTAGCATGCCTTAAAACATAAGTATGCAAGTTTTCAGCCCGATAGCTCAAACTCAAAGTATTCGGTGAAAAATCCATTTTTTCATAAGGGGTTAGTATAGCAAAACTTTGGGAAATCTTCGCTGGGCCATAACTCAAAAACTAATGGCTAAAACGTTCTGAAACCAATTTATTCGGATTTAGCATCCCTTAAAACATAAGTATGCAAGTTTTCAGCCCGATAGCTCAAACTCAAAGTATTCGGTGAAAAATCCATTTTTTCATAAGGGGTTAGTATAGCAAAACTTTGGGAAATCTTCGCTGGGCCATAACTCAACAACTAATGGCTAAAACGTTCTGAAACCAATTTATTCGGATTTAGCATGCCTTAAAACATAAGTATGCAAGTTTTCAGCCCGATAGCTCAAACTCAAAGTATTCGGTGAAAAATCCATTTTTTCATAAGGGGTTAGTATAGCAAAACTTTGGGAAATCTTCGCTGGGCCATAACTCAAAAACTAATGGCTAAAACGTTCTGAAACCAATTTATTCGGATTTAGCATCCCTTAAAACATAAGTATGCAAGTTTTCAGCCCGATAGCTCAAACTCAAAGTATTCGGTGAAAAATCCATTTTTTCATAAGGGGTTAGTATAGCAAAACTTTGGGAAATCTTCGCTGGGCCATAACTCAAAAACTAATGGCTAAAACGTTCTGAAACCAATTTATTCGGATTTAGCATGCCTTAAAACATAAGTATGCAAGTTTTCAGCCCGATAGCTCAAACTCAAAGTATTCGGTGAAAAATCCATTTTTTCATAAGGGGTTAGTATAGCAAAACTTTGGGAAATCTTCGCTGGGCCATAACTCAAAAACTAATGGCTAAAACGTTCTGAAACCAATTTATTCGGATTTAGCATGCCTTAAAACATAAGTATGCAAGTTTTCAGCCCGATAGCTCAAACTCAAAGTATTCGGTGAAAAATCCATTTTTTCATAAGGGGTTAGTATAGCTAAACTTTGGGAAATCTTTGTTGGGCCATAACTCAAAAACTAATGGCTAAAACGTTCTGAAACCAATTTATTCGGATTTAGCATGCCTTAAAACATAAGTATGCAAGTTTTCAGCCCGATAGCTCAAACTTAAAGGTTTCGGTGAAAAATCCATTTTTTCATAAGGGGTTAGTATAGCAAAACTTTGGGAAATCTTCGCTGGGCCATAACTCAAAAACTAATGGCTAAAACGTTCTGAAACCAATTTATTCGGATTTAGCATGCCTTAAAACATAAGTATGCAAGTTTTCAGCCCGATAGCTCAAACTCAAAGTATTCGGTGAAAAATCCATTTTTTCATAAGGGGTTAGTATAGCAAAACTTTGGGAAATCTTCGCTGGGCCATAACTCAAAAACTAATGGCTAAAACGTTCTGAAACCAATTTATTCGGATTTAGCATGCCTTAAAACATAAGTATGCAAGTTTTCAGCCCGATAGCTCAAACTCAAAGTATTCGGTGAAAAATCCATTTTTTCATAAGGGGTTAGTATAGCTAAACTTTGGGAAATCTTTGTTGGGCCATAACTCAAAAACTAATGGCTAAAACGTTCTGAAACCAATTTATTCGGATTTAGCATGCCTTAAAACATAAGTATGCAAGTTTTCAGCCCGATAGCTCAAACTCAAAGTATTCGGTGAAAAATCCATTTTTTCATAAGGGGTTAGTATAGCAAAACTTTGGGAAATCTTCGCTGGGCCATAACTCAAAAACTAATGGCTAAAACGTTCTGAAACCAATTTATTCGGATTTAGCATCCCTTAAAACATAAGTATGCAAGTTTTCAGCCCGATAGCTCAAACTCAAAGTATTCGGTGAAAAATCCATTTTTTCATAAGGGGTTAGTATAGCAAAACTTTGGGAAATCTTCGCTGGGCCATAACTCAAAAACTAATGGCTAAAACGTTCTGAAACCAATTTATTCGGATTTAGCATGCCTTAAAACATAAGTATGCAAGTTTTCAGCCCGATAGCTCAAACTCAAAGTATTCGGTGAAAAATCCATTTTTTCATAAGGGGTTAGTATAGCAAAACTTTGGGAAATCTTCGCTGGGCCATAACTCAAAAACTAATGGCTAAAACGTTCTGAAACCAATTTATTCGGATTTAGCATGCCTTAAAACATAAGTATGCAAGTTTTCAGCCCGATAGCTCAAACTCAAAGTATTCGGTGAAAAATCCATTTTTTCATAAGGGGTTAGTATAGCTAAACTTTGGGAAATCTTTGTTGGGCCATAACTCAAAAACTAATGGCTAAAACGTTCTGAAACCAATTTATTCGGATTTAGCATGCCTTAAAACATAAGTATGCAAGTTTTCAGCCCGATAGCTCAAACTTAAAGGTTTCGGTGAAAAATCCATTTTTTCATAAGGGGTTAGTATAGCAAAACTTTGGGAAATCTTCGCTGGGCCATAACTCAAAAACTAATGGCTAAAACGTTCTGAAACCAATTTATTCGGATTTAGCATCCCTTAAAACATAAGTATGCAAGTTTTCAGCCCGATAGCTCAAACTCAAAGTATTCGGTGAAAAATCCATTTTTTCATAAGGGGGTAGTATAGCAAAACTTTGGGAAATCTTCGCTGGGCCATAACTCAAAAACTAATGGCTAAAACGTTCTGAAACCAATTTATTCGGATTTAGCATGCCTTAAAACATAAGTATGCAAGTTTTCAGCCCGATAGCTCAAACTCAAAGTATTCGGTGAAAAATCCATTTTTTCATAAGGGGTTAGTATAGCAAAACTTTGGGAAATCTTCGCTGGGCCATAACTCAAAAACTAATGGCTAAAACGTTCTGAAACCAATTTATTCGGATTTAGCATGCCTTAAAACATAAGTATGCAAGTTTTCAGCCCGATAGCTCAAACTCAAAGTATTCGGTGAAAAATCCATTTTTTCATAAGGGGTTAGTATAGCTAAACTTTGGGAAATCTTTGTTGGGCCATAACTCAAAAACTAATGGCTAAAACGTTCTGAAACCAATTTATTCGGATTTAGCATGCCTTAAAACATAAGTATGCAAGTTTTCAGCCCGATAGCTCAAACTCAAAGTATTCGGTGAAAAATCCATTTTTTCATAAGGGGTTAGTATAGCAAAACTTTGGGAAATCTTCGCTGGGCCATAACTCAAAAACTAATGGCTAAAACGTTCTGAAACCAATTTATTCGGATTTAGCATCCCTTAAAACATAAGTATGCAAGTTTTCAGCCCGATAGCTCAAACTCAAAGTATTCGGTGAAAAATCCATTTTTTCATAAGGGGTTAGTATAGCAAAACTTTGGGAAATCTTCGCTGGGCCATAACTCAAAAACTAATGGCTAAAACGTTCTGAAACCAATTTATTCGGATTTAGCATGCCTTAAAACATAAGTATGCAAGTTTTCAGCCCGATAGCTCAAACTCAAAGTATTCGGTGAAAAATCCATTTTTTCATAAGGGGTTAGTATAGCAAAACTTTGGGAAATCTTCGCTGGGCCATAACTCAAAAACTAATGGCTAAAACGTTCTGAAACCAATTTATTCGGATTTAGCATCCCTTAAAACATAAGTATGCAAGTTTTCAGCCCGATAGCTCAAACTCAAAGTATTCGGTGAAAAATCCATTTTTTCATAAGGGGTTAGTATAGCAAAACTTTGGGAAATCTTCGCTGGGCCATAACTCAAAAACTAATGGCTAAAACGTTCTGAAACCAATTTATTCGGATTTAGCATCCCTTAAAACATAAGTATGCAAGTTTTCAGCCCGATAGCTCAAACTCAAAGTATTCGGTGAAAAATCCATTTTTTCATAAGGGGTTAGTATAGCAAAACTTTGGGAAATCTTCGCTGGGCCATAACTCAAAAACTAATGGCTAAAACGTTCTGAAACCAATTTATTCGGATTTAGCATGCCTTAAAACATAAGTATGCAAGTTTTCAGCCCGATAGCTCAAACTCAAAGTATTCGGTGAAAAATCCATTTTTTCATAAGGGGTTAGTATAGCAAAACTTTGGGAAATCTTCGCTGGGCCATAACTCAAAAACTAATGGCTAAAACGTTCTGAAACCAATTTATTCGGATTTAGCATGCCTTAAAACATAAGTATGCAAGTTTTCAGCCCGATAGCTCAAACTCAAAGTATTCGGTGAAAAATCCATTTTTTCATAAGGGGTTAGTATAGCTAAACTTTGGGAAATCTTTGTTGGGCCATAACTCAAAAACTAATGGCTAAAACGTTCTGAAACCAATTTATTCGGATTTAGCATGCCTTAAAACATAAGTATGCAAGTTTTCAGCCCGATAGCTCAAACTTAAAGGTTTCGGTGAAAAATCCATTTTTTCATAAGGGGTTAGTATAGCAAAACTTTGGGAAATCTTCGCTGGGCCATAACTCAAAAACTAATGGCTAAAACGTTCTGAAACCAATTTATTCGGATTTAGCATCCCTTAAAACATAAGTATGCAAGTTTTCAGCCCGATAGCTCAAACTCAAAGTATTCGGTGAAAAATCCATTTTTTCATAAGGGGTTAGTATAGCAAAACTTTGGGAAATCTTCGCTGGGCCATAACTCAAAAACTAATGGCTAAAACGTTCTGAAACCAATTTATTCGGATTTAGCATGCCTTAAAACATAAGTATGCAAGTTTTCAGCCCGATAGCTCAAACTCAAAGTATTCGGTGAAAAATCCATTTTTTCATAAGGGGTTAGTATAGCAAAACTTTGGGAAATCTTCGCTGGGCCATAACTCAAAAACTAATGGCTAAAACGTTCTGAAACCAATTTATTCGGATTTAGCATCCCTTAAAACATAAGTATGCAAGTTTTCAGCCCGATAGCTCAAACTCAAAGTATTCGGTGAAAAATCCATTTTTTCATAAGGGGTTAGTATAGCAAAACTTTGGGAAATCTTCGCTGGGCCATAACTCAAAAACTAATGGCTAAAACGTTCTGAAACCAATTTATTCGGATTTAGCATCCCTTAAAACATAAGTATGCAAGTTTTCAGCCCGATAGCTCAAACTCAAAGTATTCGGTGAAAAATCCATTTTTTCATAAGGGGTTAGTATAGCAAAACTTTGGGAAATCTTCGCTGGGCCATAACTCAAAAACTAATGGCTAAAACGTTCTGAAACCAATTTATTCGGATTTAGCATGCCTTAAAACATAAGTATGCAAGTTTTCAGCCCGATAGCTCAAACTTAAAGGTTTCGGTGAAAAATCCATTTTTTCATAAGGGGTTAGTATAGCAAAACTTTGGGAAATCTTCGCTGGGCCATAACTCAAAAACTAATGGCTAAAACGTTCTGAAACCAATTTATTCGGATTTAGCATGCCTTAAAACATAAGTATGCAAGTTTTCAGCCCGATAGCTCAAACTTAAAGGTTTCGGTGAAAAATCCATTTTTTCATAAGGGGTTAGTATAGCAAAATTTTGGGAAATCTTCGTCGGCCCTTAACTCAAAAACTAATGTCTAAAACGTTCTGAAACCAATTTATTCGGATTTAGCATGCCTTAAAACATAAGTATGCAAGTTTTCAGCCCGATAGCTCAAACTTAAAGTATTCGGTGAAAAATCCATTTTTTCATAAGGGGTTAGTATAGCAAAATTTTGGGAAATCTTCGCTGGACCATAACTCAAAAACTAGGGGCTAAAACGTTCTGAAACCAATTTATTCGGATTTAGCATCCCTTAAAGCATAAGTATGCAAGTTTTCAGCCCGATAGCTCAAACTTAAAGTATTCGGTGAAAAATCCATTTTTTCATAAGGGGTTAGTATAGCAAAATTTTGGGAAATCTTCGTCGGCCCTTAACTCAAAAACTAATGTCTAAAACGTTCTGAAACCAATTTATTCGGATTTAGCATCCCTTAAAGCATAAGTATGCAAGTTTTCAGCCCGATAGCTCAAACTTAAAGTATTCGGTGAAAAATCCATTTTTTCATAAGGGGTTAGTATAGCAAAACTTTGGGAAATCTTCGCTGGGCTATAACTCAAAAACTAATGGCTAAAACGTTCTGAAACCAATTTATTCGGATTTAGCATGCCTTAAAACATAAGTATGCAAGTTTTCAGCCCGATAGCTCAAACTTAAAGTATTCGGTGAAAAATCCATTTTTTCATAAGGGGTTAGTATAGCAAAACTTTGGGAAATCTTCGCTGGGCTATAACTCAAAAACTAATGGCTAAAACGTTCTGAAACCAATTTATTCGGATTTAGCATGCCTTAAAACATAAGTATGCAAGTTTTCAGCCCGATAGCTCAAACTTAAAGTATTCGGTGAAAAATCCATTTTTTCATAAGGGGTTAGTATAGCAAAACTTTGGGAAATCTTCGCTGGGCTATAACTCAAAAACTAATGTCTAAAACGTTCTGAAACCAATTTATTCGGATTTAGCATCCCTTAAAGCATAAGTATGCAAGTTTTCAGCCCGATAGCTCAAACTTAAAGTATTCGGTGAAAAATCCATTTTTTCATAAGGGGTTAGTATAGCAAAACTTTGGGAAATCTTCTCTGGGTCATAACTCAAAAACTAGGGGCTAAAACGTTCTGAAACCAATTTATTCGGATTTAGCATCCCTTAAAACATAAGTATGCAAGTTTTCAGCCCGATAGCTCAAAATTAAAGGTTTCGGTGAAAAATCCATTTTTTCATAAGGGGTTAGTATAGCAAAACTTTGGGAAATCTTTGTCGGGGCATAACTCAAAAACTAAGTGCTAAAACGTTCTGAAACCTATTTATTCGGATTTAGCATCCCTTAAAGCATAAGTATGCAAGTTTTCAGCCCGATAGCTCAAACTTAAAACTTCATTCTTCATTTTCCTTTTCATTCTTCTTGTTTTTTTTTTTTGGTGTTGTTGGTCAAGCTCTACGCGCATATTTTACGGATAAACAGTTTTTTTTGATTGTCTTTATAAGAGAGAGAGATCAGATGTGGTATGACCTTCACACAACCGCGGATTAGAATGGTAAAAATTAAGATCGGGACGGAGGACGAATGATTCATTGATGGAATGACGATGGAATGACTCCGATCCTTACCTTATTGTATTATTAGTAGTAATAAAATAGGAATAGTGTTTTGCCAGAAAGAAAGATTATTTGCTAATCAGAATGAAGTTCAGTTGGCAGAATTCCGGTTTTGCGTAAAAGGTATTTTATACATTTATAAATGTTTTCTATTAATTAAATAATTAATTAATTTTTAATTTTAATATAGTGTTCTTTGTGTGGATTCGCTCTTGCCAGTAAAGATGTGATGTGACTTTCTTCGTATCATAACTTATGTAAAAACACAAAATGACTAAAAATCAAACTGCCAAAATCGTTGCTAAGTTGATAGTTTTCATCCATTCAAGTGGGATGACTTCGGTGGACGTGGGCGAAAGACTTCGATGGGCGTGTTACGACTTTGGTGGAATGGAAAATCTCCAAATTATGATAAAAACCATAAGAAAAAAAAATAAAACTCTCCCCATCTCATGACCAAAAATTAGAACAAAAAATTAGAATAATTAAAGAATTTAATTAAAAACAAAAAAAAAAAAATTGTTTTGGCTGCGTTTTCTTTTCTACCAAATTAATAAATTTCATTTTACAATAATTTAATTTTAATTTTTTGTATTTTTTATTAATTCAATTTTCTTATTTTCTTCTTTTTATCCAGTGGATCACATACACGGATTAATTGTTTTTGGAAAAAAAGGTAAACATTATAATAAAAAGGTAACAAAATCACGGATAAAAATCGAGGATCAGCAGGAGCAGGAGCAGGAACAGGAGCACGAGGAGCTGGAGGAGGTGGATAGAGAAAATGAAGAAAAACCAATTGTAGAATTTGTAAATCTAAATGAATTTGTATCAAATGAATTGGTTGAAATAGATAATATGGATAATATGGATGATGATGATGTTGGCGATGGCGATGGCGATGATGTTACGGCCGATCAACAGAATGAAGTAGATGAATTAGATTTTCAATATCATGAACAACTACTGATGGATGATAATAATTCAAATGATAATGAAAATAATAATAAATTTAGTAATCGTTCAATTCGTTCGGAAACTGAAGAATTATTATTATTAAAAGATTGTGTTTTAGTTTATGAAAAAGGAAAAAAACAACAAACAGCGACAACAATCGGAATAACAGCCGAAGCCGAAGCCCCAGCAGCAGCCCCAGCCGCAGCGACATCAAATAATAAAACATCTATTTTTAATTTAAAAGGTGAAAAAGATTCGATGATGACTGAGATGACCGACGGCAATCGACAATCCAATACAATAATGGGAAAAAGTAATCAAGTTGCACCAAAACCAAAATATTCATGGATTGAATCAATTTCATATGAAATGTCATCAAGGGGTAATCGTCTATTACATTGTGATGGTCATAAATATATACGTAATAATCGACATGGTCAAAATGTTTATTGGAAATGTACACGTTGGCATACGGGATGTAAAGGACGTGCGATTACATCCGATACGGATCATTCATGTTTTTTAAAAAATTCACATAATCATTCATAAATTTTAATTAAATTTATTATAATTATATAGTTAATAATAATAATAATAATAATAGTAATTTTGATTGAATTAATTACAAATTTTTATTTATATAATTAAAATATTAAATAGTTTAAAAAGTGAGGAAAAATTACCAAAATGATAAAATGCTCCTTCAACGACGTAGAGATTGATTGATTGATGATTTAGTATATAGACAAAACTAAATACCACAAACGCTGTAAAAATTTTACATTATCATTTTATTATCGACATTATAAAGATCCGGTAAAGATTTCCAATCGATTGGTTAACGAATATTCAAGATATCGCACTCAAAGTAAAATTTTCCATATAAAATACATTAAAAATCGTGAAAATTTTGGAAAATTCTCAATTCTGAATGAGTTCGTCCAAGGAAACCCCATACAATATTCGACACAGATCATTTATAATGCATTATAAAGGTCTGGTAAAGATTTCAAAACGATTGGTTAAGGAATTTTCAAGATATCGCACTCAAAGTAAAATTTTCCATATAAAATACATTAAAAATCTTGGAAAACTCTCAATTCTGACCAAGTCCGTCCAAGGAAACCCCATACAATATTCGACAGAGATCATTTATAATTCATTATAAAGATCCGGTAAAGATTTCAAAACGATTAGTTAACGAATTTTCAAGATATCACACTCAAAGTAAAATTTTCCATATAAAATACATTAAAAATCTTGGAAAATCGTGGAAAATTCTCAATTCTGACCAAATCCGTCCAAGGAAACCCCATACAATATTTGACACAGATCATTTATAATGCATTATAAAGATCCGGTAAAGATTTCCAATCGATTGGTCAACGAATTTTCAAGATATCGCACTCAAAGTAAAATTTTCCATATAAAATACATTAAAAATCTTGGAAAATCTTGGAAAATTCTCAATTTTGACCAAGTTCGTCCAAGGAAACCCCATACAATATTTGACACAGATCATTTATAATGCATTATAAAGATCCGGTAAAGATTTCCAATCGATTGGTTAACGAATTTTCAAGATATCACACTCAAAGTAAAATTTTCCATATAAAATACATTAAAAATCTTGGAAAATCTTGGAAAATTCTCAATTCTGGCCAAGTCTGCCCAAGGAAACCCCATACAATATTTGACACAGATCATTTATAATGCATTATAAAGGTCTGGTTAAGATTTCCAATCCATTGGTTCTGTCTTTAATAGAAAAAAAAACGTATGCTATTTGGGGGAAATTTCCCAAGTGTCCTTTCTGAAGAAATTTCCCTTCTGAAGCAGAGATTCTTTTAGTGATAGAAACTCGATTTAAAAACCCTCTTGCACGTTTTTTTTTCAATGGAAATGTTTACAGAATGACAGAAAATCCTTAAAACAATCCAATCTGGGACATTTTTTTCTTTAATATAGAATTTTTTCTGGTTTTTTTTTTATTAAACATAAATTGACTGTAAAATGGTTCAGTTTATTACATAAATAACTGTAAAATATTTCTGTATACAAAAAAATAACTGTTTAATTAATATTTGAACAAACAATAAAAAATAAAAAATAAAAAAATAACCTTAAAAATCATTCAAAAAAAATTGTATTAATTTTTATTAGATCATTTTTATTAATTAAATTAATTAATTAAAAAATAATATTAATTATTTCATTTTCTATTTCACAAAATGCAAATCCCCAACCCCCCAAATAGCAATGGAAAATTATCTAAGAAAATCCGACGAAAAAAGTAATGAAGCGGGCACGATGAACGACGAAGCCAACAATGACGACGACGACGCCGCCGAACACGATGATAACTATGATAACGAAGATAAACTGAACGAATCCAATAATAATGTTCCATTTGACAATGAAAATTTAATGATGAATGATGAATTATTAATAAAAAATGTTAATGCGGATGATGATGCTGAATATGATAAAGTTAAATTGAAGAAGGAAAACGAAGAAGAAGAAGAAGAAGAAGAAGAAAATTTACAACATCATCAAAATCAATCATTTCCTTCATCAATACCATTTCATGAATCAAATCCAATAAAACCGATTGCCGGTCGACCAGAAATTCCATTACGTATATTAAAACAAAATGCAAATCGTATACCAATTCCGATAAAATTAAAAACGGTTAAAAAACAACAGCAACGTATAAAACAGCTTGAACAGCAACAACAGCAGCAATACGACAATCAACAGGCTGGATCATCACCAGCTTTGTTAAGTAATAATAAACGATCAATAAGTAATTATATAATAAATGGTCAACGTTATGTAATTTCATCACAATCGGCAAAGGCATTCTATTTGAAATGTGCTCATTTTCGTAGTAATTGTCCGGCACGTGCTGTTAAACCGAAAAATTCCTCATCATCATCATCATCAACGTATTATGTTACAAAATTGGAACATAATCATTCATTTATTCCATAATGATTGTGTGTGTGTGTGTGTGTGTGGATATTTAATGGATGTTTAATGGATGTTTAATTGATCATTAAATTGTTTTTTTTGGTCTTTTGCTTTTCCTTCTAACAAATAAATAAATAAATTTAATTTAATTTAATTTGTTGGGTTGTTTTTTTTTTTCTTTTCTA
The DNA here is from genome assembly GCA_958336335.1 of Dilophus febrilis. NCBI lineage: Eukaryota > Metazoa > Arthropoda > Insecta > Diptera > Bibionidae > Dilophus > Dilophus febrilis. Next base: position 1,743,593 of record OY284468.1, on the reverse strand, counting down.
TTCATACAAACAAAATTGAAATCTTAAGAAGAAAAAAAACCATTAAAATATTTATTATTAATTCATTTTCCACTTTTCTTTCTTTCTTTCTCTTTCGTCGGGGTTGTTACTGTCCGACCCTCAATTATACATATATATATATAGGTTTAAGAATTGAATATCAACAATCACGTCGGAATAATGGCAGTTTATTGGTAATAAATGGTATACGTTTTTTTCGGAATCGTCGTCGTGGTTCACGACAATACTGGAAATGTAGTCATTATTATAAATTTGAAATTGCACGATGTCCAGCAATTGCGATACTTGATGAAGATGTTTGTGGTTTAAAAATACCATATCCACATAATCATCATCATACATCGATTGCAGATGCAATACCAGACCCAACCTCATCATCATCATCATCAACATCAGCATCAGCATCAGCATCACGATTAATAATGTATGATAGATATACAATGCCGAGTGTTAATCCTCATCTATCATCCAACATCACAACGCAGAACAAAGATAAACAAAATATTTAATTATTTTATTGATTAGTTTTTCATTTAATAATAATAATTAAAATAGAACAGTAATAAAATTAAATGTTTAATGTAAAATGGACTTTGTTTTTTTTTTTTGGTTTCTTTCTTTCCTTTTGGGAACCTTTTCATTAAATTTTTTTTTGTACCACACAGAATTCGTTACCGGGGGATGTTTCGGTCGCCGAGTTAAGGTAAATATTGATTTTTTCTAGTTTAATATAATTTATAAATAGTTTTTTCTTTACTAATGGTTTTTAATAATTTTTCTATTTATTTTAGATAAACTATTGAAGGTTTTGTGATCAAATCCAAATCCCAATTGGTCAATTGGAACATTGCAAAAAAAATTATAGAATGTAGAAATGATCTAAATAAAAAGTTTTTAACAATCAAAGACTGACTGACCAATGGAAATAAAAATCTATAGATGATGATGATATTTAATATGATGAAGAATGGCAAAAAACAGAATTGGAAACTGGGGAAACTGCGGAAAAATTGCGTAATTTAAAGATACATTTTATTTTTTTTTTTTTTGGTGAAATGGAAAGATCTTATTATATTCCAAGATCTTTTGCCAAGGTAATTATGGAACAATTTTTTTTTAAGATAAAACAATTAAAATTAAGCTGGTGGAGGTGTGGAGGGGGTTTCATAGATAATATTTGGATCCTGCATTGGGATAATGTCGATTTTTTTGGCTTGAATATTTGTAAAACAAAATGATTGAGTACATCATTAACCAAAATATATTTCCCATCGTTATAGCTATGACATGCTGCTCCCATATTTTAGGAAGTTTGTTGATTCCTCCCGTTTGAAGAACTCCCTTCAAATCTTTTGTCACCCAATCCATTTATCGACCCATTTACGACGCATTTCCTCAGCATTTTGAAAGCGTACATCCGTGTCAGGCTGACCTGCATTGATCTGAACAAATGGTGAACAAATCAGAAGGCAAGGCAAGGTCTGGAGAGTACTGGAGGGGGGTGATCAAGATCAAGATCAAGATCCCACACTGAGTCTCTTTATTTTTTTTTTTTGCTTAACGATGTTTTCACGATGTGCGGTCTGGCACGCATTGTCATCTATCGCACATTAAAACTTTATGGTGTGTCAATACGAGCTATCATAATATGATCGTTTTTCGTTCAATTTCTTTGCCAATTCTTTGCCAGTTGTCGTCGTCGGCGTCGTCGTTAGTGATCAGATGTTGTAACCGTTTAATTCGATGGTTTTAACAGCGGTAAATAAAACACGACACACCCTTCTGATCCCCCCGCATAAACAGCACAGCATAAACAACTCCTGGCAATGAATTTGAGGTTTTGTGATTGTGAAGTTGATGGTTGGCCGCCCGGGATCAACATATGTTGACGTTTTACGTTTAGCATTGTCGTAATACACCCACTTTGCCAGCGCCAGTCGTGACAATTCGACTCAAAAAAACTATGTTTTTTGTGCTCGCGGCAACATGTTTATGGTATGCATCGTTTCGTGCATGTTCTAGTTGATTTTCATTCATTTGGGATGTGGGATGTCTCATTTTCCTAACTTTCTGATCTTTCCCATTGAAAGCGTCGCGCAAACGTCTAGATGAATGGTAGAGGCATCTAATACATCTAAAATCAACTCTAATGCAAGCTCTGAAGTTGCATTCGACACGAATTTTCATTGACATATACTGAAATTTATAGAGTATTGACAGACAAAAAAATAAAGAATATGGGCGCGGTGTGCTCCGATTCACACAACGCTAATCATACGCCATATGTTATCTATAAATCGACATTATCAATGTAAGGTCCCGATATTTTGCGGGCTCTGACTGAATGGAAAATTGGAAAAAGAAAAGTATTGAAATACTGTATATTAAGAAAACTTTTTTTTTAAGGGGTTTTTTGTTAAGTTACTTACTTTCAATTACTTTCACGCGCCAACAACCTAAACATTGGTTTTAGCTAGCGTCCAACAACAGCTAAACGTTTTCAATAACTCTGCTATTCACCGGCAACGTCTCCACCAGCCGGAAACTTCAAGGGTGCAAATGTCCGCTACCACTTCATATTTTCACCTCCCCCCCCCCCCCCCCCCCCCATCGATCTTCCAACGCTTCTTGATCCACCTGCAGTTTGCCGTACAGTATTTTTGACCGTATTGACTCATCCATACGAACCAAGTGACCAAACCAAGTCAATCTTTATTGAACGAAAACTAACAATTCCCGGTTTGTCATACATTTTAGATAATTCATTCAAGATAAAATTCAAACCCACCGTTCACCGTTCGCCTATATAGTTATTCTGACCCAATTTGTCTGATGCTTTATTGATGGATGTTGTACGCCATCCATAAACCAACAATATTCTTTGGTCTTTGGATCATATATACTATAGAGCCGTTTGGCTCCTCCTTTACCCTTTTTTTTTTTTTTTTTTTTGCTGACCATTTCTCTTCGTATAGCACTGTAAATTAAGCACTATAACGTTAAAATGAGAATCAGACTCAGAACCATTAGCAAATGATTTCCAATGACTGAGAAAAAAAATTATGTTTTGGGTTTTGTTTTGGGTTTTGTGTTTTTTGTTAGGTAATTGAATAAGTTATTGAATATAATAAAAATGAATATTGTTTTTTTTTTTTTTTGTTAATCCACAGATTCAACAGCAACTAATTTAAAATAATTTAATTTAATTTTATTTTTTTTTCCAGCACAAAAAAGAATATTTCTTTTTTCCATATAAAAATATCGCAAGGATATATCAAGATCAAGATCAAGGATGACGAATGAATGACGGCAACAGCGAAATTCGACGGCAGCAGTGTTTGGGATTTTGCCTTAATTCGGGCCTTGTTTTACATTTTACGTGGGTGAACGCGTGGTTGGCATTGCCCGTGCGTAATCGATCGTCTAAAGAGAATTGGGAAAAAGTTTTCCACAGAAATGTGAACGCCGCCCGCGTCCCGTCCCCCACCCATTCAAAAAAGTATTTCTATATGAAAAGTTCTGGTTTTTGAAAGTGCTGGGGGAAAATCGTCCAAAAGCTGCAATAAATAGAATTTGTTTTTAAAAAACTAGAAATGAAAAAGAACGTTTAATGGTTTTTTTTTTCAAATTTTTGTAGAGAAGCCACTCTCTCTGAAAAAAAAACTTAAAGAATTCCCCCTACGGATTACTCTATAGAATTTTTTGTTTTAATAAATGGAATGGAAAATCCCGTGTTTGTTTTTGGTTTATTTTTAATGTTTAATGTTTAGTTTAGTTTAATGTTTAGTTATCGATTTTAATTTCTATTAATAATTTTTAATATTTTTTCTTTTTTTCTAATTTTCTTTTCATTTCTACTCCAAAACAAATGATGATGATGATGTGGATGATGACGACACAATGACGATTTTGATGTAAAAAATGTTAATAATTGAACAGATCCTTTTGGACCGCAACAACAACAACCATCATTGACGGCGTCGACATCCGGAACGGCTGGACCAAAAGTTCAATTTACAACATCGATAACCGGTGAACATCTATTGACCATTGATCAATGGTGTTTTTCAAAGGATTCCGAAAATACAATGCTTGTATTTTGGAAATGTCATGAAATAAATCGTTCAAATTGTCCGGCACGTGTGGCTACAACAAAAGAGGCTGTCGTCCGGGTTGTTGTACTAAATGATTGTCATGTCCACTTGAAAAAGAAAAATTAAATTTAATTTTATGTATTTTTAATTTTAATTTTACATTCCTATTAAAAATAATTTTTTTTGAATTTTGTTTTGAACTTCATCTTCAATAGAGAAATGAAAGAAATGAAAGAAACAATTTGATTTTAATTTGTTTTAGTGTTTTATTTTTTCTTGTTTTCGAAACCTCCTCAACCACCAACCTCATCCTCCTCCTCCTCCTCCTCCTCCTCCTCATTTCCTTCTTAAGTTTTTTTTTTTTTGGAATAGCTTTTTTCTGTTCTGTTATTCTCATCGAAACAGAACAGAAAAGCTATTCCAAAAATAGCTTCTGTTATTCATCATCGAATTCTGTATTATATTATGTTTAATTAACTTTCAATTTTTGTTTTTTCTTCTGCCGCGCGTTTAGAAATCGATGATGAATTGGATATGATTGAAATAAATGATGTTTTGGTGCAACCAACGCGTACCGTTGACGGAATTGATGTATTTTTTACACAATCATTACGTGGTCGTCCGGCAATTTTAGTCGATGGGATCCGTTATCTGTTGATGAGCCAATCAAATAAAAAAGTATTGTGGCGTTGCAGTTACATGGCAACGAATAAATTAAAATGTCCGGCACGTGTTACAATGCTTAAGGGTAATCCACCGAAATTCATGATCAGTCGTAATCAACACATTCATGCTGAATTGAAACGTCAAAAGTATGCTCAATCGGATATTATCCAACAATTGTGTATTTAAAAGTTTTTTTTGGAAAAAAAAACAATCAAACAAACAAACAAAATAATAACATTTTTAATATTAGAACGTTGCCGGAAAAGGGCCAATTTTGAAAGAAAAATAAAAAAAAACATCACGTACGAAGTTAAGGTTTGGATTTTTACCAATAAACGACACTTTTTTCATAGAAAGATTTCATTTTTTTTCAACTTCCATTGATGCAACGTTGCTTGGTTTCCCGTTAAACTTCAATTTTCCCCATCAAACTTCATTTTTCTCAAAACAAAACTCCATTCCATTTTGAATTGTCCGATTTTTAACTCGTTTTTCAGTATATCAAAACTTTAGGTTTCCACCAGAAAAACAAAACAAAGGCTGTCCCCGTTTACGTTTCGGGCTTTACGTTTTCGAACTGTATCACAACTTTTCCGTTGTTTTTTTAGGAAAAACAATGAATGTTAATGGTTAATGATTAAGTTATCTGATGGACGGACGGACGGTAACCTTCTTTTTTCTCTTGATTCCTTTAACTTTTTCTTTTTATAAACCCCCTTCACCTTCACCATCCGCAAAACTTCGTACGTACAATAAATAAAAAAAACCCGATTTTTTAAATAAATAAATAAATAAATGAATAAGAGAGAAAAAGCAAACAAAAAAAACCAATTTATAATAATAATAATTAAAAGAATTAATTAATTAATTAATAATAAAATAATTAAAAGAAAAATTAAGTTTGTTTTTGGATATTTTTTTTTTTTGCGCAGTTTTAACAGTTTTTTTTTTTAGTTTTTAGGGAGGGGGAGCAGCAACCCCGGACAATAAAAAAAGGTAAATGTTCATATAAACTAAATTTAGAATTTTTAATTAATATTATTCTTCTTTTTTCTTCGGTTTTATAGGGTTTTGAGATTTTTAGATTGATTGACTCTCTGTTCGCGCTGCCGCCGCATCATAGGTTCATCGCCTGAAGTGAGAAGTGATTTCGTTACGGGCTCATAGCAATAGAATTCCGAGGTTTTACGGGCGCTAAACGGATTCTGCTGTAGTAACGAACCAAAAAAAAAATATTGTGTTTTTTTTTGGATTTGGGGAAATGGATGTGCATGGATGATGTGCGTGGACGAAAAAGAAACCGCATTTCTTTATTGGGTAATTAAGAAATTAAATGAAAGGAATGATAATAAAAAATCAAAGCCGCAGTATATAAATAAAAGAAATTCGCTTAATCGTTTCAAAGATAAAAACATACATCATAAAAATTTAATGAACTGCTGCGCACGTTCCAGGTGTTTTGATGCGGAAGGATTTTGATGACAGGATTTTAAACAAATTTTTTAAAACATACAACAAACAAATTGGAATTCCAACGAAAAAAGTTCAATCAATTGGAAGATGAAGATGAAGACTTTCGGTGAATAGAAAATCAACAACCAGAAGAAGAGAATCTGCGGGGATTCAAAACAAAAGAAATAAATCAACCTAAAAACAGATGAAATAAAATACAAATGAAATAAAAATACAAATGGCGCGATAATCAAATAAACAAATTTTTAATAAAGGGTGGTTTTTTTTTTAAGAGTTATAGGAAAGTTTTTCAAAAAAAAAACACATACAATTCAGAAAAATGCATGAAATATCTTTATTTGAATCGATACGATACGATACGGTACGGTCCATATAATTTAATGTTTGTTTCAATTATTTCATCATGCAAATGTTCACCTTGACTGCACCCCAAATGGTCCATCCGCCCAATTTTGGCATACTCTTTCCAACAACAACATTCCGACCGGTATCTCACGAATAAATGCTTCAATGTTCCCATTGTTGTCTTATTCCAATGCGTCAATTGAAGCGGGCTTGTCTGTATCTATATGTACATTAGCTTTATAGACATACCGCCACAAAAAATAGTCAAAAAAGGCGTTTAGTAAATCGCACGATCTAAAGGCGGCCAATCCCAACCGGTCCCGAACGTGAAATAAAATGTTCATCACCGAACTCTCGCCTCTCAATAAGTCCTCCATTGTTGTGCGCGTGCTGTGTGTGGCATTTAAGGCACCGTATTGTTGAAATCACCACATGTCATGTCATGCAAGTCAAGCTCTTGCATTTTGGGGAAAAAAATCTTGGGTTGGATATCATCTCACGGTAGTGCCGCTCACCGCATTCACAGTTACATTACGATTCGTATCATTAATTTTGTAGAAGTACGGTCCAATATGATGCCACCAGCCCGCATAAACCGTACCAAACTGTGACTTTTTCATGGATGCATTCTGGTAGCTGTTGCAATGCTTCTGCGGCTGATATTCATTCCAAAATCGTCTCCAATTCTGCTTATTTACGTACCCAAAAATGAGCCAAAAATGAGCTTCGTCGCGATGAACACAATTTTTTTGGGTAAAAAAGGTGGATCTACGGTCAACTTTCCAAGAGCCCCCAAAAATTTTACGTTGCGGTAGGTCGTTCGGCTTCAATTCTTGGAACAGAGCTGTATTTTGAAAGGCATCACACACCTAATCAAATCCTTCCGCAAAATTTTCCACGTTTTGTTGAGTAACAGAGTTCAGCCCAATTGCTGCGAACATGGCGACGAATCGATCGATAATTGATGGTGGTAATCATTAACACTACAGCTGCGATATTTTCTTCAGTTTGCACTCTACACGTAAGCGTGTGCGTGGTGGTGGTTTAATGTTCAACAATGTAAATTTTTGGGCGAAATTTAGTCACAATAGCCGATAGAATAGCCGCTTCAGTGGGTTGACGACCACTGACCATAAAATGGAAGAAGCGCGCGATGAACAGATTCTTAACAGAGCACGAGCATTTTGATAATAAAATTCAATAATAATTTGTCAAGCGTTGTTCGTTGTTTGTAACTGTAAGACGATTCATGGATGGTTAAATTATAGACCAAACTGCGAAGATGTTTGACAGTGACAGTGAAACAAAACACGAAACGTTCGTTTAAAGCTGTTTAAACCGCAGTGTTGCCAAAAAGATAATATAGCTAAATAAATCATCATTTATAATATTTTCTATTTTCAGGGTTTATTAAATTTTTTAAAATTTAAGCTAAAACTTTTCCAATTTTCCCTCAAATTCTTCCAAATTTCCCTGGAAATCCATTCGCAAAAAAAACTTTAACATTATAAATATCGTATAGAGGAGGAAGTTTCTTTTAATAATAATAAAACTCCTTTCCCATTTTAAAATGTTATTAATATTACAATTTTTCTTTTTTCTTTTTTCTTTTCTTTTTTTCATTTCATTTCCGTGTAACGGGAAAATTCCAGCTGCTGGTATATTTGGTGCCGTCGACGATCAAGATAATGTAACGTTTGTCAAGAGTCAAAAGGGACGAGCTCAATTGACGTGCGACGGTTTTTTCTATGTTAAAGAAAAAGAAATCCATTCAAAGGTGTACTGGCGATGTACAGAATATACAACGAGGATTCGATGTCATGCACGTTTACATACAATTGGCGCTTATGTTATACGTCAAACGGAACACAATCATTTGCCGTTAAATGCCCGTCGTCATAATAAAATAATGAAAAATCGAATGATTCGTGATAAATTTAAATTTATCCATGTTGACGAATAGGATTAATTATTGAAGGAATTTTTTTGATTATGGCGGATTGTGTGTTGTGTGTGAACTATCCGGCGGGAACATTTTAGATTTTCAGAATTTGAATTTGAATCCTTTTTCCTTTTATGTTTTATTAGATGTGCGTTTGTTTGGTTCTTTTTTTTTCTTTTTTTTTTTTTTTGTGTGTTCATTGCAAAAAGTGACGCATAAAAACACGTATAAATCTTAATGTCTCCCGGCTATTATTTGATATCCCCACATCACAACACAGACGCCCGCTCCTCCCGCGCCCCCAAGAACTTACAAATCAATTTTAATTAAATAATTTTTGGGTTTTTTTTTTTGTTTTTCATATCGTATTATTATTATTATTATTATTATTATTATTATTATTAAAATATGAACTATAAAAGAAAAATCAGAACGTAACAAAAAAAAATTGTGTTTTATTAAAGCAAAAATAAAATTAACTTTCCCAATGTCTTCGATTTTAGCGTCCCACCCACCAAAAAACAAAAAAAAAACAAAAACCAATGAATTAAAATATTCTTGTTATCTTTGTTCTGTTATTTTGTTTAACCTACCCTCAAAAATCCAAATTTAATTTTATTATTATTAATATTTATATTTTTCTCTTTCCAACCTCCCCGCGCGCAGTTGATGCTGAAATTGTTCGAGCAGCAACAAGAGAAGGAAGAGGAGGAGAAGGAGGAGTCGGACGAAGTGGTGGTAGACGACCACAACTGGGACTGGGACGATCTGGACAAGATGAGAACGTCGACGACCACGACCACGACCACGACGACCACGACGACGATGATGATGATGATGATGATTTTATTATTCCAAACAGACGGCAATTTTTTAAGAAAAAACCCCAAATAAAAAGGGAATCAATGAATTTGGATGCGGCCGTAACCGTAACCGTTGTAACAAATGATCCTGAACCACAACAGCAACCGGAACAACCCGAACAACAACAATCCGATATCTTACGATATACGAGAACACAACGTGGTCGTATTATGCTTTTGTATTGTGGTTATAAATATGTTGAAAATCGTCAAAGTAATAAACATGTATTTTGGCGATGTGCTAGATACGTTAAATTTGGATGTCGGGCAACGGTGGCCACATCGAAAAATGATACAGCACCAAGTATACGAATATCTGGTTCACGACATACCCATCCGGCTGAAATAAAATGTGATGAGGTATTAGAATATGAAAATGAACAACCACAACAACTACAACAACTGCCACCGATCAATTTAAATGCACAAGTAGTGCAACAACAACAACAAAAACAACGTCGTCAGCATATCAAACTAGAACGAGATCTGGAACAAGAACATCTGGATCATGAACAGGAACAACATGAACAGGATCATCAAGAATATGATCAAGAACATTTTCAAATACTTGAATTATAGAAAAAAAAAAACAAAAATACTTTGGTTTTAAAATTCACTATTTTTTTTTTTTGTTTTTTAGTTAGTACAGTGCTGGAAATTGCAGATTTTTTTTTTATTTTTTTGGTTCCTTTTAGTAATTTCATTATAATTTAATTAATTTAATTAAAACAATTAACTAATTAATTTTTTCTTTCTCTTAATTAATCGCTCTTTAAAAGTTTCATTGTAATTTTTTATCGTTTTTTTTTTTTTTTTTTTAGTTATATAAGAATTTTTTTTTATTACACTGTAAAAATGAATAGAATCAAACAAATTAATTAATTTGTATTTTATTAGAACAGTTACGGTGCGGGTTAATAAAGTTTTTAATGTGTAAAAATCATCTTCATCATCTTTAACATCTCCATTTCATCCATATTAGTCAGTATAGTCATTATATTGAGAGTATGCATTAATTCGTCGTGCGGTTTTCTAAGAGTGTGCGTTCGTTACTAGCAGTACACTGTTTCGCGTCGTATAGTTCCGTCCGTTACTATATATTCATTTGTTGAAAGCTACTGACTGTTATTGCTTTAACATACATTACTTTAACATGGAGAATAAATGGACTAGCGAAAGTCATCGTATTTAGTGGTAGTGGTTTATGGTTTATGGTCTAGCCATGCTCTAGCTAAAAGAACGTACCAGAAGTGTAGGTTTTCGCACGGTTTAAAAGTGGCAGCGATTTCAACTTAGAAGACGATGAACGACCCGGTATGAAGCCATCAGAAATCGGGTCAGACGATCAAAGGGTTTTACCTCTACCGAACACACAATAAAATTCATTTGAACAGAGAGCGGAATTACGGCCAGAAACGACCAGAATATGTAACCATAGACACGAATCCATAATTTTCCATCATATGACAAACGGTCGGCCACGCTCGGTTTAAAGACCGTTCAAAACTATTTGGATGGGAACAGTGGGTGCGGGAAGTTCTACCTCACACCCGCCTTAAATAGCCCAGACATATAGCCCCTTCTGCGATTACTACTATACTTGTTCAGATCAATGCAGAAATGCCCTCACCGCGGAATACCGGCTTCACTTCACTTCAGAACAGGGTATCCAAAAAAAATTGGCTCGATTTGTTTTGTCACCACCACCACCACCAAGCCACCGGAGAAGTTCTTTTTTGGGGATGGACAAATTCACAAACTGCCAGTGAAAGATGGGCAAATGGGTGTAGCTTCCGCAATGGACAATGGACTTTGATCATTCTCATTGATTGCGTATCCATTTTTAACCATTTGTAACCATTTTTTAACAATCAAGCCTTAATTTTCGAAGAAAAAAAAACCGCATGAATTATCGCATACTCCCAATATATCATTGACTTGAATTGAATTGAATTGAATTGAATGTTATTAAAATGATTACACAGAAAAATTAATTCAGAAAACATCGCAAAACAAAGGAAACATCCCGGGGAAAATCAGAATTTTTCTAAATAAAATTCTCTTTATATATATAGTTACTACCTATATTTAGTTAATCAAAACTTCAACTTCAACTTTATATAGTTACATTTCTTAATAACTCGTCGTAAGAGACGTCTTTCTTAATAAGACATCGCATTATAGAAGTCTTAATAAGGCGTCATATATATAAGAAATATAGGTATATGGAATGGAATCCTTGAAGAAGAATCCTTAAGAAGAAGAAGAAAGATTCTTAAGGTGTATTAATCAGAGTCGTAAAGAGTCGTAAGGCGTTTTAACAATTCTTCGGGCGGTTTAAGAAGTCGTCTTAAGGCGGTTTAAGCAGTCGTCTTAAGGCGGTTTAATAAGTCGTCTTAAGGCGGTTTAAGAAGTCGTCTTAAGGCGGTTTAAACAATCGTCTTAAGGCCGTTTAAGAAATCGTCTTAAGGCGATTTAAGAAGTCGTCTTAAGGCGGCTTAAGCAATCTTAAGCAGTCTTAAGTTATCTTTTAAATTGTCATCAAATTAATTGAACCATCAAATTTCGTAATATTCAACTATTTATATACAAAATAAATAAAATTAACAATATATAATAAGAAACCTTAAAAACTTATTTTTAATGAATGCAAATGTAACTTTTAATTAATTAAAATATAGATTTAAAAATATATAATTAAAATAAAATAACAAAAAAATAATGGACTAGAATAAATGTTAAATTATTATTGTAATATTCTTAATGTTAATTCCGAAATTCCCCAAACTTTCAAAATAAAAAAATCAATTCCCCCCCGATAATAATTTCCTATACCCGAATGATGATGATGATGATAAATTCATTTCATTTCCTTTCATTTCTTTTAGGTGATTTCCACAAAATGGCGGTCAATTTTTTTTTTTTTTTTTTTTTAAAGCTTTTTTTCTAATTGCTATATATTTTTCTTTATTTCTATTTTTCAATTTCCTTCAGTATTGAATGTTAAAGTGGAAAAAAAATACCAAAAAACTAAACCAACGAATAAGCAGCAGCAGCAAAAGCAGCAACAGCAGCGATTGGATAATCCAGCAACATTTCAAATATTTGAAAGTGAATGCAAACGAAATCCATTGACGTTAAAAAAATTGGTAAATTTAAAGTTGTTTTTTTTTATTTAAATCTAATCTCTAATCTAATCTAATTTGGTTTGATTCGATTGTTGTTTTTTTTTTTTGGGGTGGTTTTTCATTTCATTTCATTTCATTTCATTTCATTGATTGTTTTGATTACTTAGGAAATTCAATTTAATGATACACGGGCATCATCGGCTAAATTATTTATCCAAAAGAATTTACGTAATCTATTGACAAACTACGCTGCTTATCCGTATGCATGGACGGCCATTCGTGGTAATATACCGGTACAGGCATTTTCAACGATAAATTGTCTAATTGATGTTACACTGAAGCGATATGCATCGGACAGTCAAGTTGATTATGAGACGGCCAGGGAAACGATTAGAAATTGGTTTGCTGATGCAAAAGAACGATATCGTAGAGAATTACAAAGATAGATGAAAAATTTGAATGATTAAAACCAGATATTTGAATTACAAATTAAAATATTAATTTAATAATAGTTTTTTTTTTTTTAGCATGTAATAGTTTTTTAATTGTTTTTTTTTTTAGTAGAAATTAACCTATTTTTTTTTTTTCTTCAAAAAGATTCTCTTTTAGTTTTTTAAGTATTTTTTTTTCAAGAATTTCACCAACAATTCAAAACAAAACAAAACGGTAAACAACAGAAACCAAAACGTAAACAACAGGAGGGGAAATCTTGCATAGACACACGTCCGAAGACGCGTGTCAGATTCTTACTGACCAAAAACACCCCTCCTCCGACTGCGGTATATTCGAATCAGACCATTCTTTGCCCCCCCCCCCCCGTTTGCACCTCCGATTGACACCTACTCCACCTGCAATCTCTCCATCCTCCTTTGATACTCCTCGCCCTCATCTGAAGATTTACTAGGTATTTCTGCAACCCTGCATATCTTCTCGTGTTGGTGGCCCCCTTCCGGTGTGGAGTTTTATGAAGTTCTAAAAAAACTTCAGCCTGATTGCCACTGCCATCACTCCCGTGGCAGATCCCAGCAGCAGTTTTGACGCGCCGCCGCTTTTCTCGTATCCGCTGTAGTCCGCTTTCGCGGACGAGTGGCCAATTCGGATCGTGGACATTTCCTACCTTATAAAAGTAAAAATTATGACATCCCTTCTTCTTTTAGGAAATCCTCTATTACAAAAATTGTGAGGACAGAAATTCCTACCCTAGGATATTTTAACAGAATTACATCCCTTCGGAAATTATCATAGAAATTCGGTAAAGAATTTGGTGGTCGTTTAAGGAAATTATAACAAAATTTCCTCCATTAGGAAATTATCAAAGAGGATTTATCAAAGAGTATTTCTTCATCGTTTAGCGAAATTATCAAAGGATTTCCTTATTTGAAGAATATTTCCTCCTTTAACGAAATTAACGAAATAAAGGCAGAATTCTGACATCCCTTCTTTTGTTTCTTTTGGAAAGAATCACAGAATTTCTTGCTTAAGGAAAATTATACAGAGTTTCCTCCCTTAGGAAATTATCACAGAATTTCATCCCTTAAAACAATTATAACCGAAATGCCTCAAAGAATTTGATCCTTTAGGAAATTACAACCTTCCTTTAGGATAATTATCAAAGAGGAATGTCTTCCTTTAGGAAAACAATCATCAAAAAGGATCCTTATTAAGAAAGTTATCAAATGATTTTTTTCCTTTATAAAGTTAACAAAAAGAAAACTTCATCCGTTACCGAAATGAAATTGTACAGAAATTTCTCTGTTAGGAAAATTATCAAAAGAATTTCCTTCTTTGATTATTATAAAGAATATTTCCTCCTTTAACTAAATTATCACAGACCATATTTCTTCTTAAGAAAGTTATCAAAGGATTTCCTCCCTTATAAAAGGAAAAATTATGACAACCCCTTCTTGTTTTAGGAAATCCTCTCTTACAAAAATTCTGAGGACAGAAATTCCTTCCTTAGGATATTTTAACAGAATTACATCCCTTAGGAAATTATCATAGGAAATCGGCAAAGAATTTGATGGTCCTTTAAGGAAATTATCACAAAATTTCCTCCATTAGGAAATTATCAAAGAGGAATGTCTTTCTTTAGCGAAATCATCAAAGAATTTTCTCCTTTAGAACATTATCAAAGAACTTCATACGTTACCGAAATTGGTACAGAAATTTCTCCATTAGGATCTCCATTATCAAAGAATCTATTCCTTTAGGAATTACTATCAAAGATAGGTTCATTAGTGTCATTAGTGTCAGTTTATCGGTTAGTTTCCCCGGAAGGTGGAGGTTTTTTTTTATTTAAACAATTCCCTTAAAGCAATTTCATATTAAATTGTAAATTGTTTTTTTTTTACATTCCCACAATTCATTATCATTTCCTCCTTCCTTCGCTGCAGTCAATCAGTTAAAATTCATCAATATTTTTAATTTTTTTTTGGTAATTTTAAGTGTATTTAATAAAACCAATTATCCGATGATATTTTAAATAAATAAATAAATGATTCTAACTTAAATTTAATGATTTAAATTTAACATTTAAAATTTGATGTTAATTAATTTATTTATTTATATTTAAAAATTCTTTTAAAATTTTTTTTTAACTAATTCAAATTATTTCTTTTTTTTACTTTCATAATTTTCAAATTTATTATAGGATATTATGAAACGGCAACATTTGCCACTTCACGTCGTGGCAAATTAACGTTAATCCATAATGGAAATTGTTTTATAAAAGATAAAGTATTTGCGCATACAACAAATTGGCGTTGTTCATTCGTTCGGAATGGCCGGTATCAGTGTAAGGCACGAGCCATCACCAAAATGATTGGTAATCGTGAAATGTTAAAATTTTCACATTCACATCATATTCATCCACCGGCATATAAATATTAAAAAGCAATTAACAACAATCATCGGTCGCGGCAAAGAGCAAAGCAGATCAGAGGAAGGAATGGGTTTAAATAAAACAAAAAAACCCAAACCCAAACCACCCCCCCCCCCCCCCCCCCTCCCACGAATAAATCCAAGAATTTTATCAATTTTTTTTTTTTTTATATAAAATTTATATAATTCACAATAGAATGGGGGGGGGGAGGGCGGTTTTTTTTTTTTTGTTAATTGAGTTATTGAGAATTTTTTTTGCATTTTCAAATAATTATTTTTAAATCTTTTATCTATAGATTTTGTTTTTATTTGGATTTTAAGTTAATTTTATATAATTAAAAAAAAAAAGTTTTAAGTTTTAAGTGGGCGGGGGCGGATCGGCGGCCAATCGAAATCAGTTCGGTATGCGGCGGCTCTGTAAATGAAATGAAACGATTGTCAAATAATTCGTATTTGTGAAACGTGGAAAAATGTTATAACTTTAAATAACCATAGGATCATACATAGGATCATAAAAGGACGACGACAGTTTCTAGTTTCTAGGACGTTTCTAGGACAGTACATTGATAGGGCAGTATTTTTAGCTTATTGCGATGTCTTCTAATAGAGTACACTTTGCGGTCAAATTTCATTCCTCCTCTATAGAGTCAAAAATATTGAGTATCTGTTCGTATGTTCAAATGTTCAAGACAATCCAATTCCAATATTCAAGACAATTCCAATCCAATTCAATTCAATTTTTGATGATTTTATTAATAGTTGCGTTCCATTCAATTACCAGGAGTAGGTAAGTAGGTAGTAGTAGATAAGAGTAGAAAGCATCTACTCTTTTCCTACGCCGAACTACTTCGACCCTATGGCAAAGAGTAGTTCGGAGTAGAAAACATTTACTCTTTTCTACTCTTACCTACTCTTTTTTTTTTCTTTTTTTTTTTTAACGTAGGAGGGGAAATCTTGCATAGACACGTCCGAAGACGCGTGTCAGATTCTTACTGACCAAAAACACCCCTCCTCCAGCTACGGTATATTCGAATCAGACCATTCTTGGGCCCATTTTCGTCCGCACTCCGATTACCACCGACTCAGTTTACCACTTAGGTCTCCCCGATTACATCACCATCGTCGAATATCTAATTGTCCCTGCATTATCTCAAGCATCTCTATCCTTGAAGGGTATCCATCCTTCCCAGCTCGCTCTCTCTGCGAGGAACCGGTACCCGGCCACAACCCCCATCCGTATGTTCTCCAAAGCCGACGGACATTTGCACACAATGTGTACAGCCGTTTCCTCATCCTCTAGTAGGCAGAGTCTGCATGTATCATCTGTAAGAATTTTCATACCCACAATGGATGATGCCTGAAGCCGCCGCCATGCCATGAAGATGGGAGTGCCACCTGAGAGTTCCTGAGAGTTCCCCGTCCTAACCCTCAGCCATGAACCTCCCGATTGGTGTTTCCTACTCTCAGCCCAAGTGGTGTCATCCTGAACGACTGTTGAGAGTATGAGTCCTTTTTACTTCCTTCCATCTTTTCTGATGTTTTCGGAAATGGCCCAACGTCTCGACTATGTCCCTCGCCGTACTTCTGCTGGTAATCGCAGTGTACGGCCGGCTCCGGTCCAATGAACTTATTGGTTGTTCCGTGCCTTTTGCGCAAAAGCGTCCACCCTTTCCCGTCCCGTCGTTGTTCCATTATGCCCCCTGACCGAAACCAGTGTGTGACCGCATTCAGTGTGGTCGTACAATCCTCTTTTTTAGCTTGTTTAAACACATTCAAGGGTGCCAGGGATGAATCAAACATGGGACACCTTTCATACACCTTACCAGCAAAATTTTCCTTTCATACACCTTACCTTGCAAAAAGGAGTGGCAAAAAAGGAATTCCTTTTGGAGCACACTCCCCGTTGCGTTGCCCCGAACATGGTCCAGCATCCAGCGCATGAATTAGGGCCATCGTCTCCGCCTGGTATACTAACTACTGAGGCATATCTCCCCCAATTTATCTGACCAAGTTCAAATAACCTACTCTTACCTACTCCCCTGATGATGGTAATTGAATTGGAACGCGACTATTAATGTGATTATTTCTACTACCGTTTGGCAAAATTCTACTATAGAATTCCATCAATGTTTTTATGTATCGAAGCTGTCCAATATGGGTAAAACCTTATCATTTCTTGATCTTCCAGGTTCCAACTACAACATTTTTGCGGTTTATATATTTTAAATGTTGATAATTTATTATTTAGTAATTTTCCGGTTTTTCCGGTAGTCTCTCTCTTCTCTTGTGATTCCTTCCATAAAATGTTTGTAATATTTTCAATGAGAATGAGAATGAGAATGAATCAAATGACAGGGTGTTTGGCAATCAATCAATCAATAATAATAATAATAACAAATTCAAATTTATAAAACAAATCTATCTTACTTACTTCTTACTTCAGCGGCGCGCCTACAACCTACAATTTTGGTTTTGGCGTCCATCGCCAGAAACAGCCTCCTCCTCCAACCGGACGGACCTATTTACAACGTCCGCCAGCAGGAAAAACGCCGAGGGCCCGAAGGTCGCACGCTTCCACCTCATCCTTCCACTTACACCGCGCGGCTATCTTTCCACACTCCTTCTTTTCTACCATTATTATAGATTCTTTTAATTCTCTAATAAAAATGTTTTATTATTACACTTTTTGTATTAAAAAAAATATTTAATAAAATTTATTTATAGATTAAGTAAAGAATAAAAAATTAAAATTAAAAAAAAAAACAATTAAATTATTGTTTATAATTCATTTTAATTATAGTTTTGTAAACTTAAGTTAATTAATTAATTTTTTTTGGTTTTTTATGTTTTTTTACTAATCGCCGTTATGTTTATTTATTTATTTATTATTAGATTATGTGGAATTGGCAGTTTTCACTAAATCAATGCATGGAACACGTGCTTTGCTCCATAACGGTTATAAATTTATTAAAGATCGAGCCACATGTGGTACAATCAATTGGCGTTGTTCAGGATTTATCCGGTCAAAGTGTAAGGCACGTGCCATTACAAAAATTATCAATGGTTATGAAAAAATTAAATTAACAAATCCATTGCATTCGCACAAACAATATCAATATTGTAATGATAATAAAATTTATAGAAAATATGAATGATTCCGGTGCGAATATGTTGGCGATTCCACTGCAAAACAAAAAAAATGTTTTAAGAGTTCGCGATTTCGTTTGCGTTTTCGTTAGATTTTAGATTTTTTTTTAATTATAAATTGATTTATTAAAATTACTTATAAGTTCAATAATAAAAGGATGAATAATTTTATTTATTAGTCTCTCTGTTTTTAATTGAATTTTGACCGCACCCTCCCCATCAAAAAATTTAGCTTTATTAAATCCCTAGTTTTGGGTTAGTTTCATCAGTTACCAAAAAAGGTAATTATAATTTTAATTATTTTTATCATTCTGTTCTTAATATTAATATTAGATTTTTTTTTTCTATTTCAGCTTTTGATGAACTGGGCTGAACGATTTGGAATCTTTACTAATCGCGAAGTTTTCGAAGTTACCATTTGGACACAAATTTGATGATTGAAGATGTCGGAATGTCGACGGAGACGAAACGGATATAGGGTTTCAAATTTCATCGACGATGGGCAATAAATTTCATTAATCAACAAATGGATCAACATTGAATCAAATGCAAATTGAATGGTTTTGGATCTTATCGTCCTTTCGTTTCGTTAATCCGCATAGAAGAACAGAAGAAGAACTAATAATGAATTATATAGACTTAAATTGATCAAAATTATTAGATATGATCTCGGGCTCGGGTTCTTACCCGAATGGACGTGAAAATAATTGTTTGAAAAAAGGTCTAGTAATAAAATCTCTTTCATCGCAAATCAATCGATTCATCAAGAGCTTAGAGGCTCAACACTCAGCACTCACCCACTCACTTGCCCGTCACTCACTTGAATCGATGGAGGTTTGTGTGAGTGATTCCTTTCCCCGCATAGTAGCCACCCTCACAGCAATATACTATAAAAGGATAAAATTTAATAAGTTATGATTACAAAAAAATCCTCTTGAATTGAATCAGCAGCAGTCACCGCGTAATCATCAACGGTATGGAGCGTACGTGTGTCCCTCGGCGTTTCGTCGAAGCTCTCTGATATATTATATAGTTACACGGACTGCGTTCTAACACACCATAAATTTGTATATTTTAATAAATAACTCTTGTAAAAATTTAACACTTATTTATTTTAATTTAAAGAATTTTACCTTTATTTTAATTATTTTTTTGTTCATTTTCTTATATATAGGATTTATTTCTAAGATAAATTTAGTAATTAATATTAATTAAACTAATTCTACTTATTTTTTCTTTCTTTCTTTGTTTCTTTTCACTCCACAAACACACACAAACGGGGATGCGCAAAACCATAAATAATAATAATATAAAAAAGAACCGGAAAATGACTTTACAATACCGGCAATATTTGGGACATCGGTAAGAGGTGCACCGATGCTCATTCACAACGGTTATTCATATGTTAGAGAACGTGAATTGTTGGAAACAAAAAATTGGCGATGTTCATTGGTTGCTAAATTTAAATGTCGTGCACGGGCCATTACCAAAGTGATAAATGGCATTACAATGATAAAATTTACAAATTTAAATCATAGCCATGAAAAACAAGATCCAATTCAATTTAAAACGGTTTTAATAAAACCACAACGGATACGTTCTCGTCGAAAAACACTACCAGCATTTGCTATATCTTGTCCGCGTCGTCGACCGTATTATGAATTACGTGAATCGAATAAACGACGAACAAAACAAAATTCATTTTCCGACAAAACGTAATAAATATTGCATCATCATTTTCATCATCATAATCATAATCATAATCATAATCATAATCAATCATCTGTAAATATCATCATCATCATCATCATCATTAAAACAAATTGCTTTATAATAAGTCATTAAATTGTAAAAAAAATAAAAACTAATAATAAAAATAATTCAACACATCAACACATAATGGCTAACTAAAATCAACAAACAAAAAGGTAAGAATTAATTCAATTTTTTCCTCCTCCTTCGACTGCCTTTTTCATGCTTCCTACCTTTCCTACCTACCTGTGGCCTGTAACCTGTAGTCTGTATTTTGAATGGGAGGGGCGGAGAATCTCGCTATGGCCCGACAAAGATTTCCCAAAGTTTTGCTATACTAACCCCTTATGAAAAAATGGATTTTTCACCGAATACTTTAAGTTTGAGCTATCGGGCTGTAAACTTGCATACTTATGTTTTAGGGGATGCTAAATCCGAATAAATTGGTTTCAGAACGTTTTAGCCATTAGTTTTTGAGTTATGGCCCAGAGAAGATTTCCCAAAATTTTGCTATACTAACCCCTTATGAAAAAATGGATTTTGTACCGAATACTTTAAGTTTGAGCTATCGGGCTGAAAACTTGCATACTTATGTTTTAAGGGATGCTAAATCCGAATAAATTGGTTTCAGAACGTTTTAGCCATTAGTTTTTGAGTTATGGCCCAGAGAAGATTTCCCAAAATTTTGCTATACTAACCCCTTATGAAAAAATGGATTTTTCACCGAATACTTTAAGTTTGAGCTATCGGGCTGAAAACTTGCATACGTATGTTTTAAGGGATGCTAAATCCGAATAAATTGGTTTCAGAACGTTTTAGCCATTGGTTTTTGAGTTATGGCCCAGAGAAGATTTCCCAAAATTTTGCTATACTAACCCCTTATGAAAAAATGGATTTTTCACCGAATACTTTAAGTTTGAGCTATCGGG
Source organism: Dilophus febrilis (assembly GCA_958336335.1). Classification (NCBI taxonomy): domain Eukaryota; kingdom Metazoa; phylum Arthropoda; class Insecta; order Diptera; family Bibionidae; genus Dilophus; species Dilophus febrilis. The sequence goes on along the minus strand of OY284468.1, from coordinate 1,722,353 downwards.
CTGAAAACTTGCATACTTATGTTTTAAGGGATGCTAAATCCGAATAAATTGGTTTCAGAACGTTTTAGCCATTAGTTTTTGAGTTATGGCCCAGAGAATATTTCCCAAAATTTTGCTATACTAACCCCTTATGAAAAAATGGATTTTTCACCGAATACTTTAAGTTTGAGCTATCGGGCTGAAAACTTGCATACTTATGTTTTAAGGGATGCTAAATCCGAATAAATTGGTTTCAGAACGTTTTAGCCATTAGTTTTTGAGTTATGGCCCAGAGAAGATTTCCCAAAATTTTGCTATACTAACCCCTTATGAAAAAATGGATTTTTCACCGAATACTTTAAGTTTGAGCTATCGGGCTGAAAACTTGCATACGTATGTTTTAAGGGATGCTAAATCCGAATAAATTGGTTTCAGAACGTTTTAGCCATTGGTTTTTGAGTTATGGCCCAGAGAAGATTTCCCAAAATTTTGCTATACTAACCCCTTATGAAAAAATGGATTTTTCACCGAATACTTTAAGTTTGAGCTATCGGGCTGAAAACTTGCATACTTATGTTTTAAGGGATGCTAAATCCGAATAAATTGGTTTCAGAACGTTTTAGCCATTGGTTTTTGAGTTATGGCCCAGAGAAGATTTCCCAAAATTTTGCTATACTAACCCCTTATGAAAAAATGGATTTTGTACCGAATACTTTAAGTTTGAGCTATCGGGCTGAAAACTTGCATACGTATGTTTTAAGGGATGCTAAATCCGAATAAATTGGTTTCAGAACGTTTTAGCCATTGGTTTTTGAGTTATGGCCCAGAGAAGATTTCCCAAAATTTTGCTATACTAACCCCTTATGAAAAAATGGATTTTTCACCGAATACTTTATGTTTGAGCTATCGGGCTGAAAACTTGCATACTTATGTTTTAAGGGATGCTAAATCCGAATAAATTGGTTTCAGAACGTTTTAGCCATTGGTTTTTGAGTTATGGCCCAGAGAAGATTTCCCAAAATTTTGCTATACTAACCCCTTATGAAAAAATGGATTTTTCACCGAAACCTTTAAGTTTGAGCTATCGGGCTGAAAACTTGCATACTTATGTTTTAAGGGATGCTAAATCCGAATAAATTGGTTTCAGAACGTTTTAGCCATTAGTTTTTGAGTTATGGCCCAGAGAAGATTTCCCAAAATTTTGCTATACTAACCCCTTATGAAAAAATGGATTTTTCACCGAAACCTTAAAGTTTGTGCTATCGGGCTGAAAACTTGCATACTTATGTTTTAAGGGATGCTAAATCCGAATACATTGGTTTCAGAACGTTTTAGCCATTAGTTTTTGAGTTATGGCCCAGAGAAGATTTCCCAAAATTTTGCTATACTAACCCCTTATGAAAAAATGGATTTTTCACCGAATACTTTAAGTTTGAGCTATCGGGCTGAAAACTTGCATACGTATGTTTTAAGGGATGCTAAATCCGAATAAATTGGTTTCAGAACGTTTTAGCCATTGGTTTTTGAGTTATGGCCCAGAGAAGATTTCCCAAAATTTTGCTATACTAACCCCTTATGAAAAAATGGATTTTTCACCGAATACTTTAAGTTTGAGCTATCGGGCTGAAAACTTGCATACTTATGTTTTAAGGGATGCTAAATCCGAATAAATTGGTTTCAGAACATTTTAGCCATTAGTTTTTGAGTTATGGCCCAGAGAAGATTTCCCAAAATTTTGCTATACTAACCCCTTATGAAAAAATGGATTTTGTACCGAATACTTTAAGTTTGAGCTATCGGGCTGAAAACTTGCATACGTATGTTTTAAGGGATGCTAAATCCGAATAAATTGGTTTCAGAACGTTTTAGCCATTGGTTTTTGAGTTATGGCCCAGAGAAGATTTCCCAAAATTTTGCTATACTAACCCCTTATGAAAAAATGGATTTTTCACCGAATACTTTAAGTTTGAGCTATCGGGCTGAAAACTTGCATACTTATGTTTTAAGGGATGCTAAATCCGAATAAATTGGTTTCAGAACGTTTTAGCCATTGGTTTTTGAGTTATGGCCCAGAGAAGATTTCCCAAAATTTTGCTATACTAACCCCTTATGAAAAAATGGATTTTGTACCGAATACTTTAAGTTTGAGCTATCGGGCTGAAAACTTGCATACGTATGTTTTAAGGGATGCTAAATCCGAATACATTGGTTTCAGAACGTTTTAGCCATTAGTTTTTGAGTTATGGCCCAGAGAAGATTTCCCAAAATTTTGCTATACTAACCCCTTATGAAAAAATGGATTTTGTACCGAATACTTTAAGTTTGTGCTATCGGGCTGAAAACTTGCATACTTATGTTTTAAGGGATGCTAAATCCGAATACATTGGTTTCAGAACGTTTTAGCCATTAGTTTTTGAGTTATGGCCCAGAGAAGATTTCCCAAAATTTTGCTATACTAACCCCTTATGAAAAAATGGATTTTTCACCGAATACTTTAAGTTTGAGCTATCGGGCTGAAAACTTGCATACGTATGTTTTAAGGGATGCTAAATCCGAATAAATTGGTTTCAGAACGTTTTAGCCATTGGTTTTTGAGTTATGGCCCAGAGAAGATTTCCCAAAATTTTGCTATACTAACCCCTTATGAAAAAATGGATTTTTCACCGAATACTTTAAGTTTGAGCTATCGGGCTGAAAACTTGCATACTTATGTTTTAAGGGATGCTAAATCCGAATAAATTGGTTTCAGAACGTTTTAGCCATTGGTTTTTGAGTTATGGCCCAGAGAAGATTTCCCAAAATTTTGCTATACTAACCCCTTATGAAAAAATGGATTTTGTACCGAATACTTTAAGTTTGAGCTATCGGGCTGAAAACTTGCATACGTATGTTTTAAGGGATGCTAAATCCGAATAAATTGGTTTCAGAACGTTTTAGCCATTGGTTTTTGAGTTATGGCCCAGAGAAGATTTCCCAAAATTTTGCTATACTAACCCCTTATGAAAAAATGGATTTTGTACCGAATACTTTAAGTTTGTGCTATCGGGCTGAAAACTTGCATACTTATGTTTTAAGGGATGCTAAATCCGAATACATTGGTTTCAGAACGTTTTAGCCATTAGTTTTTGAGTTATGGCCCAGAGAAGATTTCCCAAAATTTTGCTATACTAACCCCTTATGAAAAAATGGATTTTTCACCGAATACTTTAAGTTTGAGCTATCGGGCTGAAAACTTGCATACTTATGTTTTAAGGGATGCTAAATCCGAATAAATTGGTTTCAGAACGTTTTAGCCATTGGTTTTTGAGTTATGGCCCAGAGAAGATTTCCCAAAATTTTGCTATACTAACCCCTTATGAAAAAATGGATTTTGTACCGAATACTTTAAGTTTGAGCTATCGGGCTGAAAACTTGCATACGTATGTTTTAAGGGATGCTAAATCCGAATAAATTGGTTTCAGAACGTTTTAGCCATTGGTTTTTGAGTTATGGCCCAGAGAAGATTTCCCAAAATTTTGCTATACTAACCCCTTATGAAAAAATGGATTTTGTACCGAATACTTTAAGTTTGTGCTATCGGGCTGAAAACTTGCATACTTATGTTTTAAGGGATGCTAAATCCGAATACATTGGTTTCAGAACGTTTTAGCCATTAGTTTTTGAGTTATGGCCCAGAGAAGATTTCCCAAAATTTTGCTATACTAACCCCTTATGAAAAAATGGATTTTTCACCGAATACTTTAGGTTTGAGCTATCGGGCTGAAAACTTGCATACTTATGTTTTAAGGGATGCTAAATCCGAATAAATTGGTTTCAGAACGTTTTAGCCATTAGTTTTTGAGTTATGGCCCAGAGAAGATTTCCCAAAATTTTGCTATACTAACCCCTTATGAAAAAATGGATTTTTCACCGAATACTTTAAGTTTGAGCTATCGGGCTGAAAACTTGCATACTTATGTTTTAAGGGATGCTAAATCCGAATAAATTGGTTTCAGAACGTTTTAGCCATTAGTTTTTGAGTTATGGCCCAGCGAAGATTTCCCAAAATTTTGCTATACTAACCCCTTATGAAAAAATGGATTTTTCACCGAATACTTTAAGTTTGAGCTATCGGGCTGAAAACTTGCATACTTATGTTTTAAGGGATGCTAAATCCGAATAAATTGGTTTCAGAACGTTTTAGCCATTAGTTTTTGAGTTATGGCCCAGAGAAGATTTCCCAAAATTTTGCTATACTAACCCCTTATGAAAAAATGGATTTTTCACCGAAACCTTTAAGTTTGAGCTATCGGGCTGAAAACTTGCATACTTATGTTTTAAGGGATGCTAAATCCGAATAAATTGGTTTCAGAACGTTTTAGCCATTGGTTTTTGAGTTATGGCCCAGCGAAGATTTCCCAAAATTTTGCTATACTAACCCCTTATGAAAAAATGGATTTTTCACCGAAACCTTTAAGTTTGAACTATCGGGCTGAAAACTTGCATACTTATGTTTCAAGGGATGCTAAATCCGAATAAATTGGTTTCAGAACGTTTTAGCCATTAGTTTTTGAGTTATGGCTCCCCAGAAGACTATAAATACGCAGATATTCAATTTAAAAATAAAAAAATGTTATTTTATGATTATTTTTTTTAATTAATTTATTTATTTATTATATTTTTGATTATTTTTTTTTAGTTAAACAGGAAGAAGGACGACGCTTCTATATAGCATATATATATATATATATATATATATATATATATAGGATAAGAACAACCCCCCCACACCCGACTAAAAAAAATCATCTGATGGAATATTTAATATATGCGAATGATATTTGGAATTGATCGGGAAGGAAAGGAGTTAATCATTGCATTTTAGATTTTAATTTTATCCGCATTTAATTTTATCATTTAGATTTTTAGCAACTATCTCTCTCTCTCTCTCTATTATAATAATAAATTAATTAAATAAATAATTCAAACAGTTAAAATTAATAATTAGAATCGTCTTCGTTAGATCAAAAACAGAAGAAGAACTCACACCTAGTATCCTGATTTTAGATTTTATTGCCCTTGATTTTCCAGCAAATTCAGTTTGCATTCAGTTTATATTACAACTTGGTTCTTCTTCGGGGTAATACATCCCATAATAATACAGATTATCATTGAATTTTTTCCATTATTCAATTCTTGTGTTTGTGCAATTCGTGAGACAAACTGAGTTATTTTCACAATGGCCAGGTCTCCCTGATTTGATTTCCCAACTAATTAATGTACATGCTTCGGATTATAATTTATGTAATGGAGGTGATCTTTCCTTAACATAGGTCTTTCCCGGATGATTCTCCCCTTTTTTTTAAACCTTTTTCACCGTTATACCTTTCAGTTTTCAATAGGAAAAGGATAGCAAACAACAGACAGACAGACAGACAGGCAGCAGACAGAGAATTGATTTCCAAAACGTACGGTACGGTATCGAAAAGAAAGTAAGAATGCATTCATACCATGGTTTTGTTTTTTCTCTTTCAACCATTTGTCTTTTCTTAATTGTTCCCCCGCCATCATCCATCCATTGGACGGATCAGTCCACTAAAGAATCTGTCCAATTCCTGATGATGATCCCGATCTTCTGTTGCACCCACTGACCTTTTACCATCCTTTTACCTTTTACCTTAAAATACCATCCATTTTTGAGCTGAAGTTCCAAAAAATGGCATTGTCTTTTGTGATTAAAAAATTAATTTCTAATGGTTTTCTTCATTTCTAGTTTCTTGAATTCTCATTTCTCGTTTCCCTTGTAATCTTGTTCTGTTTGGTTATTTTCTTTTTTTATTTTTAGATAAAACAAAATTAAATTAATTATTGTGGTTGAAGGTATTGATTGATGTAGCGGTTGTGATGATGTTGAACATTTAATTATTATATAATAAGCAAAATTTGCAAAATCCTCTTGAATCAGCACAGTCGTCGTCGTCGTCGTGTTGAATCAATCATCACCGTATGGAGCTGCTGATGTTGTCCAGGAATTTGGAAGACTTGTCCTTTTTATATTGATTGATTGATCGATTTGTTACGGGCTATTTATTTAAATATTATTACATGAAAAATTTGTTAAATTAAATATATATAAAATTGGTTTTTGAAATAGAATTATTTTTATTTTTTATTTGTATTTTTATTTTTAATTAATTAATTATAATTTTTCTTTAGAGATAAAAAGCAACTACAACTACACTTTTTTTTCTTAAGATTTATTTCTAATTATTGGTAACTAATTCTAAGTTTTGTTTTTCTTCTGTTTTTTTTTTCTGGTTTTTTTTTTAGCAAAAGAATATTTAATACCGGCTACATTTGGAAAATCACAAAGAGGTGCACCGACATTAGTTCACAACGGTTATTCATATGTTAAAGATCGTGAATTTTTGGAAACAAAAAATTGGCGATGTTCACTGTTTCGTAAATTTGATTGTCGGGCACGGGCCATTACCAAAAAAATAAATGGCATTGAAATGATAAAATATACAAATTCAATGCATAGCCATCAACGATTGCAACAACAAAATTTTAAATTTTAAATAAAAAAAATAAAAACAGAAATGCGCGGACCGGTGCGTTACGATGCACGCCATTTCATCAGCGGCATCAGCGGCATCATCATCAACGACATCGTCCATCTTAATAAATAACGGAACATTGCAGCAAAAATTTAAATTTAGTGTCTTTGTTTTTTAAAAATTGTGTGTTTTTAAATTAAAACTTTCCTTTTTTTTTTTATAAATTATTTTATATCAATTATTAAATAATAATTTTCATTTGAGTTTTTATTTAATTTTTTTTTTGTTTCTGCGTTATCTGTATGATGAAATCTTCCCCGTCCCCGTATAGTGATCAATCGCTTTACTGCGTATAATAATAATAATAATAATAAGGGAAATATTTATTTGTTTAATCCATAATAGCTCTATTATTTTAAATTATAATAGTTTTTTTTTAATTATATTAATCAAATTGTTTTTTTTTTAAATTTTTCTATTTTATGTTGTTGTTTTCATCCATCCGTTCCGCCATCCATCCATCCATCCATCCGAAAATATAGAAATCATGTTAAACGATGATGATATTCAATTGCATCCGACTCTCTTCAAGGATAATGATCGAATTCAATGTCCTATACGGTATGCAACATCAAGACGTGGCACTCAATTGATTATGTTCGATGGTAATACGTATACACCGAATGAAAAGGCAACACCCGAACGTTCATCGCGTCACTGGAAATGTTCATTGTATTATAAACGAAAATGTCGTGGTCGTATTGTTACCCGTGAAATTATACAAAATGGACAATCAACACAATTTATAAAAATTGCCGTTGCCAATCATACGCATGCCAAACAATTTCCAAAGCATAGCCAAGAATATCTAATAGAGTCGATTGATGGCAGTGGCGGTGGCGGTGGCGGTGTTGGTAGCGTTGGTATCGTTGGTGCTGGTGCTGGTGGTGCTCGTGGTAGTGGTGGTGGTGCTGCTGCTGCTGTTGCTGGTCGACAACGGATAAATATTGACAGATCAGCTGTTTATCGTATTGTTTAAAACAAAAAAAAATGATCGGATCGGATCATCATCAACAAAACAAATAAATCAATTATAAATCAATTATAAATCTCAAAATATAATTATAAAAAAACTACAAAAAATGTTAAACTCCTCCTCATCAATAGATTATCATCATTATAATTATCGCTACTACTACTACTACTTAATTTTTTTTTAGATTAAATAAGCAAAAAAATCGTATTTTTATAATAATTAAAAGTGTGTGTGTGTGTGTGTGTATGTATGAATTCATTCATCGATTGATTATTATTATATATAGGTAAGATATTTATTTTAATTATTAATTAATTTATGATTTTTTTGAGGATTTAAAGACATTGACATGATCCTGTGGAGTTTTCTCGGTGGTCGGCCTCACTGAGACGTCACTGACCGACTAAAACAGCTCTCCCAAATAGGGTTGGGTGGTTTTTAAGTACCCCCTGCACCGTCCTCACTGTCCTCATTGCATTGCAAAATCTGCACTTCTAGTTTTCCCATTCTCATTCCCATATTTTTGAGGTGGTTTGAGGTTGCTTGGGGCATGCCCCGTGAGCGCCCACCAGAGAACTTTGAGTTATTCTCTTGGCCCCAGGCAGCCTCAGGCCCGTTTGTTCAGCCCGTTTTGTATTTATGCTATCCCGCAGTTTCCTTGCCTAGCTTTTCCGTTTGACCACCTCTGGATTGGATTGTTTCCATTTTATCTACCTTTTTTGTAAACCCACAGAAGGGTAATGTGGTCCCTTCGATATGGTTTCCCTGCCCCCATCTGTGCCAGCCAGTTTCCGTGTCCCTCCTGCCCTTAATGTCCCTTATATTAGCCGGCATCCAGATGATTTTTACGTCACCCCCTGTTTTGCCAACACGTTTAACACTTGACATGACATTTCGCATGAGGACCAACTTGGAGTTGACCAAGTGTTGGATGTGTTGGAGTGTCACATTACAGCCGCCTGATTTCCCGAGAGTATGCTTGGCACCACGAATTCCATTCCTCCATGTCCCCGATTCACCCAATTATCTGTGCCACCGCTGCCGTTTTGATCGCATATATCTCCGCTTGGAATTTGCAAATTTGTACCTCCACTTAAAGACAGACATATACTGATAGAATCATACTTGGGACCATAAGTTTCCCGCCGCACCAGTCACCGCCTTCTTTGATTGTCTTTGATCCGCTCGTGAACCATTTTTATCCGTCTTCATGCAGCCTTTTGCCCGCCCGGCCGGCCCCTTTCTTCCCGGTCCCGTTTTATGGATGGACATATATCCCATATTTGTCCATACAAAGTTCATTTTTCCTTTTGGCCAATTGGTCACTGTATGACGTCATAGGCGTGATATTTTCTATGTCTTTTGGTAACTCTCCTCTAGATTACCCTTTAAATAATTACCCTCCATAAAGTTCTCATCCCTTCATGTAGTGCCACCACTAATTCATTCATGGCTACTTTTTTTTTATGGCAATCGGCAATAGGTTGAAGTGGTTCTTACCTAAAAAACAGTACAGTAATATTCTAGACTCTGTGAATTTGAGTTTGTTATAGAGTTTTTGTTGGTTAACGAATAAAGGTTTCGCGGCGCGGGGGGATAGATAAGTTATCTCTGTGGTAAAATACAGAATACAGAATTGGGCTTAGAGAAAAGGTTGGTACAGTCCGAAAAGATATGTTGGACTCTGCCTCAGACATCGTCTATTTTCAAACCTGTGATATAAAATTCCTATAAGATTTTTGTTCTTCAAACTAAGCGTTTTTTTTTTTATAATGTTTTCGCATTAGTTACTTGTAGTTATGTGCATTCGAGGGGGCATTGCCCCGATTGTCATCACTGGGACCACGTGGTGGTGTAACTGTAATAACACTTGATGACTTGAGGATGGTGGATTGTGAGAATTGCCATGACTTTTAGAGGGCTTTAACTCTTTCCAGCACCTTCCACCTAGCAAATAATTCCTTTCTTTATAAAATCTATCAAAGAATTTCCTTATCCGTAGAAAATTTATCAGAGAATTTCCTTCTTAAGAAAATGTTTCAGAATTTCCTTTAACTACTCAAAATTCCCCTCTTTAACAAAATTGTTAAAGAATTTCCTTTAATGTCCCTTTTCAAAACTTTCAATTCATCACAACTACGGTTACCACCTCTCCGGGGTTTTTTGCATACGATTTTCGGGCTCCGCGAATTTAAAGACAATTCTCCGGGTTTAGCATAATATTAAAAAAAAAAAACACAACACAAAAATATCAAGATCCGTTCAAGATCGATCAAAGTTCAACGCCGGCGCCGCTCTTGTAGAATTGTAGAACTTTCTTTAATTTCACATTCATGTTCATGTTCATGAAAATGCAATATCAAAGGAAACATTATTAAACCATAACCTCAACCCAAACCATCCCGTCCACATTCTCCTTCATCCCGTCCCCTTCCCTTCCCTTCCCCCGTTCTCGAATTAGTGGCCGTGTTTCTAAGGATTTAATAAGGATCTTTTTAAAGCATTTTAAAATCTCCGGGTTTTGGGGGCAGAATTAAAAGGTTAGACAGAACTAATCCGATTTTCCATTAAGATTGATTTTGCCGATTGATCTTCGAATTCCCATTGATATTTTGTTGTTTATTAGCTCAAGTGTTTCTTTCTCTGACCTATTTCTACACGCCATGCAATCATACTTCCTGTCAATTTCATCGTAATACTCTTTCCAAAAGCCAAAGGAAACTTACACGAAATGCATTGCTTATCCTAGTTATCCTGTACAAGAAGCCATATCCACTACCATGTGTGTGTGAAAGTCAACAATTTTCTCTTACAGAGTTCCTCCGTCTTATTAGAATTCACTTGTAGAGAAAAGGATATCTTCCAGCCTAGATCGCTATAGACGATGATGATTCTTTTTTTTTTTCCAATGATCAAGACCATGACAAAATTTTACGTTTTTTTTTTTTTTTCTATTTAAAATAATTTCAACTAAAATCAATCAATTTTCAAATTTCCAACGCAGTTTCCAACACAATCAATCAAAATGCATCTTTAAATAAATAAAAAAAAGAAAACCAAATTGATCAATCAATCAATTATAATCAAATGGAAATCATCCTCATTGATCAATCAATCAATCCTCATCATCATCATCAATCATCATTTGGACATCCACATCATTAGATTTTTTTTTTCCATTAAGATTCCGGATCCGGCAATTCGCACCGCAGCGCGACGCTCTCTTTTTAAAAAATTTAATCAATTGGAATATTTTTTTTTGGTTTTAATTTTTAAATCTTCAATATAATAATTCAACTACCACTCTATTAATTATAATTATGAAAAAAAAATACAACTTTAATATTAAGAAAATAAATAATATTAAGAAGAGAAAGTGTTCCCACCCCCCCCAGAGAGATAATTTGTTTTTTAAATAAAGAAAAGAAAAGTGAAAAAAAAAAAACAGATTTATTTTAATTTTAATTATAATTTTTAATTATTATTTTATTCAACAATCTCAAGAACAAAAAAACTCCAACGGCTGTTGGATATCATAAAATAATTAATTAATTAATTGTTTTCTTTTATTTTTTTTTTTATATTTTTGCCGTTCGCACCATATAGTCACCAAACTATTAAAAAAACATTCAAAATTTAATCCAAATCTGCGGGCAATCGATCGTGCATTGACCATACCAAAACGTTGTTCATTTTGTGTTCGGATAAAAGATCGTAAAGTTCGTACAATTTGTTGGAAATGTTTGAATCCCGTTTGTCGTGAACATTATAATATTTTATGTTTGTATTGTGATACGAATGATACGAATGAATTCGATCATGAAATGATAAAGCAAATAAACCAACAAAATGAATCGATCAAGGATGGATCAATCAATAAGTCAAGCGTTGCGGTGATTCCATTCACGTAACGTCACGGGATGGATGATTGAAATTGTGAATTGGGATGTGGAGGATGGGGCGAGGATATGACGATGAAGACAACTTGAAGGATGAGAAAGCCTACGATGATGATGAAGATTGTGACGATGTTAAAGACAATAAAACAAAAAAATTTAATGATTTAATGACTTAAGAATATAGAAATAAAACAAATACAATTTTTAATTACTAATAATTTCGTTAATATTTTTTTTATGAATTCATAGTTTTTAGATTTTACTTCATAGACAATTTATTATTACTATTATTATTACTAATAATGAACATGATTTTATTTCTTTCTTTCTTTTTGGTTTTTCTATCCCCCCGCAAAAAAATTCAATAGATCGCACCGACGACGATATTTATGAGAACTTTTTGGTTGCACGACGATCCAACGAAAACGGTGGTGGTTGGGGTGGTGGATTAAATGAAAAATATGCTCATATTAAAATTGAACGTGGTGTTAAAGGTTCACCTCGATTGCTGCTCGATGGTTACATTTATTTTCGTAATAATACAAATAAAAAGCGAACCTATTGGTTGTGTGCCAGAAATCGTTATCAAAAATGTACAGCCCGTTTAATAACAACGGCATCAACAATAGTAACAACAAAAACAACAACACAAACAACATCAACATCAACAACAACACAAACAACAACAACAGGATCATCACCCACTAATGGTGGTGGTGGTGGTATTCATGAAATTATTATAAAAAATCATAAACATAATCATGATCGTGAAACAAATCCAATGGTGGATATTGATGAACACGGCGACGATTACGGCGTCGACGCGAATGATGCACATGAAATGGATGGTTTAAGATTAATCAAAATGGACGCAAGACATTAGGAAATGCCAACCAACACTCCACTTAATATAATAATAATAATACAATAGCTGCTGCAAAATTCCAATTATTATTGAATTGGTGTAATTTTTTCAAATCATTTTTTTTGGTCATTTCCGTTTCGTTTTTATTATAAAAGCAGAAACCAACAACAGAATTGAAGAATTCAGAATTGTGTGTTTGTGTGTTTTTTTTTTTAGTTTATAAGTCAATAAAAAATTTCTTATTATAATAAATAAAACCAAAAGGATTAAAAACAGAACATTAATTAGGGCAAGTGATTTACTGTAATGATGAAACCTGCTTCCTCTAAACCGTTTCAATATTCGTTCAATCTGAATCTATTTATCTGAATTAATTATTTGTTGTTGATGGCAAGAAATACAAAGGCAGAAAAGGCAGAAACAAATGCGAACAAATGTAGTGAACAGACAAGACAATATTGAATATGACTGTAAGGATCGGAAACTTTCCGGAAAAACCCTCAAACCCGCTCAAAACCGCTGGCCTCAACAACGATAAGAGGTAATTATTGTGTAATACGAAAACATTACTACTATTTTTTTTTTATATACATATTTATCATAATTTTATTAACTTGTGTTTTATTTCTCTTTCTTTCAGATTGCGGATTGAGGAGGTTTTGTTTTGTGATTGGACAACGTTCCACGTCCCGGGACGGGACGACAACACAAAAGTTCATACACGCTAACTTTTTGAAGAAACTTTCTAGTATTTTTTGTTTCTCTCTGCAAGCAATCAATACCCAATCAATAGCAAAATTCCGATGTGATTTTTGTGCGGGTACGGCCATCACTGGTTAAACGATACGACATTCATATTCCTCACATCACGTCACATCTTTTCAAACGTAGCGTTCACTAATTTTCGATTATTTGTCTTTTACCGCACAGAAAAAAAGAAAAGAAGTTCTGGAAGTTCTATGGAAGTTATGCGTTTAAAAAGTTATTCGCAAGACTGACGGAAAAAAACCCTTCATTCTTTAGTAGTCGTCGGTCGTCTCAACCTTACTTCAGATTCATACTTCAGAATTCTCAGATCTGAAAAACCAAGTAAACCGTAAAGTAATCCGAGCCATCTTCCTTAACCTTAAATCCTTAAAAATTAGATTTCACTGGGGTTTTTGAACAAAATTTGTGTGATTGCGATGATGATTTATAAGATAATTAAAAGTTGAAGTGTTTTTTTTTTCTCTCATCGGAGTTTCACCAGTTTCAAACTAATCTCCACTCAAATCCTATATTATTCATGATCAATTCCTGAATTCTTTTCACTTTCATCAATCAATCACAGTTAATGAAATGTTTTTTTTTTTTTTTTCTGTTTACATTACTTAAACAGCTCCGATGATGGGAAGAATAATAGAAATGAAGGGAATAACAGAAAATAAAACAATCGCGACGACTGCCATCAGTACCAACGTCACCACCACTGCCACTTCCACAAAAACAATACCCAATAAAAATAATAATCCAAATGATGTTAATTTGTTAAATAATGATTTGTTAAATACAATGATTGGTAATCAACAAAAAAAATTAATATTTGTATCGGGACAACGTGGTGCGGCAAAATTAGTTGTAAATGGATATTCATTTGTACGGAATAAAGGAAATTTTACAAAAACCTATTGGCGTTGTTCAATGTGGCGATCACAATCGTGTAAAGCCAAAGTTGTTACAAATTATTTAAATGATCGTATTTGTTTAACATCATCAATGCATAGTCATTCACCGGATTACAGTCAATTCATTGATAATGTCGGTGGTGGTGGTGGTGACAGTGGTGACGGTGGTGGTGGTGGTGACGGTGGTGGTGGTTGTGAAGGTGGTGACGGCAACGGCGACGTTGACGGCTTGGATCCCTCAATTGATAGTAAAAACATTTTATATGATGATAATAATGATGATGATGATATTGATTTTGATGGGGATTTTGATGATGGGAATGTGGCGGCGGCGCCGGAAATGGTGGTGGCGACCGTAGAAGAAGAAGAAGTAGAACTTGAAAGGGACATTAACATTATTTTGGATCAATTGAAATAATATCGCATCCGAAAATATATATGGTTGCAAAATGATGCGCGGATGATGCGAATCGACAAATATTAATTAAAATTGTTAATTATATAAATAAAAATAATTATTCTTTAAAATTTTTAAATCAATTAATTATTAAATATTTTGTATTGTAAACGCGTAATAAAATTTATAAATAATTATGAAAATGGAAATTTATTATTTTTATTGAATTTATTGATTTTATTGTATAAGAAATTTAAATTGTTTTATTGTTTACCAAAACAAGGAATTTTTTTTTAGAATGGTTTTATAACAAGAAAAATTACGGCCGGGGCGTGGATCTCCGGAAATCTTCGGAACAAAAAAGTTAAGTATAGTTTGGAAAAAAAAATCAACGGTAATATAATTAATATTTATATGGTTTTGTTTTGTATTTTTGCAGGAGGAATCCCCGGTCGCTAAAAACCATATTTCGTAGCCGCTTTTCATAAGGGGTTAGTATAGCAAAATTTTGGGAAATCTTCTCTGGGCCATAACTCAAAAACTAATGGCTAAAACGTTCTGAAACCAATGTATTCGGATTTAGCATCCCTTAAAACATAAGTATGCAAGTTTTCAGCCCGATAGCTCAAACTTAAAGGTTTCCTTGAAAAATCCATTTTTTCATAAGGGGTTAGTATAGCAAAATTTTGGGAAATCTTCTTTGGGCCATAACTCAAAAACCAATGGCTAAAACGTTCTGAAACCAATTTATTCGGATTTAGCATCCCTTAAAACATAAGTATGCAAGTTTTCAGCCCGATAGCTCAAACTTAAAGTATTCGGTGAAAAATCCATTTTTTCATAAGGGGTTAGTATAGCAAAATTTTGGGAAATCTTCTCTGGGCCATAACTCAAAAACCAATGACTAAAACGTTCTGAAACCAATTTATTCGGATTTAGCATGCCTTAAAACATAAGTATGCAAGTTTTCAGCCCGATAGCTCAAACTTAAAGTATTCGGTGAAAAATCCATTTTTTCATAAGGGGTTAGTATAGCAAAATTTTGGGAAATCTTCTCTGGGCCATAACTCAAAAACCAATGACTAAAACGTTCTGAAACCAATTTATTCGGATTTAGCATCCCTTAAAACATAAGTAAATTGAATTGAAATGGAAACGGCCAGGAGTCAGGATTGGAAAACAAGAAATGATATTTTAAAGAAAAGGTAAATAATAATTGAATTTTTTTTTTAAATAACATTCAATTGATAAACATTTCCAGGTATGTATAAGAAAACCAGAGAAGGAATTTCAATCATTTATATGTATAATAAATTATCGCTTGACGTGAAGGAGGAGTTTTTTTAGGTGAATACACCAATACACCATCTAAAGCAAATACACCATATAAAGAATCCGGTGAATAGCATATCAAATATCATAGAACGAGCCAAGAATTGATTGTTGCTGCACTTTCCGTAAGTGGATTTCCATGAATTATGGTGTTAAAAACATCAACAACCACAGTTTATATTCTTCTTTTTATCCCCACATTACAATATTTGATCATCCCCATAGTAGTGAGTGCCGCCGTTTGCAGCTTCCCGTCGGTCAACTTAAGGATAATAAAAACAAAATCAAAATTATCTATTAAAATTAAAATTATATAAAATAATAATTCATTTAAAAAAAAATTAATCATCAATTCATCATCATCATCAAAAAAAAAAAACATTTATCATTTAATTAAGAATTGGAAAAAAAAATTGGAAAATATAAATTTTATTTTGTGTGTTTTTGATCTACTTTTGGGAAATTTTTTTTTACAGTGTACTAGTCGCATTAGTCGCGTTCCATTCAATTACCATCAGGAGTAGGTAAGAGTAGAAAAGAGTAAATGTTTTCTATTCCGAACTACTCTTTGCTAAAGTTCGGAGTAGTTCGGCGTAGAAAAGAGTAGATGCTTCTTATCTACTCTTATCTACTCCTACGTACTCCTGGTAATTGAATGGAACGCAACTATTATATCTTCTGACCTGAAAAAAAACCTTAAAAATATCCTTAAAAATTCTTTAATTTCATCAATTATGCGTTACAATAATTTTATTTGATTAATTAATAGATAAGTTTTTTTTGTTTTTGTTAAGATCATTTTCATTATAGATTTGATTTTTTTATTAATAATTTCTATATCATTATTTTTTTTAATTTGATTAAACACAGACAATCCAATGTACATAT
Source organism: Dilophus febrilis (assembly GCA_958336335.1). NCBI lineage: Eukaryota > Metazoa > Arthropoda > Insecta > Diptera > Bibionidae > Dilophus > Dilophus febrilis. The sequence goes on along the minus strand of OY284468.1, from coordinate 1,705,754 downwards.
TCAATATAATTGATGAGGATAGTGTAAAAAATGTCGATGAACATCCAAAACCTGGACCTGGACCTGGACATGGACCTGGAGTTGTTGGAGCACAACGTCGAAAATCAATTATTAAAATAAAAAATGAAACTGAAACTCAACAACGATTCATCAAGGACAATCAATTATCATCGATTATTGGCAATCGTATGGCGGTTGCCGGCGGCGATGATGTGGATTCCATTGATGATACAGTTATGACTGAATTTGATATGGATTCATATTATAATATTGACGATGATGAAGGTGATGAAGAAAATGAAAATGTTGATTACCAGCAGCAACAGGAACAGGATCAGGACCAACCCCAACTCCAGCATCATCAGCCTAACCAACCTCAACTCCTTCAAAATCACCGATTACCAATTATTATTGCCGGGTCGTCTTCTGTTCCGGCTCTGGCTGGAACTTCGACTGGAACTGTAGCGGGAGCGGCCGCCGCTCTGGACATTGACGATAACAGCATTGTTATTCAGGCATCGACCAGTAATAATAATAATAATAATAATTTATCTGAAGAAAATTCAACACGTAAAACAATTATCTATACGACGGGACAACGTGGATCAAAAAAAATATTCTATGATGGTTATTTTTATATTTGTGCAAAACATATACGTGATCGAAAATATTGGGTGTGCGCAAAACAACGTAGTCGTTCGTGTAAGGCACGAATGATTACGAACATTGATGAATCGGTATTTGTTGCCCGTAATATAACGCATACGCATCCAATGGAAGATTTAGATTTAATGGTTCATCCACAAATTTCGTATGAATTAAAAGCGACCGCAAAGCGTTAATATTTTTGTGGATTGTGTGGATTTATTCTCTATATATATAAATTTAAACTTAAGATTTTCAGCAATTTTTATTTAATCATATCTAAATAAATAAATGTATCTAAAATAGTTGTGTTCCATTCAATTACCAGGAGTAGGTAGGTAGGTAGGAGTAGATAAGAGTAGAAAAGAATAGATTTTGGTACGCCGAACTACTCCGTTTTAGAGCAAAGAGTAGTTCAGAGTCGAAAAAATCTACTCTTTTCTACGCCGAACTACTCCATAATATAGTAAAAAGTAGTTCGGAGTAGAAAACATCTACTCTTTTCTACTCTTACCTACTCCTGATGGTAATTGAATGGAACGCGGCTAATATGTTATTTAATTGAAATAAAAAAAAAAAATTTGTGGGTTTAATTTAATTTTTTTTTTATTTAATTTAATTTAGTTTTAGTTCTTGTGCTTTAATTATTTTTTTGGTTTATTATTTCTAATAAATCTTTATTTATTTTTATTTATTTTTATTTGTTTTTTTTTTCTAAGTAGAATTTGATGATGAAGCTGCTGAAGTGGCGACTGATGAGGATGAGGATGAGGATCAAGATCAGGAAGATACAATAATTGATAGTGATAATGAGTATGTTGTTGATGGCGTTGTTGATGAACGTGGTGGTGGTGATGATGAAGATGATGATGATGATGATGATGAAATTGAAGAGGGTCAAATTTTAAATAGAAATCGTAATAAAGATAATTTACCGGATGAATCATTGTTATTGAAATTGCAGCAGCAACAACAACATCAACAACAGCAACAACAACAGCAACAACAATCTAGACCAAAACCAATACGACAATTGATACGTAAAGAATTGGAATTTGTAAATGGACAACGTGGAAAACTTTTACTATTAATTGATGGTTTTACATTTGCCCGAAATAATGTTCATCAAAATCGTGTGTATTGGTGTTGTCGCACTCGTAACTTAAACAATCAACATTGTCGGGCACGTGTAATGACCACTCTTGGTCCAGATAATCTCTATCGGATTATCATCACAAATGGTAAACATAATCATTTGCCAACGAAACGAATGTTAAGAAAATTGGGTAAATCATCATTTTAATTTGATTTTGATGCGATTGATGTGTGAACATCCCCCCCCACCGACCCTGAGGATCCTACCGATAACAGTTGCGTTCCATTCAATTACCAGGAGTAGGTAGGTAGGTAGGTAGGAGTAGATAAGAGTAGAAAGAAGCATCTACTCTTTTCTACGCCGAACTATTCCGTAATATAATAGCAAAGAGTAGTTCAGAGAGAGTAGAAAAAAATCTACTCTTTTCTACTCTTACCTACTCTTACCTACTCCTGATGGTAATTGACGGGAACGCGGCTAACATATAACTATGTTGGGGGACTATTTCAAGTAATCAAGTTTTTGTTTTTGTTTTTTTTTTGAGGGAAGGGGCTTTTTGGCTTTTATTTATTTCAATTTCAATTTCTCTGTACCCGGATTTTATTGTGAGGTGTTGAAAACAGGAAATTAAATATTTAGTTTTATTAACTCCTCGCAACTCCATTTTAAAGTATTTAACTTTTATGTACAGATGCGAATAAGAACGCGATCCGCGTCTGATCGCGTTTTTTTTTTTTTTGATTTTATTGATTTATAGGTAAAATTATAGAAAATTACCTTTAATTTAATTTCGTTTTATATACAATTTTTATCATCCGTTTCTAAAGATTAAGGTTCAAGGTTCAAGGTTCAAAGTAGAAACTAAACGATTATTTTTTTGTTTTTTTCCGTGAAACTTTCATAAAAATTTGATTTTTGCCTTAAAATTTCTCAATTTTTCTCTCAATTCCCAAATAAATTTACACCTTTCTAATAATATATCACTTCGCATGACACGAATATCTTAAATAATACAATATAATTGTTGTATTGTCCCACGCGATTCATATAATAATTGTATAAAACATGGAAAAAATCACCTACCTACCTTTTTTGCTATGTCCTTTTTCCAACTTAAAACGGGATCCGATGAATAGCATGACTTGATTATCTTGGATTAAATATTTTTTTGTGGTAGAAGTTATGGGGTCAAACCTAAGTAACTGATCAACTACATAGGACGCGTATGACGGCGACGGCAGCCGTCCAACCGTACCGCCGCAAATATTTTACAAACCACAATGAGCCGCCGCGACGTATTTATATTTATTCATAAGTTTTGCGATGAAACTTTTTTTATTCTATTTTTCCCTTTTGGCTCCATCACCGATCCGCGTATAATTTATGCTGAAAACACAACAAAAGCTTCAGCTTCAACCTCGGCTTCAGCTTCGGCGTTGACACCTTTGTTTAAAGTTGAGTCAAACACAATACCTGTGAGCTTTTGCCAGCGTTGGCTTTGATAACCACATAATTATAATATAAATAAAATCATATTTTGAGGTTAAAAGTTACACAAAGTTATCATTGAGTAGAAAATAGATCTACTCGAGCTTCAGCTTCAACCTCGGCGTCAGCTTCAACTTTGTATTGTGTTTGATTGTATGAAGTCTCATATGTTCTACTTCGCTGTCATAATGAAGTCGGCTGGCGCTGAAGCTGAAGCTCTTGTTGTGTTTTCAGCATACAGCGGCAAGCCGCGTTTGAAATGGGTGAGTGAGTATATATTGATTTCAATGTTTTCTGAGAATAAATAAAGAGAGAGAGAGAGCCGTCGACGACCGTCGTACGTCGCGTCCTATGTGGTTGATCATAGTTATGCGGTCAAACCTAACGGAACATTTACTTTATATATTTTTTTTGAAAACGCCTCGCTGTGAGAGACATTCAGATTGAAATTAGTAGACCGCGCAAATCTTCCCTTTCTTGCCATATACGATTTTTTTTTTACTGGAAATAGTCCTTCAGCATCATAAAGGATTATTATCGGGTTATTATCGGACTCTCGGGTTGCTGTTGAATTGGTTAAATGGGGACACCTCTATAGTATATATTATAATTTATATTAAGTAGACAAAAAAAAAATGAAAAAAAATCAATAAATTAAAATGTGCATTTATTTGTTTTTTTTTTGTCAATTAGTTTTAAGTTTATTTTAGTTTTTTGTTCTTTCTTTTTGAATAAATTTTCTTTCTGCCTTATTTTTTTATTATAAATATATTTACATATATAATGAATTGTAAATTGATTGGTTTAATAATTATTTGGGGTTAATAATATGATGAGGGATTATGGGATGGATTGTGATGGAGAGTTACAGATTCTTGATTCTTTTCATGCGGTGATGATGAGATTTTGAATTTTTATAGAGAGGTAAAACTGTTTTGGACGGGGTTTTTTTATGTAACAAGTAAGTGAACAATTTGAATTAAAAAATAAAAATTAATTTGATTTTTACTAATAGAATTTTATTATTATTGTTTTAGGTATCGTCGCCCTGCAACGACGTCCACAATTTGGAGAATTTTGAAGAAGGACGAATTTCCTCATAACGGTCAGTCAGTCAGACAGAGTTAGCGCCTTTGGATTGTGGCGCATTGCAAATGAAGGGTTAATATAATGCCATAAATAAAGAGGTTAATCGTTTGCAGGATGAATGATTGTGGAAAAAATTATTACCACCGGCATAATAAATTCTGTTCATCTGTTCACAAATTCATGAGATATAATGTGGAAAAAAAATCCCGTCTGCTTGAGTAGAATAGAATATAGAATAAGGACGCGCGGGATCTATAAGATTGCAACAAATAGAGCTATAATAACTGGGAATGTAGACGAAATTTTGTTAACGAAATCTAAATCCGAAACTCAATCAAGAAAATAACGAAAAAATTTATTAATAATAATAGGGATAGCCCCGGCGGGTGCCGAACGGATGGATAATATCGCGAATAATACAGATCTAATCTCTTCGAACCTATAGAAATGTATAATAACCAGCAGCTCGTTGTTCAGGTTGGGTAATATATAGTTTTGAAGCAATATAAAAAATGTACACGGGTAGCGAGCAGCGACTGAACGTGAGAAGCGACCGGAAGCGGACAGCGACGTTGAGCAATCAGCGACGGGAAACGATCAACCACGGAAGGCGAGCAGAACGCGATTGAACGAGAGAAAAAAAACTATAGTAATAGGAAATTTTTTGGCCTTTTGGAAATCGAAATTCAATTTTTGTACGAACATTTTTTTCTTCTATCATATTTTTTCTTATTTATTTAAACATTTTATTTATATATAATTTATTTATAATTTATTTATGTTCTGAAAAAAGAGGATGATTATTATTATTATTTGATTATTTTTTGATTATTATTTGAATCTTTAATTCTGAATCGCAATAATAAGTCTGATGAGGATGAGGACACCGCCTCAAATACAGCTCTATATATAATAGTAAATCTATACTACTATAGGTAAATTATATTGATTCATTTGTCGTTGTCGGTGATTATTGTCTCGACTATGGATGGATGGTTTCTGTACATTATTAACCGTAATTTATGATGTTTCAGGTAATATATTTCAGGCTCCGAATAATGTTTACGTTTTTTTGTAAGGATATGGCGCAAGGATAATATAGGGATAGAGATGAGGGTGTAGATTTTATTTCTAAAGGAAATTTGATATAATTTTCTTAAAGGACAGAAATGAATTCTGTTAAATTTCCTAAAGAAGGATATTTCTGTACAATTTTCTATGGGAAATTCTCCAAGTTTTCTATTCTATAGCCTATTTCTGTACAATTTCCCTTGGAAAAGTCTCCAAGTTTTCTACAGGGAATGCTTCAAGTTCTCTATTTAGGAAATTCTCCAAGTTTTCTTTGGGAAATGCTTCAAGTTTTCTACAGGAAATTCTTCAAATTTTCTTTAGGAAATGCTTCAAGTCATTTTCTATATAGGAAATGCTTCAAGTCATTTTCTATATAGGAAATGCTTCAAGTCATTTTCTATATAGGAAATGCTTCAAGTCATTTTCTATATAGGAAATGCTTCAAGTCATTTTCTATATAGGAAATGCTTCAAGTCATTTTCTATATAGGAAATGCTTCAAGTCATTTTCTATATAGGAAATGCTTCAAGTCATTTTCTATATAGGAAATGCTTCAAGTCATTTTCTATATAGGAAATGCTTCAAGTCATTTTCTATATAGGAAATGCTTCAAGTCATTTTCTATATAGGAAATGCTTCAAGTCATTTTCTATATAGGAAATGCTTCAAGTCATTTTCTATATAGGAAATGCTTCAAGTTTTCTATGGCAAATTCTTCAAGTTTTCTTTAGGAAATGCTTCAAGTCATTTTCTATATAGGAAATTCTTCAAGTCATTTTCTATATAGGAAATGCTTCAAGTTTTCTATGGCAAATTCTTCAAGTTTTCTTTAGGAAATGCTTCAAGTTTTCTATAGGAAATGCTTCAAGTTTTCTATGGGAAATTCTTCAAGTTTTCTATTTAGGAAATTCTCCAAGTTTTCTATGGGAAATGCTTCAAGTTTTCTATAGGAAATGTTTCAAGTTTTCTATAGGAAATGTTTCAAGTTTTCTATAGGAAATGTTTCAAGTTTTCTATAGGAAACGTTTCAATGGGAAATGCTTCAAGATCTCTATTTAGGAAATCTTCAAAGTTTTCTATTCTATAGCCTATTTCTGTACAATTTCCCATGGGAAATTCTCCAAGTTTTCTACAGGAAATGCTTCAGGTTTTCTATGGGAAATGCTACAAGTTTTCTATATTGGAAATTCTCCAAGAGTTCTATTCTATATCCTATTTCTGTACAACTTCCTATGGGAAATTCTTCAAGTTTCCTATATAGGAAAATTCTTCAAGTTTCCTATATAGGAAAATTCTTCAAGTTTCCTATATAGGAAAATTCTTCAAGTTCCCTATATAGGAAAATTCTTCAAGTTTCCTATATAGGAAATTCTCCAAGAGTTCTATTCTGTATCCTATTTCTGTACAATTTCCTATGGGAAATGCTTCAAGATCTCTATTTAGGAAATCTTCCAAGTTTTCTATTCTATAGCCTATTTCTGTGCAATTTCCCATGGGAAATTCTCCAAGTTTTCTACAGGAAATGCTTCAAGTCATTTTCTATATAGGAAATGCTTCAAGTTTTCTATGGGAAATTCTCCCAATTTCTATAGGAAATGCTTCAAGTCATTTTCTATATAGGAAATGCTTCAAGTCATTTTCTATATAGGAAATGCTTCAAGTCATTTTCTATATAGGAAATGCTTCAAGTCATTTTCTATATAGGAAATGCTTCAAGTCATTTTCTATATAGGAAATGCTTCAAGTCATTTTCTATATAGGAAATGCTTCAAGTCATTTTCTATATAGGAAATGCTTCAAGTCATTTTCTATATAGGAAATGCTTCAAGTCATTTTCTATATAGGAAATGCTTCAAGTCATTTTCTATATAGGAAATGCTTCAAATTTTCTATGGGAAATTCTTCAAGTTTTCTTTAGGAAATGCTTCAAGTCATTTTCTATATAGGAAATGCTTCAAGTTTTCTATGGGAAATTCTTCAAGTTTTCTATTTAGGAAATTCTCCAAGTTTTCTATGGGAAATGCTTCAAGTTTTCTATGGGAAATGCTTCAAGTTTTCTATTTAGGAAATTCTCCAAGTTTTCTATGGGAAATGCTTCAAGTTTTCTATAGGAAATATTTCAAGTTTTCTATAGGAAATGTTTCAAGTTTTCTATAGGAAATGTTTCAAGTTTTCTATAGAAAATACTTCAAGTTTTCTATGGGAAATTCTCCCAATTTCTATAGGAAATGCTTCGAATTTTCTTTAGGAAATGCTTCAAGTCATTTTCTATATAGGAAATGCTTCAAGTCATTTTCTATATAGGAAATTCTTCAAGTTTTCTATGGGAAATTTTCCAAGTTTTCTATAGGAAATGCTTCAAGCTTTCTTTAGGAAATGCTTCAAGTTTTCTATCGGAAATGCTTCAAGTTTTCTATAGGAAACGTTTCAATGGGAAATGCTTCAAGATCTCTATTTAGGAAATCTTCAAAGTTTTCTATTCTATAGCCTATTTCTGTGCAATTTCCCATGGGAAATTCTCCAAGTTTTCTACAGGAAATGCCTCAGGTTTTCTATGGGAAATGCTACAAGTTTTCTATATTGGAAATTCTCCAAGAGTTCTATTCTATATCCTATTTCTGTACAACTTCCTATGGGAAATTCTCCAAGTTTCCTATATAGGAAAATTCTTCAAATTTTCTTTAGGAAATGCTTCAAGTCATTTTCTATATAGGAAATGCTTCAAGTCATTTTCTATATAGGAAATGCTTCAAGTCATTTTCTATATAGGAAATGCTTCAAGTCATTTTCTATATAGGAAATGCTTCAAGTCATTTTCTATATAGGAAATGCTTCAAGTCATTTTCTATATAGGAAATGCTTCAGGTCATTTTCTATATAGGAAATGCTTCAAGTCATTTTCTATATAGGAAATGCTTCAAGTCATTTTCTATGGCAAATTCTTCAAGTTTTCTTTAGGAAATGCTTCAAGTTTCCTATAGAAAATGCTTCAAGTTTCCTATAGAAAATGCTTTAAGTTTCCTATAGAAAATTCTTCAAGTTTTCTATAGGAAATTCTCCAAGAGTTCTATTCTGTATCCTATTTCTGTACAATTTCCTATGGGAAATTCTCCAAGTTTCCTATATAGGAAAATTCTTCAAGTTTCCTATATAGGAAAATTCTTCAAGTTTCCTATATAGGAAAATTCTTCAAGTTTTCGTTGCTAAACGAAATTCCTTAGAATTTTATAAGGGGGAGAAAATTCTGTATATAAACTATCCGTGCCGTTAATCCCAAAAACCGATTCTTTTTTTAACGGCCCCAAAATGAACCAGAACTGAAAAGAAAAAGTTGTTCTTAAACACCTCCCCACCAAAAAATAAAACCACATCCATAAACATTGCTTTGTCTGCGTCTCGTCTCGATCATGTCTGCGTAAAAATGTCTGCGTGAATATCTGTGAATGTTTACCAAATCCCCAATGTATATAATAATAATCCTGATCGTCTGCTTCCTTAGCGAATTGAATTGTCCCAGTATCGCATTCGATAAAAAAAAAAAAACCTCTTCAAAGTGTTTTTTGTATTTTTTCCGTTATTTATTGTATTGCATTATTATTATTATTATTTCATTTTAATTTTAATTAACTTATTTTTAATTTAATTTTTAATTTAATCATAAAAAAAACACCTTAATACTATATAAAGTAAATAATTTACCGTTATTATTTTGTTTTTATCCCTTTTATATATTTAAAAAATACACAAACAACCGCACAAAAACGAACATAAACAGATGATAGTTCAAGAATCAAGAATTTATTGTCACCGTTTTGCGGTCGTGGTCGTGGTAGTGGTCGTGGTGCAAATGTTAGTGGTCGTGGTGGTCGCGGTCGTGGACGTGGACGTCCAAAAAAGGTCAACATCGAACAACAAAATCCGAATGGTACTGGTGGACAACAACAATCAACATCCGCACCACCACCACCACAGCATAAAACGATAATGTCAAGTTTGGATAGTATTTTAAAGCAAGAATCATGGCCATTTCAATTGACCGCCACAAAATTGGGTGGTATGAAGGTGGCACTAAAGGGAAATCGTTATGAATTTCATTTTAATAAACAAGGTACAAAATTTTGGAAATGTTGTGAACACATTCGAGGTTGTCCCGGTAAAGTGGTGAGCACCGTTGAAAATCGTGTCTATGAATTTGATCCAAATCATAATCATTTACCGTTATACAAAAATCAATCACCACCGTCATCCGAAAAACAGACAGAATTCGAATCACAACCAGCAAAATTACAATCAACGCAATCAACGCAATCGGCGCCGGCAGCAGAGGGTTTGGATGCATCGTCGGTTAATACGTCAACGATAACAAGTGAGTTTTTGAAATTTTTCTTCATCATTTTATCATTTTCATTATAAAAATTTGTGATTTATTCATTCATTATGTTATATAGAGATTGAAAGAATAACAATTACAATACCGCCACCGCATCAAGTACAACAAGGTCAAGCACAACCCCAACAACAACAACAACAACAAAATGCTCAGTTGCAATCTCCCCCATCAGTCGCTGTTGTATTATTAAATACAAAATTAGCAGCAGAGGCTGCCGAAAGAAATGCTGCCGCTGCCATTGCCATAGCAGCCGCCAATGCAACTTCAGCTACAGCTTCCGATGATGAATCTGCTGCTGCTGCTGCTGCTGCTGCTGCATCATCACAACAACGGACAACAACGGATGATCTTAAATTACCTAGTGGTGATGAATTTAAATTACAAATTATTCAACGTTTACGTAACGTTTTTCATAAAGGAGCTGAATAATGAATGAATGAATTAATTAATTAATTAATTTTCATTTACGTTTATGTTTTTTTGAATTATTATTTTTTTAGTTTATTAGTTTTTTTAGGTATTTCGGTGGTTTTTTCTTTTAGTTTTGTTTAGTTTTAAATTTAAATTGTTTTTTTATTCTTTATTTATTCTTACTTACTTGAATTTTGATGGATTTTTTGTTCAATTTTTCTTTTGCAATATTAAATTTTCTTCCCATTTTTTCGTCGTCGTCGTCGTCGTCGTCGTCGTCGTCGTTTATTCATTCGTAAGTGGTTAATATATGTTTGTTGTTTTTATAACAGCCGCCCGCTTTTGTGAAGTTATAAAATGAATAATAAATATCTAAAAGGACATTTCTGTAAGAATTTCTGTTCGGAAATTTCTAAAAAAAAAGGACATTTCTAAAAAAAGATTTCTATTGAAATTTCCAAAAAAGGATTTCTTAAAGAATTTCTATCGTAATTTCTAAATCAATTTCTGTAGGCCTTTTCAATAGGATTTCAGTCTAAAGGAATTTTTAAAGGAATTTCTATATGGAAATATAAATACAGAATTTGCTATAGGTTTCTAAGTTTCAAACAGAAGTTCTGTAGAATTTTCTCTAAAGGAAAGGAATTAGGAGGAATTCAGTCTAAAGGAATTTCTGAATGGATTTCTATCGAATTTCAAAAGGAATTTCCACAGGAATTTTTATCGGGCACCAAAGTATGATGATGCGAAGTAATCGAAAGCGAGTTTTCCCATCCATCCATTGATTCACTACTGAATATTGCGGTTAATTCCGAGTTCGCAGTTGTTTTCTTTTTTGTATATCTTTAATACGAATATTGCGCGTCTCTATTGAAATATTCCATGAGACATTTTTTTTAGTTTTAGTATTTCCACCCACCCACAATTATTTTGTATTTATAATTATTACTTCTATAAGAGTTTTAAAATAAATTTATATAACTAAATAAATAAATAAATAAATAAATAAAAAAACATGGGATTTCTTTCATTTTATATTTTTGTAATTTTATTAATAATTAAAATTATTCCTCTATTTTCCAAACTAATTGTATTTTTTTGCTTTTTTTATTTATTCTTTTATACAGTCGTAGATGATCATGGCAATAATAATATTAATAATGATAATTCAAATGATGTTGATGATAATAATTCAAATAATATTTATCATAATCCCGTAACGGATGGTAATAATGTTGTGGAATACGTTTGCAGTATAAAAGGTGGTTTTCAATTACGTTTAGATGGTTTTCCATTTACCCGACATCGTCATCGTAGTTTAACAACCTATTGGCGTTGTGTACAATTTAAACCACTTGGGTATGTGAATTGGTTTTTCTATTTTCATTTTCATTTTCATTTATTTTAATTTTAATTATTTTATAAACACCCTGTATCCCAGTTGACACATTTTAAAAAAAAAAGCTTGTACATCAAATTAAAGCTAAAACATCAAAGAAGTTTTCCGCTAATAAAACCTAAAAGTCCTACACAATTCTATATAGGCTTACAAAATAACAAAAATAATTTTGAAGCCATTGAAATTTTCTTGTGTTTTTTACCTGCAGTCAAATAGCATGAAAATGGGTTGTCGCCGATGTTTATGTTATATATTAGAAAGAGTTAAAGAGATAGTTAAACTATACCTATACCAACAACGTTATAAAATTATTAGATTCTAATGAGTGGTTGCTGAGATATAGTAAATAATATCTGTACGTACTACCTTGACGACGAAATACTTCAACGAAATCGTTTTTTCCGGGCTAAGCCTCGAAACCCAAGCGAGATAGACATGGGGGGGGGGGGGGACATTGGCCATACATTTTTTTGATTGGAAATGAGTAGGTGTAGAATGTGCGCCTGTGTTTCGGGTGGGTTGGCACACTGTACTGGGACACCCCAGTATATTAACTTAATTTCTGTGCTCTTACCCTCATTGTTATTTTCTTTTTTTATTAAAAGAAAAAATTCAATCGTTTTTCAACTACTGTCATTTGCTATCTCTGTTATAGGAAAATTCTATAAGAGTATTTCTAAAGAAAGATTTCTACTCAACTCTTCCTTCCACAAAGAATAGACACATCTTCTGTCACCTTACCTTCTTCTTATATATATTATAAAAAAAAAAGCCAAAACACTTAAAGTGCAAGCAAAACCCTTTCTTTTTTTTAACGAAACGGGGGGAAATCTTGCATAGACATGCCCGAAGACGCGTGTCAAAATTCTTACTAACTAAAAACACCCCTCCTCCGGCTGCGGTATGTTCGAATCAGCCCATACTTGGGCCCCATTCTTTCGTACCACCTCCGATTGCCAACCCTACTCAGTTTGCCACTCAGTTTGTCTCCCCGATTGCTCATCGTCGTCGAATATCTAAGTGTCCCTCAAGCGTTATCTCAAGCATCTCCTTGAAAAGGGTATCCATCCTTCCCAGCTCCAGCTCACTCGAGCGATGAACCGGTGCCCGATACCCGACCCGTTCCCCAATCCGTATATGCTCTCCAAAGCCGGCGGACATATTTTTATATTTTTCGGCCTCCCCTTGTCATGGTGCGGTTTTCCCATGTAAATATTATCCATGCGGATTGAGTTTGTTAGACCGTGACCGTGTCCGTGTCCCGCATTCTCCACCACCCGCAATCTCCCTACATCCTTCTTTGGGTGCCTTCATCTGAGGGCAGATTTACTAATAGGTATTTCTGCAACCCTGGATCTCTTCTCTTGTTGGCGGCCCCCCTTCCGGTTTGGAGTTTTCTGAAGTTCTAACAAAACTTCAGCCTACTTGCCACTGCCATCACTCCCGCGGGAGCTCCCATCATTTTTTGACGCGCCGCCACTTTCCTCCTATCCGTTTTAGTCCGCTTTCGAATTGCGGACGAATGGCCAATTCGGATCGCGAACAGGTGATCTTCAAACTCCCCATTTCAAGTAATAATTTCCAGAATCCGTGGTGCATATGTCTCCGAAGAAGAGAATGGATTCCCAGAAGACTCAGTTTGATTACCACCACCTGAGGTTAAATTAAACCTTTCGGTTATTCAATCATCATACTTGTGGTTTTTTTTTTTTTTTTTCGCATTAGTTACTTAGCTGCCGCATTCTAGGATGCATTGCCCTAGGGTGCCCGGTGCCACCACGTGGAGGTGTAAACTTGCAAAAATTGGAAGATGACGGACTGCTGATAATCGCCTGAGAATACCCTAGAATGCATTAACTCTTTCCTCTTTCCATCATATTTTGCTTGGAGGATGGAGGCTAAGATGATAGGATCTTCCAAGCAAAATCGTTTACGTACTCATCCGTTTCGGTTCCTCCGGTTCGATCTGACTATGGAAAATGATTTTCGTATATTGGTTTCGGTTCTTGCGTGAGTTTCGTAAAATCTACGTTTCTTATATCCGGACATCATCTGTGATCGATTGTCTTCATTCGGTCATCGATTGATTCATTCTCACACAAAGGTTTATTATATCGTTTTTTTTTAACTATATAACTACATCCGGTTTGATTCGTTGTTCGCGATATTCAAATTAGCACTCTACTAATATTTCATTAGAGAAACATACAAATACAGGGCAGGTGAATCATTCGGAAGGATGGCTGCAATGGTGCCAGGAAGGTTGACTCCCCCTGCCTTTGATTTTCGTCTCATATAAAAGTCCTTCATCATTCACTTTTTAAATTTTAAACCCATTCATCGTTCTTCATCGATGCCCAGCACATTGAAAGATGTGTCTTGGGTATTATTTCTTTATAAACTTAACCCCATCCCACAACCCATTTCTCCTGTAAGATTCTCTTCAGTAGCTGCGTTGCGATGAGGTTCTGAAGTTCTAAAGTTTATTCGCAGAGTTTATCTACTCCATAAAAATGAATCAATTTGATGAAAATGTTTATAAATATTTGAATTTGAATAGATTAAATTGAAGGTTTCGATTGAAGGTTTATTATTGTCTTGGAATGGATTATGTCATATTATTAATTACGATTTAAACTTTTTGGAAGATCATCAGCTATATATAGAGTTTTTAGACCAGTTAAGCTATAGCCTACCTGTCCCATTCATTAATCATTATTAATATACATTTTAGATAAATTTTTTATATTTTATTCCACATATCTATTTGTGTAGATGTAAAGCACGTTTACGTACAAAAGCGAATGGTAAAGAATTGGAAATTGTTGATGGTTTTCATAATCATCGTTTACAAACGGAACGTCGTAAAAAGGGTACATTAAAAGCAATGTATAATGAAAAAAAACGTGAAATTATTGAAATGGAAGCAATAATGTTACCACCACCACCACCACCATCACAACAACCACCTCACCAACCACACCAACCACCACCAGAAACATCATCATCAGAATTTATTATTGAAACACGTCAGTCTACGAGTAGCAGTATTCATTATCCAGATGATTTGGTATCAATGACGACGATTGATGGTGATCCACCTTCATCATCTTCTGATATTTCACTTATCAATATGTTGACTGAATAAATTTTGTTTATTTATTTATTAAAATGTATATAGTAGATTTGCAATTCAAATTAACAATTTTTTCGTAACTAAGTTTTTCGTTTTTCATTTATTATATGTGGGTTGATTGATGAAGTGTTTTTTTCTTTATAATTATTATGATGAATTGTTGTTTGTTTTGTTTATTTTTTTTTTTTTTTTCAATAAAATATTAAATTTATATTTACACAATATATAAAAGAATTTTAAATTGGTTCTTATAAAGATTTATTTAAAATTTTGATTACCTTTTATATTTTTTATGCGTGCCCTTATTTTGTTCCTTCCATTCATCCAATAAACGACGCGGTCCTCTATTCAATTCCAGCGAAAAAACCCATTTTTTTGTAATGTAAACTCCTTAAGACGATCAGCAAAACTGGACTCAATCCGCTCAATCCGCCAAACCAAACCGAAATATCCCAACCTGCTTAATTTTCCCCGCGAAAAAACATACCCCCGCGAAATACCGAAATCAAATTGATTTCGTTGTACTTACTTATTATAAATAATCTATAGATAGACATATATATTGCACAACAACGGCTCATATTTCGCCCGTAGTTTGTCCTATATGAAAGTTCAGGTACAAGAAGTAGAAGTAGACCACACGTGAGCACCGTATTGGAACATTGAAATCGCAATCCTATAGACAACAACAAATTCGGCGCATCAATCACTGCATCAATTTGTCAACATATCGAATACAAACATATATGACACACGCATAGTTTCCAACGACTATGTCCCAACGTCAGCAAATCGATTCCATTCCATTCAATTACCAGGAGTAGGTAGGAGTAGATAAGAGTAGAAAGAAGCATCTACTCTTTACTACGCTGAACTACTCCGTAATATAGCAAAGAGTGGTTCGGAGTAGAAAACATCTACTCTTTTATACTCTTACCTACTCCTGGTAATTGAATGGAACGCGGCTAATATATAAACCCTTCAATACATATCTGGGGTCCGAAAAATCCACACAACACCGTTCTTAATAAATCCCAACAGCCTTGCTAGGCTTTGCATTACAATATATAATCAATCAATGTGTGAACTAAATGTCATCATAGTACGTCAAATCAAATCTAACACACCCAAATCAATGATGATTTCAATTGCAAGAGAATTACAAGAAAATTGCCGCCGGATATGACATAGTCAGTCAAAACCAATTATTGGATTAATCTTTCTGTGCGATATGACATAACAAAATAACAATACATTTCTTCACATTGAGCATCATACAATACAATTTTTTTTCACACCAGGACCAACCAATTACACGGATTATAGGTCATCCTGCTGCAATATCGCCGCATCATCAATGCGCATGCATGAAGAGATGCATGGTTCGGAAGAAGTTTTTTAAGTCGTCCGCGTTTTTGTATGTATAGGCACCGTGACGACATTTTTTCGAATGCTATTTGTTATTAATACTTACTTCTTACTTCATAATGCGTGCCTACAACCTACAATTGGTTTTGGCGACCATCGCCAGAAACAGCCTCCTCCAACCGGACCTATTTACCCGGGCCTAACGTCCGCGGGCCCGAAGGTCCACTTCTACTTCATCTTTCCACCTACCCCGCGGCGGTCTTCCTACACTCCTAGATCCGCCCGGCTTGCTTGCTGTCCAGCATTTTTGACGGTCTTTGACGACGGTCGCCATCCATTCGTACCACATGACCAAACCACCTCAGGCTCAACCGATCTTAATGAACCGCACCACGATGTCGGGTTCGGTATATAATTTATATAGCTTCGAAATCGCGAACCAAAATCTACGCCACCATTCCCTTTCCTTTGTCGTCGGTCCATCCAAAGATGGGGCGTAGTATTTTCTTTTTCGAACCCTCCAATTCGCCGTTCGCGTTAGCCAGCCTGTATCATGCAACACGTTTCAGAACCGTAGGTGACAACAATTGGTCGAACCAGTTAAGTTTGATATAGCTTTAGTTTCAATGTTTTTTTTTGGCTTAATGTCTTCGAGAAGAACATCTTTCGCAAACCGTAAAAGGCCTTATTGTTTCCCGAAACAATCCGGGATTGGCCGATCCGAATTGGCCATTCCTCCGCTATATCGCATTTTCGCTGTTTATGCTGCTTCCAAGGTGTAGCTAAACCGCCGTCTGCCGTTTCATATTTTTGTTCTGACCAATTGATGTCATTGTCAAATGAATAAATATAGAAATCGATTTGCCTTCGGGATTTTCAATGATTCCATCACTGACTGATCGAATAGTTAACAAAGTCTATATATAGCAAATTAGTCACCGTCGCGAACACCGCCCTTGTACATGAAACCGTGTTTTGGGATATAACGTTCTTGCTCTTCTTGATCACAAGAATATCACACAAACGATTGATTCAAACAATTTACCAATTGTTGGAAGAATTCGAATTGCCATTCCTCTGTAGTTGCGGGGATGTCCCCATACATGAACCAGACTTATGTATCGGTGTTATATACGCGATGTCTTCCACTGTTCTTCCACGATGTCTGCCCCGCGGATACATATCTCCCCAGCCGATGCCAACTTCGTGGCACCATTAAAATATTCATTATATAGATGGCATGCCCCCTGCTGACTTCCTGATGTTAACATTAGCATATAGTTTAACATAACCTTTTTGGGATCGCGACACAGAGACGAGATTGAAATAATAAAATAAAATAATCTTATTTTCCGCGCACCGTATACCGCAAATTCTCATCCCATCAGTATTCGTATATATTCGGTGTCAAGGTGTCTTTCCCCATTCCAATTTCTTGCAGTCAATCTCGTTATCTTCTGTTTCCTTCACTGCATTTCATTTCTACATTCCCCCTACTTCACTCTCCCAATATCAACTGCCCGCGCGCCAGCCTCGCCCATCTCTTCAACATACACACTCGGACCCCGCGGATATTGATTCTTTTTTTTTGAATCCCATATATCTATTCTACATTCATCCGCCATTCCTCCAATCATCCACGTGGATAATGATGCTGTTGCGATATATATTTTATGTTTAATTAATCAAAAATATTTCTCTTTTATTTATTTACCATTTATATTTTTAGAATTTGCAAAGCCTCAAAAACATCAGATTGTTTTGTTGAATAAAATCATGACCACTGCCGCTTCCGCCGCCAATAAGAATTTACCAACAACAGCAGCAGCAGTAGTATTAAGCAATCCAACAATTCAAAAGGAATTATTTACGTTAAAAATGAAATCAAAAGCAGAAGCTGAAGCAAAAGCATTATCATCATTAATAATCCCATCATCAGCAACAATAAAATCATCATCATCATCAACAATAACAGCAATGACCACCAGGAAAATATCTCCAACAATTATTGTATCCACAGCTGATGAAATGAAACATATTTATTATACACGTAAAGGAATGTTAATTTATAATGGTTATCCATTTACAAGGAAATCAATGAATGGACGTGACAATTCAATTGGATGGGTTTGTTCGGAAGCGAAAAAATATAAATGTAATGCACGTCTGAAAACAATTGGAAAAACCAAATGTACTCCATTACAAATTATGCATAATCATTCGGCAAAAAATGAAAAATCATTTAGGCCAATGGAATGGAATAATGATGTGGATAATGATTAGGATTAGGATTAGGATTAGGATTAGGATTAGGATTAGGATGATGATTGTTCCATATGGAACAGGATGCGGATTCCATATATAATTTCATGGAGTGAATATAACAATAAGTATATGGCTACTAGGAATAAGTTTATTTAAGAAAAATTAATCTATACGTGCTGCGTATTTAATATATTTTAATAAAAAATTAACACAAAATAAAATAAATCCAAATTTTGAATTGAACCTTAAGAGGAAATTCCTTTTGGAAAAGTCTCTCCTCTCCTACATTATTGCTAATCCGACTTTTAAACTTCTTATCCGAATACTTCTTCAACTCTTATCATCCGACTCGACTGCTTAACGGCTGCGACCCTCCTAATATCTGACTGACTGTGAGACTCCGCGAGTCCGTCCGTCCGTCCGTCCTCGTTAAATATGGTGAC